>CM054002.1:8434089-9634089 GCA_028641665.1 Chelonus formosanus
TAATTCTATAAATTTCTTCGGCCACCTATAATCTTTTGGGATTTAAGGATATCAGCCATCTTACTCTTCAACTGTTGCGGTCTCTTCTCTTCGCGTGGTGCTGTTGCTAGTAGTGTCACTTGTAATTCTGTGTTCATACGATTGTTAGTAGATATAGAAGGTTCCCTATCAACCATTACTGCGATCGATAAATTGAAAATTATATCAATTATCAAATCTACATTAGTCTTCTATGATGGAGAACGAGAAGGAAAATGAAATGGCAGGTAAAGAAACCATGGAGGGGGGAAGGGGGGGGGGGCGGATAGGGTATCCGAGCTATCTGATGGAGCCACTCCAACTTCACCGAGTTTAGTCTGACTCCCCTGCTAATTCGTTCAAATTAGGCAAACGTGCGCTTAGTCAAGTTGAAGATTATAAAGCTCGTGTGCTACCGCCACCCACGAAACTTGCCGAATTCACTCTTTAGCATGTGATAGCTGCCATTAGAGGTATTCTTGCAGCCATTGGTGACTAATCGGCAGTATTAGAGGATCACAGTACTTCACTCGCTTCTTCGCCTGATATTCAAGCTAAAGTCAGTGCTAGCTGCAAGGATATCTCCGCACTAAAGGCCACCACTATGCAACTTAAAGTGGAAAATAAAGAACGATAGGATAAGTTAGCTGAGCTCACGACAAGCTTGGACAAATTTGGAAACTGGTTCTGCTGGTAGTCGTGCTGCGTCTACCTCGAAATTAACTTTGTCTGTAGTCACGTCTACTACACCGTCTAATATGGCATGATTACAATGCCTGGTGCAGCACTGTATCTCTGTAGCTGAACTAGTTATCTCTGACATACCGTCCCTGTAAAAACTTCGCTAATCCGTTTCCAATTATTGCAGAAATATTGAAGGTGCTATGGATTCATACTACCCAGAAGTGCTCAGTAGAAACGCGAGTCATGCGCAAAGCGCAGTGACAAGATACTGCACGATCTTTTAATACTGCATCTGCTGAGACGACTCCGGTTGCCCCTGCACGTACTCGTAAATATACTTCTATAGCTGTGAAATGCCTGGACTCTTGCTTCATCTAAATAGTATTAAATGCTAAGTGTAAATATGGTAAACTGATGTATTTCGCACTAAACAGACAACATGTATCCGTGAGTTCGTCATCAGTGGACTCTATCATCATCATACGTGGCATGGCCTAAGCGCTTCTTATACTTGCTAGATTTAAATCCGTCTAGGCGCGTAGTGGTTTGGTATGTGCCAAATTTATCACTGGTGAGATGACGCATATTGTAAACAATCAGGATGACATTGGAAAATTTGTCGACCTGTATAAGTCTCGCCTGAAATGACTGTGCACTTCCAATTCTTCCACTCTACTACCGTTTGTAGTGCTCCATCTACGTCTGTAGTTCTCATATCTCCTGTGTCTGCATTACCCACATGCTTCTCTGGTGCTTCTATACATCTCCAGTCTGTGCATGACCTCTAATTCCGCTGTCTTAACTTTAACTCTCTTTGGCACATTAAGACGTTTTTAAAAGCTACTTTAATAGCTGTGGGACTACTGTCCACATCGTGGCTATTACAGACACCTGGCTTTCTGAGAACATTCTGGACTTGGTGATAAGATTATGCGACTACACTATACTAAGAGAGAATTAGAGAGTATACGGAGATGGCGTCGCATTGTATGTCCATCGTTGAATCTAACATCTGCTGGACGGGTGAGCCTGGGGCACTTGAATACTTGTTCTGTAAGGTTAGGATGGGCCTATCTGATTCCATCTGTATTGCTGTCGAGACCGGGAATCGAACCCGGATCTTTCAGTTACGCGCTGGCGGTTCTACCAATTAAGCTATCTCTCTATTCAATATAATTCACTTCAAATCGTGCTCAAGTTTGTCCAGCGTAGCTTCCTCCTTTCATCTGCGCCGTCTTTCATACGGCATATATAAATTCATTCATGCATTCGAAGTATCCCAGCACAAATAATTTATTTTTAAAGGTGTGCTCGGAATGGAACTCCCCCCATAAAATCATTAAGTTACACATCGACAACTTAATTTTTCTCGTTCTGATTGTTCTTCTATTCTTTTTTTCTATTATTCATATTCTTATTGCGTATAATTTGGTTTTTTAACTCTACAAGTTTTGTGCGCATTTTTCACCACGCTTATTCTCAGTGTCTTTTTTGTTCGCTTTCGCGAGAGAATAGACTGTAAAAAAAATAAAATAATAAATTTTATGAAATTGTAATAGTCCGTACATTATCTTCATTCAATTTTCAATTGAAATTCATAATAACAATGAAGAAACAAATATTATTTATTAATCAATTGTTCAATCAATAAATATTATTTACTCATGATAGTCTCTACAGCGTTTGGATACATTATTTATGTATCTGTTTGCATTCTTACTATACCTTTAGCCCTTGCACTTCTACCCGATAGAGAATAGTAAGAATAGCTTCCGGAATAAAAATTTCGGCGATTAAATTGGCAGTTATGAGTCTTGCTACTTTTTTCAGCTATTAACGACCACATTATAGGCGTTTCAAATCCACCAAATATCATACCTGATATGTATTATCTGCAAATCGAAGAAGACAAAAGGCGTGATGAAACTGAAAGATAATAGAATATATTCCAGAAATATTAAGTAACGAAATGTCATTAAAAATAAGGATCAAAATTATTAGAAAAATCCTTCTATACATACATCTCCATTATTGAATTTCAGACCATAAAGTTGATTTAGCTGATTAACGTGATCTTTTTTCTTATTTTGAATATCACTATGTAATCATGTAGATGAAATATTGATTGTTTAACGATACTTCAGAAGATACCTTCTTTTCCGGATTCTTCGAATCAACTTTTGTACGCTTTGGTTGTGTACTATGTTTTTTTCAAGTGAAACTTCTTTGCGCGCGATGAGGGTAACTTGTCAAGGCCGTGATTTCGAATTTTGAAGGACGGATAGATGTAAACAACTGAAGAGAATAAGAATAAGCACTCTATATACTTATTCGCTATAGGAGCTATAGGATTACTGTGCTATATTCGTTGTAGAGGGAATGTTCAAACTAAAGCCTTGCCTCTATAAGATTCTTATAGGAGACGTGAACGTAGACAATAAAACGTAAATAAATATCAAACTTTTTAATTTTTTCATTTATTTCGGTGGTATAGGTGGTCAAAACACCATCGTTTTTTTATTAATATTAAATAGTCTGCAAAAGATCATACAAATATTACTATAATTAATTGAAATTAATAAATCAATTTATAATAGTTTAATAATATACGAAAATCCATTTGCAAACGAATATAATTTATCTTAAACGCTGTTTCGACTAGTTAGTGTAGCTATAATTTCTATGTTATTGACATACTTGCGGAACACGACGGCTTCGCTCGGAATTATTAAAAAATTGATTTGTATGAACAAAAATAAACTCTTTATTCTTTCAAATTTTTGAAAATATTTGATAACTATTCCAATTAAAAAATATATATAAATATGAAACACAATATCAATAACATTAGTAACTTGTATACTTTTTTCCTTTCTGAAAAAAAAAAATTCCTTTATTTTGTTATTTGATTTTATAATTGATTATTTCATACCTTAGTATACAATTCTTTAATCAGATTTTGTTTTTTTATTTATTTTTTATTTATTTTATTTTTAAGTCTTTCATATTCATTATCATTTCATCTGTATTATTATATCCTTTATTTTTGTTACTCGTAATTGAGGAAAATCTGATAAAAAGTTAAGTAATTGTTTATGAAATATCTCGTTATTTAGAGGTAGATGGGGTAAAATAACACGAAAAAATTGTAAATTAATAAATTTTCAACATATCAACAAACTTTAATTTTTAATATAACGGTGATGAACGAAAATTGCAATAAGGGTTTTTAAACATATATTTAAATAAATTCAAAAATTGTCTTGATTACTTTACTCTACCTTTTCTTCACAATATTAACTAACCTTCGTTATATGTGATTAAACCAGTCACATTTAGATGAGATCCTATCTTAAACATTTCTGTTTCCGTAAAATTAATTGCATCCACTTCTAGTTTATAAAACACCAACTCCATACGATGAATCAGTAATTAAAACTTGATAAAAATTTATTTTGAAGTAAGCTTCAACGACTGAAACGAATTTTATAATTCATTCATCTATATCTCAAATATTTTTTTTTATTAGTTCATAATAATTATATTTTCTTTTGGTTGTTATAAATTAAGATTATTTTTTTTCTCCATTCTGTTCGTTTATTTTAGTATATTATATATGTGTGTGTGTGATTCATTTATTTTAATTGTATGCCTGGCTTGAACCAGGCGTTTACAATACTGCTCTATTACTTTTCTCTCCCATTTTTCCCAATTTTATATGTCTCACCTCTTCTCCTCCCTCTTTTTAACTGGCCTCTAACACTTTCTACCTGCCCGACACACTATTACACACATAGTATGCCGGGTTGAGTCTGCTTGTAAAAAATTTTTTTTGTAATTTTATGATTTTGTTATATGTCTTATAATGGAGGTATTGATAATGATAATTCGACATAAGTTTTAAATTATTTATATCGCCGGAATTACAACGCCGTTGAATAAAAAATGTTGGTAATAGTTTTCGCCGGGTGATCGATAGTCGTTACATCTCGATAATAGTCAAAAATTCAAATTTTTTCACCCGCTACAACAGCAGCGCTGCCTAACAATTACTGACTGCAGATCGGTGCAGCGCCACCTAAGGGGAAAACTGGGAACTACATCTACAGCCGGTAAGTTACCGGCCCTGTGAGTAAATTACCTGCGCAATTGGTAATTTACTGACGAGGTTGGTAATTTACCGACACGGTTGGTAATAATGGATTGAGCCAGACCCCCTCCCTCCCTTCTACTTTACTACTTTCACTTCTTAATTATATATAATATTATTGTAGATCGTTATTGTTATTTATGGAATACATTGAGAAAACGATGTCAAACGGAAATTATTGATAAGTAGAATAGCAACATCTAAGATTGACGAGCTCTATTTATTCGCTCTCCTGAGTCGACCACAATTGAAAATACTTTCTTAACATCTATCTCAAGCCATCGAATACATACATTTTTTTTTTTAATTCTCTGAAACTAGAATCTCTCAAATGACGGAAAAATATTGGTCAATACCTCCTATGTACCTACATCCAACTGTTGACGTAGTTCAAATAATTACTAAACTCAATCACTACAATTTTTTTGTAATTTTTACCGTACATTTTTTCATGATTTACCACATATCTAATAAGTTTCAGTTTTATCGATTAATTCCTGTGAAATAGAACGGAAGAAATTACGGTCTCAGATAATGCAGTCAACACATGAATAAAATTCGTTACATACAAAATAATATACAATGATTAACCGTGAACTTTACATACAACTATCGTCAAAAACATCTACATCATTATTCATATTATCGCTTTCATTCGGAATATTGTCATTATCGTTATTGTTCTCATCAATGCTATTTCCATCATTATTTAAGTCGTCAGTATTATCGTTTATTCGAAATTTATTGCAAAACAGCAGAAAAATTATTTTAAAAACGATTAATCGTGATAAATTAACATCCGAGCTATTTTTTATACCATACATTTCGCAAGTACACTTCTAAATTGTTTCCTTCATCTCCTTATCTTCGATCTTACCAAGACTATTAAGTGAAGCAAACATTTCTTGATATTTTACGTTATTCATTGTAATATTAAAAGGTTTTGCTTTACTTTTCTCAAAGAAACTACAGGTATAGTCACAACCTGTATACGAGTAAAACTTGGGCAAAACGTTGCACATTTCGTCACCTGAAAAGTTTGCTAATTTAGTACAATTAATACGTTCATCAGAGTCATTACTATTTCTTAAACTTAAGAGCCAAATTTTAAATGCCGAAATTCATAGACCTTTCCTAATAAAATAATCAAAACATCTGTATCTGACGATTTTATCATAATTTTAGAGTTATCAGCGTATTTATTTATATGGTATATGATCCTAGTGTCAGTTTCTTCATGCAAACATCCTGATTGTTTTTGTTCTGTTTTAACAATTATATTGTTACTTACAGAATACGTATATCACTTAATCCCGACAGCGACAAAAATTGTTTTTTATCTATAATAGATGTTAATTTTAAATTTTTTCAATATTGACCTAAAAATTCTATTAAAGCTCCTTTCAATTTTTTATTTTTAGGAAGCATGTAAAATTCATTCGGTTGACTTTGAGATAACCTAACAATCGTATATGAAATATCCGTTTCATTTCTGTCCATTCTTTCAATGTCTTCGATTAGAGGAATAATATACTCGTCGAAAATAAGATGTATTTCAGCAGCTGTACTGTTACAACTTTTTTTTAATATAGTGTTGAGCACTTAATATGTGAGTTGGATTTCGTATTTATTTACTGCTCGAGGAATGAGTGTGTTGGGATAACAACAACTCGATGGGCGTTTTTTCAATTAGTAATATTTTATTTCTGTGAATGATACAATAATCTATGGAGTTGATTGCTCCAGAACAGAGTGTCTGATATTACTTCCTGAGTAAAGCTTGAGTGTTTTTGAATTAGTTCTTCGGTCGTGCTGATGGGTAATTGTATTAATTGTTCATCAAACAGCCCGGCTTGCACAACTGATGAGTGTCACTTGATTGAGGCTGACCAGCAAGATCACGTGGTGAATGTTTGCAATGAGTTTTGCTTCTTTCACAATTTTTTGATGCACTAGCAGTTAGTGTGCTGCTTCAGAGTATCCTTACTTGGAGTGTAGAGATGAAACTTTACCGTATTGTTGAGCTGTTCTTTCCTTCGAGTGTCATAAAAACTTTTAACGTCCGCACGTGTTCACTTGAGTGTAGGAAATGGCGTCATGACGCCACTTAATTAGTTTCATGAACTGTAAGCAGCGCTGGAGTGCGAAAAAACTGAGAGCAACGCCACCTCAGCTGACGGCGCGGCGTTTGAGTTTTCAACATATAGATTCAGCCATTTTTCTGAATCTTTGAGACGTCACTGGCTCTAGTTTATGTAACATATAAAATCTATTGTTCCTTTATCTACACATAACGGATATTTTGGTGCAATTATCTTTCTTATTTTTTTGCGAAAACTAGTTTGTCTATTTTATTCATTTTACCTATGCACTCAAGCAATGCAGGTGATGCTGGTATTGAGGGATAAGACAGACAACACTCAAGATCAATTGTGTGACTTAAGACAAGTGCTAGTAATTTACCGAATATATCTTCTTCTATTTTTAAAACGGTTGTTTTACCGACGTCTACAGTCTTCATTGTTTTTTTCAAACATTTGGAAGCAAAATTTTCAATATTTAACCTAACAATTCTAGATTCAAATCAATTAAGATCAGTGTTGCACTCGATGATGGATCGTATTGTTCTGTCTTCACTAATTTTGTGAGCTTATAACAAATAATTAGCAACATTTCCGATACTGCGTGACTCGTGACAATATTAAACAATTTATCTTCATCAATATTCGAACCAAATGGATTAATATGTTCTTTAATTGTTGTTATAATTTGTTAATATTTTTAATGACTTCTCTATCTTTTTTTAATCTGCTATACCCTAATTCACGATAGGTATCGTTATATTGACGAACATTAATTTCATCGATTATATTCGATATTATTTTCGTACTCATACTGTGCCTTTATGCCTAACGCTGTCTAGCTGCTATTGAAGTGCGGGAGTGTGTAATACTGATTGATGAACTTGTAGCATCGAAAACACAGATTCACTATTTGAATATATTGCCAATAAAATTGAGCTGTTTTTCCGTGCTTGCTGGTACATATGTTTTCAATATATAATTTGTATTTATTAATTATTTCTTTCAATGGTAAGGAGATTTGAATAGATTGCACTCGACTAGAGATTGTAGAATAAAATTTAAATTATTAATTAACAAGGAAGGGTCAATATCACATGCAAAAATGAAGGATTCAAGTGATAAGCATTGCAATGCAATGTTTAAAAGTAGATAAATACGTTTGCACTTGTTGGAATGTTTACTAGATAGAATTAACAGAACCGGCTGCGAAAACTTGTGCATCAACTACAATATCAATACTACTACCAGATTCAATACAATTTCCAATAGCTTGAAAGAATGCTAGTCCAGTCAATATGCAACGAAGAACAGGGTTGATAAAAAATTTCGTGGCACAATTTGAGACCGAAATCACTCATAGAAAAAATCCGCTGAATTTAATGGATAAAGTTCCTGTCAAAAAAACCGTCCATGTCATATCTTTTTTAGAATTTAAAAATTGATTTTTTTCAATGAACCCAAATATTTCATCTGATGTTTTGTGAATAAAACAGAAATCGGCTGTACTTGACGAAGACGATTTTTTTCTTATAGTTTGAAGAATATTTCAGTAACCTCCATTTTTAAAATTTAACTTTATTGCTGAGATTTTCGATCTTAAATAGTTGAAAAAAACATTTACTGTAGCAGCCACTTTTGTCAAATTTATCGATATTTTTAGTATCACAGTTTTCTAATCGATCGATAGGAAAAAAATTTTCTCTTTTAAGTGTAGCCGATATCTGCATTGTTTACAAAATATTAGATGAAATATGTGGGTTCATCGAAAAAATTATCCGTCGTACGATGTACTACGTATTTTTTTTTCCTGTGGAAAAACTGTTTGAAGTGATGGAAATTACCCTCAAAGTTGACACTCCATGAAGATGATTTTCAATTTTCACATATTTCGAATCGAAATTTTTTAAAACAACCTTACACCTTAAAAACAACATGAAAAATGATAGAAAATACCGTTATTTACATATGTATATATATATATATATATATATATGATAAAAAGGAGAAAATTAGACTAAATTAAAGCAAGTATAGAAAACAGATGGACTGAAGCTGGAGAGAGAAAAACAGAAGTAGATCGACAATCAAGAAATAAAGTGAATGAGGCTATTTAATCGTTCATTTTTTAAGAGTGAATTTGAACAGCATAATAATAATAATATAATAAAATAAAGAGTAATGAGAAACTGTTCATAAGAGCATTACAAAATAGATAACCGTGTACAGCCTTTGTTACAAATTACAGGAATGGAGTGATCTCAGAATGTCATCATTGTAGATACAAAACAAGCAATGGGTCGTTTTTCTCAAATTTTATATATAAGAATTTCTAATAACACTATCTGAACTCCCAAGTGCCTCAAATGCGTCATTGTACTTGGAAAATATTTTCTCTGATGACTTCTAGGCAATAGTGATAACTGCTGCTCTGCATAAAATGTTACTTACTCTTCGATATTAAAGGTTTCTATTAGTGAAGTAGTCATATCTTGGTGCTTTATAGGAGTTAATGTAGTTCCTATTCCGCGTGCAGGTATTTCTGATTCCGCTTTCAAGTCGAAATTCTGAACGTATCGAAACAAAAATATTTCATTGATGTGAGTTTGATATTTATTTTTTCAAATAAACAAAAATCAAGAAATACCCAATAACACAATTTCTTCCAAGATTCATAATCTTCAAGCCAATCTTTGTCTGAACTTCTCTGCCAATTTGAAAAAAAAGGTTCATCGTGCTTCGTTCGATGCTCTTGGAGTTCTTATTTTATTAACTTATCTACACTCTAGATAGTAGTCTACTTTATGTAGTTAAAATGTGTCTCTGTAATCTATTCGATTGTCCTCAAATTTATAAAAAAATTTTTTAAAAAAGTCAGGAATTTTTGAGATTTTTCCTGAACAAAATTCAGAATTTTTCCATGAAAAACTCAGACATTATTCAGGACGCACATGAGGGAAAAAATATTTGAGAATGTTTCAATTGTCAGACTCCTTTGATACTAATAACAGAGTTATTTCAGATATTTTTCAGAGTAATCACAGGGTTTTTAGAAATTGTCAAAGATAGCTCAGAAATATTTCAGAAAATTGTCAAAGTTTTTCTGAAGCTTTGCTAGAAAATTATTTCCATACAGGGTGGGCTGACGACAGCTAGAGCCGCTATGACACCTCATAATTCAGTGAATTCGAAGTGCATATTTTATTTTTATTTTAAATAATTATAAAACAATTTAATCGCTAACACTCATGTAGAGAGTCATACAGAACGAAATAAGCTTCCATTTGGGATCTAAGCTAAAAAAATCATTCATTTTTGACGACGTGGTTTGTCAAGAAAAATTTTATAGTGATTTCCTAGGAGGAAATCTGTCTACAGCACAGTCTTAAAAAATTGTGTTGGCTCATTGGAGTTAGCTTGTACACTGATAGTATCGAAATTGTCTAGTAAGTACTTTGCCGACTAACTAATCGAAAAACTTACCAACTATTTCATGATCAAATTGGTAGCTATTACAAAGATTAACAAGTTCTGTAACTTAAGGCTGAGCTGATGTCAGAAAACTGTCTGATCCCTCCTACCCAAATACATTGAATCGTAAATTTTTATTCATTCCGTCAATTTCCACTTTTTTCTATAAATTAAGGTACCAAATTGAAGAAAATTTCATGCCCAATTGAGCTCTGCATGAGTTGTTCATATTCGATCGATATTTTTATTTAAAAAAATAAAAATTGAACAATTATGATTTGACTTGCCGCCCTACAAGACTAAGATGGCCGCTACAAGGTTATAGAAAAAAAACAATTATTATTTATTTTCTCTTCAATTTCAGCTTATAAATGTACCAGAGTGCAATTCTTTCAACCTATCTGATTATAAAAAAAATTATTTTAGGTAATAAAATTAAATAATTAGAAAGAAATTAGAAAACTACGATTTAGGATGATTTTCGTTGGAAATTAGTTCAGAGAGGTCCAACAGATAGCAGCATCATGCTATCCGTTGACCCCAGTCGTCCATATTAGAACAATGCTCAATCCGTATCTTGAACTTATTGTGCCCTGCACTTTGGCGACATTTACAGTCAATATGAGTGAAAATGACGATACTTATTGAACATTAAGTAGTATGATACCTGAAAATAACTTGGAATACACATATTTATCAATTATTATCATTGCTATCAGTTATAAGTATCAACAATCATGCTCAATTTTAAATTTGCGTACCGAAGCGTGGAGCTTAAAATTAAGAAGCATCATTTATTTCTCAGTAGTATGCTGGCACTGTGGCAAGAGCATTAGGTTTTTGTTTTGTCGGGCAGGGTTCAATCCCGGTCATGGTCATTTTTTTTTTCTTTTGTATTTGTTGGATTTGCATGTAATTATAGTTTTAAGAACTTAAACTTGATTCCCAATCACAATTTGAGTTTTTTTTTCAATTGTTCATTTAATTAATAGACGCTGAGTGGACAAATATTTAAACAGAACCATGATCCTTTTTTTGTACAGCTACATTGGTAGTCGCCTTTTTTCACGACTTATTAATGATAAAAAAAAGTTTAAAACATCCGCGGCGAGTTCCGGCACTTCGCTGGCAACTTTATCTCCACTTTCTGTACCCAAGCCTGCAACTTATCAAAAAGATGTTTTTTTAAGTTTAGTTTAATCAACACAGTTTTTAGCGCTGAATCGATTGAGCTATACTGGAAAAGCCATTTTTTTAGAAACAGAATATTGATTAAATGCCCCTCCATCTGTGCTATGCTAATTTCCGATGGTAATTAAAAGAATAGAGAAGAGAAAATTGTGAATATAATTTCTTATTCATTTTAATATTTACAGATCGCAATAATATGCAGTTTTACTAAAAAAAAAGAAAAAGAAAAAAAACATTTGGCCGCGACTGGGATTGAATCCCACTCGGTAAAATCAAAATCAGACGTTCTGATTACAGAGCTAGCATACTACTACTCGAATAACTCACATTTATTAGTAATAAGTTGCAGGCTTGGGTACAAAGAGTGGAGATAAAGCTTGCCAGCGGAGTGCCGGAACTTGCCGCGGATTTTTTAAACTTTTTTTTATCATTAATGAGTCGTGAAAAAAGGCGACTATCAATACAGCTGTACAAAAAGGGCTTATGGTTCTGTTTAAATATTTACTCATTAGTCATCGATTAACTGAAAAATCGTTTCACATGAAAATTGAAATTGCTAGTTGAAACTGATTTCAGCACTATGAAATTCCAATTTCAATAAAAAAAAATTTGGCAGCAATTGGAATTGAACACCGTTCGGCAAAATAAAAGTCGAGCGCTCAGACTAATAACAGAGCTAGCATATTTTTATTTCTATTATTTACTTTTATATGTGATAAGCTTATCACATATCAAAGTAAACAACAGGCTTCAGGCTTAGGAACAGAGAGTGGGAGCGGAGCTTGCTCGCCAACTGTTTGAACTCGCAGTCTTCTCTGTGACAAATAAGACGGAGATGGATCGATATATTCTGTGCTCTGTCTTGCTCGCAACAGATGATTCAAGAATTTTTAAATTTTTTGGTGCCCTAAGGCTCCCTTTATTACATGCATCTCTGTAAATTATCATTTACAAACGATTTCCCTGTTACCTACTCAATTTCAGTTGCCATCGAGCTTTGGCCTTCCACCGCACAACGCGAGGGCGTGAAATGAACTTCGAAAAATTTCCTGACTTCAGCCCAGCCTTAACTGAACGTACAATATCAATGATATTGTAATTGAAACTTACAAAAATTATATGAATTAAGAGTAAAAAAAATGTAATGAAATATTGTTAAATTTAATTAAAGAATACAATCAAATTATGAACAATCAAAAGTTGTCTTTTCTAACACAATAGAAAAGATAAATAGTAAAAATAAAGGATTTAGTAAGGATGAGTATAAAAGATTATTAATTACTGATAACAACCTAAAATTATTTATTATAATTGAGTGTTTTATGAACTACTTGAAAACAGAATCTATTCAACATATTCGAGATCAGCTAACGGGACATTTCTTCTCTCACTAAAAAAAAATTGTAAACTGCAGAACAAGATTATCAACGGAATCGATTTGTTTGTAATGATTGAATTTGTTATAAACAATCAAATTTGGGATCTATGCATCGTATTTAAATACTTCTAACAGGAAATTTTTTCTCTTACTGGAAATGAGTTACTAACTATGTATTATAAATAAAAATAAACTCTTTCTGTTTATAACAATTGAATTTGTTGCCAATATTTAGAAGCTGAGTTGTACAATCAAACCCTGATTTGTTCCGTCACATATCGTTCAGTTAGATGAAAATATGTTGTGAGCAGTTCAACTTGAACTCAAAAATACATTATCTATGCGGACGAAGTCACGGATGAATACTAGTTTATTTTCAAATGATTTTTAAAGAATTGATGTCACCGGCGATTATTTTTGCATTTACCAGTTCTCAAAGTTACGGTCGCGTCATACTATGTTTACTTTTACATTTGTTACTTAAATCTTAGAAACTGATTTATATCTATTAAGTTAAAAGGGCATCATGACTGTGTGAGAAATAATTTCTTCTTTCAAGCTTTATATCATAATCAATCAATTTTTGTGATTTTCCTTCATTGAATGAAAATTCCTGGACTTGATCCTTAACGATTGGGCTATGTCTCATGGAATTTGTTTTGGACTAAATATTTTTTTAAATAAAGTAGAAATTAATTGGCAATAAAAATTCATCGTGAATTTTCATTTACAAAATTCCTTTTCAAATTATTCGAAAAAAATTCAAAAAAGTATTTTTTTACACAATTCATCGGAATAAAAAAAAAAAATGACTCAATTTTATAGATGACATAGCGTTCCATTCGATTTCAAACTTTTTTGCTATTTTATAGTTGTTTTCAATAATCATTCAAAAACTAGAATTTTGTAATTCGCAGAGTCATTTCAAATGTACACAAATCGCGACTTTTCACTGATATGATTCTTCGACCTCAATAACAGAGAAAAAAAAATGTAATTGATTTATGAAATATTGACTGCCATACAAAGCTTTTGTCATTGATAAAAATTCGTTGATGATTCAAACGTACAAAACATAAACAGATTGCAACTAACACACGTCATCACATAAAGCCAGTATATCTACTACATTTGTTTTCCTACTTTCGGTATAATTTTCATGATTCACTTTCTGAATTCATACCAAGGTGACTTTAGGGTCATTGCGAACTTTCTTTGCTTTAATTGTTCTGCCTATTGTATGCTGCATTTATTTAAACGACATTTTTCAATATTTTCGATGATTTGGATCGAATTTGAGTTTACTCTGTGTATTTTATTAATAGAAAATGAATGTGGAAAAGTAAGTTTACTGTCTAATAGGTGAAAGGTGTTTATTCATCAATAAATAATGTATTGAATCTAAAATTGATACGTAAAAGACCTAAAAAGTAGCAATGAATGATGACATTTTGAAAATGATGCTTTATGGAAAATAATTTATCATACAAAGAAAATTGGAAATTCGTAAAAGAAGCAACTATCAACTTTCGATTAAGGATACTATTAAGTACCATAATTGTTTTCCTCATAATATACAAAGTTGAGAAAATTTCGTTGCACAGAAATAGAGTAAAATGAGAGTTTATTCATAAAGCAATCATACGATTTTTTTTATCAAGTTGATAATTAGAGTTTTTGATTCCTATGAAATTCCCTTACTAACAGATTATAAAGTTGGTAACAAGTTATTTGTACTCAAGCGTAAATATATAAACAATTAACGTACTTTCTAAATAATTATATGTTTTCTCAACATTCATTTGCAGTTGATACGTACAAAAAAGCGTGAAATCTCATCAAAAACAGTCATACTTGGTGCACATTTTTGGACAATCCAGAAAGAGAGGGTTGTACTCGATGAAATTAAGGGTGTTCTCACAATCAAAAACCTTAGCCGTGAGACGTACGCGTGCGCACTAATATCATGATGAGTAAAATATCTATTTGTATGCATATATACGTCTTAAATTGTACGTCTTATTTTTTTTTTTTATAATTGTGTGAACACCCTATAGTATAAAATGATTCAGAGTAAAAAATTCCACAATGAATTGTTGAATAACAGTTCTCGTTGTAATCGTCATCAGTAATACATGGCAGTGGTACAGCTAACTCACTAATCTGCGAAATGAATCAAGAGTCGGTGGCAACATTGGCTTGTATGGCTTCAATAAGTCGTATCATCACGTATGTATATGGTAACGACAAGAAGCTTTATGTGTTTATTTCCCCAGGGTGTAGTAATCTCCATCTTTCGTTCATAGTGGTTTTTATGTTGAGCTTCAATAGATTAATTGGGAATATAAGACGATATTGAAGTGAATAATTGGTTGATGAAATTTTTTTTTAAGTTTATATGACTTTCATTCTTAGCTAATCGAATCTTTTATAACGTTTTCGAAAATAATTAAAAAATTTTGACGATTCATTAGAAATAATTAGTAATCATGATTGTCATTAGTTGTTATTCTTACTTTAATATTCATGATGCATCAAAATTCCACACACTTATTAGAAAATTACTTTTTCACTGAATATAAGTATAAAAAATAATAAGTGCACGAAATTTGGATGAAAAAATATTTTTCTTCATCAGTAGATCACAAGTTTTTGTAAGTTAAATTGATAGTTACAAAATTGGGTATTTTGTTTTGAATAGTTGAAATTTGGTATATTGTTATAACTGCAGATTAAGAATAACGTTACTGTAATCATATAGCTTTTTAAAATATACAGTTTACTTACTATAAAGTTTAAAAAAATTTATTATTTCTTTAGCACATAAATGCATCGTTCTCATAGAAAGTACGAGCTTATTCATTAAAAAAACCGTTCTGCATAAAGGAAGCAGAAGACACGACTGTAACCGGATGCAATCAAATGAAAACGCTTGAGTAGTTTTATTGTTTGGAAACAATGTGGTGTGTAAGCTTATTCTATTTAGTCTATCACGCGTTGAATCGATGGAAAAAATATCTGCGTTGACTATAACCATTAAATTGTGAACTCAGTGACTTGAAAATATAGTAAGTCAATTTTACATATAACGTTTTCACGATGGTAGCTTACTATGAAAAAAAGTTGTAATTGTGTATTATTGCTTATTACTAGTAAAAAATGTGACGGATTACAGTTATGTGGGATAATTTTTCAAGATTTATGCAAAGAACATAAATTACATTAGTCAGATGTGGAATAAATAAGTAATGGTCCAAGTCTCATATAATTCTACTCAGTGATCGGCAGAAAAAGATTTTTCAATCAATCATTTCTTAATTACTCAAAAACTGTGAATAAAATAATGATTATTGTTAGTTTTTCGACAAATTAATAATTACGAATAAATCAATATCGATTACTGTGTTAATTGACAATTTTGAAAATAAAATTTTCTATCAATTAAGTAACTTGTAACTTGATCCATTCAATCACAAATCAGTAACATCATTTGTAATTTTTAAATCAAATTACAAATCATTCTTGTGATTGATAATATTTTGGATAAAATTACAAATCACAGGCGTAGCTTGAAACTTTTTTTTCCAAACTATTGAATACAGAAATAATTAATAATTGAAGAATTTAAATTACTCAGCTATCAATTATTAATTTTACAAAAAATGAATTGGTAACTTTCATTTTTTTTAAGAATGCGTCCTATTATTGCAGAAGCAATCGAGTAAGGTTTAAGTATGTGTCTCGACGATTTAATGATGATTTATAAGTTGTAAAGTTCACACCTACATTTCGATGATGTAGCATACGTTCCAATGGTTTTATTTATGTTTTTAGATTATATGATCTAACGTTCTTACTTGTGTATAAATAATTGGCTCGATGTCATAACGATCTTCTTCATGTTTTAATTGTTAAATATGTGTTTTATCATTCGTCATAATATGATAATACTGGCCAGTGTCTTCCAACATTTTTCTCTAATCTCCGTTTTTATTTTTTTCACTTTTGTACTGATAATTGAAAAATTGCGCTTTCGCACTATGAAAGAGTAAGTCATGCTTGAGCGCGAGCACAATCTTAATTTTTCTAATTATTAGTTTTCACCCATGACTTCGTCCCCGCAAAAACTGAACTAAAAATCTAGAAACACGATACAATACTTAAAATTAGATTAAAATAATAATTTTTTTATTGGCGTAGCCTATATCTACCTCCCCTGATGTTAACAGTAAAATTTTTTTCGGAAATTCAATCATTTTCTATCATATTTCAGAGGCTTTCAAAAACGACTTCAACTTTGTCAAAATTTTCTGACCGTTTGAGGATTTCTCGAATTTTTCATGAACTTTCTGAGTGGTCTAAGAATTTTTCATAATATTTAGATTATATTGAAAATTCAGAACGCATCAGATTCCTTCAAAAAATTTACCTTTATAAATAAGTAGCCTACGCATACAGAGTTAGTCAATAGGGTGATCATCTATTCATAATTGGACCGTAGTTGTAAAGAAGCTGCCATCCGTTGACAACTAATCTTGATTCAGTCATTGAAAATAAATGGATGATAACACCGTGCAATCATCGTTTATTATGATTGGGCAATGATTAACAATATATTTAGGCCATGATTGGGAAACAAAGTGGCCACAGGAAAAATAGCCCATATGGAAGAAAATATATTTTTTTAAAATATATATTTTACTGCAAAAATATATTAAAATATTATTTTTCGGCCAAATCTTATATAAACGAATATAGAAAAATATAGTTAAATATTTTTATGTAGTCAATTATATAATTATACATTTTTTTATATTCGTTTATATAAAATTTGACTAAAAAATTACATTTTAATGTATTTTGATATATTTGTGAAGTAAAATATATTTTAAAGAATATATTTTTTTTTATACGAGAATAATATTGGTCAGTATAGATCTAGGTCATCTATACATGGATTGAGTTTATTATAATTTCTACAAAGACAACAAAATAGGAAATATCTATCCATTAATTTTTATTTTTCAAATTGAAAATACAAAGAGATTTACAAATTATCTTCTTTCATTTTCTACAATAATTTAATATTTTTCACTGCGTTTGAAATTCTGGTTGCGACCATCTCCTCAATAGTTAGCTTCTGTTAGCTATTTTTCAACAATACTTAATATATTCACAACAGTAGAGGAGAGTGGGGTAATTGCGAACACCTAAAGGAGAACTAAAAGAGGACAAAAGTAGTTGAAGTTATGAATGTTGATTATTATTAGTGTTTACATAAAATAGTATAGCTTTAGATCTCACAGTCAACGTGAATAAATCTTCGATAAAAAATTAAATATTTAGAAATAATTGAAACCTCGGTTTCCGAGATAACCCCACAGCAAGTAAAGTAATTGCGGATGGTTTGAATTATATCATTATTTAAATCACAGATAAATCCTTTCGATGAACTTTTATTCATCCTAAAGTTTTGGTGGGCCTCATTGATTACGTTTGTTATATTTTACTCAATCATCATTGAAAGGATCTTGATGCATTCTGTCACAGTTTTAGACAACTATTTCATTTTACTTAAAAATTACGTAAAATCGTCGAAAATGAATAAAGTCGACATATTTCATACATCGAGTGCGTTTTCACCTTACTACTGTTTTTCAGACTTTGCATTTCAGATCGACTGCATCATTGGGAAAATGTTTCCGACCCTCTTCTAACATAGCCAAACATGGGTGTTCGTATTTACCCCACTCTCCTAGGGTGTGCGCCGATGGCAGTAATATTGCACTTACACGGATTCTGAAATTTCGCAAAGGAATTATTAGTATTTGGTAATAGGTACAATCAATTAATTAATTAATTGATTAATTATTATACATACATATAACAAATTGTCAAAATAAATATAACAAATTAATTAACATTTTTTAATGTAGAGATTAAAAAAAAAAAATTAGTCAAAGCGCACTTTGTCTGTGCTTACACGACGAACATCCCGTTATTATGTTAATAAATTAAATGATCAATTTATTATACATATATATATATAAAAAATTGTCGAAATAAATATAACAAATTAATTAACATTTTCTACATTTCAACATGTGTTCAAATTTTATGCAGATCTTCTTTATAATAATATTCTCCGAATAAATTTTGGTTGATGTTAATATCTTGATCCTTTCGAGAGAGAAAAAAAGTTATTCCGCGATAAGGGCAACATTTTATGAACTTTCGATATTAAAAGTCGGTAAAAATTAAAATCCGCGTAAGTGCAAATTACTTAAGATTTTTAGAAATATAAAAATATATAAAATACATTTCTGCCAGGATAGGACCTGGCACACCGGACTTATCATGTACCTATTACCAAATACTAATAATTCCTTTGCGAAATTTCAGAATCCGTGTAAGTGCAATTTTACTGTCACCAGCTCCCGAACTATCCCCTATCACCAAATTTTTCTTTTAATATACCTGTCTTGATAACATAGAAAATTAATTATTCATTATTTTAATGGTAGAAAGTGAATCGTTTTTTATATAGACTATGAATAAAAACAATGGAATAAATATATAACACAAATATATAAACTAGACATCTTCGTTCTCATCAAATTTAAACAATTTCATAGCTATTTTACTGTTTGTCTAAATACCTGAATGTTTGGGTAGCTCTCAAATTTTTTTTTCCACCTCTATTTTTTTCCCCCAATACCAAAATGCACAAGTTGGACTTCTTTACTTATGATATTTGCTAAACTTTTTCAGACAGCTTCACTAACGATGAAACATTCTGAAAACTAAACTCGAATGATTGCAATCTGTAATATTAGATAATAAAAAAAATAATCAGAACTTATAGATGCATTTGATTTTTTTAAGAGTTAAAATTTTAGTTAAAAAAAATTTCAATGAACTAATTTTTTTAAAAAATATATTCTGTTAAGTAATGAACAATGCTTTGAATCAAAGCGTTTTATCCTGAAGATACATATAGATAGAGATTCTCCCTAGTTGATTGACGTGTGCACTAATTTTTCGAAATTATTTTTCAAAATTATATTGGATGCTTATCTGCTTAATTAGATCGCATTTATTACTCTTTTTGTATGCTCACGAAGTTCCATCTGTATCAAATCTTTTAGCAACACTACACGGAAAAAAATACCGTAACAGATGTTTAAATTCTAATTTTTGTTATGACTGTTAAGATTTTATAGAAGTATGAAATTTCGATTATTTTGGAAACATTTAACTCAATTAAAAACTAACCATCACGCCACGTTTTTGGTTGTTATGTTTATTATCATAAAATGTACTAAATTCTCTTTCAAAAAAAAAGCACTCAAAAATAAATTCATTTTAATTATTGTTGATTTTTAGATTTAACAACTTAACATTTAATGACTTTAAGATTTTTGTAATTTTATCATTATCGTTATTTATGCTTGGCGCACATTTTTGTACAGCCCAGAAAGAAAAGGGTGCTTTCGGTAGGATCATCTGTACTGTTCATCTCTTGAAGATTTATAATTGCTCAATCACAGCGTCTATGTCCTCGTTTTATGGTGCCATAAGTAACATTATGTACGAAAATAAAGTTGATGCTATTTTCATCTTTTTATTTGTTTAGTAAAAATAACACTACCACATACATTCCTTTATTTCAGTCCGACATCTGAAAATTTATGTAAATCAACATTTTTTTAGTTAATACATTATAAAATAATTATTCTTTATACATTTATAAAGTCCATGGTTCAATTATAGATAACCAAATACTATGCTAATAATCAAACACAAGACTTTTATTTATCTAAAAACCAGCTTTTTCAAGATACTGACTGCATGAAGAAAATATATCCAGCAAACTACATGAAAGTATAAATATCAATAATGTCAAAGACATTAATTTTTTCTATACCTCATTTATTGAAATATTAATTAAGAAAAAAAAAATGTTTCATGAAAGTGAAATTCTATCAATAAAAATAATAATTATAGATGATGTCTAATCTATTACATAATTTGTAATAAAAGATACAAATAAGGAATTCTCCGTTTTTGCCCTAGTTTTACAGTCAATAGATATGAATGGAGTACATGGATCTTTCATTGTAAGAGTTGATGATACAACTGATTTAGTTTTAAAAATAACTTTCTAAAGTTGTGTATTGAAAACAATTTTAATAAAACAAAATAAAATTTTCAAATGAAATTATAATACATTGAATTAACAGATCTAGTATACAATAGAAAAAAAAGAACTTGAACAATGAAAGTCACAAATTTGATAGTACTAACACATGGAAAGTGCCGCAGAGCGGCCGCAAGAAATACAGATAACAATTATATGAATATTGAGCCGTAATCGATATAATCCATTCAGTAATGTTTTTTTTTTAAGTACTCATCTAGAGCAAGTAAATTATTTCATCTTCAGAGGTAGTGATTCGAAATAAGTCTAAGCGGTGTACCTAGCACTTTCGCAGTAGCATTCCTTGTGTATTCTAGGGAACTGCAAGAGCTTAAGTCTGGTTTGCTTACTAGTGCTAGAGTACAGTTCTTTACATTCCCAGAAATAAATGAAAAAGCGCAGATACAATAAATGATTGCCGCAGATTAAGGGGCACAATATAATCATAGCCCTTACGAAACTTGCGCAGCAAAGTATTTTGTAAATTAGCTAGCTGTTTTACAGAGTTATAATATGCACCTTCCCAAGAAACGATACCATAGTTGATAATTTTTCCGAACAGCGCATGGTATACAACTTTTAGAGATTTCTTACTAACAAAACTAGATAACTTGTAGAAGATGAACGAAAAATACTTCACCCTCTTTATCAACAAATCTATATGATAGTTCCACTTCATGATAATATCGGAAGTAACGCCTAAGTATTTACAATGCTCCTCTCTTTTGATTTTCTGCGTATTTATGCAAAGATTGTAACCAGCTGGGATACTATCACAGTAACTACCAAAAGTTATATAAGTAGTTTTGTCCACATTTAGAGATAGTTAATTTGTTCTCATCTATAAGTTCAGTGCATCTAGCCACGCAGATAGCACTGCTTCCAGCTCAATCCAGCTCTCACTCCAGCCTAAGACAACAGTGTCATCAATATAAAAAACCGAACATTATCTGGGAGTAAGCTAAAGATATCATTGATGTAAAGTATGAACAAAAGAGGATCCAGTACCCCTTGAGGAACGCCAACAACAACAGTTTCAGATTCACTAAAACACTTATTTATCCTCTAATTCCGTAAGACTAAAGTTTATCCAATAACATCTTGTGGTTTACGGTATCAAATACTTTTGCCGAATCAAGAAAAGCTAAAGCAGTAGGTGTATTGCTATTAATATTGCTGTAAATAAAGTCTAAAACAAAAGCAAGAGCATCAGTTGTACTTTTGTGCTTCATAAAACAAAACTGTCTCTTTGAGATCAAGAGATACGGTAGTGTCTCTCGCGCCAAGCATAAATCGCCGCCATCTTGCTCTTACATCACGGCGAGGCACTGCCGTGTCTCTATACAAGTTATAGGATGATTTTTGCAGGTTATCATTTTTAAAATTCAAATATTTTCCTTATTATGACATAAACATGGGCTGAAATTAAGAATTTGCATGAAAAGCAATTGTTGGCTTTCAATTAAGCATACTATAAAGTATCATCATTGTTTCATTTATAATATACGAAATTGAAAAATTTCGTTGCGCAAAAATTAAGTGAAATGAGAGTTTATTCATGGAGCAATGATACGTTTTTTTTATCAAGTTGGTAATCAGAGTTTTTGATTGCCATGAAGTTTCTTTACTAACGGATCGTGAAGTTGGTAACAAGTTAATCTTGCTCGAGCGCGAATATACAATTGATTAAAGTATTTTCTAAACAGATATTTTTTTTTTTTATATTCTTTTTCAGTTGATCGGTACAAAAAATCGTGAAATTCCACCAAAAACAGCCCCCTCCTTCTGAGCTGTACAAAAATGTGCACCAAACATAAATAACGACAATGATGAAATTACAAAAAGTCCTAAAACCATTAAACGCCAAGGTTTCGAATCTTAAAACCAGCAATAATTGAAATGAATTTTATTTTTAAGGGGTTTTTTTTTAAAAAAAAAATTTAGTACATTTTATGACAATAAACATAACAATCAAAAACTTGGCGTGACTGTTAAGATTCTATAGAAGTATGAAATTTCGATTATTTTTTACATATTTAAGTCACTTTATAAGTAACGTACGTAGAGAAGCAGTTTTCTTCCATTTGAAATCTGGTGCCTTCAAGTTCCGTCGGTAGAAGTGAAATTCAAATTATCTACGGTTCTTCCAGAGGGCATTCTGTTTGAGATAATGCTACCAAGCGACTATATACACGGTGCAATCGGATGCTTAGCACTAGGAACGAACTTGTTTATTTTATGTTTCAGATATTTACAATTTACAGCATCAAAAGCAGCATGACATGCGGAATAATTCCTATCTTCTGATTATAATAGAGGCAATTCAGACACTTCCTCTCATTGACAGTGCAAGATTTTTAATCATTGTTTCTAGAGCATAACACTCCTGGTTAAACAATCCGATAAAATCTTATAAAAAAAGTTATAAGAATAAATCCGAAAATTGCATGAGAAAAGTCGCACTTTTCATAAGAATCAATTAGGTATTTTCGTATAGATTCTTAAAAAGAGTATTAAATTTCTCATGCAATTTTCGGATTTATTCTTATAACTCTATAATGATCTATGAGAAAACATATGAGCCTTTTCTAATAGATTCTTAGAAAAAAACGTAAAATTTCTCATGCAATTTTCGGGTTTATTCTTAAAACGTAGTAAGTATCTTTAAGAAACATTTGTATAGGTTTTCATCGGAATTCATAAGAAATTATTGAGAATATTCTGATCGCTTTGTATAAGGATCTATAAGCATGTTTCGTTTCGTTTTTTACCAGAATTTATCTTCGTACCACAAAAAAAAATCAGTTCAAACAAAAAGAAATTTTAATTCGCTCTAGACGTTTATTATTCATACGGATTTGTTGTTCAAATAGATACCTAAAATGAAATTTATTAGAAACTTTGTCCAAAAAAATCCTTCAGACGATGAGATTCGATCCTGGCAACCTCAGGTCCACAGTCCAGTACGCTTCCAACTGCGCTATTCTAAAACATGGAGACATAGCTTCCACCTAATCTATTGACACCTTGTTTTATTTAAGGTAGGTACGTGCAGGTATCTGATTTTACAATCTTCAGATTCTGGTCCTAACTAGCAATTATGACAATATGTATTTATTTATTTAAATAAAAAGACAATACGATCACGATTGTCTCAACCTTCAAAGGGAAAGAAATGCCTGTTAATGTCGAAGCACCACGTATTTTTAACGCAGGAAAATACGAAAGAAAAAGGGAAGGTTGTGTACTCTTACCAAAAAATGCATCTTTGTTTAAATAACCTATAAACTATTTTATTGAGCCTTAAAAATATTATTTCCTCAATACTATGTATTTCTTTGTTTACTCTTACAAACTCTATAATCATTCACACACAACATCCATCGTGACGGATGTAGTCTGACGCGAGAGAGAGAGAGAGATATAATCGGTTGGACACGCTCACCAGGAACAGCAAAGTGGCTTCTCCCGCGTTGAACAGCTTCCCTCGTACACAAGTTTCGGTCTGCAGGTTCCCTGGGTATCCTGATAGTCCCCGTTCCCGATGTCACGGCCAACAGCATGAACAACAGCTTTCGATCCCTTGGTCTTTGATCTTTTGGTATCTCTCTGGGCTACGTGAACTTAATTTTCGTACTCCACCTTTTATTCTACTAATTTTCTCTTAAATCTTTGGAGTTCTTTTGCTCTATTCTTTATTATGTCTCGAGTACGACTGCCCGCGACGTTCCTCCCATTCTTCATCTGAGCCCCCCAGAAGGCGACCAATATAGTAGTCTCTTGAATATTTATACCGACCGCTCATGAAAGTCGGCATGTCACTAACAGGCCAAAACGCCGTGCATCACTATCCATCTAACGATTGACCGTGGTGGTATGGCTCTCAGCGAATATACTGTGAGCAACCGCTGTGTTACCACGCTCGAGAGTAAGAGTGGTGGAGCTGGCGCGCGGTGGGGCTAAGTCCGATTCACGCTGACTGAGCACCGTTTCGAGCATTCAGTCTTGCCCAGCCAGGGCCTACGCATGGAGGGCCTGTTGCTGTCGCTCGCCACAAGGGAAAATGAGTCTAAAGAAAGCTACGCACGAACGCATTGCCGTATTTATGGCCACTACGCGCAGACCATGTATGCTTTGCCTTCCTTTCTGCTACAGGCGTGGCGCTCGAGCAGTAAATTGTGCGAGTGAGAGCACAACAACAGAGCAAATAATACATGTGAAGAAAAGAGATAGATGTCAGTTTGGTGCTACGCGCAAAGTGTATCACGAATCAATGTTTGACGCCACAGATACACGTGCTTACGGCAAATAATTTCCTCGATCAAGCGTAATCAAACATTTTAATTATAAATAACATAAGGTGTTTAATGAATTGACAAACAAAATAGTTGAACATGAATTCATTAAGGTATTATTTCTATTTAAATACAATTTTATTCTTACTCAAGCATATTTGATTAAATTTAACCCCTTTACCCAAAAATGTATTATTATTATATTTCAAGCGTTTCTTTTTCATAAAAGTCTTATAGTATTTAGCAATATCATCGTTTCCGGAATGTTTTCTACTAATGCAAGATACAAAGTCACTAAGTGGATAATTAATAGACATAGCATGCAAAAACATGATAGAATATTGGCCGCATACTTGAAAATCTTCCTGTTGTAGCTGTTTGACGGAGTGGCGGAAGTATCGGCAGTTTTCTCTAAGTCTCCCAAGGTGTTCTAGAATAATTGGTGGCATTCTATAGCTGTCGAAGTAGCAGCCTCTGTCATCTCGATTGACGTAGATGGCAACCCAGTGTTGCCCTGATTGTTTGTGGTCATCTGTATTAACAACAAATGCTGGCGGTTTCGTCCACGCCTTCGGAATCATGTTGACTGGATATACGCTTATTTAATGAGCCGGGATGTGCTGAAGAGCTCCTATAATCTGCAACGTATTCATTACATGCTCCACAGCTATTATCGGCACAACTTAAATTTTGCTTAGTGGTTAGAGAGGCCGTAGATTTAATGTACATTGATGAAATATTTTGTAGTCAACTACGGTAATAATAAGCAGCTGACATTAAACAGTAGCCACTAAACACAGTCGTCAAAGCAGAGTGATATGAACAAACGATCTCCACGGTTGACGGGACAGTTAATGGTGGTTTATTAACCATGTCGTCGATATTTATAATTTTCTGCACACAACCGTTTCTAATAGGCGTTTTTGCATGAAACCACGTGTATAAATCTGCTCAGCATTGTGTGTCATAAACCGTAAATTGTTGTGTACAGCCTTGATTGGTGATGAGCTTTCATACCAGGGTATACCATGTTGTGATGTCAATAAGATATTCGCGTGTTGTTTTGACTCCGATAATAACGAATAAGAAAATTCAGGAGCAATTATCCAATGGCCGATAACATTAGCTTCTAAAGCGAGCAGAGGTACTTTTTTTGGTAGAAAATCGGCGTTGTTATTAAAAAAAGCCTTGTATATCAATTACAAACTTCATCTTGAGTAGAAATGATGCTTACTACTTAAAACGTGCTACACGGCAGACGGTTAGCTCGATACTAAGCTCTTTGTTGAACAATATGGTGGCTCTTCATTAAAAATATAGTTAGCCAACAAAATCCACAATAATTTGACGAGATGAATCGATTCCAGGTATATTTTCATATTCAGCATAAACAATACAATTTATAGTAGAAGCTAAGGCGTCATCAAAGCGTACTTCTAGACGTACACTGCCATGTCTGTTCAAATTCCAGTGTGTATGGCTATTTGCAGAAAGATCAGGGTTCAAATCAAAAGCAAATAAGCAGTAGCCATTTGGATAGTCCGTACGATTGATGCCGTTTCCTTTATTAAGGAAATGTATGCCTGTTCCTGAGAACAATGTGTGATAACCATCAACATATAGAGAATTTTTAGTAAAATCTGGCTGGAGAGGTTTTGAAGGAATTTGACGGCCATCGACATATAACGACAGATAATTCATTTTATAATGATGAAAATTAAAAGGATCATTCAATTTTGGATTGCCGTTAAAAGCTTTGTTATCAACAAAACCTATGATTATTCGACGTGATAATTGCCACAAAATAACATTGTCAATAGTCTCGCCATGAACACCACCATGTATAGAAACAGCCTTAA
This sequence comes from Chelonus formosanus, assembly GCA_028641665.1. Taxonomy (NCBI): domain Eukaryota; kingdom Metazoa; phylum Arthropoda; class Insecta; order Hymenoptera; family Braconidae; genus Chelonus; species Chelonus formosanus. The sequence goes on from CM054002.1 coordinate 8,461,417, forward strand.
CTTCCACCCGTGTTAAAGGATATTTAGCTGGAGTTTTTGGAAGAACTCGAGCATGTAAAAGCAAAGTACTCGAAAATATTTTCTCGCGTCTCATGATAAGAGAGGCTTCAATTATTTCAACACTGCATTCAACAGTTAAAGCATTAACGATGAAGTTGGTTTATAAAATACCCATTGAGAGCCCTCAATTGTTGTTTGTGTCAGTGGAACAGGAAATAGTTTTAGCTCTGTTCTTGCACACTTACAAGAATTAACATGAAGAAAAGCTATTATGATTATTTAAATATATCTGCTACAGATCGTGCTTTCTTACAAACTTGTTTCTTGCTTTTTTTTGTCTTCTTTCTTTTAATTTTAAAGGATTTAGGCCTTTTTTTTGGTTTTTCCTTTACGGATCTGTTTTTATTGACTTTTTGACGTTTCTAACAGCACGTTTTCTTTTCTTTTGAAAACGGATGTTCTCTAAGCGGCTGTAATGGAGCAACTGTTAATTTGGTGTTGAACCCAACGGTACATAGCCCGAGCCGCTCATCGAGCTATCAATTTTTTCGGTGGCTTTTCGTTTTAAATTTCGACCAGTCTCTCGTAAACGCGCTCGTACAGATTCTTTGAATGATAGTCTATTATCAAGGACATCATAAGCAATACTTAAATCTAATTTTAAAGCTTCTTTACCTATAATTTTGGCGCCACTTTTTAGAAAAGGCAGTACAGACCTGAATAAACCTCCTAAGAAACTGCCGATACCATGACCACGTTGATTGGGTGTTCCAATGTAGACTTGACTAATACCACTGTATCCACCACGACTAAAGCCGATTTGAGGGAGATCATAGACAGTTTCATGATGCATGTTTATCTTAATTTTTTGAAATGTAACGTGACAGTCCACGTACCGTGTTCAAATAGTATAGCTTGACCAAATTCATCTTTCAAATCTATTTTTATTGTACGAATATCTGGCTTTAAAAAAGAGATGTAGTGAATTGTCGGACACGATTTTATTCGCATTGAACCATATGTATAATTATGCATATCGAGGGGTACAATGCGTAATAATGGCGTCTGCACATCGCCTGTTATATAATTTTCACAAATACCTGTGTACAAAAATAAGCTACACGGTACAGACGCGTATATATTTGCTAGACGTGTGCTTTTTAGAAGTGGTAATAACACAGGTTTATCTTTAGCTGGAAATCCAAGAATTTGTTGGAGATATGGCGATTATTGAAGTAGGTGAGCCCCGTTACAGTTGTCCTCGCAAACCATTGTAGCTTCTATATAGCTGCTGGGGTTCAGCGCCCATTCAATATGCTCACTGATAATAACGAGCTTATTCAACTCATTGATCAGATGATCGAGTCTTTGATACACACCCGGGGGCAAACCGGACACATGATTTTCAGCATTCTCTAAATTATAAATATCAGTAACGTTTACTAAAAAAAAATCTAAAAGATCAACATTATGTACGAGCGTGAATAAAACTGTAGCATGTTTTACAGGTAAATTCAAAAAATTCATTGGAATGCTTATTTCTTCTAGAGACACGCCCCACTCGCAAGTCAATTTCAGAGGTTGGAATAACTGTGTAATGAAGTGTGTTGTGGTGTTATCAGGAGAATAAAGCATGCTACTATTACTGGGTAATATTATGTGGAACTCGTCTTTTTGTAAGGCCATTTTTATTTTTGTTGTTTTGATTCTCGACCAACTTTTGATAGTTCTTCTGCATAGAAAATACCGTTGATATGGTGATGATTAAGATCTTGAAGTATGTAAACGGGTGGTTGGCGGATCGTTGATATGCGAATAATTTTGAAAATTTCTTCACTCCGACCTCTTGTATATCCTTTCGTGAAAGCTGCTTTTGTTTTACTGACGCAAACGAGATCACCAACCCTATGATTAGGCTTTTTTGATGCTTTCTTACAACGTTTATTATGGTCATATATATGTTTTATGTTTAAAAAAGCTGTCAATTCGTTGTTAAAATCGATTTCAACAGGCATGAGTTTTGTAGCACTATGTTTAGTATTATTATAAGCAGAGACAATTTTTTGCAAAACGTCAATGTATCGTTTTGTATGCGTGTATGTAAAATAACGCCATATTCGCTCTTTCAGAGTACGATTAAATCGTTTAACAACAGCTGCTCTGACACCCGGATTTCTTACAGTTCTAAAAATAATTTTTTTTCACTTAAAACTTTTTGGAAATCAAAGCCCAAAAATTCTCTACTGCGATCTGTTTGGTATTGGTGTAGTAATCTTTTATTACTACGCCTGAAAAAACTTTCCATTGTTCGAGCGACAGTTATACTTGTTGTGTTATTCGATAGTTCAACCCACACAAATTTACTTAAAACATCAATTAGAATTCATAAATATTTGATGTTATTATTATAAGTAGCAGTATTATGTAGATCAACTAAATCTGCCTCCCATACATCGTCAATATGTGAAACATTATATGTGCGTCTTGAGAATCGACGCCTTCTTGGGTGGTGTAAGGTGTAAGCATCTTGATTTTCTAGCCATTTCTTTACATTATCACGATGTATGTTTTTTGTATAATTTAGCAATTGATTTGCACCAGCAAAACCGGCTGGATGTTCAGGACTGTAATATATCTTTTTACGAGCGGTCATTACTTAAACGAAAATTTAACAATTTATTTTTACACTTTCGCTTTGAAAGCTCAGAGCCTATTTAAGATCTACAAGCCACAAGTGCTCAGGAAATCAGCGGCATCAGGGGGCTCAGGTTCACTTTGTGATTTCATTGATGAAGAGCTTTCAGCTATCATATCCGGTATGATGAGGCGGCGTCTTCGTGATACACCTGTCGGCGTGGACGTTTCTACTTTTTCAGGATTAAATAATTCTTTATTGACTATGTACTCCGGTGGCACGTAACCATTATGAATTACACGTACAAGCTGGTCTCTCATTATAGCATTTTTTTTTCCTAGCTCTCATAGCTTCGTTTAAAAGATTTATAATATTTGAGCCTGGTATAACCCGACCCTCATACTCACAATGCCTGACTCATCCCACGAGATAATATTATTAGGCATGTTTTTTAAGCGCCCATAGAATAGTTTCGCTTTCAATTGAAATTTTTTCGGTACACTGTCAATGACAGATTGGTCTATATTATGATCAGGTGATATATTGATTTATCTGTTTCATTATCATCCGTCGACGCCTATTTATTGTTATTTTGAGTCAAACGCTGACTTATTGCAGGTCGATCTCTATTGTTGATTAAACGTAAATACCTTTTCAACACTTGTGAGTAGGCGTTCCACTTTTCACGTTCATTTTGATAAGCTGTAGAGCATAATATTTCATTCATCTCTTGATCAAGCTGCGTTAAGACGGTATCATAACTTTTATCTGACCTGTTCATTAATAATTTTGTGTCTGCTGCTTGAAAATTCTTCACAGCCTCTTCAGATATTAAAACCGTTTTTTTAGCATGATCCATTTTTTAGCAATTAATCAATTTTGATATTAAGCTGCCAAGAATAGGCGCAAAAAGAACCGGCAAAAAACCACCCCCTTTCTGTAAAATCATTTTCTTCTTCCTTTTGGCACTTCCACGGGAAGCTAGACGACGTGAAAGAGAAGCGTGGCACTTTAATTTACGTTTTTGGTCAGCTGTCAATGACACGTTGCCTCGTAAAATATTAAGAGCACATTCAGATATATATCGTACCAGCTGAGGATCAGCTTCCCGTAATATAGCGGTACGCTGTTCTTTGCTTAGAGAAAATAAAGAACTTACTTTCTTTCGTGACGCATGCGCTGCCATTACTAACTGATAACTGGTAAATTGTTATTATGTGGCCTCTTATCTATAGATTGACGTTGCACATAAACACAGTGCTTCAGGTCCTCTGGAAAAATACATGTGCGAAAGCGACAATTTTCAGGTGTAGATTGTTTCAAGTTTAGCAATAAATAGCCATGCCGTTGAGCTGTTGCGTCATAATATATTTCGTGAAAAGAGCAGCTGTTTTCTGGACACACTTGGTGGGCGAGGTGTTGGATCTGTGAGCAGTCCCGGGGATTTTTGAAAATTACAATGTAGTTAGCATTTGAAGAAATGTCTCGTTGGCCTTTTCCCTGATGAAATAAATTTTGTGTGATAAATATAACACTCAAATTACGATGATGACTGCATTTCGTAAAAAAGTTAATAATTGTAATACATGATGATTCGCGCATAAGATCGTCAATGATAATTAATTTTAGCGTGTGATCGGACGTGTAATCATCGCTACATGGTAGTCTTTCTTTAAATTGGAGGGGTAAAAGTTTTGGATGGTTATGATGACTCTCTTGCGATTCAGCATAATGAAATATAATTTTTGAGAAACGCATATCACTCAGTTTTGCCGCACCCTGTAGAAACACAAATAATTGGAGTCCAGGGATTTTTCCAGCGTTAATCCATAATTATTAATAGCCCTAATAAAAAGCGACTATTATTTTTATGATATAAAAGTTTTAAGAGATATATATAGAAACGTATGACCATCAGCATTTTTGTTGACGCTCAACACATGTCTTATCATGGTCATATAATGTTTTGAGAAGCTTTCTGAACAACGTGAATTTTTTATAGATGATTAATTCAATGAAAGAGCATTAGTAGCGAAAAGGCTTTCACAGAGTTTAAAGCAATAAAGCAACTACTCAACAATGTTTCAGTCCGTGATAAACACCTTTGTTAAATTTATAAAGTACATTGTGCGGTGTATGTAGCTAATGTTCGATATTTGCTGTGACGAACGAACTGTGATGAAATATCAGCAAAAATTTAATCATTCCTTGATTGACTTAACCGTAAAAAATTTACGGTCAAGCGAGGAATTTATTTATCGGGATTCGGAGTGTGATAATTTGACAAAAAAGGCCGTTTCTGTGATTATTATAAAAAGTTACGTCGGTTAAAGCACGATCACTACCATTTTGTGCGGAACTTCCCATTTTTTACCTGGGATATTCGGGGTAATGACGAAGTGACATGTGCTAGACGGGCTGCAATAGAATGTGAGTTAGCTATGGGAAAGGGGCATAAACAAAAAATTTAGATTTGAAGCTGATTATGGTCATGAATAGTGGAAGATGATGCTGAAACACGAACTCAATAAACTAAACATTCTGAGACGTGACTATAAATTTATCTGGAATCGTGTATATTATAGTCAAGACGGCCGCGACTCTATCATACAGTGGCTTCATTTGGATCCCGTCAAGAGCCCCAAGGAATTTGATGATACCTTTAGCTTGGAGTCGTCAGAAGAACAAGAGAAAATTAGATTAGACAAAGAAGCCATCAACACCTACTTCTTCGACTTCTATCTGTACGGGTGCAGGAATGCTAAAGATGTTGTGACCCGGTGCAACGACCTCGCCATAAACCCGAATAACTGATTGTAAGTATGTGTTGTTTACGTTTGTTTATTTTAAAATGATTTTTAATGGTCAAATTATTTTTGAGGATCAGACGAATACAAAGAGGATAGCGGCTGTTATAGTTGTTAAGTAATAATAGATAATAAAAAAATATTTGGACTAATGTATTTAATTAAATATGCTTACCTCTAGATGGCTCGTCAAGGCCCTTTAGCCAAACCAGGCCAAGTACGCCATTATGTGCATGCCACAATGAGCGACGTGCTCAAAAAAAAAAGAATTTTCACATTGTTTCACCACGAAAATTTCAAAATATAGTTATTGAAAAACAATAAACGTCATTAATGCAGAAATTAGAATCTGAAAATGTATCGGGATTAGATGAAAAATATTTTTATTGCCATGCTATTATCATAGTACAGTGTTACACATGAATTTTTGCATAAATATTATTGGTCACAATTTTACATTATGCTATAATAAAAATCAGTGAAAAATTCTTAAAGCATCGTTTCACTCACAAGGTGTTTATTGAAAAGTTGGCACAATTCTTGAGCGATGATTTCGACGTCCATAATTGATACAAACGTTGATGTTTTGTAGATAGTTTCCAGTTGTTCAAGAATTTTTGTCATTATTTCGGCTCGGTGAAGATAATTGGCTCCAAATGTATACATTATATCGACAGGCAATTTTATAGTATTGATAGTATGTTGAATTGGCGGTATCTCATTTTTTAGGGCTGCGACCGTCAACTCCAGGCATTTAGTGATCACAGGTATGATTGCTTAGAGCTGCTCTAAGCGTTTTTAGATTAAATTCTCAATACGTACAACGTATTCAAGAGTACCTTTTTGTATGAAGAATTTTTGAGATGCATTCTGCGAAGAGTTGTTAATAGTATCTTGTATTTTCAGCATTCAGTCCCCGTATTTCGTTTTACTCAGCACTATAAAAGTATATAAGTAACCAGCACAGTTGTTCTCTTTATTGATTAGTTTTCGATAATCAGAATCAGAGTTGTCAAAGCACTTAATCAACTGTGGTAGATTCTCCATGAACTCTAACGAATTTCCAGCATTAAAAAGTTCTCCTGAACATTTACGGTCAACGATCCAAACACAAGCTTCGAAATTATTACTGACGTGATTCAAACGCACACCCATGATTATTGTTTTTGATCGTGATGCGTTTAATCCATTAGTTGTTGAAAATAGGAACTTAAAGATTTCTCCACGTGGTGTATATTTTTGTGATGATATTTCGGAAGTATCCATCTCACCCCGTTGATCGGCGGTTGTCGAAGATTCAAATTGTTGGCTTGATGATGATGACATGTTATAATTGTTACATGTTTCACTTACAACGATACGACACTAAATGAGCTGTTTGTAAGGCTTTGTGCTTCGAAACATTGTAGCCCCTCTTCGTCGAATATGTAACTTAGGCCTCTGAAAAACGCGGATTTCTGCAACATCAGGCGTTCACCGTAAATAACCTTGAATATGGTTTGTGCAAACGTGGGAATTCTGGAAAATTTGTTATTTTATGTCTATTTTGTTAGTATAAAAATGTTTACTGAAGATTTATATAATTTAGCATTCGTAAGATTTTCAGGAGAGAATATTATATTTCTTTTCTTAAGAGCAACCAATATGCACGATATGTAAACAGTTGCATCTGCATTTTCAAATATTCTCCTTTAATCATCAGTTCCTGAAAAGCTTCAAAGTGAGCGTATTCTCCAATCTATCAAATCTATCAAATTAGTCAGAATCTTGTCAGAAACTGGTCTACATGAGGTAGTGTTCAATTTTGAAATATTAGTCTTGCAGGTTAGTCAGAAACTAGTCAGGAAGTGTAATAATTGCATTCAATAAATAATGATCCGTCAATTCGATCAGAATCTTAGTAGAAACTGGGTTACATGAGTAAGTGGTTAATTCCGAGATATTGGTCCTCCAGATTAGTCAGAATTCAGTCAAAAAGTAGTCAGAAACTTCATAAGTGCATTCGATGAGTAATGATCCATCAAATTGATTGAACTCTTCTGAGAAACTAGTCAGCAAGTGTGATAAATGCATTCGATGTATAAAAAACCATCTAGTTATTCAGAATCTTGACAAAAACTAGTCTAAATTGAAGATTCGATAAATATGAACGTACAGAATTATATCAAAAACTGGTCAAGATGAGTAAGTAGTTGATTTTTAAATATTTGTCTTTTAAGTTAGTCAGAATCCAGTAAGAAACTAGTCAGAAAGTGTAATTATTGCATTTAATAATAATGATTTGTCTATTTGATCAAAATCTTGTCATTTTTAATAGTTGAAGTCTCCCTTCTCTGACTAATCATTTCTTGTTATGTACGTTTTCTGATTGGTCGTTTTCATAATTGAATAACTGGCTTATTTTTCGCACATATTGCAAAATTGCAAAGTACGTTTTTCTTAGAATTCACTCTAGTTTCTAGGAGTAAAATTTCTATACATAATTCTGGATCACCCTGTACTTCATGATGTCAATGAGAAGAATTAACTTAAGTTACATTCGTTATCCATTCGACGGATTCTATTTCTTCTTTCGATTCAAAGAAAAATCACAAAACAAGCAAAAAAAAATAAATAAATCTGCCTCCTACTCTGCCTGCAGACTGATCCCAGAAGGCCTTTGACGAAAAACTATGTTTTTTTCAGCAAATGTCATCCTCAAGTGAGGCTTGTGGAACTTTATCGTTGTCAATGGCCTCAAGATTCGCCATGATTGATAAGTGGATTGATGATATGAATGAATCGCACAAGAGAGTCTATGGCAAGTTGGCTAAAATTGATAAAACTCTAAATGATCATTCAGCTTTGATCGCTGAACTCAAGCTGAAAGTTGATGCTGCTACTGAAGAATGAAGCTGCTACTAAAATGGAGGTCCTCAAGCAGGAAGCGCTGGTGCTTAAACAAACCGTTGCTTTCGCATCCCTATACTTCTCCTATAGATACTTCGTCGACTACTGCCTTATGCTTCCCGAATCTAGTGATTTCTAGTGTTATTGACTCTGCTGCTACAAGGTTAACGCCTGTTGAAGTTGCTGAACGAGTCTTTGATGGATTAAAAGTATCGAATTTAAAGACTGTTATTTTAAGTGTCTGTGAGCTTCGAAAGCCTGGAGATGGTGTTAATCTCAGTGCTAATGGCGCTGAGATGAGTCTTTCTTATATTTTTAAGCTCAAATTCTTGGCTATTTGTGATCATATTATTGAGGTAATACGCAAAATGCGCAAACTGATGGTTAAAGATGTTTTTAATGGTCTTGTGGATTCGTAATCGATGAAATTAGCTTATTTGAATGAATTTTTCAATCACGAGCAACATAAGATGCTATTATCAATTAAAGCAGAGGCCAGGGATTCATGATTCAAGTATGTATGAGTTAGACAAGGTCAAATCTTCGTTAGAAAAGATGATACCAATGATAGAATCTGCGTCACATCTGTCACTGATTTAGATAAATTGAAATGATATTATATTAGCTCAACTAAACCTTCAAATGGTTGTCATTGTTTGTTACGTGTATCGAGTCTCAATGTAAATAGTTAGTTAAGTCATGCTGCTAAATGTTCTGAGCTTGTTGCTGAGACTCATCCTCATCTGATCGTCCTAGTTGAAACGTGGTCGAAGTCTACTCATGAGAATGATGTTTTTGGTCTGAGTGATTATACTGTACTTCGTAGGGACAGAAACCTGGTTCACTCGGAAACTGGTCGACTAGTGCATGGTGGTGGAGTTGCTTGTCTTGTTCATAATTTTTTAAGTGCTGAAGTCTCATATACATTACCATCAGATCATCGAAGTCAATCTGAATTTTCAATTGTTGATATCTCACTAGCTTCAGGAGAGCATGTCTTACTATCATGTGTCTATAGGCGGCCAGCAGGGGACTTTTTGTATGAATTCTTTAATATCTTTTTTAAGTTCGCTCCTGATTACAATAATATTATTATTACTGGTGATTTAAACTGCGATTTGCTTGAAAATGGCTGCATGCCTGATTATCTTAGTAATTTCATCTCGGAATCTGCTCTGTTTTGTATGCCGTACCTACTAACATGCAAGCAAACATTCCTGGCTGGACTTTATTCTTCTTGACAGTGAGTCTAAATTGGGGCAGTTTTTCCAATCAAATAATCCATTGATTACTAGACATGACTTTCTGTTCTGTGAATATGTTTAGTTCAGTTTAGAAAATTCAAAGACTGTGATAATGCCAGGTTGGCGAGGGATCTAGCTAATTCTCTAAATTTTGATGATGAGTATTTTCGTACACATGAACCGAATGAGCTTCTCAACAATTTCTGTCTTAGGGTCATCGCTGCTCTTGATATCCACGCTCCTTGGTGTACTCGCACAGTAAACAGTACTAGAAAGTCTTGGTTGACTAGAGAACTTGTGTCAAAACAGCATGATTGTGATCGGTTACATAAAAAGGCTCGTAGATCTAGTAATCCCACTCTAGTTTTCAAGGAGATGAGAATAAATCTCAAGCGTGAAATGAGCGCTACTCGAGAATCCTATCTGAAAAATGCATTCCTGCACCTACCTGCTAGGCAAACCGTTTGAAGTAAACTCAAATATGTCGGCCTTATAAAAGCAAGCTCGTCTTCTCCTCTCGATTTCCTTAATCCTATTGATTTGAATGTATATTTTGTTAACACTGATGGTGAATTGCACGCCTCGCGCGCTGCGATGTGGAATTTTCTAAAACCTATTTTCAATCGAGTGATTTTATCGATACTACAGTTATGATTTTGATTGAATATTGAAAATATCAAACAGTAGCATGCAAGTAATTTTATGTACAGCTTGAATCACAATATACTCAATAAAGGAAATACCATGTGTAAAAGTATATTAATTTTAGACTCGATTCCCGCGCTTGACCGTCATGTTATATTTTCTCCATGGAGAATAGTCTATTCTCCATGATCTTTTCATGTTCTTTGTGTCGTAAGTCGTTTAGTCTGTGCTATACTTCTCACATCAAATATTGACTAAATATCAGCATTTGGATTGGACGGTAAGAAAATATAAGAAGTTAAATTAATTTAATAGCGTACTTTGATAATAAATCCCTAAGATCTATTAATGTATACTTTATATATATTTTTAGAATAATCATGGAATATTTTTATACAAAAAATTTCAGATTTGATTGATTTAATATGGCTACTGCAAAGAATTCACGTTTTTTTGACATCAAAAAAGATTGAGAAGCAGACAAGTCATCGAACTCCATTAATAAAGAGAATGAATCTCTACAGATAAATTCAAATCATAATCAAAATTCTGATGATGATTCAGACAATGAGGAGTTAGAGGTAACATCATTCGCCGACTTCACTCATGCTGACGGTACTGTGTAAGTTTATTCATTTTCTTGCTCTTGCTAACCGTAAATTAATTTTACATTGTGTACATTTTTATTTCTATTTACGATGAATAATTTGATTTTTATATTATTTAAATAAATCTATTGTCGTCGTAGAATACGCGACTGGGAAGTAGAGACCATCAGCTGTTAAATCAAAAACCGGTGAGATTCACAAAGTTTTCAAAATCTATTTGACCAATGACACCGATTGAATTCAAGTAATTGGTTGAAACAGAGAGATTCATCGAATCCAGTCGAAAATAATCATTGGTACTGTAAGTTTTTTTTCAAAATAAACTATTTTCTATAATTAACTGAAATGAAAAATCCTTATTAACTTCCCATTAGGAAGTTATTGAAATTGGGTCAATTGGAGAAATGTGAATTTTTATCATATCTTCACGTTTTAAGATATATGCAAGCATACTGACCAACTTTTAAAATGATGTATGTGTGCACGTACCTATGTCAGCATTTTTTTCGTTTTCGATATCTCAAGAACGGATTGAGATATCGACTTCAATGAAAATTTATTCGAAAGATATTGTTATAAAGAAGATCTGAAAGAAGTTTAAACAAATTCGGTCAAGCCCTTTTTTTTTCTTCAACAAAGGAACTAATAATAAATAAATGAAAAGATTGACTATTTAAAAGACTTTTAATCACGAGACAGCACATGGTTTTGGATGCTTTCGACAGAATAATATTATCAATGATGAACTATGACTCTTAACAATTATAGGTTGTTTATAACAATATGAATTTGCTATAAACAATTAATAATGGGAAGTTCGTCGTGTAAGTACAGACAAAGTGTGCTCAGACCTATTTTTTGATAAATTAGAATTGAAATAAATTTTAAAAAATGTTAATAACGAAAAAAAAATTTTTTTCAATCAAAGAATTGATAATTTTTTGCATAAATATTTACATAGTCAATATTTTTTTCAGAAAATTAAATTAGGAAATGTAAATTGTAAAGGAGTAACTAATAGTAACGACAACAAAGAAACCTACGATCATGAATTGATGATACAATCAAATACGAACCTTAAGATCTATGGAAAGCGTACTAATTCAGCAAATAATGAAGTTAAAGAAATTCCACTTGTGAAATTTGAAGACTTGCGAAATTCTTGTTCTGGTAAAACTCGTCAGTTCAAATTTATTAACATTTGAAGTTTTTTTATTTTTAAAATTGTTTATATTCCATTGGAATATTACTTCTAATGTTTTTCCTAAATGCTTGAAGTAAAAATTGTAGTTCAAAATAAAAAATTGTTCGAATTCGAGGTATTCAAGGTTACTTGAAGACTAAGTTTAGTTTTATTGAGAAAGTGAATCGGAGAAACGAATACACTTAGGCATGCATTACAGATGGACGATATAAAATTGAAGTTAAATTGGCAGGAAATATTAGAAATCTGAAATTTTCTAAATGATCATATTTTGAGCTGAAAAGGGTTCTGCAGCAAAATTATGATTTGGAAGTTTTTCGTAATTTGTAATTTTTAATCTAACTGTAATATACTATTATGTTGTAAATATCTATATGTATGTAAATATATTCCTCTTGCAGATCAACCAACGTACTTCTTAATTCGTGACAAAAATGATATAAAAATTTGCAATGAGAAAACTATGAGGAGCAATGACTTAATGAAGGGAACACAATCAATTACTTTAACAAAGTAACTATCAATATTTGAACATGTGTTTACTGAGTTATCATTAATATATTTAGATAAAAAAAAACCATTCCAATAAGTTATAACTAACGCTGATCGAGTCATTACTTATATTTATATTTTATGAAAAACAAAATCGAGTTACTACTTATTATTACTTTACTATCGGAAAGAATTTTTTATTGTAACGTTGTATTTTTGTTGTAACGTATGCTTATTGAGTCTGTTATGTCCGAAGATTTTTATTATTAATTAATTTAAAGAATTAATTAAATAGATTGGTAGTGGCCAAACGGCTAAACGAGGGATCTTGGACTAACAGGGCTTTTCTCTTCTAACATATATAATACTAGAAGAATTTGTTATTCAGAAAGGAATTGTCGCAATGGAGTTCTACCTTATGAGAACTCACACCTCAGCTAATAAAATGAATGTAATGAAAGCAATTATTATAATACTTACCGCACTACAGTGTCAGCGTAAAATATAAAAACGATTTGATCAGCTATTTCAGCTGATGATTGGAGAGTTGTCTCAGGATATTGGTTTGACAGGAAGCGAGCTTAGACAAAGGTCGATAGAGGTGCTTCCTCAAGACGACTTTGACACACTAAATACTCTTTCATTAACGTCACTTTATTTAAACACAATTCACAAGTCAATAAAAATTATAATCAGTCAACAGCAATAAAACTCAAGAAGAGATTTATAACTATCTTTCGTTTTGAGTCTTTCTGGAAGGCGTCTCAGTACGCACATTAACCGAGAGGATTCCATATCAGATTTTACACAGGCCCTGGAGGTTTGAATAAATTAACACTTCGTTAGGATGACCGAGAAAAATCTTAATAAAATTCTCGAACTTACTAACGGATCATAGTCAGCGAGCGCGGGGCAATCAAGCCTGCATGTCACCGACTAGTTTGCTGATCAACCGAAGAGTGATGATTCTTGACGGTTTTTAGTTAAATTAATTGGCCGCTAGATTAAGGACATTATGGGGAAATGTAGAACAGAAATGAAAAACTACCAAGTTTCAACATCGGTGTCGCAATGAGTTTTGAGGACATTGAAAATGAGGAAACTGTGGAGTTTTGAAATCGATCCTATATGGAACAGAGTATTGAATCGAGGAGGATTCATATTTCACTGATACTTAAATATTGTTAGAATAAATAATCCAATAAATTGGGACACGAAAATGTCGGATATAACAAGTCATTAGATATTCATTATGCATTAAGTTGAAAAAAAATTTTTCTTTACGTTGGAACATATGTTTATTGAGTCATTAGTGACTACTTTCAAATTTTTCTCCAAGTTGAAACATATGTTCATTAAGTCATCAATAATTACACAGAGAAGAAAGACTTCTTTTTTTAAATCTACGAAGTATGTTGCGTAAGTTATAATTAATACTTAACACTCTATTAATCTATATCATAATAATTATGATTATTATGACTTCGTTTAGAAAGTACTTTTTTGAAGTTTAAACGTACGCTTATTGAGTAATGTAAAATATTTTCTTAAATTTAAACAATTATATACATTACTTATGCAACTGTTTTTGTAAGAAACACAATTCCATGTTCAGATATGTATTTATACGTTTGTAGCTATTACGCGATTAAATAATGCTGGATAAAAAAATATCTTCAAATTTTTCTTTTTTTAAATTTATTATTAGTAATACTATGTATCGATATGTTGTATTGAATTATTATAAATTTGGTTTTTTTTCAATAAAAAAAAGCGCATTCATGAAATGAATGTTTTATGTTTTTTTGACACTGAAAAGAGAATAAAAAAATATGTTCCATCTCATTTTTTTTTTTTGTATATTTAATTTATTCATTCTCTATGTATTTGAATTCAATATAAATTTCAATTTTTTTTCTTAATTAATTAACAGTATCATTAATGTATGTATGTATCTATTAATGTAATTAACAGTATGATTGATGGTATCACATGTCAAATATTTTTAGATGCTTGCTTAGCATTAGGATTAATTGATGATGATGATGAATGGAAACGAGCTATGCAAGAAGCTGAAATTTGGATGATGCTACAAAATTTACGTGGATTATTTGTTCGTATTTTGATACATTGTCAACCTTTACATCCTGATCTATTATGGGAAGAATTCAAAGAAGCAATATCTGAAGATTATGCTAGACATATGAGTCAGTCAAATAGAATTCGAAAGGCATATAGTCAGATAAATTTAATGTTTAAATAATTTTAACTTAAAATATGCGAGTTTTACTGGAGGAAACTTAATTTTTCAAATTTTTACTCGATCTTGGCAATGGCATTTTAAATAATCATGGAGACATGATAAAAATACCTATGTACGCGTCTTTTAGCTTCAACTCAAGAGAATATTGTTCATGATATTTATAATAAATTATTTCTTGAGAATAAATATGATGGAGCTGGTAAATGTGCTATACATTCTGGTTAAAATGAAGATGTTGATGAAATTAATGATAGAGTTGTTCAACTTTTAGATGTAACAACAGAACGAATTTATACAAGTGCTGACAGTGTAGTTGATGAAGATAATAGTAGTAATAGCATGAATGAAACCCAAAATATTTAAATACTCTTTAACCAAGTAATTCACCCCCATATGAATTACGATTAAGAACATATACTGTTATTATGTTAATTAGAAATCTCAGCATCCACGAGGGTTTATGTAATGGAACCTGATTATTGATTTTAGAACTTGGAAATAATTCACTTCGTTATGAAATTTTAACAGGAGATAAAGTTGGAGAAAATGTATTCATCAATCGTATCACATTATGCTGCGAAGATACGTACCCGTTAAAATTTGAAAGAAAACAATTCCCTATTAAATTAGCGTTTCCTATGACAATTAATAAATCACAAAGCCAAACATTTACAACAATTGCAATTGATCTTTGACGAAATGTGTTCAACCGTGGACAACTTTATGTGGCATGCTCAAGAGTTCGATCACGGGATTGTCACAAAATCTATCTTGGCAGCCAAAGATTTGATTTCAGTCTCAAGAACTATGTATATGAAAAAATGTTCATTTGAACATATATTACAATTATTATTATAATTCACAGTTCTATAAATAATAATTGGTGTTGAAATCATTCATACATAATGTATCGTATACATATTGGATGAAATGGAGAAAAGTTATTTATAAGTTTAAATATGTTTGTGCTGTATTTTTACCATACTATTGATTAACATTGAATTAGAATAGTTTTTTAAATAAAGAATAAAAAGTTTATCGTTCACAATAATTAGGTAAAAATAGTAATTGTTAACCATTAATTAACAGTTTTCACTTCACCGTGACTACAACAATCATTAAAAGATTTTCCTTCATTAGCTACTTTTTCAGTAGAAAAGTGTTTCGCTTGGCAATGAGTACATAATACATTCATCGATCTTATATAATGGTTTTCGATATTATCTACATCATAAATAGCAGAATTCGTGATTCCAACTGTATTATTTGTTTGATGGAGACACTGTTGTCGAATTACGTTTGATTGAGAGTTCTTTTGGGATAACTGATTTATTCTATGAGTATTATTTACTTCATTTCCTGTTAAAATTAAACATCTTTTACTTAAGGCTACAGGAATATTGGCAACATATTTAAACCAGTTGTCTTTTGGGGCCGTCGTTTTTACAACCAACATTCTTTTTTATACGACTTAAACGTTGAAATTCGTCTCCTTCTTCTTCTTGAGCTCGATTAAGCTTACATCGACCCATTTTTTTTATTCGAGAAAAGGAGGAAAGGTTCAAATAAAAACATTATTAACGAAGTAATAAGGAAAAATCTTGAAGATTCCAATTTTATTTAAAAAAAATCAATGTTTCCTTTATTCAACCCCTGGAGGGGATACTTGTTTTGAACTTGTCCTTTAAAGGGATACTAGGAACCTTTTTCTCACTTTACTTCAAACGCATATAATTTTGTTCTTAAACATTGCAGAATTTTTTTTTTAATGAAAGTTCAGGCAATTTTAAAGGAGATACCTTTTATTTTCTTCTAATATCGATTAATTTAATACAAGTTTTTCCAATTGAAAAAAAACAATGCAATTTTCTCTGATTTTTTTAATTATATTGTAACCAAGAGTAAAATAAAAATAAATATAAAAAATAGGTGGTTTTCCGGAAGCTTAAAGTTTGATCTACAAGATGGTATTAACCATTCCTCAATTAGTTTCAAAAAAAATAATTATTTGAATTTTTGAAAGTAAAAAAACGTCGTAATATCATAAGAATTCGAAGAGAAATTTTTTTTTTGACTATTTTTATCGATATAAAAAATAAAAAAAATCCCACTGCATTCAAGCGTTGACGCATAAACGAAAGCTTGACTGTTAATGCAAAGAAATATTTGTCATTTACTTAAAAAAAATTTTAGAAAAATCGAGTATCTTCCGTCCAGAGGATACTGGGAATTTAGTTCCCAGGGTCTCTTTGTTAGAAACGTACTACACAAAAACTAATGCTCGAAAAAACTTAGGTCGACGAGAGACACATTCTGAAGGTTTAAATAAAATTATGGTAGGGATGAAAATAGTTTCCCTTCATCCGATTCTTCAGACCAGTATACCTGACGAAGTTGGTAAGGGAACTTAGTTCCCAGAATCCCTTCCAGGGGTTAAAATCAAGTAAACAAATTCTTTTTATTGATATTGAAAAGAGTATAATCAAATGATATTATTCAATTAGTTGATAATAATCCTAATATCAATCGTAGTAAAGAAAAATTACAATTTTATAAAATAATTAATATCACTCCCACGTAAATGTATATTAGAATAAGTTTTTTCTTAATATCAATAAATTGTGATGAATTCTACTGATTTAAAAAGAATCGTCAGTGTGTAACAACAAATTCTCTCAAATTCCTCTGAAAGAACTCTCAATTCTCAGTAGAAATTCTTCAATCTCTTTTTAATGATTCTTTATTCTCAAGTCTTTGTAAAAACTCTTTACTCTCTGACAAAACTCTTAACTCTCAACAAATACAATAACTTCAATGTGTAATTGATAAATTATGAATTCAAATGGTAATTCACTTATATCAATCAAATAATAAATATTGCAGCAGACAATCTTCGATAAAAAGTTTATCTTAACCAAAAATAAGGTTAAGGTTTAAGGTCAATTCTCTAAACAAAAAAAAGATTGAAACATTTGTATTGACAGCAGCAGCACTGTTTCGATATTTATCGCTGATTATTGCATGAGCATTCACGCAGTAAATTCGAAAAATTATAATTTAAAAGAAACTAAGTTATTACGTTTTTTTTTTTCAGTTTTTAAAATATCAGTTAAAGGAAAAATGAAATAAAAAATAAAGAATTATTCACATTTATCCTTAAGTTAAATAACTTTTTATTGTTTTATTACATAAATTAACTTAGTCGTAAATTACTATTATTTTTATTTATTTACTACTGTCATTTTTTCCACTTGAAAAAACATTTCATCAGTTTTCAATTTTAAGATTTTGATTTACAGAATCATTGAAAATGAAATCGAACACATGTGAATCAATCAAATTATTATTTTGTTTTAATGAATCAACCAAGTTCTTCATTTTTTTTAACCAAAGAAGACTCAACCGTCTTTGTTCTTTTCTTTGTTTGATTGATTCAGGAAGAATAAGCCATGTTTCTTGTAATAATTGAAGATATTTGTTGAATTTCACGGCAAAACCAAGTTCATAATTTTCAATTAAATTATCCACAATTTCATTTCGAAGTATAGTATCTATTATCCTCTTATTTTCATCGTATTCATTTTCTTGATACTGCAATATATTTTTCAATACAGTTAAAAATAATTCATGTCGTAACCATGCAGATAATATTATTTTCAAAATTTCATACTTCATGTCTGCTAATCTTGTAAAATTTTTTAACCGATTATCTTTTACAATTATCCTCTTGGTGAAAAAAGAATTTTTCTGGCTATCCGCCATATGATTTATCAAAAAGAATATAACTCAATGATCCTTTCTTTTTTAAAACCAACTATATCTCCATAATATTTTAAATCATAATGCTCATAGTAATTGTAAGTTATGACAGACGTACAGAGAATTTATCAAGGTGTTATCAAAAGAAAGTTGACTGCCTGCCTGTTTGATTAGGCTGAGATAAAGGACCTAGATGTTTTAGATAGTCTTCCTCTGATACCAGGCCTACAGCAAATCTATCCCACTTGGCCAAAGTCTTTGAGAGGTTAGTTGCCACTCAGGTAGTATCGTATATTGAAGAAAATGATCTATTTGATCTTCCTCGATCAGGCTTTCGTAAGCATCGTAGTACTCAGACTGCTCTTTTGAAGTTAACTAGTGATATAAAGCTTGCTATGGATAATGGTGACTTGACCAAGGCGTTTGACTATGTGAATTTTAGGATTATCCTTGTTGCTTTTTATAAGATGGGCTTCTCTGATCGAGCTATACAGTGAATTTTCTCGGATCTCTCTAACAAAAGTCAATCTGTTTCGGATAAATGGGGTAATCTAGTTGAGTTCCTCCATGCAACTCCCGGAGTACCTCAAGGCTCTGTCTTAGGCCCCATTTCATTTCTTATTGCCATGAATTCAATGGTCAATAGTCTGACATTTATTAAACATGGACTGTTTACTGATGATATGTATATTTACCTCTACTTCAAACCCTTTCAATTTTCTGATGCTTTACGGTCCATTGCATCTGATGCATAGGCTATTGCTGATTGGACTAGTGAGAATGGCCTTGAGCTGAATTTGGAGGAGACTAAAGTGATGCTACTAGGTACGAATAGTAAAATTAAAACTCTAGGCGAGACTTTGCTTCCTACAATAGTTAATGGTATTGCTCTGCCTCATGTAAACTCAACTAAGTGTCTTGGGGTGTATCTAAGTTATGATTTGTCGTGGAATTGTCATGTATCCCAAAAAATGAGAAAGGTGAATTTTGCCCTTCACTCTTCAAAAGCTCGAAAGAGTATTCTTACTGGTGACATCCGAAAGGTTTTAGTCTCAAGATGGTTCTCTGGGAAAGCGACTTGTTTAATGATAAGCCTACTTTTCTAGAAGAGTTGTGTCAACCCAAAACAGAGGTATCGTGCTCCCAAAGACTCTTAGCTAGATGGAATAATATAAATTTTGAGATTCCTCACTTTGATACTGCTCATTATAAATGTTCTTTTGTCGTTGAGACCATTTACCTATGGAAGAGTCTTTCAAGTAATGTAATGAGTGCAAATACCTATAAGGTCTTTAAAAATAGGCTTTTGATCATTTGTTCACGTCTGATACCTAGTCAGTTGATTCGTGAATAAAAATAAGTAGAGAAACAAGTGGTAAGCTCTAAAACTCTATGACAATATTATGTCTATGATGTATTGTGTAACAAATTCCTCAACTGCACTACTTCGTCCACAGCATGTTGTGCTAATTTAATTCAATTTATTTTGAGTAATTTAAGAAATTCATAAAATCAGATATTTTTATAAATTTGAATCTGTTAAACTTAAGCTACCTGATTTATCTAATGTAATTTTAATGAACTTTTTAATGAGCTTTTTTTTTTTGCTATTTGGCTTATCCCTTCGCATAATAAAAAATGAATCAAATCCTCCTATATCTTTATGGTCATCTTCAAATTTTATTATCCACACGTTGTTTGATGATGATATCATTGAACTCCATGTAAACCTGCCTTTGTATCGATGTAGGCTCCCAACGTAGCATAGCCTTCTCGAAGGCGAAAATTTATTTTTTAGTCTTCAAGGATCTGAAAATTTTCTTGAACACTCGAAGTTTTCTAATTTCCTTCAATATTCAAATTATTCAGTTGTATAAAAATTTTTATCGCCGTATATACTAGGGATTCATGTCCTTTTTTGACATCAAACTCGCTAGTTGATTTACTTATACTCATTGCAGTGTAATTGCCACAGTTCGATCAAATAAGCCCTAAATATAATCCTTCTTCTGTAAGAAATTGCCATGAATATCCAGATTGGCAGAACAATTGTCACAGAATAAATTCGAGATGAATGAAATGCTACAAAATTTCGACAAAATTTTGTTAATCTCTAGTTGAGGACTGAGACAAAGACTAATCGGACGCCATATTCAGATTCTGTATTGGAATCTTTTATTTTTAATAAACATTCCTTTTTTACATTTATCGTGTTGATCTAATGTTTTACTATATATATATGTGTACAGTACCGGTCAAAAGTTTTCGATTACATGTAAAATTTTACAATAGACACAAGTTTGTATTAAACTGACACTAACGAGCTGGGTGAATCTTCCCGTCTGGAGACGACAAACTACAAAGAAAGCGTATTTATCGGACTACTTTGTTAAATTTTCATTACGATTTTTATTGGATTATGCGCGGTGCTGTATGTATATAGAATGTATACTCATGAGAGACATAAATAATAAAAGTGTATATAAACTATTATTTAAAATAAGATATATAAATACTTTGTATTAAGTTAGAAAAAGCTATGTTGTATTTTAATTAATAGATAAACCATGTTAAAATGAATGACATTATTAGTTGGAGTACCGATACATATTAAAACGTGGAATAATACCAATAAGTTTAATGTACTTATTATAAATTTTCAATTTTCCATACTACAATTAATTCAAAAATTCAAACAAACCATTAATTTCATTTGGATATTTTTGTATTTGAAATTTCTAAAATCTGAATTTTTGAGCTAGATACACTAATAAAAGAAGTTGTACAATCATTACAAGCTTTAGAATGATATTACTGAAATAACTATCATTCGAAAAAACAGTGTTTACCCGAAGAATACATTTCTGAAAGAGACTAGTAACATTGATAGAAAATTGTAATGTACAAGTTATTCTATGGATAATTTAGAATTGTGTATGCATTCATAGAATTTTTCTGCAAGAAACATTACATCTCATACATAATATTACTTTCTTTTGTCAGATGGCTTCCTCCACCCCATATAGTCATCCCTTAATTAAATGTAAGTCTTGTAGTCCAAGTATACTGATAATCATACTTATTACCAAAATAAGTTTAGTTTTTATTACACAATTTTGATACTCAAACAATCTATGACAGCATGATTTCTTAAATCTGTCGTAATTTAAAGTTTCAATCGTTAAACAAACCACTTTTTTGTGGTATGGATACTTTTACAACTTTTTTGAAGGTCTGAAGTGTTTATTGTATAAAAATAGAATGTAAGCGTGTTTACTGTCCGTTGGCCATCTTTCATACTTATGATTTAAATCATAAATTTTAACCCACTTTGAAGATGCACTTTCTTTTATCATACTGTAGAAATGATCTTGCGATATAGACGTGCCTTCATAGAATATAGCGCTCTTTACTGTGTAAATGCTATGACAGATATTGATTTTTTCGGAAGAAATAGCTTTAAGAAAGCCTTTAATATACTTTTTATCGACTCTTTCGTCAACAGGAAATATATTTAAAGAAATAGCAATAAACGGCCCAGTAGATGACATTGTAATTTTACTTTGACATTCAGTTTCCTGACTACATTTTGGACAAGTACTTTTTTCTTTTTGCCAATGAGAATAGGCGTTTTTTAGTAAACTGTTGATATTAATTATACTTGAAGGAATTGGAAACGATAGTCGGATAGTTTCTTCTGCGTACGAATTGACATAATTGCAAGTATTGCATCGATCTACATATTGCAAATGATTAGTGAATAATTGTTTTATTTTACAATATTTTTTACATATCAAATCAAAGAATAATAGAGGGTCTGTTTCTCCATCAGTATTAAAATGAGTTACAATTTCTTCTAACAAGATGGAAGTACTCAGGTCACTGTGATTATTTGTATACATAAACAATAATTGTTTTAAAGAAGACTTAGAGTCACTAGTCAAATCTCTGAAAAGATTTGATGTCAAAAGACATTTAATAATTGCATAGCAGCATTTGCAAAACTACTTCTTCCATTATAGTTTTCTAATCCATTTATCGTGATTTCTCGACAGTACGATTTACGTTCTGAAAGATTATGACTATTATCAGAAATATCTGATACATTCACAGCCCATTGCAAATCGAGCACTTTCATTAGGCGTCTTTCGTTAGGTGCAATTTCTGGTAATTCGGGCTTATATTTTACTCGTAAACGATTATATTTACTTATAGCTAAAGAACTTGTTTTAACTTGGAATGGATCAAAATTTATTTAATGAAGACCTTTCAATGTAGCTAATCGTGAAAGTGCTACATAAGTTTGTCCACTTGTAAATACACGATTTCCCACATTGATGACCGCATTGGTTAAACTCAATCCTTGACTTTTATGAATAGTTATACCATAACTTAAACATAGTGGAAACTGTTTTCGGATAACATAAGCATCATTCATTACTTGAAATTGAGCACTCATTCGTTCAATAGTGTACTCTCTTTTGTTAGCTAATTGTGTAGTTATAGGATCAATTTGGTTATTTTGAGTTGATTCTGAAATGGACATAATTTTTCCGATCGTACCATTCACAAACCCTGAGTTCACGTCAATGTTACGTCTGATCATAATCGTTGCTCCTAACTTAACTTTGATTATTTTAGCTAACCCAGCAGTCCTTGTATCATCATTTTCTAATTTACTTAAAATTTTTCCTATTTTTTTTATCAATTATTTTGGGCTATCTATGACATCATAAGCTACAAGTATAATTTCTTTAGTTGGAATTTGTTCTAACATTGTAGAATTGAGTATATCGCATTGACAGCATGTAGGTAACAACCAGACAGTATTCTCTGGTACTTTATTAATGCAATCAGATAATTTTTTTATTCTTTCAACAATACCTAAATTCACATGGGTGATAACTTTTTTCCATTGTTCTTATAATTTAACATCATAAGAAGTGGTAGCACCGACTCGCAGTTGAGCAAGCAAATCACTATACTCAGGATCTGTTTTTTAACTCATGTTTATTATTAATTCATCGTAACTGAACAAATTTCTCCAAAGATTAAAACTGCCTAATGAGCCGATTAATTTTTCAGTTTTTTTAGACGTTAAATCTACGAAATCTGGATCTTCTTGAACTGGTGGAAGTTGGAGCAAATCTCCAAAAACAAGAATGTGTATTTTACCGAACCAACCGTCTTCTTGATCTACCGTATTGAAAATTTCCATCAAACGTAAATGAATGTGAAGTAAAACAACATTTGATACTTTCAATGCGTTATCAGACAATTGATAGTACTGACAGGCGTAACCATGTTCAACTGGTAGTTGAAAGGCCTTATATATTGTAATACCATCGATATTAAATGCTGCGATTCCTGTAGGGGTAGTAACTATAATATTTTTTTTTATTTCATTTCGTACCCAACATCTTATTACATCAATTAAAAAACTTTTGCCTGTACCACCAGCAGCACTTACGTATAATCGTAGGATTGTATTTTCCGATTGAACAGAATGTTTAACTTTCTCAAACACTCGCAATTGATCTTTAATTGATGCAGAAATCATATTTAATAACTCAATATCTGTGACGTTCCGTTTATTATATTTTGGATCCAATGACATTT
This sequence comes from Chelonus formosanus, assembly GCA_028641665.1. Classification (NCBI taxonomy): domain Eukaryota; kingdom Metazoa; phylum Arthropoda; class Insecta; order Hymenoptera; family Braconidae; genus Chelonus; species Chelonus formosanus. The sequence goes on from CM054002.1 coordinate 8,485,582, forward strand.
CGGCTGTTGAATTTAATGTATTTGTAATTTCTTCACTTTTATTAATAATTTTTTTATTTGATAATTGGCTGAACTCTGTATTATTTTATAAATGTTCATGGATAGTTTTATTGATAGTATCTAATCCTTAACGTAATTCAGTGCGTTTTTGATGATATTTTACAGCTTCGTCTAATTGATCTAAGTTTGCAACAAATGCTTCAGTATAAGTATTAAAATTTTCTTTCAATTCATCAATATCTCTTCATGGTTTATAAAGTAAAAGTAATGCATAATAATATTTCTCAGGTTCAGTCTCCACATTGAATTTGAAATGTGGAAATGTGTTCTCTTTAAATATGAAGATTCACTAATTTTATAAATCTCGGCATTCTTATCTTTAACAGGTTTTTCTTTTACAATATCGTACCAAGTAACGAAATTAAATAGAGATATATGATCTAGTTTATTAGGCCTATTCGGATAATAATCATCAATAAGAGAAGCACCAAATATGTTCTCTGAATTTGGATCCAATGTTTTTATAATATTATACTTTTTTACCATTCTGTTTTTGATCATTGATGCATTTAACTATTTCATTGTAGTGTTTAAATCACTACCGTACAGTGGAAGGCCCAAAAGCGTGTCAGCCGCTTCAAGGCTACTAATTTTCCGGTGGTTCAAAGTACGAAAAGCAATATTCCACAATTTTTGAGTCAAAGTTTTTGTAGAATTAATATCATCTAATATTTTAAGTAAATTGGCAGATTCTGATTTACATGAGTACTTAGTACAATACTGAGTCAATATAGTGGAAGATTCTCCAATAACCTGTATATCCAGGTTTCCTTTCCAAGCGTATAAAACAATAGGATTGTAATCATTGATATATATTTCATTTGATTTATGCATAAGATCGTAGAGACGGCTTTTTGATTTCAAATTTTTTCTACCTGCAATAGACTCAGCTGTATCGCGTAAAACAAAGTGCTCAGTTGTAGGTCGAGGAAATCCAAACCTACAAACTGATTTTATAGTTCCGTACTTTTGTTTTTTATTTCTTAAACAATAACTATTGTGATGATGTTTTTGGTATGAATCTACTTTTCTGTAAAGTTCGAGTAAAGTGTTCTTTTCTGGTATACTGCAAGTTATATACTTAAATATAAAATTGATTACTTCTTCATTTGTATTTTTTCCCAATATAGGAGCATTTTTTACCCAAAATATGCAATGAAAATGTTGGATCCCTCTACCATGATATTCACGACGCCAGAAGTAATGATCTATTTCACCTATAGGGTTATCTTGTGATAGCAGAAATTGAAGCATCGCTTGGAATTTATTTTCAATGAATCGAGATACAGAAACTGGGTCTGATGCTATATTTTCATTATTCGACAATTTATCGAAGTGTGGACTGTTAATATCACGAACATATTGTATAAGATCACTCCAATTATACTCTGCTGGAAACAAAGTAACAAACCAAGTTACTGGTCCATAATAAAATATCATATATCGTAAATTGTTTCTTGAGCGACTCCGAACCTGCGGAGTGTTTTGTAAACGCTAAAAAATCGTTGTCAATTTCCCTTCTAGACTACTGTTGCCCAAATTTTGCAAGTATTCGTTGAGAGTATAACGTTTTTTCGGATTTATTGTGTGAGGTAAATGATATATATCACTATTAATCTGACGTATGTAAGTTTTACTGAGTAAATAAAAAATATACTGTACATTTAGACGAAATCGTGCATCAACAGATATCGAACGAACTTTTGCATATTCATTATCACTGAGAGGAAAAACTTGGCCTTCTTCATGCTCTCCGTTTTTTTCCAAAGGATAGAGATCGGGAAAACATAATAAATCTAATGTCGCAAGTCGGATATCTAGAGGATCTTCACGAATTTTTTTTCATCTGATACACGGTTATTGAATTTTTATTCATTCTTCGATTATACATGGGATATATCGTATATTCTTCTTTAACTTTATCAAGATCTGTAACTTGAGCTAAAAACAGAGACTTTATAATCTCTTCGTCTTCCTGAAGGAGTTGTACATCATTATGTTTAGAAGATTTTGAACTTGTAGACGATGATTTCTGTCCACAATTAGTTTCATTCGATAGATCAATGATTTTATAGCTCTTTCGGCTGGATAATGGGGTGATAATATCCAAACAATAATGAATAAACAGTCACAAGATTGACTTGATGTACAACAACTTTCTAAATGTCCAAGTTTGCCAAAAGAATGTATTACAAAAAGTTGATCAAGGATTTCACAAACAACGCAAGAAGTGAGGGTTTTCATTTTTTCTAAAAAAGTAAGACACTTTGATATAACATTAATAATTTATCGCTCACGATTTTTGATAAATTCATCGTTTTTGTTGTATCACTGCGAAACAGATTATTATCATTGGTAATACAGAACGCTTTACAATTATGATCACATTTTCACCGGATTCTATTATCACTACATTTTTCGATTTGTAAAATATTAACGGCCTGACATTTATGATAAATAACGATTGGTTCGCTATTTACAAAAAAGTATGCTGTATTACAAAAATAAGCTTCTGTTGTAGGAGTGTGTAGTGATCTGCCGCATAAATTTTTTAATTGTGCGCGGATTCCTTTAGAAGCGCGATAAATAGTATAGTGATAATTGGATTTCTCTCTAATCTGATTAATACCATTTTTAAGTTGATTAATATGAATGTTTCGTTGAACAAAACACCAGTTAATAATTCGTTGAGATAATAGGGGATTTTCTTTAGGATCATTAAATAAAGATGCATCATCATCTAAAACTTTGAGTAATTTTATGATGCAAGTTTCTATATTAAGTGTCATTCGAATTCCTTCTGATTGTCGTAGTCTGTTTAATTTGTTGGTTATTTGAGATAATCCATCGTTCTGTTTCTTAATAATTCGAGAATTCACGTCATTATGTATGATTGAATCTTTACGAATTGTTTTTATCAAAAAATTATCTAGATGATCATCTTAACTCCTTTTTAAGTCCCTAGAATTCATGTTATCACGCATGAGCACCTCAGTAGGAATTTTTCTTTCCAGAAAATCGTATAAATGATTATCTGAATTTCTATCTAAATTTCCAACAGCGGATGATTGTTTGCTTTTATTTATAATTTTTCTTGCGTGACTATCAGGCATTGTCTGTTTACATACTTGGGATTCCATGTTGTTGCATTTGGATCCTTTTTGAAGTACATGATCACTGTTTTTATATTTTATTCTGGATTTTCGTCGATTCAACAGAGTGTCTTGATGAGAGAAGGTAGTGTGTCGATTTATTAACATGCCAAAGGAACTCATATGAAGATCTATCAATTTTTGGCCCGTTTTAATTATTCGTTTAGAAACATTATCTAATATGAAGCTATTCGTTTTTTTTCGGATTACTTGCCCTGAAAGATTTTTCATGTAATTAACTGTCTTTGTTTGAATTTAAGATGTTTTCTTCCTTACCTCCTGCATTTAAATTTGTCAATGCATTTTTCCGTTCATCATATCAAGTGGTAAAAGTACTTGTATCAGTATTAATATATAAACTATTCATATTATTACTTGAAAATTCTGAAATGACTTGGGACTTAAAAATTTGGAATAAATGTTTTCGCATTGCAACAGCATCATATTTTAAATTTTGAGATAATTTTCCATGAACAAGACTAGAAGCGAATGCAATAGCAAAAACTCCGCAATCATGTGAATTCGATTGTTTTTGGACGTTTGGAAAAATAATGGGTTTCTGTTCAAACGGAAAACAAGAATATAGATGTTGTAGATAAGCTTGAGGTAAGGATAAAGAATTTTCGAATTATTTGAGTCGAAAATATAAATTGAGTTTGTATCATAATAACTACAAACCCAGTGACCTCCTAACATAGAATGTGCTGATCTATTATTAAAAAAAACATCTATTTTACGCAGCAATTGAATGTGTATTTTATTTTTAGGTGTTGGTATGATGTTATCAGATATCTATAAAGACCAAGATTCTTAAAATTCGTACCCAGAATTTTGATGTAATAATTGAGCAAAGTAATCAATATAGTCATCTTCTAACCAACCATTATTAAAAATAATATTTTGTAATTTTTCATTTAATATCTTCATCGTAGTCTAGAGAAAATTAATTATATACTATGGAAATACAAATCTGAATTTGACATAATTTTCTCTGTCTAAAATATTTATTAAAAAAATACTTTTTTTTTTAATATTCAATATAATTATCGTTAATGAATATTATCAATAGACTAGAAATAATGGATTAGAAGCAATTTAATATGACATTTTAACTAGGATATTAATTAATATTGTTGATATTGTATTTACTTTTGAATATATTTTACTATTTTATTATAGCTTGAAATCAAGTCGCACAGCAGACTAATATTGTTTAATATTTATCGATTAAGATTCTGTCGCACAGCAGACTGAATTCCTAAAAGATATTTACTCAATTTTAGTCGCAAAGCAGACTCAAATTTTGTTGTTGGTAATTTATAATTTAATTAAAAAATAAGAAGCAATATTTGTATCTTAATTATAACTGCTCAGTAGTAGGAATAACATAATTTTCTGTCAAAAAAGTATATTTTTATGAACATAACCACTATCACAGTAACAAATATAACATTGCACTTGATAAATACTATAGAACTCAATAGTGAAATTTTCTTTAAAATTTTTTTTAATTTTATTGAAAATATTTACAATTTAACTCAACTATCTCACTTATCTAAGAAATTTATCAAAAGCAGCAAATTTGTCAAAACACGTGCCGTGTAACTATGTGTCATATGTAAGCCGTATGGTTTTATTTTTATAGTATGTGTATTACACGTGCCCTACATGTGAGCTGTGTTATTTTCTCCGATCGTTTTGCCACTAGGCGGCGCTAGAACTATACTGTCCTGAATATATTTGGGCTCTTTTGAAGTGTGGCAGCAGAGAATTTACAATGTTAATAAAGTAGAAATATTTTTAACCGTTTACTGTGAAAAAAATGATCTTCTGGCATATTCATCAGATATAAAATATAATCTTTGGATAATAAATAAATGAATAAATAAATGTACTAGTCCAGTCAGTGAACTTAAGTTGTTTAACAGTCAATGAACTTTTTTTGTTTAACTATTTTCAGTTATTAAAATTAATTCTTTTTGTTTAATATTTTTAAAGTAACTTTATTTTTTAAATTGAAATAATTTACTCTATGTGACAATAAAATAAGAGGAAAAGAAAGCCAGAGTCTTCAACTCGATGATTTTGATGTAACTCATTTAAATGAAACAGGAAATGATAAAGGTAATTTCTATACAAAAAATTTGGTTAAGAAAATTCTACAAATTTACTTATTCTCTTCTATTAACAGATGCTTCTAAGACAGAAAAAGACCTTATATAAACATCCGACTAAAGAGAACATTTAATCTGATCGGTAATAAGAAGAGTGAAAGAAGCTAATGAAAAAACTGAACGAATTAATGAGGTGGCAACTATAGAAATTTTAGAAAAAGAAAATACTACACATGATGGCAATGATGGCAAATTCCTAAAGTATTAAGTTTAATTAGTGATAGTAAAGGAGAATCATCCATATTTTAAGCTAAATCAAAGATAAAAACTCTTCCAGTTGAAAAAGAAATGGATGTTCTGTTAAAAGTCAAATGCCTATTCGATATTGTTGAGACTTCAAAAGAATTAGCTGGTAAAGAGGTTTTAGCAGTTTATTATGGAAATATAAATAACTTTTCTTTTTCATCAAAAAAAAGAAACAGTGATTCTTCTAATATAGCAGATATATCTGATAATAAAGATCCAGCATCTCTTGGATCAGTAACCATTAATCCTCAACCATTTTCTCTCCCACCATCTATACTTTTTTTAATGTCTTGCATTTTATGCAAGTTAATGCAAACTCACCAAGCACTTTTTCCCGTGGATCTTTCAAATCTCTAAAAGATAATGCATTTACTTTACTACAACGTGTTCCCAAGTATGTAAAAAGCTACAAGATCATGTTTCTGCTGAACTTACAGAGAAAAAAAAAATTGAAAAATATCGATCCAATTTCATCAACTGTCGTTAATTTTATTAACAGTGAGTTCATGACGACTGATTTACATGATGGAACTTATGACTAAGGAAATAATATCTTAAAAAGATTCAGATCTGAAAAGAATATACGACTTAGAAAATATTTTCTTGTTTTAATATTCCACAATAGGTTTCGATATCGTTTGATAGGTGTAATTTCATCAAGACTTATTGAAAAAATAATAAACTAAACAGGAAAATACGCCTTGAATAATATTTTCTTGTTTTCATATTTCTTAAAAAAAAATTGATGTTTTTTATAGGATCATTTCTATATTTTACTGTAGAAAAAAATAGGATTTATCAAAATGATACGACATGGAATATATTTCTTTACTATTGGATATTCTAATACAAATTTATATTTCTCATTAGTCTTACGTAGAAAAGACTTCTATTATTTAAATACGCCCAATCTCTTTGTATATCTATGATATGTGAATAAATTGAGGAGCAAAATACGACGAAGTGCTTTTTTGTAAATATTCCTCAACAGGAGTTAATACTGTTTTGCACGAATATTTTTTTTTTAATTATATGTTAGAATAAATAAATTGAAAATAAAAAAAGACTTGAAGAATATGCTCTCATCACGAGACTCCATATTAAAATACGCTTTTCAAATAATACAATGCGAACGAAGAAAAAAAGGAATATGATCTATTGGCTGTTAAAGGAGTCAAACCTTTTAGATAACGCAGAATCCTATTTAGGTTAAATGAGAAAAAAAAATTAGTTCTAAGCCGTATTTACCTATTGAGATCTATTCATCTTCTATTGGATGTTAAAAGAGTCAAAATTATTGAATAATGTAGAATCCTATTGAGGTTTAACATTTAATGAAAATAATTATTTCTAAGTCGTATTTTCCTATTAAGATCTATTCATCTTCTATCAGATGTTAAAAGAGTCAAAACTATTAAATAATGTAGAATCCTATTGAGGTTTAACATTTGATGAAAATCATCATTTCTAAGTCGTATTAACCTATTGAAATCGATGTGTCTTCTATTAGATGTTAAAAGCGTCAAACCTATTACATGATGTCGAATCGTATTGAGGTTTAACAATTTATAAAAATAATTATTTCTAAGTCGTATTTCCCTATCGAGATCTTTTTATCTCTTATTGGATGTCAAAAAATTCAAAACTATTAAATAATGTCGAATACTATTAAGTTTTAACATTTACTACAAGCAATCATTTCAAAGTCGTATTATCCTATTCAGTTAGTTAGTTCCTATTCGAATGTTTTTCCTCATTTCCCATAGAAGCTCTTCGTTTTCTGTAGAATCGCTGACTACCTTTTAGAATCATTATAATCTCATTAAGTCGTGTGAATTGGAATGTCTCATATCCTATGCGTTGTACTATTACCGTTTTTGTACCTGTTCAGATTTGTTTAATCCCGTTAAACATTTTCTAGGCAGCAGAAATTTCTCACCTTCTTCTATTTAAATATGATGTTTTCTATTCAAATTCTGAAAAAGCCTATAGGATTTACCTATTTCCAATAGAAATGTTTAAGCAGGGTAATGTTGAAGAAAATGACATGAGACACTTTCAGTAAGAAAGAACACATGATTGAGCGCTATATTAAGTAGAGCGAAACAGCGAGTGAAAAAATCTTGAGTAGCAGAAATATGGCTGTTGGGCTCGTCGCTTCTTTATAACTCTGTTAATAAATAAAGAAAAATTCTCGTTTTATGTTCAATCGAAAGCTTATGATATAACTACCTGTTAAGTATGAAAGCATAATTCGTAGCTATTATAAAGATATTTGTATATGAAGATGCGCTCATGACGTCACACAATATTTCTCGTGTATAGAGTTGTAGTAGCCTCAGCGCTAATGAGGAAAAAAGAGCGCTAGTGAGAAGAAAGGGAGAGAAAAACGGTGAATGTGCACTTGGCGCCGAGTATCTACCGCTACTCTAGACACTTCTATTAAACCAGATGAATTCGAAAATCCCATAGATTTTGCGTTTAGAAATGAATATAATTCTCATTGTGATATTTTAGGATGTCGAAATATAGCAATTATCCGATGTGCATGGTGTAAAAATTCATTATGTCTTGGACGTTTTTACAATGATTATCGTAAAAAGATAATTTGTATTCAGTTTATAGTCAGGTTGAATTTAAATAAAACTGTCATTAAATTCAAAAAAAAAATTGGTTTAATAATAATTCGTGAAATTCCTGCACACTACAACCATGAAATTGTTGTAAATAATGAAAAAAAGGGATCTATTAATCCAATTCGGATTCTTCCAACGGGATATTTTTTTCTTCATCACTGATGTTGAATATATGTAATCGAATATGTTTTCAATTACAATTGCATCAGCTTTCAATGAGCCTATATAAAATTTCACATCAGAACTCGATTTATTACTGTTTTTTAGTTATACATACAAATTTAGTGGGCTTTTTTTATTTCGTCTCATATTATTGCATAACACTATACACGTGATAACACGTACACTATCATGTTTGATGAAATTTCAGTGTGCATTGCTATTCGTAGAAAGATCAGGAGTCAAATCAAAAACAAATAAGCAGCAGCCATTTGGATAGTCCATACGATTGATGTAATTTCCTTTATTAAGCAAATGTAAGAACACATGTATTGAGAAGAAATAAGAACAATGGGTGATAACAATCAACATATAAAGAATTTTTAATGTAATCTAACTGAAGAAGTTTTCAAAGATTTTGACGGCCGTTGACATATGATGATAAATAATTAATTTTATAACAATAAAAATGAAAGGGTTCAATTTTGGAGCACCGTTAAAAGCTTTGTTATTAACAAAACATATGATTATTCGGCGGGGTAATTGACCCATAGTGACATTTTCAATAGTTTCGCCATGCACACCACCATGTATGAAACAGCGTGTACTTCCACACCTATTAAGGATATTTCGGCGTATAGTCCAGTCAAAATGGACAAAAATAAGTCATAACTTAGCCAAAATTCGCAAAGAGCTGAAAATTGCCGGAGACGTTAAATACATCATTATAAATAAAACATAAATAACATAAATCCCTTTTGACCCTACTTCTGCAAAAAATTTTATTTGGGGTCAGAAGTATAAAATTAAGGTTTTTTCCATTTTTCTCGAAAACTATAAGTATTATCGTAAAAATAGGTTAGACAAAAATTGTAAATCATACTATTTTCTACAAAAATGATCTGGACACTTTTTCTCTCACGACTCACGACAACCATTCATGAGATATCGCGGTTTAAATCATTAGAAAGTTCATATTTTACATAATATGCACTAAAATGCAGCTTGTATACATCAGCGGAAGTTCAATATAAATGAAAATAACAAACTATTCGTTTGTGTTATTTACACAATAAAACTTGTATACATCAAATGAGAATTTCAAAATATAAGACTATACTGTCAGTCCCCAATTCCCTTCGTCGGTAACCTTGAGTAATATCTGCTAACTACGTCATTGTTCGAGTGTAGACGGTTGCATATGTGCTTATTTTTGAAGGGAGTAAATAAAATGACTCAGTATATACTGTTAGTTTTGAAAATTCCTGTGCAGTGAGCAGATGTGCATATTGGTAATATTATTAATTTCAATTTGGGCTGTTAAATAATTTAAACAAAATGTCAGAAGTTTGTTTCATTTGTGATGAACCTTTGAAAAAAAGTGAAGTTGTTGGTGTTGATCGTGGAATGATGACTTTGATTGATGCAAGTGTTGAAAGAAATGATGATTTTTTTGAATACTTAAAAGACAAGCAATCTGTGACAGTCCACGTGCAGTGTCGTAAAATGTAGACTCGAAAGAGTAATATTGTTGTAGCTAAAAGACAGCGTGAGACAAAACAATGTAGTATATCCACGATAAGTCCACCTCATACTAGAGCACGAGTAAGTGAGCCAGATTTTAACTTCAAAAAATATTGTTTATTTTGTGGCGATGAAGCAAATGAAAAAGCTAAAAAGAAGAAAGCGCAGAATGTTCGTCGTAAAATTTATAACGTGTCTACACTTTAAAGATTCCATTTTAAAGGTAGCTCGGACTCGTTCTGATGACGCAGTAAAAGCTGTTATTGCCCGTATTGAGTATGAATTTGACTTAGTTGCTGCTGAAGCTAAGTACCACAATAACTGTTATAATATCTTTCTGAGGCCTACTACGAGATATGAAGTCGGTCGTCCCGAAGATGATTCAGTAAACTTGGCGATGGAAGAAATATTTTAGTACATTAAAAATAATGATGATTGCCAATTTTTATTACAAGAATTGAAAGATATCAGCAAAAATCCAACTATAGATAATAAAACAATTAAAAGAAAATTAAAGTTAAAGTATGATGATAAAATTATTATAACTGAGAAGAAAGGAAGGTTAACAATTATCTGTTTTATTGATAATCAGTACGATATTCTTAATAAAGTTTGATTTGTATTTGGTACAAAATACAAACGAAGAACGATTCAGAATATTGAACGCTGCTGCAACAATTATTCGAGAGGATATTCAATCTGCAGTGATTGATAATAATAATTATCCCCCGCCGAGTCGAATGTTTGAAAATATCAACAGCGATATTCAGGAGTCCTTGTCTTATTTTTTGGAGCAAGTAATTTTCAAAAATCGACGATTTAAATTAGATCATTTGAAATTAATATGTACAACTATCAGCCACTGTATAATGACTGCTGTGCGGCCTAGGTTTTTCAAATCAAGATTGCAATTGAGTTTATCAGTTTTTCTTTATAGAGGATTTAAATCAAAACGTCTTTCACAGATTTTTTCGTCTTTTGGATTGTGTGCATCATGTAATGATACTATAATGCATGAGGCAGCAGCAGTTCTGCATCGTCCATCGCATATTTTGCCGCCAAAAACTGGCACATTTATTCAGTATCTTGCAGACAATGCTGATATAAATGTGCATACTTTAGACGGTCATAATACGCTTCACATCATGGGGATCATTAAAAATAACAACATCTTTACTTTAAAAAGTAGGTATGTTATGGTTGTATGGCAAGTGGAAAAATTTATTATTGCCTGGTTGGAATGGTTATATTGAACATTTAACAAGTAATATTATAAATTTTTCGGAATCTCGAATTTTATCTTCACCCTCTATTTATCAACCAGCGAGTAACTACAATACCATATACACAACCTTACTGTGTGCTTTAGAAGATGCAAAAGGTTATGGCCACGATTATTGTGTTATTAATTTTGATCAACTTTTATACGCAAAAGCTCGAGAAATTGTATCCACAGCGCCTAAAGGATCTGATTCATCGAAGATCATAGTAAGGTTTTCATTTGCTCATGTCTTTTTTTGGAGCGAGTGGATATATTATGCAAGGAAATGGTATAAAAGAAGTACTTTGAAGGAGCTGTTCTAACTCATACCTTGCTACATCTTACTTTAGCAACAATAATATCCAAAGAGCTTGTTCTCAATAGGGAGATGGATGAAAACCTTACAAATACAATTGAACTTATCATAAATAAAACTATTTTTTATGATGATATTGAACAAGGCGATAAAAAATAGCTGAAGCATTACTTTATCAGTTTAATGAAAAAATACAGGAGCACGGAAGAGGACCTACAGCAAAACTATGGATACAAGATTTTCATATGGTGTCTATTGCAAAGGAATTGATAAGAGCTGAACGTATGGGCGATTGGCGAGCTCATTTGAATTGCGTTAAAGAAATGCTTCCTTATCTTCATGCGCCAGGACATTTTAATTATGCCAAATCTGGGAATTTATATCTACAAGACATGATGCAATTAGAGACCTTGATGGATCCTAGTTTTTATCATAGGTTTATTGAAGGATTTTTCACTATTAGACGTTCTGATAAATTAAATTGTAAAACTTCGACGAAAATGGTGATTGAACAATCAATGATAAAGTGTATGAAAACAAATGAAGGTATTGCTCGAAGGAGAAGTACGCAAGAAAGTGTCATTAGTAAATGGGTTTATGGCATGCATACGATAAATACTGTGTGTGAAGGATTGGAATATCTCGCAAGTGGTAGAATGGACACAACATACCAGCATGTAGATGCAATCGATTCTCGTGTAAAGAGAAATATTAATGATATTAATAAACTTATGGAGTGGCTCTTATTACATGATCCGTTTCCTATAATTCCAAAAATTATGTCTATTGCCAGCGGAGTCGTCGGCGATGAGAAATTTAACTGCCATAATGCTCATGCAGTTGGAGTTGCTTCTATAAGCAAAATGACTGGCCAAACGTTTAGTAATATTAAATTAAAACACGCTGATTGAGTACTTACTCTTTTAAATGCAAGTAGCGTCATAAAGGTACATGATGAAAAGGTGCCTATAGACCCCGTATTATTGTTTCAATGCATGAGCATTACTAAGACATTCGAAGATGGACTTGAAACATTCTTCGCATATGAATTAGCTCCTTACCCATTATCACTCGTTGATGAAGTGGGAATGCGTAAAACTATAAAGTCGGCTCTTTATAATTGCTTTGAATGTTTAAAATCCGAAATTAATAACACAAATGCTATCTACATCATCAATGGAGGGTATCTATTGCACCGTATTGTGTGGGATCGAGATGAAGCATTTCATACTATTTTTGAAAAATATGTTCAGTATGTACAAAGACATTTTGGTCATAACAGTACGATTGTATTTGATGGCTATACTAATCATACGAAAAATATTAAAGCTGCAGAACCACGTCGTCGGACTACAAAAACATCTTTATCTGTTGATATCGTTCTTGATCAATATATGAAAGTTCCAACAAACCAACAACAATTGCTTGCAAATACTCACAATAAGTCTCGCTTCATTTTAATGCTATGTGAAGAATTTACAGCTGCTGGTATTTCAATAAAACAAGCTGATAATGATGCTGATGTCCTTATAATTGAAACAGCAATAGAACAATGGAAAAGTTCAAATACAACTGTCGTTGTTGGGGAAGATGTTGCTTTGTTGATTAGTTGATATTACTGACTGAACGGACTCCAAATGATAAAATTATTTACTTTTTAAAACCTGGGAAAGCTCAAGGACAATCAACAATATATTTATCACAAAGTCTGACTGCATATCCGAAATGTCAAGTTCATATTTTGCAGTATACATGCATAAACTGGTTGTGATACTACATCAGCCATTTTTAAAAGAGGTAAAACATCAGTATTTAAGTTGTTTGAAAAACGTAATGATTTAATTCATTGCGCAGAAGTATTCACAAAGATTGACTCTTCTCCACACGACATCGTTACAAATGGAATTCGTTTTCTTCTTGCAATGTATAGTGCTCGAAAAAAAATTGATTCCATAGACAAATATAGATAGTGGAAGTTTGTAAAATCTGCATGGAACAATAAAACAGTATAGTTGTCTTGTCTGCCTCTAACATGTACTTCTGCCTTTTAACACTTGTATCGTGTGTATTATCAAGTTCAAGTGTGGCTAGGCAATGAGCTGGACCCAGAAGAATGGGGTTGGAAATTAACAGACAATTATTTGGAGCCAATTCGAACTTTACTCCCGCCTACTCCAGAAAGACTACTTAATACTATTTTTTGTAAATGCAAGACGGATTGTAGTAAGAATTGTTGCTGTCAAAGAGTAGGATTATTTTTAAATTCAAATACTGCCAACATTGAACATACAGCTATTTTTGTGAACGTACTTTGTTCGATGATCCCATTCCATAAAAATCTATTTACATTGTTCCCTTTGTTACCAATTTTGATCTAAAATAAAATGAAAAGAATGTTAAAAATCAGTTGTCTATTGATTTTTTCTATTCATTGTTATTTTTTAGCTAAACTATGAGAAACAAAAGATGTACTCTAAGAAATTTTTTCATGAAAAATCGTAAGAACTCTGATTTTTATTTAATACTTTTTTTTATTTCACACAGATTATGAGATAATGATGAATAACTGAATATGGAATTGTTTTTTGATAATCTCACCGTCTAATTGGATATAAAACACTTTTCTTGACGACGCTAGTTGTCTTTAGGAACCCCACAAATATTTCTTGGAATTTCTAGTCATGCTGAAAAATTCTTCTGCTGAAAAAAAAAAATCTTAATTTAACGACTTTGGAGATTGGAAAACACAATCACATTCTGAAACTATAGCCACAACTAGGATAATGTGTGAATACTAATTCAGGATTCAACGTTCGTGCATATAAGCATTGAAACCGCTCTGCTGACAAATCTGTGACAGTAGTATTTCTATCGTCGCATCCATTCTCAATGTAATTTATCCTTTTGCATAGACTCTCAATTCCTAAATAAAAAAAAATACATAATCTGAGTGATTGAAGCTCATTGAATTCATCAAAATATCCACTGAGATACGTAGATTTAAAGTATTAAACAATCTACATTCATAATTTGATGAAATAATTTCATCATTACTCTTATTCTTTTTTCAAAATTTCCATCATTTGTACTTGGTGTTTGATGAATATGGCGTTTATGACGGGATTGACTCGTTTCTTTTGGACTCAATAATTCGAGAGTTTGCGAATTATCCTACAAGAATGATGATGAAGAAATTAATAGTTGCAGTAAAAATTTTATTGAAAAGATATTGAACTTTTGTAAGAAAAAAATTATGAATTTTATTTGTTAGTTTATATAAAAATTTCTTATACTCATCACTTAATCTAAAATGAAATAACAAGATTTACACATCAAGAAAAGAAATACAGAAAAAATAATGATCCACACTGAGTTAATGAGTGATAATTCCATAGAAGTCATGAACTTACTCTAGAATTTCTGGGTTGAACCGATGAATTTGACTCATTTGATGAGATACAGAATAAGATCTAGATCGAAAGGCAGATCTCGATCTTGATCAGGATCGATGATTAGATAGATGTGGCCGATGATCAGATCTTGATTTATCAGAAGAAAGAGATTTTTCTAGAGCTTGTTGATCTTCAGACACAAACGTTGTCGATCTTCTTACATTTTGTAGTTTTTATGCTGCTTTTAGATATTTTGATTGTGCTTTGACCAAAATAAAAAAATTATGATCAATTTAAACAAAATTATCAATATTTAAAAAAAGAAAATTTGTAATTCGTTCTTATTTAATTATAACAACAGGTTTTATAAAGTCATTTATGTCATGTATATTTTATTACACTAGCTATTAGCAGTCAGTTGTGATAAGCTTATAAACAATTTAACCTGTTTTTTTTTTATTTATTTATCTATTTTTCATACTTAATAATTTAAGAATTGATGTTCTCTAATGTTCATTATATAAGGACCGCAATGACTAGCTCTGTTTACATTTCCAGCTCAATAGAACGACCGGAACTATTTTTGATCACGCGTTTTAATATTTTCTCATCAGAAACTTGACCTTCAAAATTTTTATCTCCACTGAAAATGTATCAATTTGTATCATTCGAAATTTGAATTAAACCTAAAAAAGTCCTGTACAAAAAAAGTATTCATTAAAAATTTTCCTATGCTCTCAGTAACGATAAAAAATCTAATGAGAGTCAAACGTCACGATTTTTTAGCCTTTTGATAACTTCGAAGCTTAACAACTTAACCAAAAATAGATAGATTTCCGATTTCTGGTACTTGAATGAAAGATACAGATATTATTCATAACATCTATGTTATAAAAAAATGCTCTAGCCTTTCATTTAGCTGTAATAAGCGAATGAACAGATAAATTTTTGTTACTTGTATATTATTATAACCATGTCCATTAAATTTTTCTTAGATTACATGTTTTTTTTATTAATTTATGCATTAAGTAATTTTATTCATTTATTAACTTCCCATTAGGAAGTTTTTAAAATTGGGTCGATTGGTGAATGTGAATTTTCATCATACCTCCACGTTTCAAGATATATGCAAGCATACCAATTTTTAGAATGATGTGTGTATGTACGGGCGTCAGCATTTTTTTCGTATTCGATATCTCAAGAACGGATCGAGATATCGACTTCAACCAAGATTTTTTCGAAAGATATTGTTATAAAGAAAATTTTAAAAAAGTGAGAACAAATTCGATCGAGCCGTTTTTTTTTTATAACAAAACAACTAATAATCAATAAATGACAAGATTGACTATTTAAAATACTTTTAAGCAAAAGAATGACTATTTTATTTGAAAATAACTCAATATTAACTAAACATTAATGTTCACAGCTGAATATAACTTTCAACGGTTACGCATTTTATAACAATGGGGGTTTGTTCTAAACAATTGAAAAGTGTAGTTATCAATTAACTCATGCGAATTTTGTACCGATTTGAATTCTTTCAACAAACATGAAGCTAAAATTAAAAATCCTCAACCATCTACTTCGGCTAACATTGCTAACATTGATTAACCTCAGTTGTCAACTTCAACGGCGGCTGGTATCTCTTATGAAGCTGTATTAGACAATTGGATTGAAGCACGTGGGTTGCTACTCTTAACCATAGAATCTAAAGACATACCTGTGAATCTTAGCAAAGGGCGATAGTTCAAGGTTGATTACGACAATAAAACTATTTCTGAGTTTCATGGTCCCTGGAACAGCAATGGTAATAGTACCCTGTCTAAAACCTCCTGTTCCTATTCTCACTGTAGATTTGATATCAGTATTCCCTGTATGCTCGATGAAAAAGAAACTACTCACGATATGCCTTTAGACCGCTCACATTCGACACCTAAGTCATCATCATTGAGCGTGTCATTAATCAACACTTTTGAGGAAAGCGATCATAAAGTTCCGGATTTGGAAATGGATACCAATGCTGATTACCCTCGTGAACCAAGGTCATCATCCTAAGAAAGTGAATATCTTTGAGTTCATTTATGTGAAATTAATAAGTATTACAATGCTCAAATTTATGTAGGCTTTGAACATCGCGATAGGGGGCCCCGTAAAGAATAATGTTTTTTACAACTATCAAATTAATCACAAGTATTCAGGGAGGCAGTGCAGTTCCCAGATCTATAGCGAAAAAAATTCTCGACTCAAAGGTCAAGGGTAACTTTTCACCAGGTACCTCATTAGAGACCTTTGCGGCCATTTATCCTCCGGGCCATCGTTTCAATATCAGCAGAGAACGAGTAAAAACTTTGAAAATATGTAAAATTTTGAAATGCCTAATCAGAATACCTCTACCTCCCTGGTCATATAAAATGACCGTGAACCTTAAAGTCATATAAAATACTTTGAGGGTGCTTCAGCCAATATTACTAGATACATCACACAGAATAAGACATCGTGTGATAGAATAGTCTTCACTACTTATTATGGAAATCTGACAAGTGGGCAAATGTGGTCTTGCTTTGAACCACCACAAAGATATGCAAGTAACGATGGGAGCTACTTTGCAAAACTGCCCGAAGAGCTGGTCGTTCGAAAAGTGACAATAATATTGTTTTAACGACTTCAATTGTTTGAGGTGTAGAAGAACGTGGTCGTAAAAAGCTGACTTTCAAAGATATTTTCAAACGCTGTATTAAGTACTACAAATAACGACAATTTATGCTTTCCACGCTCACTCGTTGTCGCTGATCCTTATGCTGAACACGGTAAAATTTTTACAGGCAATCTACAAAAAAGCTGGAAGATAATGTGTACCGGCGCTGTAAGCTGCAACGTGAAGCAGCCTTGGAACTAGAAAACAGGGTTTGCGTTGAAATACCCGTCAAGGCCGTGGCCTTGATAAATTCAATATTTTCTAACATAACTTTGCCAGCAAGGGCACGGCTATTGTTGTGTTCAAATTTCACACCTTAGAAAAAAGCAGTATTCTTATTCGATGGTCAGTAGGTCGTTCAGAAGTATTATAGTTCTATCAACCAAACAATATTCATTTTATATTATCAGCAAATGCACTATTATGAAACTCTATTGAATCTCAGTGCGGCAGTAGGTTTAAGTCTTTTTTGTCGGGCTTGCAATAAAAATTATGCTACGGCTCCCGCCCCAGTAGAAAGGCTAGTAGTGTTCACCCGCCAGATAAAACAGATCGAGGTTTGTGTCCGTGCTAAATTGGTTCAAGTATGTTCTCAATTATCGACTGCTGGCTGCTCTGCTGTACCCACGACCGATCAGCAATCGTAATGATGGATGAATTGTTTATTTCTGAATGGTGGACAATGAGAATTTGTCATATCAATTATCGTTTTCGACGATCCAATAAATTTTGTTTTAATCCTGTCACATAAATAATTTGTCTTCCTTTTATCATAAAATGAAGAACTTGTTTAAACTTGTCGTAAGCGATTTCACCAGCATCCGAATAAATTCCGTAAATATTCTCTATAATATGCGCATTAATTCGTCGATAATAAGGTGATAATGATTCCCACTTGTATGGTGGCTTAATTAGGACATTCAAATATGAACAAATACCTTCGATATCATCTTGGATTGGAACTGATGGAATTTCTTTTCAAGTAAACTTACTGTTCGGGCCTCTAAAGCCCTGTATATCCATCACAATTTTCATTACTCGAACGTTAGACTGCCACTGCTGGAGAGAAAATCAGGATTATAATATACTTTCTGCAATTTATATGAATTCCTCTGTTTCTACTTAATCGTATCATTGGCCTTTGTGGTGCATTACTGCAGCTTTACATCCTCACGAAGTGGCTAATCCTCAAAGAAAAACTTCGTATACATGTATCAATAAAGAATTAAAGTATGAAGGCATACAATTTCTTATTGCATTAAAAGACATTCCACGTTTCGAAGCTATGAATAATTTAGCTATCAACGTGTACGGTATTGAGTCTAATTTTATCGATGAAGATTACGGAAAGAGTGTAATAATATCTGTATATTTGAGCAATAATTTTAAATCAGACATACCAACCATTTATCTTTTTGTGGTTGATGCTGAGATACAGATGGATGACGAAAATTCCATCCCATTTTTCACTTTGCATTAATCAGAAATCTATCACGCCTAGTGGGTTGTCAAATAAAACAAACGAAATATAAATCATTACTGCAAGATCGATGTTTGAATCACTTTATTTTGCAAAATTCATATGGAAATCGCAAACTTGATGGTTTCAAAATAAATAAAGTTCGAATGGAGTTCCCTCAGAGAAAAGAAGATCAGATTATTGCTTTTAGAAATTTTCAATGTAAAGACCCTGTAGCATTTGCATGCCGATCTTGAGTGTACTTTGGAGCCGCAAGAAGATAAAACGCAAAAGCATGTCCCACACAAAGTAGCTTTTTACCTTCATTGTACGTATTACAATAATTTATCACAATGTAAATTAAATCGTTCACCTACATGCATTCAATGGTTTATGGAAGAGTTAAAAAACATTGCAACGAAAGTAGATGGCTATTGACAACGTCCTCTCTCAATGACGCCACTTAATGATAAAGAAAAAAAGCGTCATCAGTCGAATATCTGCCATACATGTGGGAAGAAAATTTATTCGCTCAATGATAAACGCTATGATCATTGTCATTTCACCGGCAAATACCGAGGTCCAGCCTATGATTCTTGCAACTTGAATTATCAGCAATCTCACATAATTCCAGTCATTTTTCACAATCTGTCCGGTCACGATCCTCACTTTATCATTAGATCTCTAGCTACAGAATTTGAAGGACCAATAACTCTATCACCCATCAACAAAGAACGGTACATTTCATTTACGAAATCAGTGGATAATATAAAAATTTTCCTTAGATCTATCGATTCATTTAGATTCATGATCTTTAGCATTGAAAAATCAGCTTCATATCTCGGCAGTGATGATAAAAAAATCATAAAATCTTATTATCCAGATCCCGAACAATTTGAGTTGGTAACAAGAAAAGGCGTATTTCCGTATGAATACATCGATTCAATGGCAAAGTTAAATGATGATCATTTACCAGCAAAAAAGCAATTTTATTCTAAACTGAATGATGGAAATATGTCTAATGAAGACTATAATCATGCTCTAAAAGTTCGTAATAAATTTTTTAATGAAATACTCGGTGAATACTCCGATTTATACATAATGACAGATGTACTCCTACTTGCCGATATTTTTGAAAATTTCCGTCATAGCTGTCAAAAAACATACGACTTGGATCCTTTCCATTACTACACTGCTCCGGCGCTTGCTTTTAATGCAATTTTGAAACTTACGAATGTTAAGCTTGAGCTTTTGAGAGACCCAGAAATGGCCTTATTTATTGAAAAAAGGTATTCGAGGCGGCGTATCGCAATGCTCAAATCGTTATGCCACAGCTAATAATCGATACATAGGGGAAGCTTATGATCAGAGCAAAGAGAAATCATATCTCATGTATTTTGATGTGAATAAATTATACGGCGCTGCAATGAGCATGCCATTACCAGAGAGTTCCTTTGCATGGATACAAGAGTAAATCGCTGTTGAAGATCTTTTCGTTGAGCCATTATAAATCCGATTTGTTAATCTAACCATCCTGCTAAATCCTAACCACTTTACATAGACTTGATTGCCACGTTTCTGTAAAATTTTTTCCACTAAATATACGTCAGGATATTGAACTCGAATTAATTCTTTCTCATAAAATCCACCTTCTATTGGCTGATTTTGATAATCAGTCAATTTATAGGGCACAGGGTGAGTATTCTCTACTTTGCTTACAGTAAAGATTCCAGTTGTCCAGTTGGGAGTATAACCTTTCTCAAATATATGCTTATATTTACTTATGCGAACTTTGTCACTAATTTTAATTTTATTCCTCTTTTTTGCAACTTTGAACTTGTTGTAGACTGTTTCGAGTAATTTTTTTGCATTAGCTCGAGTCACATCGACAGGTTTCATTTGAATGTTTAGTATTATTATCAGAAAATAGTAATTTTGGTAAAATGTCAATCTATTTGTAATTTCCACGAAAAGTAAATTCTTTCCACATTTTATTTTTCAATGTGCGATTAAGTCGTTCACAAATTTATGCTTTTGGATTGCTGAATGTTGAATACATCTTGATATTATATTGCTTCATGAGTTCTTAAAAATCTTTATTATAAAACTCCTTTCCCCGGTCGACGTGCAAATTTTAAGGTATTCTTTTTTCCTTCAAAATTGTTATCATTGCAGCAGTGACATCTTTCCCATGCTTCGTCTTAATTGGTACAGCCCAAGCATACTTTGGAAAATTATCAATAACTGTCAGCAAATATTGATATATATTATTGTAGGATTTATATGCTGACATATCGACAAGATCGGCTAGCCATGTTTCATCAAGAACGCGTATATTCACACGGCGTCGTTCGTAATTTCGATAAATAATTTGGTCGATGAAGTTCTTCTGTAATTTGTCTTTTTTCGTTGGTCATGATGTTGTTATTGAGCGTTGATTGAGAAACTATTGTATATTCTCTTCCAACGTTTTTATAACTTCAGCTTGTTTACGATTTGGTTTTTTTAATGCACGCAATCGATCTGATTCATGAAGTTCAATTAGTTTATTCAATTCTTCTCTTAAAATTTGTCGATATTCTTGGGAAGATTCTATTTGTTGTCCAACTTGTACATCAAAAGTCTTGATTTTTTCGGTATTTCTTTCAATTGATTTCTTTGAATTTGAAACCGATTCTCTCAAAAGACGTAATTAAATTTCAATAAATTTTTCCAAAACGTCAATTTTATTTCAAACAACCGCCAATAATACAGCATCATTCAGATCTACTAGCTGGGCAAGGTTGCATAATCTTTTATCATTTATATCATACTGATCGTGATTTGTTGATTTAAATCCAGGCGTATAGCACTTTTTTGTGCATCTCTTGTCAACTGACGTCCGAAAATATTAATTATCATCGTCTCTAATTAAAAGCGAATTAATCAATGAGTTTTCGTTGATCAGCATTGAATTAATATATAATTTCAGCTTCACGTAATTCTTCGATTATAGATATTATTTTATTGTTATGACCGAAATTTCCAGCAGCACGTGAAAAACAAGTGGTCGCAATCGATCAACAAGTTCATTTGGATCATCCCAATAAACATAATCCAGTGGTTGATTATGATTTGTCATATATTGAAGCAAACATTCTCCACTTTCCGATAAATATTTGCTTATAATATTTTAATACTTTTTTGAATATTTATTTTCTCTGGGACTTTTATCAGGAAGATAATGCTTGTAATATGCATGGGTGCTTTCTAAAATTTGCCCATAAGTTTTCTCATCACTCTCTGTTGTGATTTTCAGATCGGGCAATTCCATAAATAATGATTCCAAAAGCCCAGAGGTGCTTTGGTATTTGTTATTGCCAATATAAATGAATTTATCATCAAATATCGCTTCAGCATTACCTATCATCAAACGGTTTTTTAATTTTCTCACGCCACATTTTGTGTCCAATTCACTGACTTGCGTTTAGAATCGAATTTTTCAAAATACAAAACTGCTGATATTCCTCTGATTGGCGTACTTTGATGGGATTCGCTCATTGGCATACTCCGAATAAATGCGAAAGACTCATCATCAGTCATAATATTACTGTACATGCTAAAATTAATAGCATTGACATTTGCTTGAAAATTCATGGGTTCTTCTTTTATTGGCTCATCGTTAATTGGCTTTCCTTTTTTAATACTTGCATCAAACTCTTCTTCAATTGGTACTTTCGCTACTAATTGTTTGTAGAGGAGTCACAACAGGTTTAAACATCACATCCATAGCTCGTTCGGTATTTTCACGTCCATGTTTGATCACTTTATGTTTTCGCCGTATTGCATCACTAGCTCTAGAAATTTGATGCAACATATTGGCTTTTTTCTGCACTCTTGTTGACTTTATATTGTCACTATGATGATCTCTACTCGAATGTTCTTGTTCTCCTTTTTGTCGATTAATTTATATGTTAACGGAGCAATCAAATCTCTTCCTATGACGTCCGCTATTTATTCGACTATTTTTGTCGATAACTACAAATCCGTACTTATCTTTCCAACATTTCGAGCAAAGATCTCAAAATTCTGTGAATAACATGTCTGTGTTCACGTGATCATCATAAATATGCTGTAGATTCATATCATCTTGTCGGAAAAGCACGAGAAAATTTGTATTATCTCGTACCAAATGTTTAGGAATACGTCTTAAGTTTGACAGAGATAAAAACTGTCAACGTCTCTATGTCGTCCTATACAAAAATATGCACGCATATTATCTTGCTTCTTGCATGCTACATCATTGAAGATCATCATTGAATTGGGTTTTTCTTGATCAGGTTTTACACCCTCTTCGTGTTCATTGAAACGGAAATAACCCATTCCTTCAACGGATTTGAGTAATTTTTCTAAAAATTTATACTTTGGTGGATGTATAGATTTGGAATATAAATACATGTTCTCAAATCGTAAACCATTTGGATGTATAATATGGGCCAAGAGTGCATTCGTTTTCCCACAATTCGAAGTACCACATATTACTCCGCGTCCACTACTAGGCAATAAATTACCATGACGTTGAATTTGTACAGTTTGTGGTACAACATTGTCGAAATTTGTCACCGGTAATTGGATTCTCTGTTGCTCGAATCTTATCTTGACGACAGCTGATGAGCAAGAGTATAAATGCGTGACTTTTATAAATGGACTTTCAGTATCGGAGACGATATGATAGAGTGTAGACGTGGAGCTGGCTTAGTGGAATCAATTATAAATAAATTGCCATTCGGGTTATATGTTCCCGGTTATCAGTAATGTGGACCTCGTACAAAATTACAAAAAAATTAGCAAGTGGAGATTCTAGTGTTAATCCGTTGGACGCAGCTTGTAATGAGCACGATATTGCATACTCGAAAAATCGAGAAAACATAGAAGCGAGGAACGCTGCTGATAAAGTGCTTGCTGAAAAAGCTTGGCAAAGAGGGTTTGCTAAAGACGCAAATCTCGAAGAAAGAGCTGCTGCATTAGAAGGTGCAAATATCATGAAAATTAAATCGAAATTCGGAATGGGCTTGAAGAAAAGAGCGAAAAATAAAAAAGTTGGAAAAGGTTCGAAGAAAAAAACTTTAAGACACATTGTGGATTCGGCCAAATTGATGATAAATTTGGGTGCCGATCCAATAAAATCCGCATTGATAGCTGCGTGAAAAGCTTTAAAAACGATTGGTGGAAAAAAAATGTTAGAATTCCACGAGTATTACCTGTACCCACTAAAGTTGGTGGGGTTTTACGACTTATACCGATATTTGCCAGTTTGAGTGCTATCGGTGCTTTAGCTGGTGGTGCTTCAAGTATTGCAAAAGCAGTTAATGATGCTAAAGCTGCTCATCGTCAATTGGGTGAAGCAAAACGTCACAATCAAAAAAGGGAAGCCATAACCTTAGGTAGAGGTCTACGTTTTAAGCGTCGAAAACGAGGATATGGATTGTACTTGAAACCGGCCAAAAAAAATGTATAGAGCTACCACATCGAGCATTAAGTAACATCGATATTTCAAAGTATGCAAAAGTGATGAAAATTCCATATTTCCGTGGTGTTTTTATGAGGAATGATTTACCACGGAAACCCAGGAAAAATTAATTAGCTATAATTAATCTTGATGATAAAGACGGGCCTAAAACTTACTGGGTGGCGAATAAAAAACGTGGGGATGAAGTCATATACTTTGATAGTTTTGGAAATTTAGAACCTCCGCCAGAACTTGAAAAATATCTCGATGTTGGTAGTATACTTTACAATCATACAAAGCATCAAGATTATTCAACGAAAAATTGTGGTTATTTATGTTTAAAGTTTCTGAAAAGGGTAAAAGAACAGTGAAATAATTAAAATACTTCAGTTATGGACGATTCTTTCACAATAACACTGTCTGGACAGTCCTCCATATTGGGGCTTATTATTTGCCGCCGATTCAATTAACAGAGTTCAAAAATTATGTATTGGGACTTGTTGAAATATTAACATTTAATTCTGTCCCAAATATTGATCGAGGGAATGATAAATTTCATTATGCAGTGGAGAATAATGAGAGAATCATCGGAATACCTACGGAGAGCTACGGAATTAAAGACATTGAAAATTATTTGAAGAAAGCTGATCCCAAATTATTCATTACTATTAAACTTAACAACAATGAGTTACACAGTGAAGTTTACAGTGTAAACGCAATAACAAATTTTGTACAAATCGATTCGATTAGTCGTTTGTTGGGGTTCAGTTCACGATTTGTTTCTCCAAAGTCAAATCAAATATCCGATTCTATAGTGCCTATCTTAAACATTAATGTACTGAGAGTTGAGTGCAACATTACAATAGGAGCGTACATAAATAATAAATTAGTGCATACAATTCATGAATTTTTTCCTTCAGTTTCGCCAGGATATAAAATCATTGAGTACCAACGAACGTCATTTATCTGCTAATCGCCATGCAGGCAATACGTCACATACAATTAAGGATTGTTGATCAAGACGGAGAATTAGTTAATTTCCAAGGAAAAACAATAACGATACGATTACATGTGAAATCCATGAAATAATGGGAATTGTTTATACACCAGTCATTGGACGGAGCTATAAAACTGAGTTACCATGCCAAAATATCGTCAGTCAACGACAAACACTCAAACAACTTAGTCATCAGAATTATTCATTTCTGAAAAGCTTAGGCCTAAAGCCACGCAAACAAATCAAGTAAAAGTATGCTGTTTTGCATGTCTACTGCCATGGTTGCAAAAGAAGGAATCTTAGCTATTAATAGAGGCGTGATATTTGATGAGTCCATTTCGCATTATGAAGTGCATGCTCATCAGCTATACGGTTCTGCAACATTCAACAACAATGATGAAATACGCATCTCAGTCCAACATCAAGATTTGTGTTTACGTCCGAGTAGAAGTGCTCTATACATCACTGGAAAATTTACCAAGCTCGATGAGGGAAATTTTAACATTTTTATATGATTGAAGATTATATTGGGATTTGCTGAAGATTACCAATAAATTCTTGTCAATTTAAAACATAAATGAGTGCTGACACGTGCAAATACTGATCTAAATTCCACTAAACAAGATCCAGCTGATCCGAATGAGAAAATTTCTCTCATAAAAATTGCAAAGACAATTCCGTACATCACGGTCTCGGATATAAAAAAAGTAAATCTATTGAATTACATCTCAAAAGATCCGGCAATAACACTGAGTTTTAAATCTTGGGAATTGTATGAATATCCATTACTTCCGAGAACAACAAAACATGTGTGGGTTGTAAAGACATCAACACAACTCGAAAAACCTAGATATGTTATACTTGCATTCCAAACTGCACGTAAAAATGATGCTACAAGGTATGCAAGTAAATTTGATCACTGTAATTTGAGAGATGTCAAATTATTCCTCAATTCACAGTCTTATCCATACGGCAACATGAATCTCGACATAACTCACAATCAGTATGCACTGTTATACGACATGTACAAAGATTTTCAAGTATCATACTACGGCAGAGTAGCTGAGCCATTACTCTCGAAGAAGCAATTTTTGGAAACATTACCTTTAATCGTAATTGATTGCTCAAAGCAAAATCAATCTTTGAAATCTGGACCTGTTGATGTTCGACTGGAATTTGAATCAAGAAAACAATTTTCTGCTGATACATCAGCTTACTGTCTAATTATTCACGACCGCATCATAGAATATAAGCCATTGAGTGGACAAGTACGAAAATTAATGTAATGAAGGTCATCAAGAGCCGCCTGACCTTTAGAAGAAGCTGCTTGAGTGAATGATTTATATTAGAAAGCATAATCCTAGACTAATCAATGTATTCAAATAAGACGAAGTAAACGTTTTTTACATAAAAATTTTATTTATTTGCTTGACACCTTACACAATTTTTCTTACAAGGAAATGGATTTCCCACAACATCATCTGACGACGATGTATAATGTTTTTTACATCGTAAATAATTGATAAATCTTTGATCTCCTTGTAGTTGTGGTGGTAACTTTAGCCAAATTTCGCAAATTTTAAAATTTAGAATAATTTCGTCATAACTGTTGAGAGAGGGTTTGAATGTGAGTAAAAAATCAAACGTTAGATCACTTAGCGAAAGTAGGGCTATTTCTAAGAAATAAATTTTCGGAAATTTATTTAAAATTTTATTAGAGAAGATTTAAATTTTCTTTTTATTTAAAGAAGAAAATTATTTCTCAATTTTTGACTGATAAAATAACATTTAAGTGCTGATTGATATATCTAAATTCCCCACTCTAATTCCACATTTAAGACGCAAAAGTTAAATGATGCGACATTTCTTCTACATGTCGAAACGGGATAAAACCTGCATAAATTCTTATGTATTAAATGCAAACCTACTTGTTGATGGGGTTTTTGCATCACTAAACTTGCAATAATGATTGTTAATGCAACATGCATTGCAAGTCTAAACATTGTTCAGAAACGACGCAGTCTCATTAAATAAACGCATTAACTTGTTTTTGATGCGCAGAGGAACCGGTTTGTGACGCAATACTTTTACATTATGAAAAAAGAAAAGTGACATCATTTAAATGCGTAGTATCGGAAAGAGCGGCAAATTATCGGCGCTCTCGGTCGGTAAATACTACAAAAGTCGAGAAAATCTACAAAAAAGAGACAATCTACAAAATTACCGACTGCCAGTAACTCTATCGGTAAAAACCATACCGACCGTCAGTGCGCAAATGCTCTACTGGTAAAACAGATCAACTAACAGTCGGTAATGTAGCAATCACTTAGCGCAGTTACAAACCTCGATCTGTTTTATCGAGCGGGTGAACACCCCTAGTTTAACTACTAACATCAACAGGTCCAGA
Organism: Chelonus formosanus; assembly: GCA_028641665.1. Classification (NCBI taxonomy): domain Eukaryota; kingdom Metazoa; phylum Arthropoda; class Insecta; order Hymenoptera; family Braconidae; genus Chelonus; species Chelonus formosanus. Next base: position 8,513,548 of record CM054002.1, read on the forward strand.
TTTCAAAGATTGATTTTGCTTTGAGCAATCAATTACGATTAAAGGTAATGTTTCCAAGAATTGCTTCTTCGAGAGTAATGGCTCAGCTACTCTGCCGTAGTATGATACTTGAAAATCTTTGTACATGTCGTATAACAGTGCATACTGATTGTGAGTTATGTCGAGATTCATGTTGCCGTATGGATAAGACTGTGAATTGAGGAATAATTTGACATCTCTCAAATTACAGTGATCAAATTTACTTGCATACCTTGTAGCATCATTTTTACGTGCAGTTTGGAATGCAAGTATAACATATCTAGGTTTTTCGAGTTGTGTTGATGTCTTTACAACCCACACATGTTTTGTTGTTCTCGGAAGTAATGGATATTCATACAATTCCCAAGATTTAAAACTCAGTGTTATTGCCGGATCTTTTGAGATGTAATTCAATAGATTTACTTTTTTTATATCCGAGACCGTGATGTACGGAATTGTCTTTGCAATTTTTATGAGAGAAATTTTCTCATTCGGATCAGCTGGATCTTGTTTAGTGGAATTTAGATCAGTATTTGCACGTGTCAGCACTCATTTATGTTTCAAATTGACAAGAATTTATTGGTAATCTTCAGCAAATCCCAATATAATCTTCAATCATATAAAAATGTTAAAATTTCCCTCATCGAGCTTGGTAAATTTTCCAGTGATGTATAGAGCACTTCTACTCGGACGTAAACACAAATCTTGATGTTGGACTGAGATGCGTATTTCATCATTGTTGTTGAATGTTGCAGAACCGTATAGCTGATGAGCATGCACTTCATAATGCGAAATGGACTCATCAAATATCACGCCTCTATTAATAGCTAAGATTCCTTCTTTTGCAACCATGGCAGTAGACATGCAAAACAGCATACTTTTACTTGATTTGTTTGCGTGGCTTTAGGCCTAAGCTTTTCAGAAATGAATAATTCTGATGACTAAGTTGTTTGAGTGTTTGTCGTTGACTGACGATATTTTGGCATGGTAACTCAGTTTTATAGCTCCGTCCAATGACTGGTGTATAAACAATTCCCATTATTTCATGGATTTCACATGTAATCGTATCGTTATTGTTTTTCCTTGGAAATTAACTAATTCTCCGTCTTGATCAACAATCCTTAATTGTATGTGACGTATTGCCTGCATGGCGATTAGCAGATAAATGACGTTCGTTGGTACTCAATGATTTTATATCCTGGCGAAACTGAAGGAAAAAATTCATGAATTGTATGCACTAATTTATTATTTATGTACGCTCCTATTGTAATGTTGCACTCAACTCTCAGTACATTAATGTTTAAGATAGGCACTATAGAATCGGATATTTGATTTGACTTTGGAGAAACAAATCGTGAACTGAACCCCAACAAACGACTAATCGAATCGATTTGTACAAAATTTGTTATTGCGTTTACACTGTAAACTTCACTGTGTAACTCATTGTTGTTAAGTTTAATAGTAATGAATAATTTGGGATCAGCTTTCTTCAAATAATTTTCAATGTCTTTAATTCCGTAGCTCTCCGTAGGTATTCCGATGATTCTCTCATTATTCTCCACTGCATAATGAAATTTATCATTCCCTCGATCAATATTTGGGACAGAATTAAATGTTAATATTTCAACAAGTCCCAATACATAATTTTTGAACTCTGTTAATTGAATCGGCGGCAAATAATAAGCCCCAATATGGAGGACTGTCCAGACAGTGTTATTGTGAAAGAATCGTCCATAACTGAAGTATTTTAATTATTTCACTGTTCTTTTACCCTTTTCAGAAACTTTAAACATAAATAACCACAATTTTTCGTTGAATAATCTTGATGCTTTGTATGATTGTAAAGTATACTACCAACATCGAGATATTTTTCAAGTTCTGGCGGAGGTTCTAAATTTCCAAAACTATCAAAGTATATGACTTCATCCCCACGTTTTTTATTCGCCACCCAGTAAGTTTTAGGCCCGTCTTTATCATCAAGATTAATTATAGCTAATTAATTTTTCCTGGGTTTCCGTGGTAAATCATTCCTCATAAAAACACCACGGAAATATGGAATTTTCATCACTTTTGCATACTTTGAAATATCGATGTTACTTAATGCTCGATGTGGTAGCTCTATACATTTTTTTTGGCCGGTTTCAAGTACAATCCATATCCTCGTTTTCGACGCTTAAAACGTAGACCTCTACCTAAGGTTATGGCTTCCCTTTTTTGATTGTGACGTTTTGCTTCACCCAATTGACGATGAGCAGCTTTAGCATCATTAACTGCTTTTGCAATACTTGAAGCACCACCAGCTAAAGCACCGATAGCACTCAAACTGGCAAATATCGGTATAAGTCGTAAAACCCCACCAACTTTAGTGGGTACAGGTAATACTCGTGGAATTCTAACATTTTTTTTCCACCAATCGTTTTTAAAGCTTTTCACGCAGCTATCAATGCGGATTTTATTGGATCGGCACCCAAATTTATCATCAATTTGGCCGAATCCACAATGTGTCTTAAAGTTTTTTTCTTCGAACCTTTTCCAACTTTTTTATTTTTCGCTCTTTTCTTCAAGCCCATTCCGAATTTCGATTTAATTTTCATGATATTTGCACCTTCTAATGCAGCAGCTCTTTCTTCGAGATTTGCGTCTTTAGCAAACCCTCTTTGCCAAGCTTTTTCAGCAAGCACTTTATCAGCAGCGTTCCTCGCTTCTATGTTTTCTCGATTTTTCGAGTATGCAATATCGTGCTCATTACAAGCTGCGTCCAACGGATTAACACTAGAATCTCCACTTGCTAATTTTTTTGTAATTTTGTACGAGGTCCACATTACTGATAACCGGGAACATATAACCCGAATGGCAATTTATTTATAATTGATTCCACTAAGCCAGCTCCACGTCTACACTCTATCATATCGTCTCCGATACTGAAAGTCCATTTATAAAAGTCACGCATTTATACTCTTGCTCATCAGCTGTCGTCAAGATAAGATTCGAGCAACAGAGAATCCAATTACCGGTGACAAATTTCGACAATGTTGTACCACAAACTGTACAAATTCAACGTCATGGTAATTTATTGCCTAGTAGTGGACGCGGAGTAATATGTGGTACTTCGAATTGTGGGAAAACGAATGCACTCTTGGCCCATATTATACATCCAAATGGTTTACGATTTGAGAACATGTATTTATATTCCAAATCTATACATCCACCAAAGTATAAATTTTTAGAAAAATTACTCAAATCCGTTGAAGGAATGGGTTATTTCCGTTTCAATGAACACGAAGAGGGTGTAAAACCTGATCAAGAAAAACCCAATTCAATGATGATCTTCAATGATGTAGCATGCAAGAAGCAAGATAATCGCACATTGAAAAAAAAAATGTCGAAAGAATTTACTTTTCGTGGAAATTACAAATAGAATGACATTTTACCAAAATTACTATTATCTGATAATAATACTAAACATCGTACCATTTAAATGAAACCTGTCGATGTGACTCGAGCTAATGCAAAAAAATTACTCAAAACAGTCTACAACAAGTTCAAAGTTGCAAAAAAGAGGAATAAAATTAAAATTAGTGACAAAGTTCGCATAAGTAAATATAAGCATATATTTGAGAAAGGTTATACTCCCAACTGGACAACTGGAATCTTTACTGTAAGCAAAGTAGAGAATACTCACCCTGTGCCCTATAAATTGACTGATTATCAAAATCAGCTAGTAGAAGGTGGATTTTATGAGAAAGAATTAATTCGAGTTCAATATCCTGACGTATATTTAGTGGAAAAAATATTACAAAAACGTGGCAATCGAGTCTATGTAAAGTGGTTAGGATTTGGCAAGGAACACAATAGTTGGATTAATAAATCGGATTTATAATGGCTCAACGCAAAAGTTCGATGTCTGAACAGTTCGAATATGTAGAACAAATGACGAAGAGAATGTACTTTGATGCTAAAAAATTGCCATGCTATACAGATGATGAAGCTGAAAATGTCAAATGGACACCATTATCGGACAAAGAACGACAACAAATTGATGAAGAAAAAAAAGTAATTGAACGTCTTGATAAAATAAATAATCGGATGCTGAAAAAAATATGGGAGAAATGAAGATTTGTGACATAATTTATGAGGAAATATAAATATTTATTCAGAAAATAGAAAATTGTTTTAACATTTATTCAAATAAATTCATAAATTGTTTTTTCATTTTTCATACCCTCAAGGAAAAGTATCTGTCGAATCATCGATCAATTGACGTTTATCGTCATTCCAACTTAAGGCTAATTTTTGATGTACAATGGTTTGAACATTATGTCTTTCGCTTCTTATTAAATATTGCTTTTTAACAATATAAACATGATCAATTAAACATCGTTTGAAATAATCAAACGTGATAGTTCCCGATGTTGACTTCTTTATTCCTTTAGCTCTTTTCTTTTCTTTCTTCTTCTTCTTCTTCTCCTTCTTCTTCTTCTTCTTCCTCTCCGTCTTTTTCTTCCTTATTATCTAAGAGTTTAAACGAATATAGCTTGGCACAAAGCCCAACAAATTCTGTCATGATTTCTCCATTGTTTTCATCTCTCATGAGACCAAGGACTTTTTCGTTCATTAAAGGAATTCCGTAGATGTTGTTAGGCGGGTAGTCGGATGTGTCAAATTTGCGAATATCACGTTTGATGATTTCATAGACATCAGGTACTGTAAAATGATATATAAGACTGTCGGTATCGGTATACGGAAGTTTAGAAGCATTATTTGTAAAATCTTTTTTAATATAATTATAATGAAAATCATATGAAAATGTTTTCGATAAACCTAAAATTGCAAAACCTATGTAAATGGGCTTATTAAAATTAACTTCAAGTCGTCTCATTTCTATTATGACCATATCTTTATGAAAAATGGTAACACTATAGAAATCCGGTTTTGAAATGAGAGCTCTAACGCCATATCGGCCATTCCATTCAGTGATTAGTTTGACATCTTTATACTTTCTTACGTTTTCCATAGTCTTACCAAAGACAGCATTGTTCATGAGTTTATAAAAATTTATTTCAAAATCATTTTTCGCATTTTTACGACATTCTGTGTTTTTATCTATATATGGTTTAAGCCACTGAGACTGTTTAAATTCTAATACTCTATGGATTTTTGTACATTTTAAACCTAATTCTAAACATTGTTTGAGATTCTGATAATGGATTACATATCTGGTTTTTAGATAAAGAGTTGTTGCTAATTTAGATTGTTTGCGGTTCGGTGGAATGAAATGCTCTGGGCACAAGGGCAAATCTTTGTGAAGATCATGAAGTTCTTTCGGATACTTCAAGTCAACTTCAACAATATACCCGATATCATCATCACCGCCGAAAAGATCTTCAACAGTGATTTGCTCTTGCACCCATGCAAAGGAACTCTCTGGTAATGCCATGCTCATTGCAGCACCATATAAATTATTTACATCAAAATACATAAGATATGATTCTACTTTGCTCTGATTATAAGCATCTCCCATGTATCGATTATTAGCTAGTGCATAACGATTTGAGCATTGCGATACACCACCTTGGATACCTTTTTCAACGAATAAGACCATTTCCGGATCCATCAAAAGCTCGAGCTGAACATTCGTAAGTTCCAACATTGCGTCAAAAGCAAGTCCCGGAGCAGTGTAGTAATGGAGAGGATCCAAGTCATATGTTTTTTGACACCTATGTCGGAAATTTTCAAACATGTCTGCCAGTAAAAGTACGTCTGTTTTAAGGTATAAATCGGAGTATTCACCGAGTGTTTTAATTGCAAATTTATCCCAAATTTCCAGAGCATGTTTATCGTCCATATTAGACACATTTTTACCATCGAGATTGGAACAAAATTGTTCTTTTGCCGGTAAATAATCATCGTCTACCTTTTCCATTGAATCAACATATTCATATGGAAATACACCTTTTCTTATAACCAATTTAAATTGTTCGGGATCGGGATAATATGATTTTGTGATTTGTTTATCATCATTGCCGAGATATGAAGCTAATTTTTCAATACTAGAGGCCATGAATCTAAATGAATCGATAAATCTAAGGGAAACTTTTGTATTATAAACTAATTTTGTGAATGAAATGTATCGTTCTTTGTTGATCGGTAATAGAGTTAGTGCTCCCGCAAATGATGTAGCTAGAGATTTAATGATAAAGTGGGAATCGTAACCGAATAAATTGTGAAAAATGACTGGAATTATGTGAGATTGTTGGCTGCTGTAATACTTGAGGTTTATCAAGCATGGGGACATGACTGCCCTCATGCGGCTTAAAAGATAGGCAGACAAGATGGCCAATGAATTCTCCATACTTTTAGATGGCAAAGAATTTGAATATATAAAAATTTCAAAGCTCAAAACATCCATGAATGATATTTCTCATTATTTCCTAAAGTTTTCAATCCATTTTTCTATATTTTTTTCATGGAAAGTTTAATGAAAAATGTATAGTCAAGCAGTATGCACGTGGTTGTGTTGCCATAGTAACAGGCAGCTCAACCAATCAGTGTCCTCCATTCTGCGTCAAACATTGTGCATGCAACAAGTGTCAAATTCTGGTAAGTCAAAGAATTTCTCTATTTTTTTATTAATTTAATAGATTAACTTTATAATTATTGTATTGAACAGCATTACATGAGATTAATTATAAAGTTAGATTGTAATATTCGGTATAACAATATCTAACCATAAAATACATCGATTGCAATGTTGATCAATATGATTTATCGTTGTTTACTATTGCTAATAGAATGAATCTAGAAAAATTCTTTGTATATAATATTTTTCGATATTAATATCAGCTATTAATACTGATATTATTAACAAAATAAATAAAACTTATAATAATTATCAAAAAAATATTAGATGAATACTTTCAATTATTTTTAATTTTTTAAATTACTATCATGACATGCTTAATGTGAATAATTATCATATATTTTTCTTTCAATCATAGAATTCAAATATATATGCATATTTGTATATGGCAGTTGTTGATCAATATTAGTTAGATTATCCACATCATCAATTTTTAAAGAGGTAAATTTTTTTTTTTTTCGTTATTAACTAGAATAACTGCAATCAATTTCATAGTAAGTTTTAGAATAAAAGAATCTTAAGTTATCGTACATGTCTTTTGTCAACATATGACATTCAACTCAATATTATGAGACAGCATACTTGATATTGAGACTTGATGTTATTAATTTTTTTCCTAATTATAGAGTTTCCAAAATTATATCATCATCGTCATCATCATCATCAGCTCCTGAAGAGGTAAGTTTTTTCATTATCAACTAGAATGATAAACATTATACTAGAACTGTAAAATTGAATGAAAATAAATTTTTTTCAGATGGGGAACGTGCATGCAATTCAATACAAGGTGATTGCTCCATCACAGTGGCTCGTGGAGTTAGATGCTCCACAAATTCAGGCAATTGTCAATGATCAATTGATATTATTGCTTGAAAGTGGAGCATCGTTTGATGGGGCGATAATTACAGTTGGAGGATTGGCAACGATCCTTACCGTCAGAAATGAGGAGTTTTGCTGGTGGTTCAGAATTCCTGGTGATTTAGAGCCATCAGTAGAACGATATTCATTCAGTGGAAATATTTTATTAGAAAGATTTCCACATCTTTTGGTAAGGAGTCTCCGGGATGATGATATACTCCCGGAGATCGATGATGATATCATCAACGCCATCCTCCAACCACTACCACCACTAGCACCAGCATTACCACCTGCACCAGCACCATCTCCACAACCACTCCAAGACCAAGTAGAACATCTCCAACTAGAAGTAAATCAGCTACACCAACAATAAATAGAGCAACAGGAATAATTACAACATATTATACAATATCAAAATTTCCTACACATGCAGATTATTATCCATCAGGAGCAAATAGAATCGAACCAAAGAGAAATAGAGGAACAACAGAGTGAACTCATTAAGCAACGAGAGCAAATTCGCGACCAACAACGTTTACAATTTAATCAACCTCCACTACAGCTACTACCACCATCATCAACATCTTCATCAGATAATCTTCATCAACCTCCACCACAGCTACTATCATCATCATCATCATCATCATCATCATCATCATCATCATCATCATCATCATCATCATCATCATCATCATCATTATCGTTACCACCATCATCATCAACATCTTCATCAGCGAATTATTTATAATTTAGAATATTTTTTAAGATAATTTAGTTTTTTTTTTAAACTTTAACAATAAATGGTTGTGCATTTTCCTAGATCTAAAATTATAAGTTTTTATATTATTCACATACACTTTTTTCAATAAATGAAATCATAAATCTAATATTATAGTTTTAAAATGGAATAGGTTTCTAATTTAATATCGTTTTCTGTATATATGTAAATAGATCTAGAATTATAAGTTTTTTTTTATTATTTATATGCATTTTTTTTAATAATGAATTTGACATTATAGTTTTATGTTTTTTATTCATAAAATATGATGATAAATTGAAAATTACGATTATAAGTGTTTTTAAATATGTTCTTCTGTTTTGTTTTATTATAAAATATATTTTAAGTTAAAAAATTATACAAATATGAAGAAAGAAGTTACCCTTAAAATAAATATTCTTTAAAGTAATACTGTACATAGATATGGATATATACTAACTAAAAATTGTACAGTTTTTGACGAAATCAAGTTGATTCGCTGTTATTCCTCAGCTGTTGATAGTGAAAATTGATGATGTGAACCTCCTTAATATGTCAGAAAAAGCCGTTTGTTGATTGCCAAGTCAATTAAAAATAATCTGTAATTATTCTTCTGAAATATTTGCGTCATAGTTGATAGTAAGAACACATTAAAATTCTCTGCAGTATCATCAATAGCATCTTTCACTGATGCTATGACACCATATAGTTTGTACCTTTACCAGCCACAAATTATTTACAATGTATAATTTTTTTATTGTCAATTCACTTATATAGATAGCTGACAGAAAATCTTCAATTGTTGCAGCTCGATCCAATCCTGCTTTTGGATGCTTTTAACCCCGAATAGAAATATGTAATTAAATTGGTGAATAATTTAAACATGAAATTATTGATATCTCAATCGACTCAGAATTACAATTTTCAAATTGTCACAAACTTTCCCTTTTGAAGTTATTGATTAATACTTAAATTATCTGAAATTTAAAATGGACATTAGAAAGTTGAAAAAATATTAATAAAAACTTTTTTGTGTAAACAATGCACTCACTTGCTATAAAAACTCAATTTGAATGATAATTTTTGACGTGAACTTTATCTGTAATATTTTTTGACTAATAAAAATCATTTTCGGGGCTTAGATTTAAATAATCTTACCCCTACTCACAGTCTAATCTTACGTCGCAATAGTTGTTACACATGCGCGAACAAGATTAAACATGTTTCTGAGGTTAAAAAATTACGCGTTAACTTTCTACACATGCGCGGACAAGATCAAGCATGTTAAGAAATTATGCAGTACAGGGGAAAAAAATTATCAAATTCTGAAAATTATAGTTTCACATAATTTATTTGAAATTTTTTTTTATGCATTCAATGAATGATGTGAATTATCAGCTGTAGTAAATTTGAATTCGCCACCGGAATATTTCAAAAATAGCTGACCCTTTGTAGCGAATTTAATTAAATGATCTCTATAATTGTCTTTTTCAACTAGTTTGCTTATGCGTGATGGTAAAAAAACGTTTACATTCTGGACTGCATCTCCTTCATTTTTTTCCAATAATGCGAGAACAGCATATCCATACTTCTTTGTTTTCACGAGTCTCAATTCATTCACTTTGTACACTGTATGGAGAGCAAGTTCCTTCATCTTTGTTGCTGGGATGAAATCCTCCAAAGTGGCAGATCGATTCACTTGAGATATATCCATTGTTTGAATAATTTATTTCTGTAATAAGAAATAAATTTTCGGAAATTTATTTAAAATTTTATTAGAGAAGATTTAAATTTTCTTTTTATTTAAAGAAGAAAATTATTTCTCAATTTTTGACTGATGAAATAACATTTAAGTGCTGATTGATATATCTAAATTCCCCACTCTAATTCCACATTTAAGACGCAAAAGTTAAATGATGCGACATTTCTTCTACATGTCGAAACGGGATAAAACCTGCATATATTCTTATGTATTAAATGCAAACCTACTTGTTGATGGGGTTTTTGCATCTCTAAACTTGCAATAATGATTGTTAATGCAACATGCATTGCGAGTTTAAACATGCATTGCAAGTCTAAACATTGTTCAGAAACGACGCAGTCTCATTAAATAAACGCATTAACTTGTTTTTGATGTGCAGAGGAACCGGTTTGTGACGCAATACTTTTACATTATGTAAAAAGAAAAGTGACATCATTTAAATGCGTAGTATCGGAAAGAGCGGCAAATTATCGGCGCTCTCGGTCGGTAAATACTACAAAAGTCGAGAAAATCTACAAAAAAGAGACAATCTACAAAATTACCGACTGCCAGTAACTCTATCGGTAAAAACCATACTGACCGTCAGTGCGCAAATGCTCTACTGGTAAAACAGATCAACCAACAGTCGGTAATGTAGCAATCACTTGGCGCAGTTACAAACCTCGATCTGTTTTATCGAGCGGTTGAACACTCCTAGTTTAACTACTGATGTTCGACTAGAATTCGAATGAACAAAACAATTTCCTGCTGATACATCAGCTTATTGTCTAATTATTCATGATCGCATCATAGAACATAAGCCATTAAGTGGACAAGTACGAAAATTGATGTAAGTTTAACATCTAGAGGAAAAAGCTACTAGAGAGATTTGAAAAACTTAATTCTAAATTAATTAATGTAATCAAAAAAGAAATAAACGTTTTTTAAATAAATTTTTTTGTATTCTCTTCTTGACATCTTATACATTGTTTTTTTTAGGGAAATGAATTTTCTACGACATCATTGGATGTGTAATGTTTTTCGCATCGTAGATAATTGATGAATCTTTTATCTTTTTGTTGCTTTGTTAGTTACTTTGACCAAGTTTCGGAAATTTCAGAATTTGCGTATCGCAGTATAAAATTTTCATCGAGATTATCAATATCACTTGATGACATTTTCCGTATACTCTGCAGTTGATGGAACAGCTGTAATGATTTCTTTTTTGATGGACTCCAATGACACTTGAACCTCTCTTCCATGCGTCGTACATTTTTATGTGTACATCCAAATTTTTTATTTAATTTATTATTTTTCTGATAATTTATGTATTGCATTTTAGCCACGTCAATTGTAGGTTTATTGACAAAAGTATTTAGCCACTCTACTTTTTCCACCCCTAACACATAGATGTAAGTTGCATCTTGTGAAAGTCCAGTTAGTACGATTTTCAGGTATTCATACTTATTGTTGCCAGAATCCCAAGGTATAGAATGGCTTTGCCTCCAAAAATCTTTACTCGGACATAGAATCTCTTCATTATAACTGTCAAGAGAGGGTTTGAATATAAGTAAATAATCAAATGTTGGATCACTCAGTAATAGAATCGCAATTTCTTTAGCTATAAACTGCTTATCATGCGTATAGAATCCTTAACAGTCTACAAACACTTCCATTTTGTACACTTTAGAATAGCACACTTATTAAAGTGACAAAAGAACATTCAGGACTGAAGAAAATTATTTCAGGTCTCAAAATTTATATCATAAATCCCCCCAAGAGCATGCGCAAATAATTTGACAATTGTTTATGACCTCGTCAAACTACGCAGTTACAAGTCTAATCTTGCTTATGACGTCATACGATTGCACAAAAAAATTTCATGTTAAATATGAGATATTTCATATTAAATGTAAGATTTTAATATTAAATGTGAGATATTTCATATTTAATATGAGATATTACGTGTAAAATCTAAATTTAATAAGAAAAATCTCGCATTCAATATAAGACATTAAATGTAATACATGTAAGATATAACTTTTCTCAACATCGATGCTTCCTAGGCAGTGTAATTTTTGACGATTACCCCATGCGTGAACAGTATTGCACACATTTGTGACGCAGAACAGGAAAAAAAAAATCGGTTAAACATTGACAAATATAGTTTTACGTAATTTATTGAAACTTTCTTTATACATTCAGTACTATTGATCAACTGAAGAAAATTCAAATTTATTATATTTGCCACCGAAATATTTTAGGACTAACTGGCCTTTTGTGGCTAACCCATTCGAGTGATCTTCATAATCGTCTTGTTGATACACTCTAGTTATGCGTGATGGCAGGAAGACGTTCACATTTTCTCCATCCTTTTTCTTAAATAGTCCAAGAACAGCACATCCATATTTTTTCGTATTGACGAGTCTCAACTCATTGATTTTGAAGGTTGTATCAAGAGAGAGATCCTTGATCTTGATAGCTGGTATGAAATCTTCCAGAGTAGCAGATCGGTTCTCTTGTGATAGATCCATCTTTTCTGTGATTGAAAAAAATGTCAGTTACGTTACACACAAAACTCTCCACTTTAGACTTACCTCTTGTAATAGCTTTTTTACTAGCTTACTAAGCACAAATGTATTTTCAGGATTGATGGAAATTATTTTAAGTCCCCGACGTTTATATCTTAAATCCCCACTCTAAGAGCATGCGCAAACAAGTCAAAACTTGTTTATTTGACAGGAAATTATGCAATAAAACCGGTTTGTGGTATCATTACGCAGTCTATGACGTCATCCTCTACGCATAATGAAATTTCATAAAATTGTTCGTAAGTAATGTGAACTTGCATATGACGTCATTGCGCAGTAACGAAAAAGTTGAGTATCGATGAGTTGGTAAAATAGAGACATTACACAAACAGACAGCGAGATAACTAAAGGCTTTCTTCATATTTATTTAACACTCCTAAAAATAACAATTATGAAGGTCTTCTTCCTGATCTAAAATATCACTGCTCTGATACAATGCAAAATAAAAATCGCGAGTCTTTTATAACATGGTATAATGGAACGAAACAGACTAGTATACTTTTGATTTTTAAGAAGAACTGGTTCACTACTGTCGTGCTATTGTTATAGTGTTAAGACGTGCCTGCATAGCTTGCAGAGATATGATACCGAAATGTGGTGATGTTTGTTCGTTCTCTAAATGTTGTACATTAGCATCAACATGCTTAAAAATTCTTAAAATCTAACACAATCGGCATTCCACCGCCGCGCAGTGCATATTAGTGGTCATCCAATTGATTATCAATAGCGCTTTCGTGGTTAATATTTCAGGAAAAAAGAAATCAGGTTACTTTGTGGTACTTCAGTCGACGGTCATTATCATAATCTAAAAACTCAGGAAAAAATTGTGTTCCAATTTCACGATTGTTATTGGCATGGCTGTGCTATGTGTTTTTGCGTGAACAGAGATTAACAACTTCGAACAGGTAGAACACTTGATCAGCGTTCAGAACCAACACGGACCCCTTCAAATAGAATACTTTTAACAGGTTATACACTTATTGAGGAGTGGAAGTGTTACTTCCGACAGTTTCTGATTTCTAGTTTGGAAATATCCAATAAATTTCACCCCTTACAACAATATACAGCTCTGAAACCACGTGATGCTTTCTTTGGAGATTGTACAGAAAACTTTGTATCACTACCTGATGCTAATAGTGCCGAAAAAATCAGAGATGTTGATGTATGCCACTTTACCCTGACGTGTGCCAAACAGGTAAATTTTCCGATGCTCACCCGACAATTTGCGGTGGCACTAAGTGTGATAAAATTCTTAAGAATAAAAATAATTTTGATCAGATTGAAGGGCTTCTGGAATGTACTATTTTACCACCCCAAGACCATGCAGAACATGTGCTGTAACAATCAACCGGGCTAACTGTTATCATAATGATATAGCACGTATTACATGGTACATGGGCCGTTGACAAAATACGTAAAGCTGTAGAAAAAGGTTCTAGAGTTTTAAATGTGTTAGAAATATGGCGATACGAGATAATTTAATATAAACGTGACACAGACGTTTGAGGTCTTTTTACTGATGATATACTGATAAGGTGATTAACACTTTTTGAAGAATTAAACCCGAAGCAAGCGGCTGGCCAAAACAATGTCTGAATGATTCTATTAAACAGGAATTATATCTAGAATCTTATGAAAAAGCTGGAGGCATTAAATTAGAAAGAGAAAGAATAATACATAACCCTGGTTTGCGATCGGTTGCAGTATTATTTCTTAATTCGTAATAGAGTAAATTTGGGCAGCGTGAAAATCGTACCTAAACTGAAATAGCAAGTAATCGTATTAAGCTTATGGAATTAATGACAAATCCTGAGATCGATATCACAGGTTGACACTGCGTTATTTATGTTTCTAATTGAGATAGTACATATCTTAGAATGGGCAACCACCTGGGTGATTTAACTGATGAGTTAGAAAGCTATGGTACAGATAGCTGCATAAAACCTTTTATTTCTGGTGGCCCGAAATTTTATGCTTACCTTGTACAAAATTCTGATGGTTCAACAGCTGACGCATGTGAAGTTAGAGGCGTAACCGTAAATTATGCAAATAGAAATTATATCAATTATGAAACAAAACGCACGCTGGTTACTGTGAACATACCGCCCCTATAGTAATTTCATTTGATGCAATTAGAAGAACATCCTTCAATCAAGTTGTTACACGGTGTGAAATAAAAACAACTCGTATACAAAATGAAAAGTGACGCATGGAAAATGAGTTTTCAAAAGTTTCTTCTGGATATCAAATAAGTAACAAACATATAACATTTTCTAATACAATAATGCTGTATTTTTATAATTTTTACTATGTATTTAAGTTATGATTATATGAGGATGATGTCAACATAAATTGAATAATAAACATACACCTTAGTCAACAATAATAGTGTATTTTATTATATCTAAATACGTTGGCGCGAAAAAAATATTTGCTGTATGCACGTGTATATGTTGCGGCCATCATACCTCTTTGCTAAGCAACGGCATCGAACATTACCTAGTGCTACACGTGGTTCCTAGCATCAAACATATTGCTATCTTCTTTCTTTACATTCATTGGTTGATGTGTTGTTGTGCTCTCACTTGCAAAATTTACTGCTCAAGCGCAACATCTCTGGCTGAAAAAAAGCTAAAGCATACATACGGTGCGTGTAGCGGCTGTGAATACAGAAACGCGTTCATGGACAGCTTTCTCTAGTCTCATTTTCCCTCATGGCGAGTGACAAACAGGCCGCCTATGCGTAAGCCCTGGCTGGGAAAGACTGAACGCTCAATACAGCGCTCTGCCAGCGTGAATCAGACTTAGTCCCATCAAGCGTCAGCCCCTCTACTCTCACGCTCGAGCGTGGTAACACCTCTGTTGCTTACAGTGTACGCGTCGGGAGCTATACCACTGTGTTCACTCACTAGATGGCTTGTCAAGGCTTATTGGCCAAACCATACCCAATGCGATGCTGCACGCCTGAGTCAATAATAAATATTGAAGAATTTTGCAATTTAAAGCACGGCATAAAATTACCAAAAAATAATAATGAAAAGACCTATATTTGAGTTATCGAAGAATAATTATAATTTTGATAATAATTCATAACACCCCCACGCAACGTTATGCGCCTACCCCCACGTCCCGTGGAACCGCTCTAGCTGACAAAAATTCATCCCCACCTAATGGAGGGGATGGAAGTGGAGTCCGCCGAAGTGGCAGCATCCTACTTGCGAGTATACCAACGATTTATTGCATGAAATTTGTAAGGCAATGATTCCTAATTGTATAGTTTTCTGAAAAATAAGCACAACTTACTTTGTACTGTTCTCTCAATGAAAATCACGGAAAATTCTTGCACAACAAATCAATTTAGAGGAGCTTTGAATCCCTGAACATCAACGGAGATATCTATTGTGTAGGTTTGATAATACTAGTTTAGAGGTTCCAAACTGATTGATGAAACTTTACAAACGTATCTTATTTAAATTTATAACATAATATCTTTTCGAAGAGACCAGCGGTCTGTTCATATTGTAATAACGGAACAGAAAGACTTTTTACTCCTATGACGTCGTTTGTTTTGAAACAATTAACGAAAAGATAATATTTATAAATAATTTTTGTTTGGGAATTAACAAAAAACGTACTTGTTCGCAAATAAATCATTCAACAGTTACAGAGAAAATTGCGCTGTTAGAAAATGTGTTCCAGTCATCGGTAGCAAGAGTAAGTGCTATATATGAACAGAACAGATTTCCAATGAGTCAGATCAGCTACAGGAATGATTGAACACATAACTAAGCGAACACGATTGATTGTAAAACAGTATTTAGTCAATTGTTGAGTAATGTGAATATGAATTCTAAACCACCGGAGTAACAACGCCATTGAGTAAAAGATGTTAGTAATAGTTATCCTCTGGTAATAGATAGTCGTTACAGGTAAATAATTTTGAAAAATTTTAATGATTTAAACACCACAACAACACTACTCCATGAACAAGATTGGCAACAATTACCAACAAAAGATTAGTAACGATAGCTGGTAAAGAAAAATTACAATTTTTTTACCCGCCACAACAGCAGCACTGCCTAGATTCGCGATAATTACCAACTGCCGATCGATACAGCACTATATAGTGAGAAAACTGGAAACTACAGCTACACTGGTAAGTTGCTGATCCTATCGGTAAATTACCGACGTGGGTAGTAATAGTAGAGTTATCTAGACCCCCTCCTCCCCGGCCATCTATTATTCATGGATTTAAGGATGGCAAATCGTTGCCTTTTATATATATTTCAGCACCTAAGAAAACACACCGTTTGTATGCAAATAGTCTGAGGTAATAATTCGAGACCTTTGACGAAAGTAGTATGGACCAACTTTGGCAGATCCCACTCCTATCCCCACCAGAAAGTGACGATTAATGTGTGTCCGTTGGAGCCATGCTACAAGCGGTGGGGGTAGTCAAGTAGTGCAAAGTAAAAGTATGTATTTACATATGTAGAAATAATTATATTAATAATTTCTCGGTATAATTAGAATTTTTCTTGTAATAAGACTTGTTTTCAATTATAAGAATTACTATAAGTACTTAAATTACATAAAATTATTTTAATATCCATGTATTATTGACGCATGCGCATAATAAGAGCCTTATATTGCGATTGAAAGCCTAGGACGCATTGAAGTGCATCGACGTGCGATCTAGCGTTAAAAAATATTGCCTGACTCAACTGGTACGTTGCTAGTGCTTGCCCCGATAGACAGGTTTACACCATATTTGAATCAAATTTACAACAATTTTGATTATTAAATGCTTAAATAGTGTGTTTCTTATGATTCATTATTTGTCGTTGAGATTTCCATTGTATGTGAATGAAAATTGAAATACCCAAGATTTTTTTAAGTATTGATCACATACAAGAATATGTCATTTTTATATAATTTTCATCATATGTGAAACATAATGTTGTTGAGAAATCTTCAGCTCTTATTCGAGTCATATTTGAGTGATGTAATGATGCACTAATGTCAATCATATTTTGATCATATTGAAGTCGTGTTGTGATGCGCTAATTTTAATCATATGTTGGTCATATTAATGTCATGCATATTATTTATATTGTGATTCCAATATGAATTGCAATTTATTTTGAGGAATATTGCCTGGTTTTATTAATTAAAAGATTTGTTTCAGAAAAATATGAATTTGTAATCATAATTAATCTTAATACATTATAAAGACACGCAAACACTCTTACAAAAATATGAAAATAAAAAATGGTATGTATTCTTTAATCAATATTAATTTAATCAATAATTTTTTAATTTCCATCACTGTCGCGGTCTTCTTCTCTTTCCAGCAATCCAGCAAGCTCCTCGTTTGGTCGCCTCTTTTTTATGTTCGTGCGTGCATTACGAGTGACTTGCTCAAATAAAGATAATACTTCTTGAAAGTTTTTACTGAATTCGGACAAGTCTATGTTTTTTCTTATTTGTGGAATATTTCTAATTGCCCCTGCAAAAAACAATATTTTTTACATCATCCATGGTAAAACCCTGATTTAAATTATGGTTTAAGAAATACTTACTGAAAAATGTAATCATTAATTTTGATCTGAAAAATGAGATTTTTCCTTCACGATCCTCCTTTTTTCCCTCTCTTTCCCAAGTGGTAATTTCTGCAAGGGATTCGGTTATCATTGATTTTAAAAAGCGATTAAGTGCATCACGAAGGTTTTGCCCGGCAACAAAAACTAGATGACGTCTTCGTATTTAGCAAAATATTATAATTAGTTAACTGTTATTTAAATGCGTATATTGTAAATGTAATATATGAAACATTGTTTATGAGTCTTTACCACTGAGTTGTGAACTGACTTGTCAGCGGTTTGAAAATTGTTGAAGTCGTCCTTTATATTTAGTGGCAGGGAATCCGGCTTCTGGAATAATTCTAATTCCTCACTATCTTCTTTTTCTTCCATTAAAGATATTTTTGTCATAATATCTTTTATTTAATTAATTTGTATTTCGAGGGAATTCTTAATTCCACCAATAATTGTACTGCAAAGGAAATGTGCAGTTATTATAAATTAGAGATAGAATAGCATTGTACTTCATGTTACAATTGTATTCTAATTATTTATATTTACCGCATTTCTGCACGAAATTCTTCCAGAACTGTATTTAATTGCTCAGAAAAATTGTTATGTATTTGAAAAGGTTGATTTTCAGTTGATGAACCGGCTTGAGGTTGTAACTGCACATAACTATTTTCTGTTGGTGGTACATAAAAAGCACCATTTCTGTACTGTTGATGTTGACATTCGGGTGGATGATATTGATTAGGTGGTTGATAATAGCTATCTTGATCCATTTTTATAGTCTAAAAGAGATGTGCATGATTAATATTGTTTTTTATATCAAGAGTATAATTTTTAATAATAAATAAGTACTTAAATTATTAGAAAGAAGCTTCATGACAATGAGACAATCATCCACTATTCCTGTTTCTTTCCAATAAGGCATCATGGAACATTTAACATTGATGGCATGTAAATCTATCATTGTCATTGTTTCTGACAAATTTCTACATTGGAAAACACTGACGTTAGTTGAGTCAATTCCTTCTAGTATATGATAAAAATTCAACATTATTTCAAAGTGTCTTACAATAAGTTTTATCTCGAGAGTTGGAATTATCTTCAAAATATTCACATCTTCACAAATTGCTCCAGAATTCAATATGATGAAATTATCTCTATCGTTATTGATTGCAAGTCGAAAGTATTGAAATTTTAAGCTTTTATACGGTAAGACATTGGAGTCGCTGTTTATAAAAGGACCATTGATATGTTTATGTAGCAATTTAATTAAAGAATCTTTCTGCTTTGAGTCTTTACAATACATTCCTTCTTCAATCCAATTATGAAGCTATTACAAAAGACCATGTGGTTTACGGAGATATTTTCGAAAATAAGTCATGTTGTCTTCACATGGGAAGGCTGAATAGGTATTTAAATTTCTAAATTCTTTTACATTATCGACAACATGAAGTAATCCATGTATGTTATACGTAACGAAAGTTGGTCCATAAATTTTATCGCAACACTCTACATACACTTTTAGAGCAATTGCTGCATATTCCATGTTAATCACATTTGGATTCAATTCGCATAGGCCTCTACATGCGGAGTGCAACAATAAGAAGTGCTCATAGGCATTTTCATTAATCATTTTATGAAAAATTACTGGACCTGTATACAGCAGAATTTGGAGAAATTCAGTAGCTTTATAATCGCTATAATCTTGCAGACAACGTGGTTGGCGAGAAAATTCAGATGGGCAGTATGATTGCAATAATAACAGTCGATTTGAAATATGCACAATGGTGGATGAGCAAAGATTGGGCAGAAGGAAAGTTTTTGTCATTAATCCGGTAATAAATTTCTTTCTTCTTAACTACACCCAGACAAATCAAGTGCATATATTCAGAGGGAATGCAGAAAACTATATGAGAATTGAATAATTTCAAAGCAGATTGGTTATCAGGACAATGATGATTAATATCGATGATATGTAAATATTCATGATCAGTTCGAGACTCATTGTTAACTGATAAAAAACATTTCTGTCTATTGACTTGCCAGTAATTTTGCATTTTTAACATGCATTATGACCTCGATGTCCCAAAATTAATGCTCTTGCAGGAGCATTTACTATAAGTCCTCATATGCAAAGTGGTAAATTTTTTTGGTGCCATAAAACACCATTGCGAATTACTTGGAATTCATCAATACAGTATTCCAAAAATTCCATTGAAGTATTAGGTTTTCATTTACCGATGTAAATACCAATTATACCAGGTTTATCGTCTGGTATATTTATAATACGAAATTAAATGGGCCAAATTTAAGTCAATGCACTTTGGTGAATTGTCATACCATCATCATGAATATCTATAATGATAGAGTCCAAAGTGGATGTTACAATGTTTCCAAGTTGAGAAAGTTCCCTCAGTATTCCTTGTTTTAAACCTAAGTGTAAATGTTTACCAAATCCCATTGAAATCGTAGAAATCGGTTTTCTGGGAGTTTTTAGTAATGTTCTCGATGATGCTAGTAGTAACTGGAAGCATGAATGGGAGCGCAATACATTGAGAATAGCATCACCTTGAGTGTGGTTTATATTTTTTGTAATGAATTCTTCAGTCAATTTACGTTTAAATTTATCAAAAGGCGAAAGTTTTAATTCTTGGTCACTTCCATCTCCATCACTACTATCACTTGTCGACGATTCACTTATTAATGACTGTAAGAAATCGCTATTTTCATCTGGTTCATCTTCGATTAATTTATTGCAAATTGGCATTTCTCTACGTTCAAATGGTCTAATGAAATTAGTAGCATTATTATCAAAGTTTGCAATGTTGTGAGTACAATCATTAGGCTGCTAAATAGTATCATCTACAGAGTTGTTAATATTACCAATATCATCATTATTTTCTTGAGTATGGGATAATGGAGAATGATTATATCTTCGAAGGAATTTAATTTTTTCATGAAATTCAACTAAAAATTGTCGACGTCTAGCGATTTGACCATTTGAAGACGATGATCTTGTTGAACGGTACCTGATCATTCCCTTTAATAATGATACCAAAATGATTATAAAAAATATGCTGCTCATAGCTAAAAGAGTAAGACATTATTGGTTCATAACTTAAAATTACATCAACTATGAAACAATTTTTTTATTAATGAATTCCCTAAGCATTTATGATGCAAGAAGTTTGTATAATAAATAGTAATAAAAAAGTTATTTGAATATAATTTGTAAACAAATAACTTGGAAACTTAATTTTTATGAAAATGCTCTATACTTACTTGTAAAATTGATTACTTCGTGCAGCGAAGCGTTGAAATAATTCTTCTATGTTAAATGCTTTAAAGTTTATTTACAGGGTACTATTCAAACACACTATTAATCACTGCAATTTCACAAACTACTAAGGATTTATTCAGTTCATTCACATTAATTATTGGATATAGACAATAAATAATCCATGTAGCAACAAATTATTAACAAAATCGATACATAAAATGCAGTAATCACTGTGAACTGTCAAGACAGACTGGCAGACATATTGTCTTAAGGGTAAAGAAAACTTTTATTAAGGATAAGCATACTGCAAAAGACAAAGAAAATCTTGTATACACTACCACATGTTAGCTTGAATTTTGATGATACTTTAAGTACATCGGGCATCAAGCCATATTTCTGTAGAGACTCAGTACCTCAGGTCCGTAATCTGTCGACCCAGATAGACATATTTACCTCAAATTTGCACCAAGTTTGAGTTATAGCAACTGACAAGACGCACAAATATTTTTTCATATTTGAAGACTCATATACGCATGAAATTTGAAGAATATAATGATTAAAGACAAATAATGCATTTTCGATACATTAGGCTCGGTAGTTTAGTTTATGTTCAATTTTTGTAATATTTAACTCAATAGATTTTTAAAAGAATTTACACGAAGTTTCTACAAAGTTTCTATTTAAATTAGCTGGAATGAATTCACTTCATTTTTTAGTCATGCAAAAATACTCATATTTAAATCATGTTGTGATGAAAATGTGATTCAAATATATTTTGGAAATATTAATAATCGAAATTTCTTTGTTGACGAAATAACGTATTATATTAAACAACATAATCATAAATACATATAATAATTTATAGACTAAACTAACCTTCGAATATGTAAAATAATTGAACAAAATAATTATGAATATAATGAAAGATTATCACAACTTATAGAGTAAATTAACATCTTGTTATCATCAAAATGTAGTCTAGATAAAACATATAGATTTTAAAACCATCAAATAGATGAAAAAAATTAAGTAAAATAATCATGAACATAGTGACAAATTATCTTAAATTATAGACTGAATCAATATCTAATTTTCAAGAATCTAGGCAAAACAAAGTATATTGGTTTTAAAAACAATATAGTAAAATCCTGATGGCTATTAAGAATTTGAGAAATTATTGTTGGTCTGCCATTACATTATCATCTGTCTCAGAATTTTCATCATCATCTAGAAATAGCGCACGCTGCTCTTCTTCTTTTTTGTCGACGAGCTGCTCCATTTCTTCCATTTCTCCTGTTTTGAGCTCTATGTTTGTAGGACCTCAGAATTTCATTGAAGGTCGCAATGAAATCAGTTCGATTGGATTTTCGGATTCTGGGAATATTTTTTGCTGCTCCTGTATATCATAATATTAATATAAGTATATATTTGTTGAATGTAAAGTTAACAATGAACGAAGGAGCAATGAAAAAAATATTTTAAATTTCATTTTATAATTACGTACGGTGAAAGATTTGCAATAGTTTACTCTTTCCCAATGCCTTCTTTGGTGTAGAAGTATTTGATCTTCCAGTAAATGAAAATCTCTCAGCCAGATCACTAGTCATAGTGGCCCTTATAAAATTATGAAGGGCATCTTTCAAACTCTGTCCTCCAATATATTCTAAGTGGCCTCGCTAAAATATGTTAATAAGTTAATGTTTTTATTAAAAAAAAAAAAACATTCAGCTGTGATATTAGAACTTTTGTTATATAAAAATACAACTTACCAAACGATTGTGCGTTTCTGCATTCGCTGCTTCAAAATTATCAAATGCTTCCATCTCATTAAGAGAAAAACATTCAGGCCATTGATCGAAATTCTCAACCATTTCTTGATCCTTATTGAGCTTTGACAGTATATTTGCAGTAACTTCACGTAAATCAACATTTTCTTTTCTAAAAAAAAAAACATAAATGTAAGTCAACCTCTAAACATTTCTGTTAAACTATGATGTACTTCTATCAAAGGTGATATTGGTCGTGATGGTCCCGGATTGGAAAAGCTCATTTGTTGACTTGATGGTAGATTAGTAAAGCTTGTTTGTTGGGTTAACATTGGAATTGTAAAGCCTGCTGAACTAGTAGAACCCAGCTGTTGCACTGGTGCTGGATTGGTAAAACCTTGTTGTTGCATTGGTGCTGGATTGGTGATGTTTAATTGATGATTGGATTGTGGTGAATTCTTATTGTGATTTTCTTGATTGGAACTCATCTTCTTTAACCTAAAATTACTATCAAATAAAAGCGATTTGAACATAACATCTTTATAACATTTGATATTTGACAAATATCTCCTGATTTTAATAAGACACAATCATCTTTGTTGTTGTTAGACATGATTCGAAAATATTCGAAATCAATTCCTCTGTATTGTTCATTATTTAAATTTATTAAATCATTAGTAATTGGGCCATTCTTATGCTTGTTGAGCGGTTTTATTTTACATGTTTGAATTTTTTTACGGCTAAAGTGTGTTTCTTCATGTAAACGGTTATATAGTTCTTGTAATAATTGACTCGGTTTACGTAGAAATTTACGAAAAAATGTTAAGTTATCTTCATAACTGAAAGCAGAATAATTATCTAAGTTACCTAGTATTCCTACATCTGAGACAACATGCAACAATCCATGAACATTATATGTAACGAAGGTAGCACCATATAAATCTTGGCAACATTCTACATACACTAGAAGAGCGACTTCAGCGGATTCTATATTTATTGTAGTTGGATTTAGCATCGATAAAGCTCTACAAGCTGAATGAATCAATAAAAAATGTAAATAAATTTCTTCTGGTAGAATATTATAAAATATAACTGGTCCAGTATAAAGCAATAGTTGCCTGAATTCTGTGGCTTTATAATGAACGTAATCCTCGATTCGTCGTGGTTGGCGTGCAAATTCATAAGGACAAAATTCTTGTAAAGTTTGTAGTCTATTGGATATATCCTGAATGTGAAAATTAGTAAAGTTATTTGAAATTAATTTTTTTTCAATTGTAAATGTTATAAATTTTTTTACTACACCCAAGCAGATAAGGTGCATGTATTCAAACGGTATATGAGAGATCATATTAAAATTCAAATATTTCAAAGCTGATTCGCAGTTGGTTAGGTGATGATTCCGATCGCTAGTAAAAAGGTATTCATTATTTGTACGCAGCTCATTACTAGTTGTTAAAAAACACATTCGTCTCTGAATCGAAGTTCCAACGATCTTGCATTTTGAGCATGGACTAGAAGCGTTATGTCCTTTGTGACTCAAAACAAGAGCTCGAGCAGGAGCATTTGCTATTAATGCTCGCATATATATAGGAATTTGATCCCCTTTCTACTGAATACCATTCTTAGCTGAAATTATCTGTAACTCATATACAAAATACCGTAAAAACTCTATAGAATTAGGAGGTTTTTTATTACCAATATACACTCCTATTAATCTCGGTTTATCTTTAGGAATATTAATAATCTTAAATTGGATAGGCCATATTTGTGTAGCATTACTCTTGTGAATAGACATACCATCAACATGAATATCAACAATCACATATGAAATTGATGATATCACAGGAGCTAGATAGTCTAATTTTTTTATCATTTCTTTTTCCAATCCTACGTGTAAATATTCACCCTCACCCATTTGTATAGTTTCCAACGGTTTCCTCAGTGTTTTCAATCAAGTTTTTGTTCTTAGTGGCAATAATCGAAAACATGAGTGAGTACGTAATACCGCTAGAATTGTATCACCTTGAGAATGACTGACGCCAGAATATACAAAAGCTGCTGCAAGGCTGCTTTTCAATTGGTTCAGGTCATCAACCAGGACTTCTGATTGTTGATTATTTTCATTGTCAGAACTTTCGGTATCATCATCATCATCATCATCATCATCATCATCATCATCATTAACTGACAGTGAATCTACATAGTCATCAAAGTCTACGACACTATCATTATTCTCATTGTTATCATTAAAATTTGATAGAAAATGGTTGTCATTTCGTATACCAAAATCAGGTTGTTCAGATTGCTTATCAACAAGATTATTAACTTCAATAAACACACAATCAGTTGTAGAAGTTGTCATAGTATTAGATACAGAATAATTTCTATGTGATCTAGCAATTCGATTTCTGTCTTTAATAAATTGTTGTCTTTTACGTTGATTTTTTAAATAATTACGCCGTATTGTCGATGGACTTCGCATGTCATTTTTTTTATTTTGATATACCATAATAAAGCCAAGTATTACCATAAGTATAGAATGTAATAGAAAAAACATTGCCCTGTAAACGAAAGAATTTGATATCATTCATTTACTCATTCTACTTTTACGATCGCTTTTTCAAAATTTTTAACACACAAATTAATTTACCACGAAACGCTTTTTAAATATCAGAAATTTATCTTCATATTGTACATTAAAGTTAACTGTTTCTGAAAAATTAGATTTATTTAAAAAGGAAATTTGTATTCATAATCTTACCTTTGTGAATAGATCGTAGTCTTCTGATGTAGTCTTTATAGTGTCACTAAATTGTACATCAATAATGAATTGCAATCAATTTTATAATGATTCACAATATGTAATCATTCACTAATATAATAATCACAACTCACAATGTAGAAAAAACAATATTTATACAAACGTTAACGTTTGGAATTGCGTGGAGATTGAGATGTTCAACTGCTTGGTCAATTTTTCACGAAGGGTTTACTACGAATGATGAAACTCTAATGAACACAAGGGAGGTATCGAAAGAGGTACTTAGTTTTCGAAGTATCTTATTGGATAGAAACAATTTTTAAAATTTTTTCGTTAGCAGTGTGCAGTAAGGACCACATGTCCGGCTGTACGTTTTATTACACTTAAAAATCACTATAGACGCAAATCCCAAACTCAATGTCTGTGCTCAGGTATAGGCAATCTGAGCAACAAACCATTTTTTTCTATAACTGTAGTGTACACAAATGGTTTGGAAGAACTAAATAAAAATCCTCTTTACCGGGTGTAAACAAAAAATAACTTCTAATGTAGACCCGCATTCATCACATTCGAAATAAACAATGAAACTCGTAAAAAGTGCGAAAAATGTTTCTCCGTAAAGATGATCGTCCGTAGAAATATATATGTACTATATGCAAAATTATTTATTACAAATGTATAATTCATAATAATTATTATTAGTTAACTATACTTATAGTTATTATAATCATTAATTTATAATGTAAATTCTATGTCTAGCTAGAACAAAACAGGCTTAAGCCTAATAATTATTATTCTTAGTACATTTCTTACTTGAGAGTAGAGTCTAGTATATAAACGCACTGCAGCGTCTCATATGCATCGTATATACATGGTGCAAATGTAACAACCTTCAAACCATAATTTGCTGACAAATTTACTTCTGCCTACGATAAAATATTTGAATCATGGTAATATATAAATTTGGCATAAATATGATGATAAGGGAGTAAATTACATCATGTTCAACATTTTTTTCACCCGTTTATATCAAATTTACCGCGGACATTGTCTAAAGTTAAAATATACTATATGAGTAAAATGTATAAAACAACGTTTGAACAATAATTGGTTTACGTATTCAAAATTCTCTGTACAAAGAATGCATAGATCCGAACGTCATAATTTTATTGTCAGTATGATGTAAATTGTATAATGGTATCTAATGACTGAACTTTTGTTCATGTATTTATAACAAATTTGATACAAACGTAATCTCAAGGTTAAGTATATCATATGGAAATGATGCATGAAACAATATTTGTATCACGACCAGTAAATGAGTTCAGACTTTCTTCTGATAAATTATGTTTATCATAGAAATGTATAAACATGTAGCAAATTTGAGGTCATTATATTTATACAAAATGTTTGACCATAAATTTCTGGCAAATTTATAGAAATTAAAATTCACCATCATATGATTATCACGGCTGTCTTTCTGGGTAGCCTCTACTCTATGGCATAAAATCTGAGTATTGTATACAAACAAATGCAAGAAAGAATTTCTCTATCCGGAAACATACACCAAATGTTGCTATGATATAAATGTATGTAATTGAAATTGTTAATTCTATAATTATAAAAAAAATCCAAATTCAATTAATGAAGATTGCAGAAATTCATAAATGTACTAACAATAGTTGCCTACAGACAACTTATCAATATATACAATTATGTCTATCCGCCCTTTAATATTATTCATATGACTATAGTATACGTGATGCGAGTAACAACGCATTTCCTTCTTGTTCATAACTTTATATCATATTTACAGCAACAATATTACCAAATTTCTTAATATTATTTGATGACAATCTATGCAGCAACATTCATGCAACAGTGTATGAATATATTTATACATTTTAAATAAATGCATTGCTATCATTATTACCTGTAAATGTTATGTATATAAAATGTAAACTTTATAACGCATCATAATGGCTAAAATTTCTCTGAACAATCTTGCAACATATTTACAGAAAAGAGATATTCAAAAATTGAATCATCCTATGAGTATTTTGCGTGCAGCAATATTTGTTGAGTAATTAAAAAAGATTTTATCTACTTTGTGATACCATATTTACATCATGTTAAGATAAAGTTTTTGTAAATATTATGTAAATTCTTTGATGCTTCACAATGATGAAAATTTTCTATCACGATTTTACATCATATTTACTATAGCGATACTTTCAAAGATCTGTATATTAGAAAAAGTCCCAGCCAGACAAATCCACTTCGAATTTACCTTAAATTTACTTCATGAACGATCATGGAATTGAGCAATGTTTGTCATGTTGTGACTACTCATATTGCTATAAAATTGACTAAAAACGAAAACTAAAAAATCATGAATAAATTTTGCATCAATTTTAATGCATTGCGTGGTAGATTTATTTTTTTTTGGTAAATTTCGAACAAATTTACTTTTATATAAAACATTAAAGATTGATCAAAAATTTACATTAAACTTTTAGTCAAATATTTATCCGTTTCAATGTTTCCTTCATATTTTCATTATATAATGATGACCGTATTTGATCATTCTATGATCATCACATGAGCAAAATATACGATAAAAAAATGTACTGAATATATTCAATACATGTTCTATATAATAATACTAGTATGGAGCAACTTTGGCAGACCCCACTTCTATTCCCACCACAAAGTGGGGATGAATTTGTGTCCATCGGAGCCGTGGTGGGGGTATATATTTATGTATGTAGAAGTAATTATATTAATAATATCGCTGTGTAATTAGAATTTTTATTGTAATTAGCCTTGTTTTTAATTATAAGAAATACTATAAGTACTTAAATTACATGAAATTATTTCAATATTCATGTATTATTGGCGCATGGGCATAACAAGAGCCTTATATTGCAATTGAAAGCCTGAGATGCATTAAAGAGCATCGACGTGCCATCTAACGTTAAAAAATATAACGTGTAACTCAACGGGTACGCTGGCAGTGCCTGTATGTAGTCCGTTGTACGGGCGCAAGTAGTAGGGGTGCCGTGTGGTGGGGCCTGATGCCGCCGCTGCGAGCTGTCTGAGCGCAATTCTTAGCATTCAGACCCGCCAGGCGAGGGCTTACGAACGGGTGGCGTGTTATTGCTGCCCCGTCCGAGAGGTTCCCACGGTCCCATGAATGCTTTTTTTTAGCCAATGAGCGGCGTCTGTGTGAGCTGCTGCGCACAAACGCTTTTGCATATCTATAACGGTTGTGCGCAGACTATTGACTGTGGCATGTATAAGCACGTGTCTTGAGGGATGATTTTATTTTTATTGTGAACAGAGATGTTCATTTAATTATTCATTTTATTGCATATATTTTCACATTTTCATAAACGTATAATATAAAATATCCTTATTTCTACATAAACATGATTATTGTCACACACATTTTTATAAGTGTAAAATATTACATATTTTTATTTCTACATAAACATATTTGATGATATTTTATCCCTTTACCCACAAAATCATTTTTAACATATTTAACACTATTTTTTTTCATAAAAGACATAATATTCACTTACAATTTTATCGTTTTCGGAATATTTTCGACTAAAGCAAGATAGAAAGTCACTAAGTAGATAATTAATAGACATAGCATGCAAAAACATAATACAATATTGACCGCAAAGTTGAGAATCTTTTTGTTGTGAATGTTTGATAGAGTGTCGGAAGTATCTACAATTCTCTCGAAGTCGTCTAAGGTGTTCTGGAATGATTGGCGGCAGTCCATAGCTGCCGAAGTAGCAGCCAACTCCATCTCGATTGACGTACATGGCAACCCAGTGTTGTCCTGGTTGCTTGTGGCCATCAGTATTAATGACAAGGGCTGTCGGTTTCGTCCACACCTTCGAGATCTTGTCAGCTGGATATACGCCTATAGTATGTTCCGGGATATACTGGAGGGCTTCTATAATTTGTAGCATATTCATCATATGCTTCACAGTGATTGGCGCAGCAATTTAAATTTTTGTTATTTGTCGATTGGCCTGTAGATTTTTCAGCTATTGACAAATTATTTTGGAAGACACCAGGTGTTGTTGAATAATTTTTCAACCATGCACTATAATACCATGCAGCAGACATTGAGCAGTGGCCCGTAAAATTGTGTTTTAGAGCAGCGTGATATAAGCGAACGATCTCAACGGTTGACAAATGAGTTAATGATGGTTTACTAGAAATTTCGTCGATATTTATGATTTTTTGGCACATAACTGTCTCTAATAGACGTTTTTGCATGAACCCTCGAGTGTCAATCTCTTTAGCAGCGTGTGTAATAGCCCGTAGATTATTTGTATACGACCTTGATTAATGATGACCCCTCGTACCAAGGAATACCATGTTGCGTTGTCATCAAAATATTTGTGTGTTGTTTTGCTTCTGATAATAGTAAATATGTACATTCTGGAGAAATTATCCAGTGACCGATGATGATTGTTTCCAGAGCAATTAACGCTATTTCTTTTAGCAAAAAATCAGCGTCGTTATTAAAGAATCCTCAAATATCAATTACAAACTTCATTTTAGATAAAAATAATTCTTTATGCTTTTAACGTGTTACAACGTGAGCGACTAGCTCAATACTGAACACTTCATTGAATTATATAATTGTATTTCATCAAAAATGTGCTCAACCAGCAAAATCCACAATAATTTGGCGGGATAAATCAATTTTAAGTATATTTCCATATTCAGCATGAATAATACAGTTTATAGTTGAAGCTAGGGCGTCATCAAAGCGTACCTCGAGCCGCACACTGCCATGGCGGATCAAATTTCTATGTGTATTACTGTTTGCTAAAGGATCAGGTGTCAAATCAAAAGCAAATAAACAATAACCATTTGGATAATCGGTGCGACAAATTCCGTTCCCTTTATTAAGGAAATGTATTCCTGTTCCTAAGAATAATGTATGATAGCAGTGGACATACATGGAATTTTTAGTGAAATCTGGCTGTAAAGGCTTCGAGGAAATTTGTCGTCCATCGACATACAAGGATAAATAATTAATTTTGTAATGATGAAAATTATATGGATTTAATTTCCAATCACCATTGAAAGCTTTATTATCAACACAACCAATAATTACTTGCCGCGGTAATTGTCCAAGAATCACATTGTCAATGGTTTCACCATAAACGCCTCCATGTATGGAAACCGCTTTAACCTCCACATGTGTTAACGGGTATTTTGCTGTCGTTTTTGTTAGAGCACGGGCATGTGATAGCAAAGTACCTGGTAATATTTTCACACGTCTAATTATTAAAGAGGCCTCAATTATGTCAACTTTGCATTCAGCGTTAGAAGCATCCATTAAACAAAATGAATCTCGAGATTTTGTTAAGCGTAAGCGTATCTCTACGCCATTTATTAAAAAGCGTTCTTGATTAAATACGTCACAATGTAAATGACCAAGAAAATCAAACGTTTTTCCATATGATAAATATTGGCGACGTTTTTTCAGTCCTTCATTGTCATCAGCGAGACTGTTCATTTTACCAGGTGGATCTTGAGGATGTGATAATTGCGTAACAAAGTGCGTCGTGGTATTTTTGGGAAAATAAATCATGCTACTATTTCTGAGTAAAATAATGTGCAATTTGTCTTTTTGTAGTGTCATTTTTATTTTCTTGATTTTTGACCTACTCTTGACAGCTCTTCTTCATAGAAAATACCGTCTAGATTTTGATGGTTTAGATCTTGAAGTATATACACCGCGGGCTAACGAAATTTTGACAGACGAATTATTCCGAAAATCTCTTCACTCCAGCCGCTGATATAACCTTTCATGAAAACAGCCTTCGCTTTACTGATGCTAACTAGATCACAAACGTTATATTTAGACATTTTCGATACTTTTTTACGCCACCTATTATTTTCATAACGATGTTGCATATTCTGAAAGGCCACTAATTCATTCTCAGTATTAATTTTAGATGGCATAAATTTTGTTGCACTGTGTTTGGTATTATTGTAAGCTGAGATAATTTTCTGTAGAACATCAATATATCTTTTTGTGCGGGCATATGTAGGATAACGCCACATTCGCTCCTTTCATGTGCGATTGAAACGTTCAACAATAGCGGCTTTAACATCAGGATTTCTCACTGTTCTGAAAATAATTTTTTTTTTATTTGAAACTTTTTGAAAATCACTGCCCAGAAATTCTTTGCCTCGATCTGTTTGTAACATGCGTGATAATCATTTATCATTACGTTCCAAAATCCGTGTCATTGCTCGAGCAACAGTTAAGCTTGTTTTGTCATGTAATGCTTCAACCCATACAAATTTACTTCAATGACGACTAATAAATACTTAATATTGTCATTATAAGTAGCAATTTCACGTAGATCAGCTGAATCTGCTTCCCATACATCGTCTACATGTAAAACATTATGCATCCACCTCGGAAAACGACGTCTCGTCATACAATGTAAAGTATAAGCATCTTGGTTTTCTAGCCATTTTTTTATTTTATTGTGAGGTGTATTTTTTACATAATTCAACAACCGCGTTGCACCAGAAAAGCCCGTGGTGTGTTCGGGACGATAATATATTTTTTTTTACATTACTTGAATGAAAATTTTAACTAACGCTTTTACACTTCAGCTTTGAAAGACCTGAGCCTTTTTGTGATTTGGCGCTGCGTGCACCTAAAAAATCATCACCTTCATTATTATCTGATTCACTTTGCGATCTCATTGTCGAGGAACCTTCAGCTATTATATCTGGTATGATAAACCGGCGGCCACGGGTTGAGTGTGTCGGCGTAGATGTGCCTACTGTTTCAGTATCAAATAACTCTTTATTGCCTATGTACTCGCGTGGCACGTAGCCTTTATGAATAACGCGGGCAAACTGATCTCTGCCTATAGCGTATTCATTCTTTCTAGACCTCATAGCATCATTCAACAGGTCTATAATATTTGAACCTGGGATAGGACTTTCTTCAATACAGACGACACCTGTATTATCCAATGTGATAATATTACCAGGCATATTTTTTAAACGTCTGTAAAGAAATTTTGCCTTCGACTGAAATTTTTTCGGAACACTATCAATAACAGATTGATCAATGTTATGATCCGGCGATTTATTTATCGCCTCCCCTACTTTATCATACAATGATTTTTCACTATCATAGGCATTTCCATTTTTAATTAAATTTGGTGTTGTCACTGTCTGATTTTCATTATTGATCAGACGTAAATACCTTTCTAGCACTTGGAAGTAAGCATTCCACTTCTCACGTTCATTTTGATAACCTGTTGAACATAGTATTCATCTCTTGATCGAGGCGTGCTAAAACTGAATCATAAATTTTATCTAACTCATTTGTTGATAATTTTGTATCTGTTGTTTAAAAATTTTTTGCAGTTTTTTCTGGTATTGAAACTATTTTTCAGCATGTTCCATTATTTTTCAAACGTTGATGAATTTTGATATCAAACTACCCAAGATAGGGGCTAGAAGTACAGGTAAAAACCCGCCACCTTCCTGTAAAATTATCTTTTTTTTTCCTTTTGGAACTTCCCCGTGAAGCTAAGCGTCGTAAAATGGAAGCGTGACGTTTTAATTTGCGTTTCTGCTCGGGTGTCAATGAAACGTTGCCCCGTAAAATATTAAGAGCGCATTCACATATATATCTTACTAACTGTGGATCAGCTTTCCGTAAAATAGCAGCTCGTTGCTCTTTTCCCAGGTAAAATAAAGCGCTGAGAATTGCTGCTTGTTTCTTCCGTGATGCGTTTGCTGCTATCATTAAATAACAACTGATAACTTATTGTTATTTGAACTCTCATTTATATGTTTTCGCTGAACATAAACGTAATGTCTCGGATCGTCTGGAAAAATACATGTACGAAATCGACAATTTTCAGGTGTTGATTGTTTTAAATCCAATAATAGGTATCCATGCGGCTGTAGTGTTGCGTCATAATATATTTCTTGGAAAAAGCGAGTATTTTCTGGACACACCTGCCGAGCTAAATGCTGGATCTGTGAGCGGTCACGGGGGTTTTTTAAAATTACAATGTACTTAGAATTGAGTGAAATGGCCCGTTGTCCTTTTCCCTGATGGAAAAAATTTTGCGTTATGAATATAACGCTCAAGTTATGATGATGACTACCCTTCGTGAAAAGATCTATAATTGTGCTATTCGATGATTCACGCATAAGATCATCTATAATAATTAATTTTGGCCGCTCATCAGACACATAATCATCGTTAGCTGATAATCCCTCTCTCAATTCCAGAGGCAATGTTTTTGGATAATTGTTATAACCATCTTGCTACTCAGCATAGTAAAAAATGATCTTAGAAAAACGTGTATCGCTCATATGATATATAGCATTAATAAATTTTTTTACAAAAACAGTTTTCCCACAGCCTCTAGGGCCGCAAATAATAGAAGTCTACGGATGTTTCCAACACGGATCCATCATGTATAATGATATTTATTATAATCATGAAGGTATATTAATAGCCAGCACAGCTGTTTTCTCTATTGACTAATTTACGATAATCAGCATCAGAGTTGTCAAAGCATTTGATTAGCTGCGGTAGATTCTCCGTAAACTCGTTCTAGTTTTCAGCATTAAAAGTCACTCCTGAGCACTTAGCGTCGATAATTAAAACGCACACTTCGAATTTATCGTTGATGTGGATCAAACGAACACCAGTGATGATTGATTTCGAGCGTGATGCGTTCAAACCATAAGATGTTGAAAAAAGAAATTTAAAGATATGACCACGACGCGTAGATTTTTAGGATTGTGTTCCAGCAGTATCCATATCTGGCCACTGGCTGTTGTCCGTTGAAATTTCTATCTGATGTTGGAATAGCATGGATCTCGACGTTGATGCCATGTTAGAGCACTTAGTAGTAACACTATCAACGCTATGAGACTGAATGAGCAACTCGAACGTCTTTTTTGATTTGTCTCTTCAATGTTATAATAATTCAATGCCATGACGTAACATCCGCTGACCTGGCTATGTAATTTAAAGCTTTAAATTCGTGATTTTTGCAACAATAGCGGTTTTAATATTCCTTACTTTAAGTCAAGGTATTTTCAGTAAATGATTCAAAGGTCTGAATATGATCTTTGCAATCGTAAGACCTTTGGGAGCTTTGTTTATTATATCGCTATTTTTGAAGGCGTGCTTGTACAGGATGTATAAGATTTCAATGTGTGTAAAAATTTTTGAAGACAATATAATATTTTAATTCTTAAGAGAATCATTTATAAATGCAACGTAAACAACTGCTGCATTCTCATGCCTCATTTTTGATCAGTCAGTAACTGAAAAGTATTAAAGTGAGAGTGTTTTCGTTCTTGTGATCATTTGACGAAGCAGCTTGTATCGATTGTAATGGCTAATACAAAAGAGACCCCTTTTTTAGTAGCATTATTAAATCTTGTTCGATATTTACGTGATCGATCACCGTCGATTTCTCGTTTTTACCCTGAATCGCGCCTTGAGAGGTGGGATAATTTATCCTGACTGTGTCTATTACGTGTGTTAAAACGTATTATATTACTTGTGTCATGCCGCTTATTAGCTCGAGCCCACGAACGTGGTTTACATACATCAAATTTTACTATTATGCGTACAGTAGCACATGCTTTGACTTGTAAACACAATGCACAATGCTTGACATTGAAAACAAATAATATGTCTAGAGGGTCTCTTAAAACCATTATTATAGAGAGGCGATGTAACTATATTTTACTAACTTCCGACTCCGAGGATGACGAGAACAGCGAGGAAGAAAAAGCTACGGTGTCGAAAGTTAAACAAAACATTGCCCCTGAAGAAGGTAAAAAATCTCAAATTGAAGACGAAATTAGTGAACTTAGTACTGTTTAAAAAATTGAGAACCCACAACCATCTACTTCGACTGGGCTCACCAGTACAGTAAATGATATTAATGACATCGAGTGTCCACAGCCGTCAACATCATCTAATGTTACTTATGATGGTGTAATGGCTAATTGGATCCAAGCTCATAGTGCACCACTACAGGTTATTAAACTAGAGGATATACCTTTGACTCTCGAAAGAGGTCGGTGGTTTAATGTCAATTATGGGGATCAAATTATTACTGAGTATCATGGACCTTGGTGTACTGCCGGTGACAGTACGTCTATAATCTCCTGTTCTTATTCACAATGCAGCTGTGACATCAGCATCCCTTACAGACTTGATACTGAAGGGGAAACAGATGTTGACATGCCTTCAGAAGCATTACACCCAACCCCGAAGCCTCCATCGTCTGCAGATATTTTTGAAGAAAGTGACGATGACATTCCTGTTTTATCAGGTGACGATGACACTGTTCAACCTCGTCAACAAAGTTCATCAGCGTCATCAGCCTCTGGAAGTAATTATTTTTTATTTTTTAATCTAATTTTATAACGAGTCTAATTATTAAATTCGTGTAGGTTATGATTACGATTGGGGCTCTTGTGAAGAATGATGCTGTCTCCAACTATCAAATTATAGATATTCAACACGGCGGAGCTGTCACCAGAGCAGCAGCAAAAAAACTCCAGAAGTCAACCGAACAAAATAACATATTGCCAAGTATATCATCAGAAAATTTTGCTGACGTCTACCCACCAGGACGTCGTTTTATTATCGATAGAGAACGTGTAAAAAATTTCAAAAAAATTCAAGTTATAGGAAAAGAATGTCTAATAAAAATAACAGAGCTACCAAGTAATCAAAATCATTTAGAATGGTTTGAGGGTGCTTCAACTGACATTAAAACATATATTACGCAATCATGTACAGATCGTGATAGGATTAGCTTTACTATCAATTATGAAAGATTGACAGCAGGTCCAATTTGGACTCATTTTAGACCGCCACAACAGTATACCAGTCACGACTTATGGGACTTACCATGTAAAATTGCTCAGAGTGCTGGTGGTTTAAATAGCGATTATAATATTGTATTAACGGTCTCAATTGCACGGGGTGCGGGGGGGTGTGGTAATAAAAAGCTAACATTTGAAGATATTTTTAAACGCTCTATTTTACGTATTACTAACGATGATAATTTATGTTACCACGTTCACTTGTTGTCGCTGATCTTTATGCTGAGCATGGTGAAATTCGTATTGGTATGTTACCGAAACGATGAAAAACAATGTGCGATAGACGATGTAATTTACAGCGCGCTGCAGCCTTAGAGTTGGTAAGCAAAGCTGGTGTTAAAATGCCTCGTAATGTCTGTGGGCTTGATGAAATAGATGCTTTTCAGTGATATTTTGCTCGTAAAGGTATAGCTATTGTTGTTTATGAATTTCACACATTAGGAAAGGGAAAACCACCTTTATTTAATGGTCGTGGCGTTGTTGAAGAAAGTCACGGTGCTATTATTAGAACTTTATTTATTTTATATTATCAACAAACGCATCATTATGAACCAATATTGAATCTCAGCACTGCAATAGGCGCACGTTCTTTCTGTTCAGCCTGCAATAAAAGTTATTCGACACCTCCAGCATTGCATCGTTGTCATTCAGAATGTTCTCGATGCGGCAGCTCACCTGTCTGCACACCTGAAACATCACGCAGGTGTCATGAATGTAATAGATATTTTTTGAGTGATAGCGGCTATGACAAACATTTACTCAAAGGCTCTGCGACCCTTACTGGTGCTAATAAAGATTTAACTATTTGTTATCTAATACAAATTTGTAGAAAATGTTTTCGTCTAAAAATATATACTGCAGATAAATAAAAACAGCATGCTTGTGATGAATCTTTTTGTCGTATTTGTAATTGTAATCGGCCGTTGAATCATCAATGCTATATGAGTGTTCTCGAAATATCCGAACCATTAAAAGCTGTTTTTTTATTCTATGATTTTGAAACACAGCAACACCAGCATATAAAAGGCGATAAGACAACAAAATTACACGTTCCCAATCTCTGCGTTGTTCAAAAGGTATGCGTATATTGTGCAAACAATAATGATTTTTCCCAAGACTGCTCTTTCTGTGGTAGACGCGAGTATATATTTCATGAAAATCCTATAGGTAGCCTTCTCGATCTAGCATTTAGTCGATATAAATTATTTAGAAAAATAATTTGCATTGCGCATAATGCACGTAGTTTTGACGCTTAATTTATTCTTCGTTATTTAATAGGAAATAAAAAAACACGTATTCCCAACCTTATTTTAAACGTTAGTAAAATTATTGCCATGCATATAGATAATGTTATAGTTTTAGATAGTTTAAATTATTTACAAATGCCTTTAAGGGCCCTACCTAAGGCATTTGGTTTCGAAAATGAAATTAGTAAAGGGTTTTTTCCTCATTTATTTAACATTCCTGAAAATATCAATTATGAAGGGCCCCTTCCTGATATAAAATATTATACTCCTGATACAATGCATGCAAAAGATCGCGAGTCTTTTATATGGTGGTATAATGAAAAGAGACAGTCCAATTACATTTTTAATTTTCAGAAAGAATTTATCCATTACTGTAGAGCTGATGTTACTGTTTTAAGACGGAAATGCATGAATTTTAGAGGTATGATACTTCAATGTGGTGACGTATGTCCTTTCACTGAATGCTGCACATTAGAATCAACATAATCTAAAATTTTTAGAAAAAATTCTTGAAAGCTGATACGATAGGCGTTTTACTTTGTTACATTACGTGATGTACATGAGTCAGAAAAAATAAAATATGTTGATGTGTGCTCGCTTTATCCATACGTGTGTGACACAGGGAAATTTCCCGTTGGTCATCCGACAATTTACGTTGGTTCCGAATGTAATACAATACTACCAAATGGAAATAATTTTTTTGCCGTTGAGGGTCTTGTAAAATGTTCGATTTTACCGCCCCGTGATCTTTTATATCCTGTTCTACCATCAAGATTCCACGGTAAACTTTTTTTTGTATTATGTAGGAACTGTGCCGAAACGAGTCATCAGGGTAATTGTTATCATCACGATATTGCTGAACGTGTATTACATGGTACCTGGGTTGTTGATGAAATACGTAAAACTATAGAAAAAGGTTATCGAGGTTTGAAAGTGATGGAAATATGGCAGTACAAGACAATATAACAGGGCTACAGATGTATGTGGTCTTCTCACTGACGACATCAACACTTTTTTAAAAATAAAGCAAGAGGCAAGCGGTTGGCCAAAGTCATGCGAAAATAATTCTACTGAACAAAAATTATACATAAAAAATTATGAGAAAGCTGAGGGTATCAAATTAGAGGCTGATAAATGTATAATCCTGGTTTAAGATCAGTCGCAAAATTATTTTTGAATTCTTTATGGGGTAAGTTTGGGCAGCGCGAAAATCTTACACAAACGGTAATTGTTACTAATCGTGCAGAACTTATGAAATTATTAACAAATCCCGAAATTGATATTACAGGTTTGCATTGTGTTAATAACTCTGTTTTATATGTTTCACATGTACAAGAAGGAGAATCGCTTGAATCACACCCTACGACAAATGTTGTCATAGCAGCTTATACAACTGCCCAAGCACGCTCAAAATTATATTCTTATTTAGACAATCTAGGTGATCGGGCACTTTATTGTGACACCGATTCGGTTATTTATGTATCTAATGAAAACAGCATTTATCTAGAAACTGGTAACTATCTCGGGGATTTAACTGATGAGCTGGAAAGTTATAGCGTCGGTGGTTACATAAAATCTTTTATTTCTGGTGGTCCGAAATTTTATGCATATCTCGTGCAGAAACCTTATGGTTCAACTGTTGAGGTATGTAAAGTTAAAAGTGTGACATTAAATTATACAAATAGTAATTATATAAATTATAAAACAATACGAGCACTAATTACTGGTGAACGTACAGAGCCTATTGTTATTTCTTTTGATGCTATTAGAAGAACGTCATTTAATCAAGTTATTACACGCCGCGAGACAAAAACAACTTAAATACAAAATAAGAAACGCCGTAAAAAGGACAATTTTTTAACACTTCCTTTCGGGTATCGAATGAATAGTTAGTTGTAACATCGAAAATATTATAACTTTACGTCATAATACTTTGAAAATAATGTTAAAGTATATGTGACAATAAAATAAATAGTTAAATGATCATCTCTGTTCACAATAAAAATAAAATCATCCCTCAAGACACGTGCTTATACATGCCACAGTCAATAGTCTGTGCACAACCGTTATAGATATGCAAAAGCGTTTGTGCGCAGCTCGCACAGACGCCGCTCATTGGCTAAAAAAAAGCATTCATGGGACCGTTGGAACCTCTCGGACGGAGCAGCAATGACACGCCACCCGTTCATAAGCCCTTGCCTGGCGGGTCTGAACGCTAAAGACTGCGACGAAAGCTCGCAACGGTGGCATTGGGCCCTACTACACGGCACTGCCACTACTTGCGCCCAAATAACGGACTGCACACAGGCACTGCCAGCGTACCCGTTGAGATACACGTTATATTTTTTTACGTTAGATGGCACGTCGATGCTCTTTAATGCATCTCAGGCTTTCAATTGCAATATAAGGCTCTTGTTATGCACATGCGCCAATAATACATGAATATTGAATTAATTTCATGTAATTTAAGTACTTATAGTATTTCTTATAATTAAAAATAAGGCTAATTACAATAAAAATTCTAATTACACAGCGATATTATTAATATAATTACTTCTACATACATAAATATATACCCCCACTTCGCGCTACGTGACTACCCCCACCGCCCGCAGCACTGCTCCGACGGTCCCAAATTCATCCCCACTTTGTGGTGGGGATAGGAGTGGGGTCCGCCAAGGTTGCTCCATACTACTAATAATGTTTCTTTATTTTAAATAATTAGCCAAAATGAAAAATAGTCCAAATGAAAAGAACAGACAAAGTTAAGTAACCTTATGCTATAAATGTACAGGATATTAAAAAGGAAGGATATAGAAATTGATAATGTAATGTCTTAATAATCTTGCATAAATCTGAAGAATCATAATATATTTTTAATCAAATATAAAAAAAGAAACACAAAAATCTGATGGGATGGTTAATTTCCATTCATATCTTTTTCATCGCCACCATTGTCATTATCATCATCATCGTCATCATCATCATCTGGAAACAGCAATCTTCCTTTATCGTCCCGTCTTTCGCATGCTGAACGATCGGTGGAAGTCCTCTTATTATGTGCTTTTTGTATGTAAGATCGCAATGTTTTCTTGAAACTATTGATGAATTCTCTGCGATCGAATTTTGGGATCCGTGGTACTCGTTTTGCTGCTTCTACACGGAGAGAATTTTTTTACTAAATCTAAGTGCAAAAATGACAAGTCCACATTTCGAAATTTATAAGTAAAAGTATCTCCGCTTAACAGTGAATTTTGGGTTGTTGTAAGTAATTCTTGAGTTATCGTGAGTAGATATTTTACCTAGACATCTCTTAAGTACAAAATTAACTCACAAGAACTCAAAATTTACTATCGAATATATATATATTTTTACTTATAAATTTCGAAACATGCGCTTGTTATTTTTGCACTTAGATTAAGTGAAAAAATTCTCTCCGTGTATGAATTGTGAATTACAAAGTATATAATAAGTGGGAAGAGCTACTTACTTACTATTTAGACTAAATGTTCATTTTTTTTATACGTACTATAAAATATTTTGATTCATTTTGATTTGCCAATTGCTATTTTTGGCATATTATTATTAGATCTTCCTGTCCACGAAAAGTTCATTGCTAATGTGAATGTCACTGCTGCTCTTATAAAATTATGGAGAGCATCTTTAATTTCTGTCCACCTAAATATTCTAAATGATTTAGCTGCAAACATGAAACATAATAAATACATTACTGCAATTTTATCTATTTTAATGATATAAAGAGATGTGTTTTCTAATTATAAAAATATATTACCAAACGATTGTGGGCGTTAGTATCTCCATTTTCAAATGTATTATACTCTTCCACTTTTTTCAATGGAAAACCCTCTGGCTGCTCATCAAAATTAGCTGAAGTTGATGGTTCTTCATTCATTTTAGCCAAGATTTTTTTTTGAGATTTCTGACTGTTACGTCCTGACTGATTAGCCTGCGTTTTGTGAAATAATTTCCAGGTTATAGAGAGTTTATCGAAACTGAAGCAGCCAGATGTCGACTGTGAGGCATATATCGCATATTAAATTCGATGTAAAATTGTGAGACTGCCGGCTAATACAGCGCTCTCACTTACACGGTAACCGCGAAATTCAAAAGGGATGTAATTCAAAATAAAATCGTTGCATAAGAAAGGCAAAAAAAAAAAATTTAATTACTCACCGTTCGTGGCGCCGAGTTGCTCATTGTAAACAGGGAGGAAAACAAAAAAAAATGAAACTGGGAACGAATGTTAGTTCCGTCACGAGCTTATGTGTATAATTGTATGTATATAAATATAAATAAACACTATTCTGAGCACGCTAATGGAAGTTTGTTTGGTGCGGGATGACCAGGATCACTTTGTAGTCCAATAGCACTTCGTCACTTAGGATTTGCCTCTCTTTACAGGTTCGCCAGCTAGAGGGGATGGTCCTGGGAGAAGGTCGGCCACACGTTCATTGACCTGACTATTTGCACGATGAAAATCCTTAATGATCTTGCGCATCTGCACCCTCCATCCTGCTCAAATCCCGCGTCTTTTAGCCTCAGGCATGCGGTCACAACCAAACACAATAACTTCTAACACTAGATAAATTGTCAGAACAAACCTGAACCCGGTTCAGGGGTTGCTAATTCCAAATATATCAAGCTCAAAGTTATTGAGTAATTCACCACAAATTGCACAACACTGCTAATCCATCACTATTTAACAATCCTCAGGCAGGCACACGGCGACGTTACTGAAACCAACTTGTTTAAAAATAACCGCGCACTTGAAAAACTGTAAGTCCTCGTAATAAACAAGGTATTACTATAGAAGACTATTTGAGAGTGATTGGACTTTCTTCGAGTTATGGGATAACGAGGGAAAAGTAATTAAAAAGAAAGGATAACATTCGCACGTGTTATACATAACTGCGCCTCAAATGTCATTCGAAGGGATAAGGTGAGGAAAAGGATAACTGTTCAAACGCGTTGTTCAAACTGCGCCTCGAACAGGGGAATGACACAGAAAAAAGGAAATTAACAACAAAAGAGAATCAATCAAAATTAGGAAGAAAGGAAGGAAAGAACAAAAAGGAAGAAAGAATTGAAGATTTAAACTTTAATTGTAATTTATTCAAGATGAATTTATAAAGGCAAGAAAAGAAAGTTACAAATTTTAAATGAAATGATACATAATAACAAGTTGGGACTTACAATTAGGTAAGGAGTATTGCGTTCACTCTTCGAGTTTTTGCCGTCGACTAGCGAAAAAAATCGCGTCAGCGACGTCGGCAGCTCCGGAGCTCGCCATCTGACGTTGCTGTATCCATGGTGATACAGGAGCAACGTCAGGATTTTTCGAGTGGACTCGATAACGTCGAGCTCTCGGGGCCCTATCGCTGACACTGCTTTTCTGATTATTAATTTGATATTTTTTTCAGCAGGTTATTTGATATTTATTTTAAATGTATGTTTTTCAGGTTTTCATAAATTTCTAGGGGATGTGGACCAGCTACAGGTTTGGAGCCGCGGCCACTAACATTTATTTAGATTTTACACAAGTTGATTATTTTCTTACTTCTGAATTTAACGCGGTTCGTCACGTTTTTGGGTATTAGTAATTAAATATTGATTTTCTTATCTTTTGTTAACTGGAATTTCGTCTTGGTAACGTCCGGTTAACTAATATTCCTTCTCGCCTTTGTTTAACTTTTAGCTGATGCTGCGTGTGAACGCGCATCAGTTGGTGGGTATGTATGTGTGCATCTACACATGCATTTCTTTGGAGTTTATTCTATGGGAAATTAACAATGTAAAATTTGGGGCTTTTGGGGTCCTATCGAATAGAGACCCCCTCCAGGAACATAAGTGCCAAAAATCGTCAGGTAAATAGTTAATATTTACCTATTAATTAAATAAATAAAGTGGCTCTTCGTTTCGTGGAGGATTAGGGGAGCATGAAGATGAGAAGGTATACGCTAGCCGTGCGCCCAAGCTCCCTACTCTACCAGCCTCAAGGCCCCATCTGCCCCTGTGGCTAATGACCTTGCCACTTGGTATTTTTACTCTAAGTTTATTCATAAACTATTATATATATAAAAATTTCGTGAAGACAGTCAATTTTATTTAAATAGCATGAATATTCTCCACGCTAGAAATCCCCTGGTTATCAGGAGGTCAATTATTTCATATCTTAATAATTAGAATTCCTTCAAACACTAAGTCCGCGCGTGTGCGCATTGGCTTTTGCCTGCCGCACAAACATGTGCGTGGAGCTTAAGTGTGTTGGAAAGACATCTTATTTGTAACCTTACATGTATATGT
The DNA here is from genome assembly GCA_028641665.1 of Chelonus formosanus. Lineage (NCBI taxonomy): Eukaryota > Metazoa > Arthropoda > Insecta > Hymenoptera > Braconidae > Chelonus > Chelonus formosanus. The sequence goes on from CM054002.1 coordinate 8,558,075, forward strand.
AAACTTAAAATTATTTACTGAGTTTAACCTAAACTAAAGTGAAGGACGTCAGGACGTAACACTGACATTCCAGCATTCTGTTGTCTTAAAAAAAATCTAATGTACTCCAACTATTTCATAGATGCACATCCACTTACTGCATTTCATTCATTTTCTCGAAAATTTTGGCTGTAACATCGTCGATTTTTTTCATAAAATTTTCTAAATGTTCCATATTTACAGTTTCTGGTCCAAGTGTAATTCCATGAACGTAGGTTGAGGTTGTGAAGATGAAGATGATGATGGTATTGGAATTCCATATACATAGTATGGTGTAGGTGGTGGGTAATTCTGATATGGAGGATAATAAAGATCACTCTCGTGGTTGTTACTCATCTTATCTAGCCTGAAACATGAAAAACAAGAAAATAATGTTTATCTATATACATATTAATATTTTCAATGATATACTTGAAAATTAACGGTAATACCTTCATGATTAGAAAGTAATGTCATGACAATAAATTTCTCGTCTGTCACATTATCATTACTCCAATGTGGCATTCTATAGCATTTAGCTTGAAGACTATCTAATCCTATCATAAACATATTACTGGATTAAGCACTGCAAAGATAAACTCTTACTAATTTCGAATCAATGCCATATGGTATATTATAAGAATTATTGATCTCTTCGTACTTTTTCATAATTACATTGTAATGATTTGATGGAGATATTTTTGCAATATTTATAATTTGACCAATTTCTCTAGACTTTAATAAAATAGAGTCATCACAGTTATTTGTTGACATTAGACAGAAATATTCAAAATGTAGTCCTTTGTATTGTTCTGTTACGATATTAGCATTATGTATACATATAGGACCATTTTTATGTCTATATAGAGGTCTGATGACTGATTTTCGTACTTTTTTATGGCTAAACATTGTTTCCTTATGTATGCGATGATGTAATTGTTGGAGTAGTTTGTCAGGTTTACGCAGAAATGTCATATTATCTTTATAACTAAATGCTGAATATGTATCTAAGCTTCCGAGTATTCGTACATCTGAAGTTACGTGTAATAATCCGTGAATATTGTATGTAACAAATATCGCTCCATATAATTCTATGCAACATTCAACATAGACTTTGAGAGCAATTTCAGCAAATTCTAAATTAGTTTCAACGGGATTATTAACAGATAATGTATTAATAGAAAATATTTATACACCTCGTCGGGCAAAATCTTGTAAAAGATAGCAGGCCTAGTATACAATAATAACTGCCTGAATTCTGTAGCTTTATAATATTGATAGTCTTCAATACATCGCGGCTTCCATGCAAACTTATATGGGCAAAACTTTTGTAACTTCTGAAGTCTATTTAGTATATTTTGGATATGTAAATTTGTCAAATTATCAGAAATATAATTTTTTTCAATGGTGAAAGCGATAAATCTGTTAATAACACCTAAGCAAATGAGAAGCATATACTCCAAGGGCACATGTGTTACCATATTGAAACTGAGATATTTTAAAGCCGATTCGCTACAAAGACGGTGATAGGTTTGATCACTTGCAATTAAATATTCGTGATTGGAACGTAATTCATTAACAGTTGTTAAAAACACATTCTTCTTCGTATGAATGTTCCGATGTTGATGTTCCTCATATAGATAGGTATTAGTTTATTACATCAAACGATACCACGATTATGCCAAATAATGTGTACTTCTTGAACAAAATCTCGTAAGTATCCAATCGAATTTATTGGCTTCTTGTTTCCAACATATACCCCAATTACACCTGGTTTGTCATTACAAATATTGATGATCCTAAATTTAATCATCATCATCATCATCATTGAATTTATCATTACTTGAGACTGATTCAATAAATTCATCATCATCACGATCATTGCTGAATGATAAATTAATGTTGGTGTAGGTATTGCTTTCAGTCTGTGGTCCTTCAGTATTATTTACTATGTGTGAAATGGGACTAGAATTTTCTCGAGTATTGTTTTAATAATTATTTATAGGTGATGAAGTGATTCGATTTTTGCTCCTAATGTATTCGTGTCTTTTTCGGTGATCTTCTTCGTGCGTAATGCCGTAGCATAAGAATATATATTGTTGCCAATACAATTACTATTGATACGTACAACATTTTACTACAAATATCAAATAGAATGACTCATTACATATTAGATTTTAAAATGAAAAATATAATATATAACTCAAAAGAACTTTCGTATAATATTCAAATACTTTCTGTGAATATTAATTTTTAGGATTAATCTAAACGAATGCATTTTAGATACTATTAATATTGTATTAAGTAATTTAGTAAATTTTGTTTCTTTCGAAAGTGTTTGTAGTTGAATTAGTTTAAATTTAAATAATAAAAAATCTCTTAATAGTTTCATGAATAATTTTGATAAACTGTCTATCGATATACGAGACAAAGATTGAAATATACATTTGATTATTAATTATTATTCCATTAAATAATCCAATAAACAACAGAAAACATATTTCTACTAAATCAAATTAAAATAAAATTGCTTAATCTTACCTTTACAGGAGAATCGTCCAATTGTATCCTCGGCCTTTCTCGCTTTTAAATAGCTTCTTCATAATAATTTTTCTAAAGTTTTTGAAACACTGAATACCCACTTTGAAATATGGCATTCAAAAAATGCTGATCATAAGACAATATTCGAGAAATTAAAGTACAATGTGTTCTCCACGGATCATCGAAATATACTAAGTTCAAGAGGAAAATATTCACTTACTAAAAGAATTTTCAAAAAGGATTAAGATCATTTGCTTAGGTATAATTTCCTACTAGTGAAAGGGAAAGAAATTATTTGGCACCGCATTTTATTGCACTTAGGACACAAATCGTGAATTTTTAAACATGTAGTACGGACTCTGAGTCGTGTCGTAAACTTAAATGTACAGAAAAAAAATTGTACATGCATCGGACACGTATTTGGACGATTCATTTGAAAACAATGTAACCAGCATATGGCCAAGAAATTTGTTTCGGAGAATTGTTTAATGCATATATGCATATACCATTCCAACACGAATAAATATACATCATCGAAAAAACTATCAGTTAATCTTTAAGTCTGCTAAACAATACTAAGTCTATGTCTATAATGAAATTGCAATTATGTGATGCAATTCAAGAATTACCATTTTATTATAGATATTCCCTACGTTTTTAGCAGATATATATGCGAAGGATTGAGTCTGTCAATTGTATAAAACAATTAGTACTTGAAGTACTAGTAATAATTAGTACATATTTAAAATTATACTTTTTATGATCATGTATTTACATCACCACCCAACGCAAACATTGTGTAAATGTGATGTAAATTGTATGATACATATGTTTTTCAAAAATTTTCCACAGTTATTGTCATAACGTTGAGTATATGATATAAGTAGAATGTATGTAGTAAACATTGAGTAAATAAATTTACTTCTTGTTGAAATCATAAATTTATATCACAACTTAATCAAAATTCTGTTCCAATGTGATATCAATTTTATTTGCGCATTATTTTTTACTTCAAATTTCTTAAAAATTTCAGAAATATAAATTTTATCAATACGTGATAATCATCGCGTTCTTGCTGGGAGTGCAGTATATGGATATACATTGATGCAAGAATGTATAAATATAATGAAGCATTCTATGATTTAATGATTGCATCACGACTATCCTAAAATAGTTTATGAATTTAACAAGGTTTTTTATTCCCAAATATATTTACGAATATTTGATGAAATATTTAGAACAAGATTTTGTCATCATCATATGACATCATTCTTGTGTAGCAGGGTTGTTCAGTCCGTTGTTCAGGCGCAAGTAGTGGCAGTGCCGTGTAGTAGGGCCCAATGCCACCGTTGCGCGCTTTCGTCGCAGTCTTTAGCGTTCAGACCCGCCAGGCAAGGGCTTATGAACGGGTGGCGTGTCATTGCCGCTCCGTCCGAGAGGTTCCAACGGTCCCATGAATGCTTTCTTTAGCCAATGAGCGGCGTCTGTGCGAGCTGCGCACAAACGCTTTTGCATATCTATAACGGTTGTGCACAGACTATTGACTGTGGCATGTATAAGCACGTGTCTTGAGGGATGATTTTATTATAAACAGAGATGATCATTTAACTATTTAATTTATTGTTGCATAAATTCTTACATTGTTTTTTAACATATTGCGACGCAAAAATACATATAAAAAATTACAAAATACAATAATCTAGAGTTGAAAGATTTTTCATGGATCAATTAGTGATTGAACCAGGTGAAAGCAATAATGATTTGATGGAAAATATTAATAATGTTATCTTTGAAGAGGATGAACATAACCAAGAGATAATCGACAATGATTTTGACAATAATAGATTTTTGGATATGACTGATGATGATTCTAACGAAATTGAACGACTTCAACAGTGGGCAGCTGCGGGAAATATCCCATTGACAAAAATAAATGAGCTACTAGGAATTTCAAGAGTGAGACTGTTACCTAATCTACTATCTAATTACACAATTCATAGATTTGGTGAATCTTCTTAATTTGTTTACTTTGGTATTAGTGATTATCTTGAACATTGTCAAAATTCGTTATCATACTGAAGATGAGTTACAATCGCTGTTTCATTTTGATGGTTTAACTGCATTCAGATCGTCTTCGAAGCAATTTTGGCCGATTTTATGTTTGATTTATCATGAATCTATTCGATACAAACCATTTCCTGTTGCACTTTACGTTGGTGATAAAAAACCTGATGATGTCAATAGATATTTAAACCAGTTCGTGACGGAAATAAATCAATTACAACGCGATGGAATAATTATAAACGATAAATTTTATCGTATTCGTTTGAAAGATTTCATTTGTGACCGACTTGCACGTGCATTGGTGGAGTGTATAAAAAATCCCAACGCTTATTTTGCTTGTGAAAGATGCGAAGTAGAAGGTGAAAGAGTGGACAATCGTATAGTTTATACAAATTAAACCAGTACCCTACGAACTCATCAATCATTTTGCCATCAAACAGAGCCAGTGCATCATACAGGAGTATCCCCACTGAAAGATGTGGAGAACTGTGATATGATAAAAATGTTTGTATTAGACTTCATGCATCTGGTTTGTGCGGGAATTATGAAGGATTGTTTCGATGATTTTTGATAATCAAGCAGCTTCAAGACTAAGTAACGCAGGAAAGCGCCTACTCTCATCGAAATTACTGGAATTACGATCTCAAATACCTGTAGAATTACAACGAACAACAAGAGATCTTAATGGAATAAGTAAGTGGCAGGCAACAAAACATAGATTTTTTCTGTTATAAGCAGGGCCGTCAATTTTAAAATCTTGCTTATTAGAAATTCAATATAATCATTTTCTTCTTCTGCATGTTGCATGCCGTATTTCGTCATCTGATTTGGCTGTCATAGATAACAACGATGCTAAATATCATTTAAATCGATACGTTACAATCGCTCAAGAGTTATACGGTAGTAAATATGTAACGTTGAATATGCATTATACTTTCGAGATTCTATATCTAATTTTACAGCATTTCAATTTGAAAATGCATTAGGGACAATCAAAAAACTTTTGAAAAATGGAAAAAATCCTTTAGCGCAAGTGTGTTGGTGACTACATGAACAATATTTAGTTTTTGATGAGAAGGCAAGTAATCCATCTACAAGTATTGAAATATTAAGCAAGAAACCTACAATCAATAATAAAACAATAATTACAAAATTACGGTACCAAGATTCTATTTTGACTGCAAATCATGCAAACAATACTGTACTTATTGGTCGCGATACACTTTTCCAAATTTAAGAAATATTCTCTTTAACACCTCAGAACACCATTCAATTATCAGGTATACAGGTGAGAATATTACGTCCTCTTTTAACATTTCCATTTCATGGAATTTGCACCGAGTCGAAATTCGCGGATACGCAAGTATGTTTTTTTTTTTTTAATTTACGATATTTCAATGTGTAACAACTATTTTGAATCTTTATAAATAGTGAGACTGAAAAATTAATCATTGGAATAAGAAATAGTTTTGATGAATTTTAATCATTAAATTAGGGAATAGCTATAAATTATATACAAACTTTAAAAATATAGTGTGACGTTAATCTGTTGTGTTGATTTTTATATTTTTCATAACTAAATTTTTTATCTGATTTCGCTGTATGATTGATTTATTACTTGTATGAATTTCAATTTATAGATACATATAACACTGGCCTAAAAAGATTGGATACACTCAAGGTCAAACGTTTTGCCGATTTTTCTGCGAGGTGGCACTGTGCAGACCTGCAGTCGGTAACTTCTACCGATCTAGGCGGCGCTGCTGTGGCGGGTGAAAAAATTTGAATTTGAATTTTTTTCTCGGTAATTGTTGTTGATCTTAATCGGTAACTATTACCGATCTTTTCCACGTGATGACACTGCTGTGGCGGGTGAAAAATTCAAATTTTTCATAAAGTTTTGTCGGCAACTGTTACCAATTGCCAGGCGATAACTGTTACCAACCTTTCTCACTTAACAGCGTTGTTATTCCGGTGGATTAAGTTAATATAAAACTTCACGTTTTATTTTATCACTTCTCGCCATAATGTAGCGCTACTGTCGTGGCGGGCGCAAGATTTTTAATATTCAGAGAAACTTAGCAATTACTTCTGTCATCTGTTAAAAGGTGCTATAAGTGAATGTCAGACAACATTTGAATTTAAAAAAATTTATTTTATAATCATTAACATGAATTCAATTGTATAACATTGACATAATTAAGTGGACTTTGTGTTGAGTTAATTAACTTGCTTTGTGGAATCCTCTGAGATGTGCTCTTGACGTTTTTCAATGAAGAATTTGAAATCATCGCAGTCGCCACTGAAGTATTGCAGTACTTATCTATCTTCCTTTATCTACATCAGTATAAGGTCAAAAAAAATAAGATCTTCAAATCGCCGTGGTGGAACAGAAACATTGAATTCATCATCCAAAGTTAGAATAATTTCACAAAAGTACCCTACTAACGTTAACTTTGTCACTTTGTATTTTTTGATATGTTTAGATCTGTAATTTCCTTCATGGGTTTTTGAGTATTATTACTGGTGATGGTATCCATATTTACTTCACTTAACAATTCACTAATCAATGTTCTTCAGTTCCACTCAATTGTGTACACTTAGATTTGTGTTCAATGATTTCTGTAGCTGAACTGACTTGTAGGAAAACGGTTCTGTTTATAAATAGCCCTTACTCTAGCGGACAATTATTGAAACACATTTCCTAACAATGCAATTTCCTGTGTTCCATGAAAAGTACGCCGTGAATTTTAATGAGTCCAAAAGTTCCATGATGCTAATGTTTAATCTAAATAGTCTAGAAGTGTATCTTACTTGACTCATCTACTTTTATTCTATTATTAAAATTATTCTTGATACTTTATTTTGCACAAGTAAATTAATTTAATGCATGAATCTTACTTTAAGGAAAAGGTTGAGTTGCAAAAATTAGAGTTTTAATTGCAATTAAACAAATTTTATTTCATAATTGACGAAACATATAATTAAATGAATTTTTTACATTATTTCCTTAAAATATCCACTTCCTGCCCATTCAGCGTCTTGTGTTATGGAATCGTGAGGGGTGTTGTCTTCATTTGTTTCAATAAGTTAAAAATTATTCCACCAATGTACTAAAGTGATAAGTTATTTTTCTTTATAAAGTCGATCAAGGTGTTGTATCCAGTGTCGTCTTTTAATGCTTCAGTTAATCTTTTTGGCAGAAAAACTATAAATTCATTATCCAGTGTTGCAATGACTGCGTCACCATGTTTCGCTTTCACTCTTTTTAATCCTGTCACTTGATATTTTCTTGTAGTTTCCAATTCTGCCATTTTTTTCTCCAGTTATTGCGTATCATTTGCGATGCTGTTGATGTATTCCATTTTTATTTCACGCAACAATGTATTAAACTTGACAACGTGATTATTACTTTGTTTTCTTTCTCAATGGTGCACAACTGAATGTGGATTTGATGATTTTTGTAGCTGAACAAACTTTAAAATGCCTCGTCTGTTTAATGTATAATCTGTACTCTATCACTGAATTTTCGAAACACATTTATAAAAGATGATTTCGATCCAAACAAAGATAAATCTTACTTGATGTATTTCGATGTAAACAATCTTTATGGTGCATCAATGAGTGAATACTTGCCCACTGGTTCTTTTAGATAGGTAACTGAAAAATTTAGTTTGGATGATATCAATGATTTAATTTCCAATATTCCCAAAGATTCTTCCACTGGTTATATTTTTGAAGTAGATTTAGATTATCCACAATTATTGCATGAGCACCATAAAGATTTACCATTATGCCCTGAACATTGGCAAGTACTAGGTAGCAAATGTAAAAAGCTGATGACTACGTTATTGTCAGAGAATGAATATGTAATACACTATAGAAATTTACAACAATGCATTCAACTTGGCTTGAAAATCACTAAAATTCATAGAGTTTTACAGTTTGAACAGTCAGCTTGGTTAAAGAAATACATAGATTCGAATACAAATATCAGAAAAAAGTCCAAAAATGACTTCGAGAAAAAGTTTTTTAAACTTATGAATAATGCTGTTTATGGAAAAACTATGGAAAATGTACGTAACTATAAAAATATAAAATTAATTACGAAGTGGGAGGGAAGATATGGAGCACGAACTTCAATATCTCAACCTAATTTTCATAGCAGTATTATTTTGGATAATGATATGGTCATAATTGAAATGAATGAACTTGAAATACTGTTCAATAAGCAAATTTATGTAGGGTTCAAAACGAATCAAAGGAATCAAAACGTCACAATCAAAAAATGGAATCCATAGCCTTGGGCAGAGGTTTACGTTTCAAACGTCGAAAACGAAGATATGGTCTGTACTTGAAACCGGCGAAAAAAAATGTATAGAGCTACCACATCGAGCATTAACTAACATCGATATTTTGAAGTATGCAAAAATTATAAAACTTCCACATTTCCGTGGTGTTTTCATGAGAAATGATTTACCGAAATCTAAACCATGGGAAAATGAGTCAGCTGTCATTAACCTTGATGATCACGATGGATCTGGAACTCACTGGGTGGCATATAAAAAACGAGGAAATAAAGTAATATACTTGAATAGTTTCGGTAATTTGAAACCTTCAACTGAACTTCAAGAATACCTCGATGTTGGTAGCTTATTATATAATCATACAAAGAAACAAGATTATTCAACAACAAATTGTAGACATTTATGTTTAAAGTTTCTCAGAGAAAAAGTTGAAGACCTCTAGGGACTTGGTATGGAATATAATCTTGAGGATATATAAGCGATAAACATGAAAAAGTACTTCAGTCATGGACGATTCATTCACCATAACGCTGTCTGGACAGTCCTCCATATTAGAGGCACATTATTTTCCACCTATCGAATTAGCAAGGACAAAAAATTGTGTGCTGGGTCTTGTTGAATTATGAACATTTAACTCTATCCCGAATATTGATAATGGAAATACTAAATTTTATTATAATGTAAATAAACGAGATAAAATTATTGAAATACCAACAGGAAGCTATGAAATTGAAGATATTGAAAATTATTTGAAGAAAGCTGATCCTAAACTGTCAATTTCCATTAAACCTAACAACAATGAATTGCAAAGTGAGATTTACAGTGATAACGCTACAATAAATTTCGAGCCAGATGATTCTATTGGTCGTCTGTTGGGTTTCGGTGCAAGACTTATCTCGCCAAAGTCAACACAGATGTCGGATTCACCAATTTCCATCTTGAAAATAAATGCATTGAGAATCGCGTGCAATATTACTACAGAAGCATTCATAAATAATGAATTAGTGCATGCAATTCATGAATTCTTCCCATCAGTTCCACCAAGATATAAAATCATTGAAGTGCCATCTAACGTCATTTATCTTCCAATCGCCGTGCAAGCAATACATCATATGCAATTAAAAATTGTTGATCAAGACGGAGAATTGGTTAATTTTCGTGGAGAAATAATAACAATTCGTTTGCATGTGAAATCTGTAAAATAATGGGTATTGTTTATATAACGATTCGTGGAAGAAGCTATAAAACTGAGTTACCATGCCGAAAAATTGTCAGTCAACGACGAAACCTCTAACGACTAAGTCTTCAGAATATTTTTTTTTTAAGAGCTTGGGCCTTCGCATACAAAAAAAGTCAAAGTAGAAGTGTGCTTTTTTGCGTGTTTATTGCCATAGCTGCGGGGGAGAAGACATTAGCCATTAACGGAGGAGTTGTTTTTGATGACTCTATATCACAGTGTCACGTCATGTGGCACTACGCGCCCATACGTTTTAAATTAAAAAATAAAGAAATTAAAAAATAAATTCAAAATTTATTATTATTAATTTTAAGAAATATTTCTTATAATATTTTATTGATTTTACTTGCGTTTGACAATACTTCAGATGTGATTAAGTATTTCAAAGAATATAAAACGCTGTCAGAAGCATTGTTCGCAAAAATATTCAATTACAATCTAAAAGAAATAAAAAGAAATTATTATTGATTAAATTTTAACTAATCAAAATTAATTATTCAATTAAAATTGGAAAGAAGGGATGTTGCTATCTGCTAGCAACAACCGAAAATGTCCTTTAAGTGACACTTTAGTTTTAAAAATCAAAACATTAAGACGTGGTAAATTGTTTATAATAAAAATTATTTTGAATAATTAATTGTGATCAATATTTAATTAAAAGGGAAACAATTTGGATTTTAAATTATTATTTGGATAAAAATATCAAAGTAAGTTTTAATTTTATTTATTTAAACATTTTCAAAGAAAGTGCAATCTCATATTTTTATTTGTATTATTTCGAAATTATATTTGATTTTAAATTAAATAAATTATTAATTTGTTTTTAACTATTTGTTATTTAAATAATAATATCCCTATCAATTCTATCCCATTTATTAATTTATTTTCAAACTTAAAATATTCTTTAATTTTTATTTAAAATCTTAACACAACAACCTCTTACTCCATCCCAGCTATTACACTAGGTGTAGGTTAAAAAGGAGTGATCTTTAAGATGTCTTTTAAATAAATTATGACATCACATTTTTGGGGGCTCGTCCGGGATACGAGAGGCTTTGTTGTTGATTAATTCAAAATTCATTTTTCAAAATTTTCATTTAAATTTCTATCAAGAATATTTAAATGATGATATGTCTGAATCGAATAATAGACCTTTAACTCAAAAACATACAAAAGAAAATCCAGGAGATTTCATTGAATTAATTACAAATAAAATAGCAGTAATACAAGGAGATAAAAATAAAAATCCCTATAAACCTCAATGATGAAAACCAATAAGAGAATTAAGCAAAGAGACTCCACTTTCTTATTCTCCATTTGCTGATAATATTTCACATAGTACTAACACAGATAAATTGCCATATGAATTACATAGAACTGAAATTGTTGAAGAAATATCTGATTCAACAGATACACTTTTAACTAATATTGAAACTTTGCTAAATAAAAGCGCGGAAGAAGTGATACAACACATAGATAACATAAATTTTGAGAGTTCTGATGAATCATTACATTCCAGTACAAGTCAAGAAGAATCAATAAATTATTCGATCGTAGATAATAATACGGGTCAAGTATTTAATATCAGTAATAATACTCCAGAAAATTTCCTTAGTAACAATTCGGACAATACAAGAAATCAGTCAAGGCCAATATCGATTAATCCGTGTAACATAGCACTATCAAATAATCAATATATAACTTAAAAAAAAGCACTTTCAATTGTACCAGAATTTGATGGTGAGAATATCACTCTCACTGAATTTATAAATTGTTGTAGTGAAGCATTTAGTTCTACCCCAAAAGAAGCAGAAACATGCTTAATGAGACTTTTAAAACGAAAATTAACAGGTGATTTAAGAGAATCTTTCATTGGAAGAACAATAACAAATAAAAAAGAATTTTACACTCATTTGCGAGGTATTTTTACACCGTCAAAGTCAGAAATTGATTTATTAGGAGAATGAGGAAAAATTTATTAAAAAAGAAATGAATCGGTATTAAAATTTTCTAATAGATTAAATAAGATAGGTCAATCGTTAGTTGAACTTTATAGATCAAATCATACTAATCAAGAATGTGATGCTTATCACGAACAAATTGAAGAAAGGATTGCAGAAACTTTCTTAAAACGTCTTAGACCAGAAATAGAACAATGTATGTCTAAAAGATTACAAACTTATCAGCAAAATATTAATAAAGCAATTTAAGTAGAAGGTCAATTATCTTTTCGGAATGAATTATGTGAATCCAAAGATGAATCATCTAATAAGAAAAATAGTAAGAAACAAGCAAAAGTTCTCGCGGTACAATCAAGTGATCAAAATTCTAAACAAAATAAAAACTTTCAGAAAAATAAAACTGTTCCAATTTGTGAATATTGCAAAAAGCCAGGTCATGTTAGTGATAAATGTTTTAAAAAAATGAGAGATAATAATAATAGTAGTGATAGTGATAATTCTCAAACTCAACAAAGAATAATTTATCAATATTGTCAAAAGTCGGGTCATACCGCAGATAAATGTCGTTTAAGAAATAATCAAAATTCAAATAATTCTGTAATTTGTCAAATTTGTAAAAAGAATGGTCATACAGCTGATAAATGTCGTTTTCGATCAAATCAATTAAATAATCAAGAACCTTGTCAACTTTGTAATAGAAATGGGCATAACGCTAGAAATTGTAGAGTCAATAACAATAATGGAGGGAATAGAAATAATAATAACATTGGTCAAAAATTCAATTCAAATATTATTTGTTTATTATGTAACAGCGCCGGTCATACATTTAAAAATTGTCCTGAATGGTTAGTAGTTTGTTGTTTTTGTCATAAAACCGGGCATGGTAAAGAAGATTGCTGGCAAAGATTAAATAATGAAGATAATCAAGGAAACGAGGAGAGTCCCTCCTGCTCGGGCGTGCAGCAAGGCAGTTCCCGAAATCGCCCAGTTTTGAGAAACCAACAGAACGAGTAGAAAGGATAAATTTGAATCGAAATAATAATAGTCCAACAATTATTGTAGGAAAAAGCGTAAATAAAGAGGCAGGAGATTTTTCGGTTATGTTAGATACAGGAAGTGGTCCAAATCTTTTAAAACAAAAATTATGTCCAGAAGGATGTTATACTGATAAATCAAAAATTATAAAATTAGTTGGAATAAATGATATTCCTGTTTATACATTAGGAGAAGTTGAATTAGAATTATTAGGGGGAGAAATAAATTTTATTAGTTCCAGATGATTTTCCAACTGAACAATCAGGTGTTTTAGGTACAGAATTCTTTAAAGAAACTAAAGTAAATATTTGTTATGATAATAAAACTATTAAAATAAATGATGAAGAATTTCCGTTTTATTTGAATGATGATTTAAAATCTAAAAATAATTCATTAAAAGTTCATATTACAAATGTAAATAAAATTGATAAAAATTCTTTTCAAAATTATTCTGAAAAAGATAAAATAGAAGTAGAACAATATATTGCAACAATTAATGAAGTATTTCTTGAAAATGAACGAATTGAATTAGAAGAATATATTGAAAGAGTAAACTCTGAATTTCTAGACTTATATGATACAGACGATGAAGACAATATTACTTTTGGAACGCATCAAATGTTGACGATTGGGTTAGAAAATTGAGACGTTAACAATACTGACTGTGACTCAGATAATGAATGTGTCAATAATACATAAAAAGATAATGTTAAAGGTGATAAAATTGATGATAAATATAAAATAAATAATAATGAAATAGGCCAGGATGCGGTAGAGCCAGAGTTAAGTCTAGAACATGTCGATTCTAATGACTACCAAGAGCCAAAACCAAAACTGAGTCCTAATTTTAATTCTATTATGGATCAGGATGAAGACGATGAAGATCTTCAGCTAGATTCCGATTTAAATCTTATATTGGATGAATGTGAGGATCATTTCGAGGATTCTACATTGCTTTCAAATAATTATTATGAATCACCTAAAACTTATCAGAATAATTCTGTTATTATTGGAGAAATAAATAATATAAAAGGAAAAAATTGAAAATAAAAACGTGTTAATAAATAATGAAATAATAAATGATAAAATAATAATTAATGATAATAATAATAAAAATGATAAAATTGTTATTAAAGATACTCCAGAAAGAATTTTAGAAGTTAAAGAAGTATTAAATACAGATTATTCAAATGAAATAGAAAAAGAAATTGTTGATAGAATAATAAATAAACATTCATTAAAATTTCGTTTGAAACATGAACCATTACCTAATACAAATAAACTTGAACATGAAATAAGAACAATTGATGATAATCCTATTTACATTAAAAATCATAGACTTCCACATATTTTAATTGAAGAAGTTACTAAACAAAGTCGAGATTTACTTGATAATATAATTGCTATATTTGCAGTTTCTCCTTGTAATAGTCCAATATGGATAGTTCCAAAAAAACCAGATTCTAAAGGAAATAAACAATTGAGAATGGTAGTTGATTTTAGAGCATTAAATGCAAAAACAATTCCAAATGCATATCCTCTTCCAAACATAACTGAAATTTTGGATAGTTTAGGCGAATCTAAATATTTTACAGTTCTTGATTTATCATCAGGTTTTCATCAAATTCCTATGAAAAAGTCAGATCAACATAAAACTGCTTTCTCAACTCCTTTAGGTCATTTAGAATTTGTTAGAATGGGTTTTGGACTTATTAATGGTCCAGCCACTTTTCAAGCTTTTATGGAAAAAGTTTTAGCAAGATTAATTGGAAAAGAATTATTTGTTTATATGGATAATATTGTAGTATTTCCAAAAGATTTACAAGAACATAAAAAAAGAATTGATAATTTAATAGATAGATTAGAAGATGCAAATTTAAAATTACAACCAGATAAATGCCTTTTCTTAAAAGAAAAAGTTTGTTATTTAGGACATTTAATTGGTCAAAATGATTTAAAACTGGATCCTAAAAAAGTTAAAGCAGCTAAAAATTATCCAAAACCAACTACTCAAAAGAAAGTTCGACAATTTTTAGGATTTACAAATTATTATAGAAGATTCATAAGAGACTATGCTAAAATTGCTAAACCTTTAAGTAATTTATTAAAGAAAGATGTAAAATTTGAATGGACTCAAGAAACTGAATATTCATTTAATTTATTAAGAGAGAAATTATGTACCCCACTTGTGTTAATTACTCCAGATTTTACTAAACCTTTTATTATTACCACTGACGCATCAGGATATGCTATTGGAGGTGTTTTATCACAAGGAAAAATTGGTCAAGATTTACCAGTTGCTTATGCATCAAGAGTTTTAAAAGATTCAGAAATTAGATATGATACTTATGAAAAAGAAGCTTTAGCTATTGTTTTTAGTGTTAAAACTTTCAGATCTTATGTTTATGGAAGAAAATTTTCACTTGTAACAGATCACAAACTTTTAGTTTGGTTCAAAAGTGCAAAAGATGTTAATGCACGAGTATTAAAATAGAGATTAAAATTATCAGAATATGAATATGATGTTTTCTATAAACCAGGGAAAATTAATTGTAATGCTGATGCATTATCAAGAAATCCAATTCAAAAGGATGAACAACATGTTAAAGTAACTACAAGATTACAAACTCAAAAGAATAAAGAAAAATTAGAAACAGTTAATAAACAAATAAAATATAATCAAAATACTGATAGTGATATTAATGAACCTCATAAAATTATTAAAACAACTGCTGAAATTCATGAAAAACCTAAAAAAAGAAAAAGAGGAAGACCAAAGAAAATTTTACCTGAAGAAAATGATGAAGATATTGTTGAAGAACAACCTAAAAGACAACCAAGAAAGAAGAAAGAAAAATCAATTAGGAAAAATCGTGAAGAAAAATTTGATAAAGATAAAAATTTTTCATCATCAATATGCAGTTCAGATGATAACATAAAAGATTTAATAAATGATAATCCTATCTCTGAAAACTCATGACATTCCGGTAGAAATTTTACATCACCTCTATAATGTAATTAAACAAATAAGAAAAAACCGAAAACATGAATTTCACCACATATTATGAAAAGCATATATCTGATGGATACATTTAAAAAAAAAAAAAATTTGAATAAACGGTTTTTTAACGAGAAAATACGTTTTGAAAACTAAACTTCGAAATTAACCAATCACAACAGCATCATCATTTTATTCGCTCGCTGATTGGTCAATATTTCTGAAGTTTTTATTATTGTAGAAAAATGCATAAATGTGAGAAAAAAAAATACGGATGCAAGATAGAATAAGAGCTTACGTTCTGCACGATAGTAAAAAATACTGTTTTGCAAAAAAAAAGCTTTTTATGATTATTAAAGCATTTTTATTAACATACAATGCAAAAAATGCAGAACACAATTTATTGCAATAATTCATCATTTTCCTCATTACACAAAATAAATAATACGAAAATTAAATTTCCGAAGACGGTGATCGCATACTTTAAAATCCGAAATTATAATAAAATAATTGTATGAACAATTTGTCATTATTATAAACAAATACTAATTGTTTATAACAAAAAAATTTTTGTTTTAAATTAAAATCACTTAAGGGTAATCAAATTTGGGAAATTGTAATAAAATAATTTGATTAACAATTTCTCATTGTTATAAACAAATAATATAATTGTTTATAATAAAAAAATTTTTTTTTAATATCAGAATCACTTAAGGTAAATCAAATTTGGGGAACTGTAATAAAATAATTTGATTAACAATTTCTTATTGTTATAAACAAATAATAATTGTTTATAATAAAAAAATTGTTTTTTAATATTAGAAGCTCTTAAAGTTAATCGGATTCGAGGAACCATAATAAAATAATCTTATCAACAATTTGTTATTGTTATGATCAAATGACAATTGTTTATAACAAAAAAAAATTTGTTTTTTAAGTGAATAACTCATTATTTTGAATCTTTTCAAATAAACTTCGTTTTATTGAAACTTTAACGAGCATTTAATAGGTGTACATTGTGATCATAATAATCAATCACTTATTATTCGATTCCAATACTGAAAGAACTTTTACCAGTGTTGATAGCACCGAAAATTGTGATAATGGTGACATCGATAATGCTATATTACCAGAATATTTAAGCACTTTAAATCCGCCGAACTTCCCATTTCATGAACTTATATTACGAAGATATTGTATTATTATATTACTGAGAAATCTCAATCTTAGTGAAGGTTTATGTAATGGAACACGGTTAATGATTATTGAACTTGGAAACAATCTTCTCAAATGTAAAATATTGAATGGAGACAAGTCAGGGAGAATAGTTTTTATAAGTAGGATCACATTATATTGTGAAAATATTTATCCTTTTACATTTAAAAGACGACAGTTTCCAATAGCATTAGCATTTGCAATAACTATAAATAAATCACCAGGACAAACTTTTGATAAGATCGGAATCGATCTTACTAAAAGTGTGTTTAATCATGGACAATTGTATGTGGCATTTTCACGAGTTCGATCCTGGGAAACTTTACAAATATATGTAAATGATGACAAAACGGATAGAATTGTTAAGAATTATGTGTACAAAGAATTATACATTTAGTTCAGTATTCAAAAATTCACTTATTACGTAACATATTACATTGCGAATAATCATAATACTACTTTACGAGTACTCTGTGAGTGAATGTTTTAATAATATTTGTCGCAATCAAACGTATACTTCGAGAGCACACTTCATCATGTTTAATGGGCGAACCGAATTTTGGGCAAACCAGATATTGGATAAATTGAGTATTTAGCGAATCGAATAATGATTACACTGCAAATCCTAAGATTTTACAAGTGTGTTAAAATGACACATGTAAAATATATTAAATTAAAATTTTTATAAATAAAACTGTACATGTTTCGTAAATATGTTTAACATACTATGTGTTAAAAGTCCATATTTTATTTGTATCATTGAATATTGAATGGATTATGTTCATAAAAAGTGTCTACCGGAATGACACAGTTGAATTTGCAGTGTAAACGAAACACATGAGTATGAATTGTATATTTTATTTAATAGTCACTATAAATGATTGAATAAAAAATATCGATGAAACAATTCGTTGATTAAACTTGAAACAACTCTGAGAAAAAACTGAATATACTATTAAATAATATCAAACCTAATACTAGAAGGACAGCGCGCTCGGAGAGCGCGCAACGTGTATAATCTAGTAATGATAAAAATGACGATGATAATAATAATGACAATGACATTGACGATGAACAGTTTAATAAAAATATTAGTGACGATGAAGAAAATTTATTTAAAGGAAATACTAAAAATGTAATTGATATAAAAGATTATTTTCACTTTAGAAAAGATAATTTAGCTTATTTTGTTGATTTAACAGGAGAACCATTAGATGAAGGAAGTTTAAAATTAAAAGAAATAAATAAATTACCAAAAATAAATGATTTACAATTAGCTATGGTATCATTTAAACGAGTGAATAATAAATATTATTTTGCTTTACCAATAAGAGATAAAGAAAAAGAATCGACAATAATTTTGAAGATAAATTAATTAGATTGAAATTGAAATCAATTTGTTTTGCTAAAAATAATAATATTGAAAATATTTCATGGTATGATATTGTTACAGAATTAAAAGATATTTTTGATCAAACAAATATTAAAGTATTCATTTGTTCAGGTACAATTATTTATGTTCCAGAAGATGAAAGAGATGTAATATTTTTCGAAATGCATAAATTACCTATAGGAGGTCATCATGGTGTAACTGAAACTTATCAAAGAATAAGAAGAAATTATTATTGGGAAAATTTAAAAGCAGATATACAAAGACGAATTCAACAATGTTTAGAATGTCAATTAAAGAAATTTGTTCGTAAAAAGAATAAAGAACCAATGGTTATTACAGATACCCCAGCTACTTGTAATATGGAAATTGCTTTAGATATTGTAGGAGGAAGACAAAAGAGGGAATGAATATATATTAACAATTCAAGATTTATTTTCTACATTTTGTGTAGCAATTCCTTTAAAAGATACTCAAGCAGTAACAATTGCTGATGTTTTTGTTAAACGATATATTTGTA
This sequence comes from Chelonus formosanus, assembly GCA_028641665.1. Classification (NCBI taxonomy): domain Eukaryota; kingdom Metazoa; phylum Arthropoda; class Insecta; order Hymenoptera; family Braconidae; genus Chelonus; species Chelonus formosanus. Next base: position 8,577,361 of record CM054002.1, read on the forward strand.
TTTTTGGTCCATCTAAAGTTATTTTAACAGATCAGGGTCGCAATTTGTTGGAGATCATAGAGCGACATCTCGTGATCGCCCGTGTAAGCAGGGTAAGATAAAACACTCCAAAATTTACGAGAAAGACTTCAGCAAGAGGAATTGAGACTGCAGGGACGAGAGAGTGAAAATGTCAAAAATGCTCTAGTTGGCAAAATGGACAAAGGAAAAAGGGAGCAGTACAAAAAAGGGCAGACATCAAGAAGGAAGCAAGACAGGTAAAATGAGTCGAGATGTTTCAAGTGTGGGAAAATTGGCCACATGAAGCGTGATTGTACTGGAAAATCTTGTAAGGAGTACTTGAAATATTGCAAAAGGAACTATAATTGTCATCACTGTCATGAAAAAGGACATTTTGTTTTGGGTTTGAAGAGACATATCGAGTGGCTACTCCAATCGAAGCAGGAATGCTGACAGATAAGTTAGTGAACGATAAACCACTCACAGATAAGCCCTTCCGAGAAGCTATTGGAAGCTTGCTATACCTCTCTACAGTATCAAGGCCTGACATTTGTTTGGCTGTAAACTATCTCAGTAGACAAGTCAGCAAACCACAGGTTAGTCATTGGAAGATGATTGAACGTGTATTTCGTCACATCAGAGGAACTGTGAACTTTGGAATATTTCTTGGTGAAGCTAAGCAACTAAAGGTATACACGGATGCAAACTATGGTGGTACAGAACCAGATATGAAATCTACAAGTGGTATTCTAGTGGACTATGGTGGTCCAGTGGTGTGGATGGCACAGAAACAAACAGCTGTGTCGCTTTCGTCAGCTGAAGCAGAATACCGAGCTGCAGCAAGTGGAGTGCAGGAGGTATGCTGGATTAGAAGAGTCATGAAAGAATTGAAGATTAGTAATGTCTCTGAACCCACTGAACTATATATACAGATAATCAGGCAGCAATACGAATGTTAGAGAGTGCTGAGGAAGGTAAAATGACAAAAGGAAAAAAACATATTGAGATACGTCGCAAATTTATAAACTCTCATGTAGAAAAAACTGTATGTCTACAATATATTCAATCGAAGCAGCAGATTGCAGATATATTTACCAAAGCCCTGAGCAGGAAAATGTTCGAAGAGCTTCGTCAGAAGCTGCTTAAGGAGGAGTGTTGGAGATCATAGAGCGACATTGTGTGATCGCCCGTGTAAGCAGCTTTTCGTGCGTGAACGTTAGAAATGTAGACACATATGGTCAGGTGTAGGTTTGGCGGTAAGAGAGCTTTAGAGTCTTAGGTAAATAAATTAATCTCTTTGTTAACTATTTATTTATTGTTGCTCACATTAACTTATATTGGAGTCAGGCATTCATTTTAAATACTCTTCACAGCATATACGCAAAATAAACTCCTAAACTATAAGGGCAATCAAAAATACGAATTCTTGTGTATTACATTGAAGTTATAATAGGAGGAAATCTGTAGTTATAAAATAAAGAATAAACTAACATGAAGGAACTTCACTTGTAAATAAATCAGACAAGCCCTTCCACACAATTTTATGAGTGCCTTGTTACAAAACGTTGCTAAAAGGTTCGGAATTAAAAAGTTACGAACAACAGCGTATCATCCACAATCAAACGGTTCATTAGAACGATCATACCAATCTTTGAATGAATATCTTAAGTTCTATTCATCAATCGATGATGAATGGGACGATTGGATAGAATTAGCAGTATTTTCTTATAATACTAGTTATCATTTTGGCATTAAAAATGCACCCTATACAGCAGTTTTCGGTCAACAAACTAGATTACCATCTAGTGAACCTATAAGAGAATGTGAACAATTACCTACTATGCAAGGATATTTAATTGATTTAGTTACAAGATTACATGGAATAAGATTATTAGCTTATCAAAATTTAGTTCAATCAGAAGAAACATCAAACAAATATTATGATAAATATTGTAATCCTTAAAATCTTAAACCAGGTCATTATGTCTTTTTACAAAGTGGACCTAATCCTGAAAAAACTAAAGATCAGTATTCAGGTCCATATAAAGTTCTTAAAATTTTAGCAAAAGGAAATGTGAAAATTCAAACTGAAAAACGAACACAAGTTGTTCATATGAATAGATTGAGATATTCATTCATTAATCCAGAAATAACACCAATACATAAAACACGACGATTAAGTTTTAAAATAGGTGATAACAATGAAGCTAATTAATTTACTTTACAGATGATTATCAAAATAATATTTGCTGCAATTTTATTTTTATTAAGTCTAACATCCGTTTTTGGGATAATTGGATACGATTGTGAAAGATCAACAACAAATTCAACCACCTTTTCAATTAATGAAATTGGAGATTGTGAATTTCCAGAAAGAGAAATTAATATTTCTCAACCTTTTATTCAATTATTACAATTAAAAAGAATTTTTTCAACTAAAGTAATACAATGTAAAATTGAAATTTTACGGACAGTTTATCATTGTGGAATGCATTCTCATATTTCAATTGTAAATAACGGGTTTAATGAATATTTGTACGGAATTTCTAAAGAAAAATGTTCTGCAATTCATAAAACAAGTTCTTTATATCTTGGAAGAAAATTTTTAACAGATTTAAAAATAAATGATACAACCACAAGAAGTGTAACACTTGCTGGAAGTATCGAGAATGATGGAAAATGTTTTGGAGAATATTATTCTGATATTTATGGAAATTGGGCTAACGTAGTAGTTCAAGGAATAGTTAAAATTACTTTACAAGAATATTTTGCAGAAATTAAATTAAATTCAATTAAGATTATCAATAACTTGTCCTTTAAAAAATCTTTGGTGTTTAGATTATGAAGGAGGATATACTTTCTGGGAATACATTTCACACGATGACTGTCAATTCAATAAATATGAAGTTTTATATTCGGGAAAAGTAAACAAAATAGTTGAAAAAGACTCAGAATCGCATGAAATCATTTATTCTTTAGAATCAAATGGAATTACTTTTGCTTTAGCCACGGTAAAAGTAGAAATAATATGTGGCTATAAAATAATCAGAACAGAACATCCAAGTTCATTTATTTATGAAATTAGTAAAGATGATTTATTAATCAAAGAAAGTATAACAACAGAAAATTAAGATTTATTTACGTACGTTAATTCTAAGTTTGTTTACGTTGAAAAATTTATTCAAAAACAAATGAAACTATTATATAATGATATTTTAGTTTATAGATGTTATCTAGAACGTAATGTTTTACAGAATTCTTTATAATTAGCTATACAAAATTCAGATGAATTTGCGTATAATTATATGAAAGGGCCAGGCTATATAGCAATTATAGCAGGCGAAACTGTAACAATAATTGAATGTTTAGCTGTAGATGTATCGGTATACCCAAGAGAAGAATGTTATCAAGAATTATCAGTAATCAACGGAAACTCAAGTCGTTTCTTAAAACCCAAAACGTACATTTTAGTGAGGAAAGGAACTCAAATTACTTGCGATTTTCAATATTTACCTATTTTTAATGTCAATGGAGTTTGGTACAGATTTTCACCTAGACCTATTGAAGTTGTTCCACCAAATATTTTTAAACCTTTAACAAAATCGACATGGAAATATGTTCAATCAAAATCTTTAGCTACAAGTGGTATTTATTCTCAACAAAATTTAGAAAAATTAAGAGATCGAATCATGTCTGCCTTAGAAAAACCAGCAATATTGAATAACATTGCACGTGTTTTATCTGGAAAACAAACAATTAATCAAGGAGAATCAATGTGTAATTTATTTGATCAAAATTCATTAGAAAAACTTGCAGAATGAACATGGAAGAAAACTTGGAGGAAGTTTGTAGCTTTTGGAACAATAAGTGCAGGACTTCTCGGTATATTTACCATTATTCGTCTGATGAAATTAGTTTTTGACACAATTATTCATGGATATGCTATAAAAAATGTTTATGGTTGCTCATATTATCTTTTATTATCTTTTTGGAATGCATGTACTCATTTTATTCTTTATAAAGCTCAAAATAAAAATAATAATTGTAATAATAGTAATTTGAATGACAAAACAGAAAAAAATAATTCTAACAATAATGAAAATGATAATTCAAAAATGGAAGTTATTATAGATCAACCTTAAGTTCAAATTAATTCACCAGCAATTCCTTATGAATTTCAACAAATTATGTATTAACAAAATCAACCACAAATTTGTTATCCAAAATTAGAAGAAAACAAAAATCAAGCAACTACTTTTTATCATCAAGATCAAGAAGGAAAATCTTCAAGAATCGATCAAAATAAATTTCAACAATCTGAAAATAATGAAAGAAGAATTTATCTAAAATTAGATGAAACAAAAATAAATTCAATAAAACCAAATCACTCAAAATTACAACATAAATCTGTCAGTGTATTCAATATGGCTGAATAAATTTTCAAATTACTGACAAATATAAATCATTATTATTCATCAAAATTATTTAATAATTAAAAATTTTACAGATGAAAATTCCTGATGGTGTATTAAAATATATGCAACAACAAGAAGAATTGGATCTGTTATATGGGATTCCTTATACAAGGATTCCTGGAAGAAACATAAAATTTTATGCAAGTTTAATTACAGCGTCATGTTTAGAAGTAGATGAAAAAGAAGAAGAAATTTATGTTGATTATTATAATAATCAACTTCTATGCATTGAGTGTTATCAAACATTATCAGAAGAACAAAAGAGATCATTCAGTTATTGTAATAAAAATTGGCATCTTCTTTGTCCACCACGTCTAGTAGTTCAAGATTGTGCAAAATGTTATAGAAGAATTGTGATTTCAAGACCAGGATATATATGTGAAGATTGTTCAAACACATGGGTACACTATAGAGACATTATAGAAAACAATTATGCAATAAAAATTAAAAGTTATAAGTAAATGTAATTTTAATAGTGATTTAGATATATTAAATTTAATAAAATACTTGAAAAATGTTAGAAAGACATAAATATATAAATATAATAAAAATTTCAAACAACATTAAAAATTTTAAAATAATTAAAAATAAAAAAAAAAAATAATTATAATTATCCAAATATTATTTTTAAAATAAGTTTTTGAATTTTATTCCGGAAGGATAGCCAATTTCCTTCGCTCACACCCATTTCAATTGTTTTAAGTGTGGGGGAAGAAGGGTCGTTGATATGTCCCTGTAGGCGCTAAAGTTTGAATGAAATATTTTCAATTAAATACTATTATATTATTTTTATAATTAAATTTCTCATAAAATAAATATATTCAATAAATTAAATAGTTAATTCATAGTATATTGTTGATTCAAAATATCGAAAAAAAAAAATATATATATATATAATAAAAATAATAAAAATAATAAAATAAATTAATTAACTAAATTAATATCTTAGTTTATATTCAATACTCATTCTATTATTATATTAATTATACTTATATTTATTATTGAAATTCATTTGAACTATTAATAAATTATAAGTTTTAAATACATTAAATATTACTACATATATTTTCCCTTTGGAGCGCATCAAGGACGTTCGATTCACGCGTTATCAAGGGAAGTTTCAAATGACAGGTATTCTTTAGCATATGTTTAACTCTCTTCTATACCCCGTTGATGTCTAAAAACTTATTTCGATGGGTAACAACTCATATTAAAATTTATAAGTGATTCATTCAATCAAACGATTTACTCAAGTCCAGTTGTGACATTTTATTATTTTCGATAGATTTAGTCTGTCGTGATCATTTAGACTGTGATGAATTCAGTTTGAATGCTGTTCGAGGGATAAATATACGAGATCAACCAGAAGTATTCGAAGAGCTCATGGATTATAAGTGTGTAAAATTAAGAGAAAAAGTTGTGAAAATTTTCATCCAAATTATGGACAATTGGAGTGATAAAATTTTGTGTACTAACTGTTACTTTCAAATTGTTTCTGAGGAGAGATTTAATTTCAAAGTTTATAAAGAATTTTATATTATTACCAATACACCAAATGAACAGTGCAATGAATGTGGCAATAAAATATTAAATATAAGATCTTGTGAGGAATGTTATGAATGCATTGCTGAATTCTTAACACACGAAAAATTTTTGAAAGAGCATGGAAGGATGAAAGTGTCTTATTAAAACCATCAATACGATTATATTTTTTTTTTAAAAACAAAAAAAAAATGTATGAAAATGAAAATAACATATGCTTATTAATAAAAAAAAATCTATTTTATCCATTATTATAATTTAAACAAAAAAAAAAGGGTTCTGATTATTTTATCCTAGAATATGATATTAAAAACAAGTTTAGAAAATAGAAATTCTAATTTAAAAGAAAATAAAATATATATAAAAAAAAAAATATATATATATACATAAAAAAAAAAAAAAAAGAAGGTAATTATAATATTAAATAATTTTTATAGGCATATCTTGAATTATATATTTAAAAAAAAATGAATAATAAAAAAATAATATATTAATTAAATTAAAAATTTATTATTAATAATTTTAAGAAATATTTCTTATAATATTTTATTGATTTTAATTGCGTTCAACAATGCTTCAGATGTAATTAAGTATAAAAAAAAAGACCGCCACTTTTGTGAACATACAATAGAGGATAATGTAGGATTACGGTCCGGTTTTTAATATGGTCCATTCGTTTATTATGTGAGCGATAATTTAACAGAATATAATGGAATTGAGTAAAAACAGAAAGTAACCCATCATTCTATATTTTCAATAAGTTACTTTCCGTTTTTACTCAATTACATTATACCCAGTTAACTTATCGCTCTCATAATAAACGAATGAACCATATTAAAAACCGGACCATAATCCTACTTTCTTCTCTAAAAGAATTGAAATAATATTGGCGAACTAGCGAAAGTCATACTGTTTCCTGATGGAGTTAAGGCAACTAACTGTTAACTTCAGAACAATAGTCACAATGTGTGAACCTTTCTTTTTTTTTACAAAAATATGAAGCAACAGTTGCAACAAAATGAACATGACCCTGATGTACATGAATCTATCAGGGTTGCTAGTGACAAGAGAAACTGATTGTAGTGAGAAATTGATGTAGTGCATCGATTGGTAACTGCTAGTATAACTCTAATAGATCTGCTGACCTAAAATATATCCTCCAAATAACAAAATAGTCTTTGGTATTTCTAAGAAATTCTAAGTCCATTTATTGCTCTTTATATGAGCTCTTTATATGTGCACTCCTATTACTCCTATAATATTAATAAAATTGTCTAAATGCTATGTTTTCTCTAAGTGAATCAATATCATGGACAATATGACATCTAAAAAATAGTTCCATTTACTGTGTTGTTTGTAGTGTCATTAAATGTGGATAACTTGTGATATTTTAAACCATATTTCCTAATGACTGTCACTTTTAGCCATCATTGTAATTATTTTTCTATTAATCTGACTAGTATACATGGATGTTATGATGAAATTAATTTCTATATCCGTACCTTGGAAAAGGTGTTAATATTTTATTTTGAAGTATCTGAACTATATGGTTTCTCATCAGTTGCACATCATATGACTTCTGATTTTCTGGTGGTTTATTGTAGCACAATAATGTTGCAAAATAGATTGCAAATGCTCCACAATCTATACCATTACTTTATTCTTGAACTTTATGAAATATATAATTCATATAAAATCTGTATAATGCATTTAGGTAATTGATTTGATCAGTCTCCAAGTAATTTTTATTCAAGCTATCATAAATGGGGACATTGCAAAATCTATAAGTAAAGATTCAAGTGAAAATTATATGAGTGATATTTTTGAAAAATATAGTAAAAGAAATCGCAAACTTGAAAAGATCAGTTTAGCAGATTTTGCAGCCAACTACAATGATACTCATAAAAAGGAATCAAATGACGATGAAAGCACGGATGATGTCACTTAAAAACGACAAAAAACGGCTATTATTCGATATAGAAGATATAAATTGAAACAGGACCCAGGAAATTATTATCGAGAACAAATGTTATTTTCATGCCGTGGAGAAATGAGAAAGTAGCAATTGAAGATGTTAATTACGAAACAGTATATAATAATAATATACAAATTATAGCAACTAATCGAGCTAAATTCTCCATAATTTCCGATGAGGCAATTGATGAAATATTAGAAGAAGTAGAAAAAGACAATCGTGACATAACAAATAATACTGACGAAGATAGCGGTGATTACGAAGTATCTGATGATCAACGCATTGACATATTTCGACAAGCTGGTGATGAAAAAGTAAAGCAAAACCCACTGAAAAATGTCATTCAAAAAATACGATATACAATGCTACCTCGAATATCTGAAGTAGAACTTTATAGTATGATGAAAAATCTAAATATAAAGCAGAGAGAAATTGTAATGCACATCTTCAATTATTATACGACAGGTAAAACTCCATTTAAAATATTTCTTAGTGGATCGGCTGGTGTCGGTAAAAGCACTGTCATAAATACATTGTACCAATTAATAACAAACTATTTTGATAAATTGCCAGGTGGAAATAATGATAAAATAGTTGTGCTATTATGTGCTCCATCTGGTAAAGCTGCGTTTTTGATTAATGGTGTAACACTGCATTCTGCTTTTTCTTTACCGTGTAAAAATTCTGGTGTTAATATACCCGAACTTTCTAGCGATATAGCAAATACTATACGAGAACAATTAAGTAATGTACAACTTATAATTATAGATGAAATTTCAATGGTTGGGTCTACCATATTCGGTTATATTGATACGAGATTGAGGCAAATAAATGGTGTAAATGAACCTTTCGGTGGTGTATCAGTACTAGTCGTTGGGGACTTAAATCAATTGCCTCCTGAAAATATAGACCTGGTTATCAAGTTTCAAGTCACACTGAAATGGCACCATTTCTCGATATGAACCCTTTATGGGATCAATTTGACTTTTTTGAATTAACAGAAATCATGCGTCAGAAAGATGATTTACCATTTATCAATGCTCTAAATCATTGAGCTCTCGAAAATATTAACAGTGATGACATGAAATTACTCAAATCACGAGAAATAAAAAATTTAAAAGATATTTCAGAAACAGCTATGCGGCTGTATGCTACTACTGCTAAAGTAGCTGCTTATAATGCACAAATAATTTCTCAATGTCCGAGTGAATTGTTCACTTCAAAAGCTGAAGTTGTATTCTCAAAAGAAATAAGTGAAGGAGAGAAAAAAATGATGTTAGAATCAATGAGAAAAAAAGAAAACTAGATTGCAATTGTATTACCTGATATTATCGAATTGAAAGTCAACATTTAATACATGATAATGAGAAATATTGATGTTGAGGACGGTTTAGTAAATAGTGCTTGTGGTGTTTTAAAATACATTGAATGTAGAGATAATAATATACCGTTCATATTATGGTTTAATTTCTATACTTCAAGAGTAGGCATAAAAATACGAGCTCGTTATCGTGATCATATGATTCAAAATAAAATAGATAAAGTTTTGACACCGATAGAAAGAATATTAATTCAGAGTAGTGGTGCTACAGATAATAAATATGAAATTATAAAAAATCAATTTCCTGTTATGGCCGCTGAAGCAATAACTATTCATAAAAGTCAAGGCCAAACTTATGACAAAATTTGCTTAGATTTTACTGTTCAAGAAAGGCGAACTTTGTCAATGTTGTATGTTGCTCTAAGTCGTGTCACTAAATTAAGTGGCCTATTTATAATTGGAGAATTCAAAATACCAAATGTAACTAACAATACAAAGGTTGCTAATTCAGCACTTGTTGAGTTAGAACGATTGAGGACTGACGAACGATTAAAACTTTCGTATAATACTTTAGATAACACAGTAGGAACAAAAATAGTGTATCAAAATGTTGGTACATTAAGAAAGAATCTAACACATATAATCACAGATATGTGGTATTTTAGAGCAGATATAATAATAATAATAGCGAAACTTTATTATTCCATAGTAATAACGTTGAGATTAAAAATTTCAAAATTGCTTTAAGAATTGATTGTAGTATAAATACCCGTGGATTAATATGCTATGTAAAGAATGACGTCCAATATACAATAATATAATGTGAAAACTCTTATGCAGATAAGAGACATGTGCATTTATTTGCAATAAAAATTGGCGATCTGTATTTGATAAGTGGATATAAATCTCCTAAAGCAACAGAAATGATGTTTGAAATGACTATGAATAATATTATACAAAAATTGTCAACCAATAGTCATGTCATATGAATGGGGGATTTCAATGACGGCATGATCAATTATCGTGACAAATTCAATATTTACCCAATTGATTATTTAAAGAGGTATCAATTATCACCGGCTTTACCATCGGAAACCATTACAACATCACGAAATACGCAAATTGATATTATTTTTACAAATGTTCAGAACATACAGTGTAGGGTGTATGAGACATATTTTACTTATCATAAAACAATATACGCTGTATATAATAATATTCTTACTGTGAATGACTCTGACAGTTACAATTTTAATGAAAATATTGTCAACGATGATAATGTTATGGACACTAATGATGAAATGGATATCGATAATAATCTAGTATACCCTGATAATAATAATATCGGAGATGAAAGTTTAATGGATGTTGACAATAACTATGATGATCACAATGAAACCGACAGAAGTCTTCATGAATCTTCTGTACAAAATGATATCAGTAGTACTAATAACGATGCTGACAATAGTAATAAGCCATATAATTTCGATATTTCAATCGCGGAATGTCAAGAAGTATCTCATTATCAATGTTACTTAACCGATAAACATATTAATTTATTCCATGAAATAATGAATAGAAAATTAAATTCAGAGAGAACTTTTAATTTTGCCCAATTTTGCCCAACGCAGCTTTACCAGATGGAGCACATAATAGCACAACTATTTTATCATTATTTCCACCTGGCAATTTATCAAAATAGTTTGTTATTAATTGGTACAATGTATTTATGACAGTGCTTTTACCGACACCAGCCGATCCACTAAGAAATATTTTAAATGGAGTTTTACCTGTCGTATAATAATTGAAGATGTGCATTACAATTTCTCTCTGCTTTATATTTAGATTTTTCATCATACTATAAAGTTCTACTTCAGATATTCGAGGTAGCATTGTATATCGTATTTTTTGAATGACATTTTTCAGTGGGTTTTGCTTTACTTTTTCATCACCAGCTTGTCGAAATATGTCAATGCGTTGATCATCAGATACTTCGTAATCACCGCTATCTTCGTCAGTATTATTTGTTATGTCACGATTGTCTTTTTCTACTTCTTCTAATATTTCATCAATTGCCTCATCGGAAATTATGGAGAATTTAGCTCGATTAGTTGCTATAATTTGTATATTATTATTATATACTGTTTCGTAATTAACATCTTCAATTGCTACTTTCTCATTTCTCCACGGCATGAAAATAACATTTGTTCTCGATAATAATTTCCTGGGTCCTGTTTCAATTTATATCTTCTATATCGAATAATAGCCGTTTTTTGTCGTTTTTAAGTGATATCATCCGTGCTTTCATCGTCATTTGATTCCTTTTTATGAGTATCATTGTAGTTGGCTGCAAAATCTGCTAAACTGATCTTTTCAAGTTTGCGATTTCTTTTACTATATTTTTCAAAAATATCACTCATATAATTTTCACTTGAATCTTTACTTATAGATTTTAGAGTGGTTTCTGATTTAAATAATAAAATTCGTTCCACTATTGGGCTAGTATTGATAAATATGGATTTGCGACTTTTTTTTGATAATGGTAGTGATAAAACATGGTGAGTAGCTTCCTGTGCTGACATTAACTTACTATCAAAAAATACATTCTCAAGCGTACAAAGTTTTTCTTTTATACTCTTATTGTTAATATTACATTCTTCAGCAGCTTCTCTCAATAACTTAGATAAGCCTCCGTTAATTTTACTAATATAATTAGTAACATAACTTTTTACAGCATATTCATCGAGAATAAATTGCTAATCAATATTGGATTCAAATAATTGTAAAATATCTTTATTATAATTATTAATGTGTACTTCTTCACTCGTTCTTCGACTACGTATGGCAAGAATGTACTCGTGCTCAGTCATTTTCAATACCTTTAAAATATCATCATATTAAACTAACCGTTTTTTATTAGCATAGAAATTACGCATTAATTTGTTGACAACTTTGTATGATTTGGGTGCAACTTCACCTTCCTTAAGGGGCTCTAATATCATTGTTTTTTTCATTACCGGATAGGGTGTATGAAATCGGCATTGTTTATCCCGCTTACCTTTATAGCAAGTATGTGAACGTTTATGAACTTCGAATTTAACATAAGGATTACTTTCGTCATTTTCACATGTAATAAGCTTATCTATAAAATTGATAAGTTCATCATTACAACTATCTTTTTTCTGAAATTTCGGTGCTTCTTTTAACCATAATAGTATATGCTCATGTGTACTCCCGCGTTGTTAAAATTCTACGCGCTCATAACTATCTTCAAGTACATAAGTACCAAATATACTATCATGTTGTTTTAACAACCATACAAATTTACTTGCTTTATAATCAAAATATCTAGCACAAGAAACAGGATCATTTCTTATCAACGTAGTTTTAGTATTGTTGTCCAATTCATAAGCTTCTCTTATATTTAATATTTGACCTCCAGTACTATATCTCATTAAAGTCTGAAGTAATTCGAGCCAATATGATTCACCAGCCGACAACATCAGAAAAAATGTTGGCTTAGTGAGTTGACGAATCATAGCTAATAATTCTTTTTTTTTAGTTTCCCAAAAAGCAGGAGACGAACGAATATATTTAAACATTCGATATCCATCATCAAATTTTTCTATTTCATCTACTTTTGTAGCATTAAATACATCTTCTGCTTTTAAATCTTTATTCATATTTCTAGTCGTTTTCCTTAAACATATATTAATACTTACTAAACATGTTTTTCTAAATTCTTTTTAGCGATAAATAAAATCCGTGAAGGAATGCACGATCGACGATCATAACGTCGTACTTCTGATTTGATTCGGTCTGTATAAGATACGTTTTGCGGCAATTTCATTTCGTAGCCTCCAAATATTTTCGGAAAGCACAATTCATCTAAATCTTTAATTTTATGCCATTGCATTGGTTGTTTATTTTGACCTGGTGCAATCACGTTAATAACTGGCCCGGGATCTTGTGGAATAACCATATTATTATCTAATAATAATACTTTGTCATTATATATTTGATTAATATCTATAACAGGAGTATGGCAGTTATCATTATTATTGTCTTTGTCGTCGTTATTCGTCACTACTTCAGATTCAATATCATCTATATCCTTTTCGTCGACTATGAAATCTACTTTATCATGAATGTCCATATCGTCGTAGCGATCAAAATATTTTTTGTCAACTTTTATGTTATATTTTTTATATAACGGAGTTTTAACAAGATATTTCAGAGCCTTACATACGATTCCAGGCCTAATATTTTCAAACATATAATGACTTTTATGAATGATGTGACGTTTCAATTTTACTTGTATTGTCTGCATATTATTAAATTTTCGTGGTAATACTTGTAACATATCATTTACATTAATAAGAATATTAACTACACTTTCCTTTAATCCTAAGTGTGGATTTAACGCAAATGGCTTCAAAGCACGGATTTGCATAAAGTTCAGTACTGGTGCTACCATTCTCTCTTCAAGATCAGAAAGTTCTTGGATAGTTTTTGATACTGTCACAAATTACAGGCCATTACTTGTAGACAATTTATAAATTTTACCAGCATATGCTGAGTTTTTACATGTACTGCATATATAGTCAGATGGGAAATTAACTATTAACATCAAAAAATCGGTACCACTATTATTTATTTTTTTTTGCTTATTTAACTCAACAACAGAGTGTTTAAAAAATATACCTTCACAGCAACAGCGTATGAATGATGGTGTTTCTTTTCTCATTTGAATAAATTGCAGTTTCAATTTACATGATGGATCATTATGGTTTTTTTTATTAAATTATTGTACATTTCATCTCGGAAAGATACAAAGTCATTCATTCGACTGTCTCTTTTACGTTTCATATCATTATCTTTTTCACGACTACGATATTTGCGGTTATTTTGTCGATAATGTGTCATTTTCTTCTTATTGATTATGTTTTCATTATGTTTATACTGAAGACAGTGCTACCGTAATCGCATTTTTTTGCGATTTGTTATATTTCTAGTTGTTTCACGTAACATTTGATGAGAAATTCTCGTTTGTAGAATTTCATTTCGATTGATAAAATTTTTCATAGTTTTTAAAATACTTTTATAATACCGGCTTATATGTTTCATAATTATTATAATTTGAGCTCGTTTAAAATGAAACATAGCTCCTCGAGTTTTTTTAAGTTTTTCTTTGGATTTGTTTAGGTCATCACGGACTAATTGCAATTTTTCACGTAAAAAAACAAATTTTTGAGCTATTATTGTCCATTTCATTGACTAGAAATTCTTTACGTAGTTTTTCCATTCTTGCACGATGAATATTTTGACGTCTTTCTGTTAAACAAAATGTCGGATTTTTTCTCAATTTTTTGACCCGTTGTCGATTTTTTTTGGTTTCAAATTTTCTAAATTCTTCATCATCACGATAATCAGAAATTTGCTGACGATTTTGTGTTTTCTCGACCTCTCAAAAATCATCATCATTACGATAGTCAGAAATTCGTTGTCGATTTTTTTCATTTTCTACTAATCGGAATTCATTATTCTTTCGCAAAGCACGCATCCTTATCATTACCTGCTGATTATCGGAACGTTTGTAGTCAGGATCTAATCGTAAATTGCGCTTTAATTGTGCAGACTTTTCTTTTTTGCATTCTATTTTTGAGGTCGGAGATACCAGATTATTGCTAATAACTCCTTTTTTTGATCGATAGTTCCGTTTTTTTTCACTTTTACTTTTTTGGAATTGTTTTTTAGTTCTTATTTTCGTTTCGTGTATTTATTATGTTTAAGAGTGGTTTCTTATACAAAAAATATCTCATTGCCTTAAGCAGACGGAAATGAGATTTGATTTATTTCATTATCTACTGAAATCCAATCTCTTCAAGCAAACGAAAATGAGATATGATTTATTTTAATATATATTTTATCATTATTATTATATTATATATTTTTTATTTATTATATTTTCTCTGTATTTTTTATATATTTTGTATTATTTATTCTGTATATATATACACAGAGTATTATATATTCTGTATTATTTATTCTGTATATATATACAGAGTATTATATACTCTGTATAGTATATAATACTCTGTATATATATACAATATAAATATTATATAATATACAAATAAAATATAAATTAATATATTATATTAATATAATAATAAAAAGGGCTATATATCACTAGATTCAGCACCAAATCAACAGTTGCTCCATGGCGGTCGCTTAAAGAACATCCGTTTCGAAAAGAGAAGATAACGCTCTGTTAAAAAAGTAAAAAAATAAAAAAAACAGCACCCTAAAGAAAAAAAAAGAAGAAGTAAAGTTTCTAGGTGAAAAAAAAAAAAAAATCAATAAACAAGATTGCAAGAAATCACGACCTGTAGCAGATTTAGATAATCATCATGGTTTTTCTCCATGTTCATTCTTGTGAGTGTGCAAAACCAGAGCTAGAATTATTTTCTGTTCCACCGACACAAACAACAATTAAAGGTCTCAATGGTTATTTTATACACCGATTTCATCATTAACACATAATTCACCTATCGACTTTGTTGTACAAGGTCAAGGAGATGAATACATTGACCTTGCGCATACTATGTTAAATTTAGAAGTCGAAATTACATTTCGTGAATCATTACAACCAAATAGTGATCCAAAACCAACATCAAATATTGATGCTGGACCTATAGATAACTTTATGCATCCTCTGTTTAATCAAGGAGATGTCTATTTCAATCAAAAATGTGTATCACCGCCTAACAACTTATATGCCTATAGAGCATACATCGAAACACTATTAAATGATGGTCGTGATGTAAAAAATTCTCATCTGATTACTATTGGATGGTCTCAAGTCACGCCTGGTAAAATGGATAGTCTTAGAGATAAAAAGGGAGGCTCGGAAAAACGGCGTCAATATTTATCACATGGGAGAACCTTTGATTTACTTGGCCATCTCTGTTGTGATGCATTCAACCAAGAGCGTTTTTTAATAAACGGTGTTGAAACACGGCTACGTTTAACAAAATCTCGAGATTCATTTTGTTTAATGAATACTTCAGCTGTTGAATGCAAAGTTGAAATAATTAAAGCCTCTCTGATAATAAGGCGTGTAACGATTGCTCCGAGTACTTTACTTTCACATTATCGAGTTTTTAAAAAATCTATCGCTAAATATCCTTTAAAACGTATAGAAGTTGAGGCTTTTTCTGTACATGGAGGTGTTCACGGCGAAACTATTGACAATGTTATTTTGGGGCAATTACCACGACTAATAATCATAGGTTTTGTTGATAACAAAGCTTTTAACGGCGATCCAAAATTGAATCCTTTCAATTTTCATCATTATAAAATTAATTATTCGTCATTATATGTCGATGGTCGTCAAATTCCTTCAAAACCTCTCCAGCCAGATTTTACTAATAATTCTCTATACGTTGATTGTTATCACACATTGTTCTCAGGAACAGGCATACATTTTCTTAATGAAGGAAATGACATCAGTCGTATGTACTATCCAAATGGCTACTGCTTATTTGCTTTTGATTTGACACCTGATCTTTCCGCAAACAGCAATGCACACTGGAATTTGATCAGACATGGCTTCAACTATAAATTGTATTATTTATGCTGAATATGAAAATATACTTGAAATTGATTCATCTCGGCAAATTATTGTGGATTTTGCTGGTTAGGTATATTTTTAATAAAGTAGAGTAATATTGTTCAACAAAGAGCTCAGTATTGAACTAATCGTCTACCGTGTAATACGTTTTGAATAGTGTGCATCATTTTGACTCAAGATGAAATTCGTAATTAATATACAAGGGTTTTTCAATAACGACGCTGATTTTCTACCAAAAGAACTTGCCCTGTTTGCTTTAGAAGCAAATATTATTGGCCATTGGATAATTGCTCCTGAATTTTCTTATTCATTATCATCGGAATCAAAACAACATGCAAATATCTTATTGACATCACAATATGGTATACCATGGTACGAAGGCTTATCATCAATCAAGGCTGTATACAACAATTTACGAGCTATTACACACAATGCTGTGCCTATTTATACACGTGGTTTCATGCAAAAACGCTTGTTAGAAACGGTTGTAAGTAAAAAAATTATAAATATCGACGACATGTTTGATAAATCGCCATTAACTGTCCTGTCAACTGTGGATATGTATTGTTCATATCACTCTGCCCGACAACCGTGTTCACAGGCCACTGTTCAATGTCAGCGACTTATTATTACCGTAGTTGGCTACAAGATAATTCGTCAATGTACATTAAATCTACGGTCTCTCTAACAGCCAAGCAAAATTTAAATTGTGACGATAATAACTGTAAAGCCTGTAATGAATAAGTTGCAAATTATAGAAGCTCTTCAGTACATCCCGGCTCATACAATAGGCGTCTATCCAGCAGACAAGATTCCGAAGGTGTGGACGAAACCGACAGCATTTGTGGTTGATACAGATGGCCACAAACAACCAGGACAACATTAGGTTGCCATGTACGTCAATCGAGATGACATCGGCTGCTACTTCGACAGCTATGGAATGCCACCAATTACTCCAGAACACCTTAGGAGGCTTAGAGAGAATTGCTGATACTTCCGCCACTCCGTCAAAGATCTACAACAGGAAGATTCTCAAGTGTGCGGCCAATATTGTATCATGTTTTTGCATGCTATGTCTATTAATTATCCACTTAGTGACTATTTATCTTGCTTTAGTAGAAAACATTCCGAAAAAGAATGGAATTGTAGCTGAATATTATAAGACTTCTATGAAAAAGAAATGTCTGAAATATAATAAAAATACATTTATGGGTGAAGGGCTTAAATTTGATCAAATATGCTTGAGTAAAAATAAAATTGTATTTAAATAGAAATAATAACTTAATAAATCCATATTTATCTATTTTGTCCGGCGATTCTTTTAACACCTTATGTCATTTATAATAAACATGTTTAATACCGTTAAATCGTAACCAATTATTAGCTGTCAGCGCGTGTATATGGGTCGGCCATCATGCCGCGTTGCTAAGCAACGACGTCAAACATTGGCGGGTGATACACGTGCCGTGTAGCATTAAACATATAGCTATTTTTTTTCAACGCCTTTATTAGTTGCAGTGTAATTGTGCTCTCATTCGCCCAATATACTGCTCATGCGCCACGCCTGTAGCTGAAAAGGAAGTTGGCGCATACATATCTGCGCGTAGCGGCCGTAAATACGGTAACCCGTTTGTGCGCAGCTTCCTTTAGACTCACTTCCACGCTGCGAGCGGCAGCAACAGGCCCCCCGTGCGTAGGCCCTAGCTGGGCAAGACTGAGCACTAGAAACGGCGTTCAGCCAGCGTGAAGCGGACTCAGTCCCACCACGCGCTAGCCCCTCCACTCTTACTCTCGAGCGTGGTAACACAGCTGCCGCTTACCCGTCGAAAGATATACCACAGCGCCAGCCGCTAGATGGCTCGTCAAGGCCCTTTAGCCAAATTACACCTCGTGCTACGTTATCAATTAAAATTCAATAATCATATTTTTTAAATACGAATAAAAATTTTTATATTTAAATACTTTATCCCACGCAACACCTTCCCCCACTCCTTGTGAAACCGCTCTGGCTGACACAAATTCATCCCCACTTTGTGGTGGGGATGGAAGTGGGGTCCGCTAAAGTAGCAGCATTCTACTAATGTTTATGGTTTAGATGATTATAATAACATTGCACCGGTTTATTTAGGTATATATTATGATATAGAGAAAGCTCGTATTCATCTTTTGATTTCTGAGATGGATGTAGACGCAAATAAAAAACCTGTTCATCATTATTCATTCATCAATTGTCTTTCTCGTTTGGTATCAAGTCAACTATCAAATCACCATGGAAGTGTAGCTCTTTGCGATCGTTTTTTGAATCACTTTCACAAGACAGAATCCTTTGATAACCATATTTGAGATTGTATTAATTTCAATAAAAGTAAAATTTCATTTCGCACCAAAAAAGAAGAATTAAAAATGAAATTTAAAAATTTTATGTATAAAGAAAAAGTACCTTTTGTAATTTATGCAGATTTAGAGTGCATTATTAAACCTCCTATTAACACTAGAACCGCCGAAGTTACCGCTGAATATATTAATTCAGTGAATATATTAATTTAAAACCGCTGAATATATTTATTCAGTAAAAGTCAAAAAGTTTAATTATCAAAAATGAAATACAAACAAAGTGAGAGGTAATTGAAAATGTCGATGGGACAAAATTGGAACGGCAGTGGTTCTAGTGTTAACAAAAGATCTGAACATATACGATGTAGTATAGCTTTTTATATACATTGTTCTTATGATAATTCACAATCGAGATTCACTCTTGAACGTGGACAAGATTGTATAAAATGGTTTATGACGGAATTACAGGAATTCGCTAACAAATATAAAGAAATAATCGAAAATCCAAAGTCAATGGACTCATTGACTAATGGCCAACAGTCTTATTCTTATACAGAACAAAATTGCCATATATGTGAAAAGCGCATTGAGCCCAATCAGCTGAGAGTTCGTGATCATTGTCATTTGACGGGAAAATTTCGTGGTCCTGCTAATAATGAGTGTAATTAAAATTATCAAATAGATGCCATAATTCGAATCGTTTTTCATAATTTATCGGGATACGATTCACATTTTCTTAATAAATCATTATCATCACCAGATTTTCCCGGTCTTATAACTATTATTCCTATCAATAAAGAAAAATATACATCATTCACCAAAACAGTTAAAATCGATAAAAATAGAAATTTCAAAAGATCACGTGATGATGATGAAGATGATGATAATTATGATAAAAAGAAAAAAAAAAATTCAAACATACAGCTCCGTTTTATAGATTCATTTCTATCATGAGCGATAGTATCGATAAATTATCGAAAATTTTATCGAATGATGATAAAATCATGACACGTAGGAGTTTCCCTGATGAAGAATCATTTTATTTAGCAACGCGTAAAGGTATATTTCCATATGAATATTGTAGTGATTGGGGAAAACTTAAAGACAATCAATTACCGAATAAAAAAATTTTTTTTCCCACCCTTAATAATTCCGATATTACTGATGAACAATATAAGCTAGCACTTAAAGTATGGTCTCACTTTAATACTAAAACATTAGGTGATTATTACGATTTATATTTAACTATGGATGTCCGTCTTTTAACTGATATATTTGAAAATTTTAGAATAAATTGTATTAGAACTTATAATTTAGACCCTTTACATTACTACACAGCACCTGGATTAGCATTTGACGCTATGT
Source organism: Chelonus formosanus (assembly GCA_028641665.1). NCBI lineage: Eukaryota > Metazoa > Arthropoda > Insecta > Hymenoptera > Braconidae > Chelonus > Chelonus formosanus. The sequence continues at coordinate 8,598,009 of CM054002.1, forward strand.
TTAAATGCATAGGAATTGAATCCGATATTTTGAATGATGTACAAATGATATTATTCATAGAGAAAGGAATTAGAGGCAGCGTATCGCAATGCTGCGATAGATATGCTGAGGCAATAAATATATAGGTGATAATTATCAACCGCTTAAAGACACATCCTCGCTTTTCACTACCATACGGTTCTTTTGAGTGGTCTACAACAGCAGTCGATATAATGACAATACGTGATTATGATCCTTATGGTTATATACTTAAGTTGATTTGGAATATTCCCCGAGTTTATTTGAGAGACATAAAGATCTGCCACTTTGCCCCGAATATTTCTAAGCACCTTATTCAAAACAGTCCAAATTGACGACAACTTAGCATGATAAAAAGAATTATATTATCCACTATAGAAATCTAAAACGATGCAATGAATTAGGATTAAAAGTACCAACAATACATAAAGTTTTGGAATTCAGGCAATCTCAATGGTTGAAACCATATATAGACTTAAATACTAATAAACGAAAAGAGGCACGAAATGATTTTGAAAAGAATTCTTTTAAATTCATGAATAATTCTGTTTTTGGAAAAACCGTGGAGAATTTTAGGAATCATATAGATGTTAAACTTGCTACAAACTGGGAAAAACGCTATGGCGCGAATTATTACATATCTAAACTTAATTATCACTCCAGCGTAATTTCAAATAAAAGTTTGGTTGTACTAGAACTTAAAAAAATGACAGTAATTTTTGACAAACTAATGTAAATTGGATTCTGTATTCTTGATATTTCAAAAATTTACATTAATGATTTTCATTACAATTGTATACTTCAAAAATATTCTTTTGCACGGGCTAAATTAATGTATACTGATACGGATAGTTTAATTTATCATTTAAAAAATCTAGATATTTATAAACATATTGAAGAGGATATAGATAAATTTGATACTTCAGAATATAAGAAACATAACCTCTGGCGTATAACTCAAGCAAATAAAAAAGTAATTGGATTAATGAAAGATGAAAATAACGGTAAAATCATGACTCATTTTATAGGCTTAAGAGCTAAAATGTATGCATAGAAAGTGATGAATGATAAAAGATCAAAGATAAGAAAAAGATTTGGTAGAAGTGACTGATAAAAAAAAAGCAAACGGAGTCAAGTTTTCTGTTATGAAAACGATAACATTTGATCACTACAAAGAATGTTTATTTGAGGATAAGAGAATATCTCGAATTGAGCATCATATAATTAGTAAAAAAAATAACGTAAGTACAATTTCTCGAACAAAAATAGCTTGAAGCGCTGAGGATGACAAGCGAATGGTGCTAGAAGGGAAAACCGATACACTTCCATAGGGGTATAAGAATAACAATATTGAAATCATGTTAAAAAAATGGGAGAAAAGAAAAAGAAAATAACGAATAAGAAATATGTATAGATATTTTTATTGATGTAGAGCATTTCATGTTACAAATTATATGTTTTTTTAAATGAATGAAATTATAAGTCTTTCATATCTATCCAACGGTTATGCGATTTATCAAATCCCAACCATTTAACATAGTCTTCATTTTTCTGCTTTTTCAACACTTTTTCAACAAGGTAGACATCTGGCTACTGAACTTTGGTTTATTCCTCGGTGTAGAATCGTCCGTCAATCGGCTGATCTTGATAATCAATCAATTCATATGTCGCAGGTTTTGTATTTATTATGGTTTCAATGGTAAAAATTTTAGTTGTCCGATTGGGTGTATATCCTTTTTCAAATGCATGTTTATATTTACTTATACGGACTTTATTCCCAATTTTAAATTTTAATTTCAATCTTTTATTCACCATGTATAAATGTTTATTATAAATATCGTAAAGTAGCTGTTATTCGATGTTGCGTGTTATATCTTTCGGCTTCATCATAATTGTACGATATTTTGTATTATTGTATAATTTCATTAAATTGGGTAGAATATCAATCTACTTGTAATTGCCTCGAATGGTAAATTGTTTCCACATTTTATTTTTTTTTTTACGATTAAATCGCTCACAAATAGATGCTTTTAGATTTTCTAAATGTCGAATACATTTCTATGTTGTATTGTTTCAAGAGTGTTTGAAATTTTTTATTATAAAATTCTTTGCCTCTATCTACATGTAATTTTTAGGGTACTTGTTTCTCAATAAGCACCGATTTCATAGAAGCTGACATATCTTCACCTTTTTTTGTCTTTAGTGGTACAGCCCATGCATATTTTGAAAAAATATCAATAATTGTTAATAGATATTCGTATCCATTGTTGAAGGATGAATAGACAGTTAAATCAACCACGTCCGCTTGCCATGTTTCATCAAACCCGCGCACATGAACTTTATGATGTTTAGAATTTTTCCGTGAAGGTCTATGCAGCTCATCGGCAATTACTTTTTTAATTTTTTCCATTGAATTCTTTATCCCAGGTTAGTCCACTAAGCAAGGAATTTAATGATTGTGATGATTTCAAGAGTGCTTCTTGTTTCCTTGATTTTCCGAAAAGGTCTATTATAGCTTGTCGGCATGCATCGAATTGTGATTTTATTAAATCAGTAATGGCATCAAATTTTGAAAATTTAGATTCCGTATAAATTCTGTCTGCAAATAATCTTCGCTCCAAATTATCCAACTTCTTTTCTAAAGTAGATATAGTTTCATTCAATGATGATGATGATATTTCACCGGATGCTGAATCTTCTATGCCGTCCATCTATTTTCTCAAAGTAGATATAGTTCCTTCCATTAATGATGTTTTTTCATGTCATGAATCTATTGCTTCATTTATATCCACCAGTACTACTTAATGGAAGTTTTGAAATTCTTGATGCACAATATTATTAACACTTTTCAATGGCACTGCATCATTTAAGCCAATTGGATCAGCCACATTATACAATCGTTTTTCATCGATATCAAAGTGATTATCATCAGTTAATTTAAAACCAACTCCTGGAGGTCCTCTTACCAGACCGCGGATACTTATTGGACGTGTACAGTGACGTTGAAGACTTATTTTTACTAGGCTATCTGAACTCTATAAAGGTCAGTAACCAAATGATATGTTTCTGATTATACCTTAGATGATATATCCTTCTTAAGCATTTTATTCATCTCATTTAATTGAGTTTTGAGAGTTTCTAATATGGATTCTATTGTAAGAATTAAGTTTTCTATGGATGTGTAAGTTTCCAGAGTTTCTTTGATAGCGATCACATCTGTTTTAATCTTGAATGTAATATCCAACATTCTTTTATTGAGACCTTTTACTTTATCATCAACTGATTTAATATGGTTTTTCAACTCATTAGAAGTATCATTTGAAATTTTTAATGGTACAGCATCACTTGAATCTGCAGCATTACCAATATTACACAACTTTTTACCATCAATGTCATAATTATTATTACTGGTTAGGATCATCCGAATAAGTGAAGTTTGTTGCTTGATTTTGTATAGACACTTTGAATTGTGGTAAAAATTTTTACATTTTGGTCGATAATTCACGACCGGTATATTTTGCAACATTAATATTGTTTTTTTTGCTATGATCAGTTCTCAATTCTTGCTTTGGATGATAATTTTCCCGAGCTAAGTTTGTATATTGGGCGATTTCACCATAAATTCTTTCATCTTTCTCATCAACAACGAATTTGTTAGGTAGTTTTTTGAATAATAATTCAAGTAGTTCAGGCGTAGTCCTATAAACTCGATCAGCAATGAGAATTTTATTACCTTGAAAAACAATTTCTGAATCGCCGATATAAAGTATATTTCCTCGAAGTTTTCTTATGCCACACTTTGTATCTATATTTTGATTATTATCTTTAAGCATTTTATGTAGTTATTTATTACTTCTATAACTTTGAGCGGGGTGCTAGCAGTTAGATTTAGCTTTCGATTTTTGTTCTCTTCTACAACCTCCATTCTTTCTACAGCCCCCTCCTCCGCCGCTCCTTATTCCTTGTCTATAGCTCCATCATCTTTTTCTCCGACTGCTCCTTCTTCTTTATCGTGCACTGTTGACTTTTCCTTCATTTCGTGCTTTATAATATTCATGGAAATTGGTCTTCTCATTGCTTTTAATATTGCTCTAACTTCCTTAGCCTGATTGATCTCTTCATGTTTCTTTTTTTTTCATATTATCATTATAAATGGAGAAAATATCCGCCTTCTGGCAATCGAATTTTCTTTTCCTCGAAACAGCATATTGTATTTCATTCATAGATGTATTTGCGGTATTATCGTTGTTCAATAATAGTAAATTAGGAGAGATATTTTTTTCCTTCACAAGTTGATGTAATGGCGTTACGACTGGCTTAAAAAATTCGTTCAATGAATATTCACTATCATTCTTCCCCTGTTTAATGATTTCATGTTTTCGACGTATAACATCACTGACTTTTGCCAATTTTTCCAAGACATGACAGCCTTCCTCAGTTGGCCACTCAATTCACTCATATTGATGATGTGTGCTTGGCAAACAATTATTGACAAATGTATATTTTAAAGAGTAATACACTCAATTTATACATGTGGAGCAATCAAAACCTCTTCTATGTCGTCCATTATTGATTTCACTATCTTTATCAATAATGAGAAAACTATAATTATTTGTATTCCAACATGAAGTACACAAATCTTTGAATTGTTGCAATTTCATATCTGTATTGACATGATCATTATATATGTGTCGTAAATTCATTTCATCTTGTCGAAAGAGAATGAGATAATTTTTAGTATCACGTATTAAATGTTTCAGGATTCTTGCATAAGTTTGACAAAGATAAAAACTATCAACATCTCTGTAGCGACCCATACAAAAAAAAGCTCAAACATTATCCTGTTTTTCACAGGCTATATCGTCAAATATCATAATAGAATTGGGTCTTGCATCGTTTGTTATTACATCTTGCTCATTATCATTAAAGGGAAAAAACCAACATTATCAATTGGCTCGAGTGGTTTTTCCAAGTATTTATATTTAGGTTGATTTAATGATTTCGAATATAGATAAATATTTTTAAAACACAATCCATTTGAATGAGTGATTAGAGCCAACAATGCATTTGTTCTCCCACAATTAGATGGTCCACAAAGAACCGAGCGTATAGTATATAATAATAATTCCCTATGACGTCTAGTTTTTGTTTTTTTTTTTTTTTTCTGGTATAATTTTATCAAAATTTTTCACAGATAATTCCAAATCTTGCGGTTTAAACTCTATCTCAATAATGACTAAGCATGAAGGTTTGAATATTGGTACTTTCATAGCTTTTATTCAGTTGAATTATGACCACTGAAAGAAAAAAACCTAAAAAAGAAGCAGGACTTTCAAATAAAGTTATCAACAGTTTACCCGTAGAATTACATATTCCTTGATATCAATTTTGGGGGTCGGGTACAAAATTACAGCATTGATTGGCTCGAGGTGATCAAGGAATCAATCCATTAGATACTGCTGGTCGAGCACATGATATAGCATATTCTCAGAATAGAGATGATCTATCAGAGCGGCTTTCGGCAGATAAAGTACTTGCTGAAAAAGCGTGGCAGCGTATACTTGCTAGAGACGCGGGTTCAGGTGAAAAAATAGCAGCGTGGGGTGTTGTAAATGCTATGAAATTCAAAATCAAATTTGGTATGGGTTTAAGGAAGAAGAAAGTTAGACCACGCAAGAAGAGAGAAGGTCGAGTAAAGAAAAAGAAAATCCCACAGCGTAAACGTTGTCTACCTCTAACGAAAAGATCTGGTAGCATGTTGCCGCTGCTTCCATTGTTAGCGGGATTAAGTGCTACAGGTGCCCTAGCAGGGGGTGCTGCTGGGATCGCTAAGGCGGTCAATAGCGCTAAAGCAGCAAACAAACAGCTAAATGAGCTCAAACGTCATAATGGAAGAATGGAGGCTATAGCTATGGGTAAAGGTGCCTATTTAAAACTATATAAGGCGTGTAAAGGAGCATATCTGAAGCCATATAAATCAGGAGAGAGCTTAAAAAAAAAAATTTCGATAAATTTACCAGAGCAAGCACAAACTAATTTAGATTTGTTGGAGTATGCAGGGAAATAAAAAATACCATATTTTGGAGGTGTTTTTATGAGAAATGATTTACCATTATCAGGACCTTGGAAAAATGAATCAGCAATCATTAATTTAGATAATAACGATGGAACTCATTGGGCCGCATACAAAAGAAGAGGGAGAAAAATTGTATACTTTGATAGCTTCGGTGATTTAGAGCCACCTTGAGAGCTTTTAAATTATTTCAATGTTGATCATATATTGTATAATTATAAAAAATATTAAGATTATAATACAAGTAATTGTGGGCATTTGTGTCTCGAATTTTTAAATGATCAGTTATATATATGAAGTGGAAAGGAAGTGTACATTATTCGAACATTGATTGCTAAACAGTAAACATCATGGGTGACTCTCTGATATCGACACTCACTGGAAATTCATCACTACTTGAGGTTTCATATTTTCCTCCAATTAAATTATCGCCGACAAAAAATTTGGTTCTTGGACTTGTTGATTTACTCACATTTAATTCAATTCCGAATATCTATGAGGGTCGAAATGAATTTCGATATACAATAAATAAAGAATGACGCACAATTACAATTCCAACGGGTAGTTATGATCTTAAAGATATTATGATGTATCTGTTGAAGCAAGATAAGGAATTGGATATTTCTTTAGGAGCTCAAAAAAGTACATTAGTGAGTGAAATTTTTAGTGAAAAGTCAGACATTGATTTTACTTCTGAAAATTCTATTGGAGAATTTTTGGGTTTTAAACGAAAAATCTACTATCGAAATGGACTCTATAGAGCGAATAAACCACTTACTATATTGAGCATCAGTGCGATATGTGTCGAGTGTAATATTACAAGTGACGCATACAAAAATCATCAATTTGCTCATACAATTTATACATTCTTTCCATCTGTTCCACCTGGATATAAAATAATTGAATCGCCATCAAAAGTCATTGATCTACCAGTCACCATACGAGGAATACCCAACATACAAATAAAACTCATAAATCAAGATGGGAACATAAATAACAATAGATCTAAATCAATTCCTATTAAATGACATTTAAAGAGCGTATAATGGTGATAGTTTATGGGGGTCATCTGGAAGAACAAAGTTATAATAACTCACAACCATGCACAAATCTACACAGTTTAAGGAAGACAATCAAACGGGCAACACCTCAGCGGAAGAAGACAAAGAAGAGAAGAACAGTGAAACAACTGACTCCTCAGAACATTCAGTTTCTAGAAAGTCATTGTTTAAAGCTAAATTAAAAGTTGATAAAGTTTTTTATGCATGATGCCATGGAGGCGACGATGTTAAAAATCAATAAAAAAATCGTTCAAGATAAATCTATATCTCATCATGAGATTCACGCACATTAGCCATATGGCTCATATATCAAATTTTGGACATCCAAGCTTCTCAATATTATAACTTGGAATTCCCAGGAATGTTAGCTTCTCTCGTTCAATTGATCCGCCTCTATATCTGATGATTCCTCCCAAAGAACAAACATGGTACAGAAGCGGGCCGATGTAAAATCTTCTCGAGATTGTCTATGACGCTCAATATTATAATGGCTTGTATATATTTCACCACTTTCAACTTGAATGCAAGCCATTTCTTTACAATAGAATTTTTTATTTATTCTGAAACCCTCCATATCAATGATGTGGGTTATTTTAGAATGATTTTCCACTATGAAAAAATTTTTTTAGAATATCACTCGAGCAGCTATGACAAACCAACAATGACTGCTGCAAATCAATGAAGTCTTAACGCCTTATAATCGTTCAGTGGCAGATTCATGCATCATTCAAGCAATACTCATCTTCTTAATTTTAAGCTGCATAGCTACAATCAGCTATCATCAAGGCATCATCTTAGGCATGAGGGTAGTAAAAACCTCAACTTCCGACTAGCCTATACAGAGGTAAAGCCCAGCTAGCACTCAGCCCCCCCCCTCCCCCCCATCAAAAACCTAAGCCTCAGTGACACCTCTCATCCTATACTCAAGCTCGCCCCAAAAATCTTTCTCCCACCTTTTAAGTCAAAGAGACCCCCCCCCCAACCTATAGGATTCTTGGGTGAGCTCAAGTATACTTTTCTATGAAAAAAGTGTGGGAGAATTCATCCAGCTATCTGCGCGTGTGGGTCAATTCCCATAGCTCTACATGCATGAGGGTCAATACTCATTGTAAAACTACTTAACTCTCATCACATATTACCAGTCATCTCAAGTTGGTCCAATCACACATCGTCGCTGAAAGAGACGCTGACGATGTCAGCTTCGATGCCTCATGGTCTCATGGACAGTCACACACACAAGATCGACGCCAGAATAACTCGCTTCGGTCGTTGTGACTGGCGCCAACTCATAGAAGCTCAGACTACTCCTGGTCAAGGGACCAGTCCTGAAAAACTCACAACCTTCCAGGTATTTCGACTCATCAGACAAATCATCAGTGAACTCATGATAAGAGATATTAGTCAACTCTCTATGTGAACTGTCAGTGAACTTAACATTGTACAGACAATTTAAAGACGTTGTTTCTAGTGATTTTTTATCAGTCAAACCTCAGATATACTCTTTGATTGATTATTTTACTTATTACTGTTATTTTAGTGATTAATAAATTGTTCATTATTACTGTTAAACCGTATCAGTCAACTCATTTAAGACCCGTTCTACAGTCCCGACTGTTCTAGCATCCTATTGATCCTAAAATTACACAGTCCACATTCATCCTTAATAACCGTCCACCGGTAATCCATTTTTTATTTTTCTGACAAGCCATCGAAGTCGGAACATTTGGTCCTTCGAGCCGAATCTGTCCGGCTTGGATGCATAATTTGAACAATCCTGGAACAATCGTTTGAATGGTGTATCTTTATGATTTTCTGGCAATTTAACTTATTACGTGGACAACTCATTTTCAGTGCTCGGACAATTTACGTTAAGTTTTATTTCAGTTTTATTTTATTCAGCGTAGTAATAGTTACATGTTTCCAGACAACTTGATTTAGTTTAAGTGTATACAACGTTGCGGACAATACTTGTTTACGCATTCTTGTGTTCAGTGACACTCAGATTTGATGTAGTGCGTCAGAGGCCCTCAGTCTAATTGACATATAGTGTTTTGAAGCGTGCTCGCGCGCACTTCTCGGTATTCTACAAATTTCTTCAGTGCCCTTGCACTACCAAGCAGTTAATTATCTTTCTATTAAGTGCGCTTATCAAATTTATATGTGTGATTTAATATCACCAGTGAGCGTGTTGTCTCCTGTGACTAATGGTAGTGAAATAAATGAAGTTATTTGTAAAAAGTACAGCGTGCAGTACATATGTACTCAGTGATCATTGAAGTAATCACTTGATCAATTTATCTCAGTTTTTATAAGAAGGTACTGTGTTCATTTATAGTTTAAGACTACTCTAATGATTGTAGCATGAGTAAGCTACTCCTGTGCATTATAAGTAAGTGCGAAAATTGAGAAAGTGTATGTTTGTGGCTATTAGAAAGCCAAGTACCAGGTTGACTCAATCTAAAATTGTTTAGTAAATTGTATGATTCTTGTGAATCTTTTTCAGTCATCTTTTTTTAGTGTTGAGTGTTGTAATCAACAATATGTAATTTTTATGTCATATAGACAACTCTTCATGTATTAATGCAAAATAAGTTATGATACTCAGTGTTGTGTTATCTCTTTTGCTCACAATCCCGATTTTTGTAAACATTGAATTCAGTTAGTCAACTCTAGTAATCTCTAGTGATCTAAGTGATTCTTCCAGTGATTGTGACCGTGTTAAACAGTGCTCCAGAATGTCAAATGACAGAAAGTTCACTGTTCCAGCCAATTCAACTTGTGAGAATATATGCTCAAAAGACAACTCACATCAGAAAGACTCAAATATGCCAATAGGTTTGTCAACTCACTCAGCAGATCACAACATCTGTCAAGGTCACTATCTCTTGAACCACAATTTAGCATAACACAACGCAAGTTCTCAACTCAAATGTATGTATGCCAGTGTATTCGAGCATGGATACATGACTACTCATCTCTTCCCTATGGCCATGAAGATTTATTATGCAACCTCCTCAACTCTCAGTGGAATCAAATCACATCTTGAGAAATAAACTTATAAGACAAGATCAGAGTGGTCTTATGAAAAAAAACGACTCCTTCGTTCTCATGTCGATCAACTCTTCTGTGATTTACCTCTAGTTTCGGTGACTCCTTTAGAACTTGACAAGCTTGTAAAGACTGTCAAAACACATCTTGATCTGCTTCAGGGTTGAGAGGTTCCCAGTCAACACTGGGACTACCCATTCATCTTCAGACTACTCAGCCGAATGGATTACACGCTCAGAGAAGCCTTGGAAGGTCAGAGAATCGACTTTACCAGACAGCCAACTTTCGATCAACTTCTCTTGTTCATTACGGCTCAAGCACGAACAATTGAAGCTGCAAATTCATTAGCAGATCAGCAACAAAGTCAACTCCTCAGCGAACTCAAACGAAGCAACAGACAACTCTAGCATCTCATCAAAGATTTCAACACAACCAAAAAGCTGATTACCGTTGTGATCAATGTCAGAGTTCTGATCACTATCTTTCAGACTGCTCTTTATTCGGAAAGTTGACAGAGTCCATGAGATACAAACTCGTGCTGATGTCTCGACTCTGTTTCAACTGTTTTTGGTCATCATTCCATCAAAACGTGTCAATCAAATCATACGTGTAGCATACACAATCAGAAGCATCACACTATGATTCAGTGATCAATGATTGCAGTGCTGGGTATAGGCAATGTTCAGCTGTACAAATTAAAGGAATAACAACGGTGACACTTAGATCAACTCACACTCAGGAGCAAGCAAAAATTAATGCTCACATACTCAAGTGTGTCATTGGTATGTTATCAATCGAATAAATGAAAAAAATCAACTACAGTGTCTACGGCCCATGATAAAACGATTCACAACGAATTGACTCATATGCTCAACTCTATCACAACTTCATGCAGGAGCATAAGTCACTAACCACATGATATGAGCCAAGACAACTTCGGCCAACTCTCTCCGGGCAACAACTCTTGACAAAATTATTGACAGAAAACTCAGTCAAGAGATCAACCCGGAAGATACATTGTCAATGTTCCCCAAGAAGAAAAGCCAATAAACAGAAGGGTCTGTCTAAAGAAAAAGTCGACCAACTCAAACTCCAGTACAATTCACTCTTCAGGACGTAGCAGCTCACGTCATTGACCTGCTAGAAACTCAGATACAGATTTCAATTGATCTATCAGACAAATCTCTTGGTTTTAGTTCCAAGTTACCAAGACAAGAAGTATATCAGATGCAGCTTAACTCTCTGACTCTTTTGGTCGACAGGATTCATCATCAGAAAAGTGCCTTACAACCACTTAAATATGATCAACTCATCTGAGATGAACTTGTCCAACAATTCATGGTGTCCAAAAGAATCAGACTCCGAAAATAACGTACGAAACATCAGACATCTCATCGCCACGTATGTGATGAATCTTTAAGAAGCACATAAAATAAGTTTATATCGTCAAACTTTAGGCAACTCTGAACCTCATGCAGTAAGTGTCTGGGAATTTTGGTGGTAATATTCAAGCACAAGGCACAGATATACCACTGTATGAAAGTGATTGTGAGATGGCGAACAATCACTGTAACTTATAAGTCACATGCCTCAATCGAGAATGACTTTGTCCCGATCATACGCTGTCTGTAGTGTGGAGAACGCTGATCCACCCACTCATCACATTTGTGAAGGCAGGAGCTCCAGAATAACAACGAGGATAAACATGTATTTTCGTGTGCTTTGCTCTAAGTCAATCGATTGTGCGATTGACATATTTTCTCATCAGACTAATTTGGTGCTACGTTCAGATGGTTCACTGAACAACGAAGACTCAGAAGATGTATGTATGTAAAAGTTTTTGCTGGACAGACTACTGTTATGTTTTATATATTAGGATTTATTCTTTCTTGTCCTCATAGCGTTATTTAAATGATATTTGAGTCTAGTATGATTCGCCCCTCAATACTATCGATGCCTGAGTTATCCCACTAGATACTTTTTTCAGGCATGTTTTTCAAGCACCTGTACAGGTGTTTTGTTTTTTGATGAATTTTTTTCGGTATACGGTCAACAACACATTCGTCTACATTATGTTCAGGCGATTTGTACGTTAATTTATCTGTCTCGTCATCATACTTCGACGCTTTTTAATTGTCGTTTTGAGTCAACTGCTGACTTACTGCAGGACGACTTTCAAGGTTGATTAGACGCAAATATCATTCCGACACTTGTGACTAGGCATTTCCCTTCTCACGCTCATTCTTGTAAGGTGTAGGGCATAATATTTGATTCATTTCTAGATCAAGTTGGGCTAAAACGGTGTCATAACTTTTATCTAACCTGTTTATCGATAATTTTGTGTCTGCTACTTGCAAATTCTTTACGGCCTCTTCAGGTATTGAAACAAGTTTTTTAGCATGACTCATTTTTAGCCGTTAATCAGTTTTGATATTAAGCTGCCAAGGATAGGTGCCAACAGAACTGGCCAAAAGAACTACCCCCATTCTATGAAGTGATTTTCTTCTCTCTCTTGGCACTACCACATGAAGCAAGACGTTATGAAAGAGAAGCGTGTTGTTTCAATTTTCATTTTTAATCAGCTGTCAATGACACATTGGCCCGTTAAATATTGAGAGCACATTCACTTGTGTAGGACGATCGAAAACTTTTTTCACAACGGTAACATATTGTTATGTCCGTCATTTTTCACCCCTAAAATCATTTCTGAATTTATCACAAATATTTAGGACACAATTACACTTAATTCCTTTCGTTGAATGATAATAGAAACCTCTCAAGAATCTGGGTCTCCCCGAACAATGACCGAATATTCTGCTGAGTCTGATGTGTGGAAATCCAGTAATTTTCCACAAATATAAGTAATTTTTGCTTGGATACCAACAGGGCCAGCACCTAACGTCCATCTGTATAAAAATCGCCCCTAAACATTACTCAGAATTCAGTCAATTCAAGCTGATGGTGAAACGTAAGTTGATAGCCCGCACCCGCTAAAACCAGCGGGTAATAAGTTCTCTTCTTTGTGCTTCTCGAGCATCCTAACGAAGAATTCATTAACCCGAATTTCCTAGAATCTATTGAACCACCATCATAATGTTTCCGTGTGTATTGCGACGTGTTAAAGAGACTCATAATTCATTCTAATTTTTTACCCCTAAGATTTATCCGGTTGAGTTCGGTATTAAATATTGTTGTATTTTTTCTTTCTTCGTTTAATGGAGTAAAGTATAGTATAGTTAGAAGGGAATCACACGTAGTTTCACAGTTACTATTTCAATGCATTTTTTTCTTCCCTTGATTTAAGTGCTTTACTGATTGTTTTAATCACAAATTCTACTGATTAACCTTTAGCTCCTATTCAAACCTTAAATAAGCAGAAAGGAAATGGTAAGCATAATATATGTTTAACTATTTTTTTTTTTAATTTCTACATTGATTTAGAAATCTCGAGGGCGTCGGATTTTCATATCGCATAACGGATCCCAAATTTATTTTAATTTTGATATTTACAAATTTGAACGTTGGAGAGCAACCTCCTGTTACTCCAAGCCTCTAGGAACATCGCTAGCTGCTACTTCGAATAATATTAAATAGATGATAAATTATTATTAAGAATTTCCTTTGAACATAACAGTGTGTTTTCTGGTGGCATCAGTTGGCTTCTTTACCACTTTTGATAGGAAATTATTTATACTTATTTCTTCAAAATTCAATTAATAACATCTATAAATTGTAAAATACATTTAACAAAAATTAACGTAACCTACTATTGAAATTTAGTCATTAACGATCAGCATTAGTTACGTTCTCATTTCAGGAGTATCGGATTGCAGATAAGAATTCTTTTGCAACTGAACTTATTATGAATTTATTTACCAAGTCGATCACCTTTTTGAATATTCCTAGTAATTGTATTCTATCCTGATACCTTCCAGTCTCCTTTACTCAGATATAGCTATTTTACTACACTCTACCTTTTTCTATTTTTGGTGCCAATAAACGTAAATAATAAGTCAGAATAACGGTACTGCATTTCCTTTGGCCGGACCGGGGGCAGCATCCAGACAAGATTTTTACACAGCCCTTGTATATCATAACATTACGCTGAGCGTCATGAAGCGATCTCATTTTTCTATGAAAGATTTGGTGGCATCCCTTCCTATATTTTCAGGAGATTCAGGATGCAACTACGAGACGTTTCATCGCGCTGTAACTCGTCAATCACATGTGTTACCTGCAAACAACCAGGAATATTAGGTTGCTCATGTGTTAAATAGAATCACGGGAACTGCTCGTAAACATCTAGAAGATCAAAATCTTGACTGCGTCCAAGCTATTCGTGACATCTAACAAAACCATTGTCGATTCAAAGATCCTGTCCGATATTTATTAGATAAACTTTACAGAATGACATGAAAGACTAACGAGTCTACTAAATAATGCTACTTTCGAATTAATGACATTTTCATAAACCTTAAAGGCTATAGCCACAAAAATGCAACTAATCAAGCCTTTTACAACCGCACATGTAAGGATGCTGTACGAACTCTTTTCTATAGTCTTCCCGAGACGTTACGCGTATCAATTGAACGATGCGAGGAATTACACAAAACGATTTTAGAGTTATTACGGAAACGAATACCCCGAGAGCTCAGACCTTTGGATCGTAAAATGGAAAATTTCTCTTTATATCATCCTTCAGAGAGATGAGATTTCTCTAAAGAATGCTTCAGAAACCGACATGACTCACCAAACGATGATCGTCGACAGGATCCTCGTTGGTTTGAAGATTATCATGACGATAGACGTTTTAGCATAGAAATGACGATCATAGACAGAGTCAAGACAGTTGGAATAGATCCGTAGATCGAGACAGAAGATTGTTTGATGGTTATCGACATATTTATCATAATGATCAACAATTGCGACTCTTTCATCAGTACGATGACCCTCATCCTTTTGCATTTTCACTACTATCTGAACGCTCTTCTCCCCGTTATCCGGACACGAAGGGTAGCTCCCCAGATCGAGACGAAAGGACCAGTAACGTTGGAGATAATAGGAAAGGAAGGTTCATCGAATCATCTTCATCACGGGATCGTTCGACGGGTTCAGCTAAAGGAAGATTCGACGAAAGACGCCCTAAATCATTTTTATCATCGGAACATTTTGCACAACTTTCTCAAGCGAAAGTTAATTATCATGATCGAATAACAGAGGTTCATAGGAGAACAGATATCCTGGAGCTCTCTCCTGACAAACAAATGCACACTCTTCTTTATTTACAAAAATATCCTGACATATTTGATCTACCGGGAGACGAAGTAGGGATATTTTTTGATTTCAATTTTCGGATACCAACAATCAATAACAAACCTGCACATATTAAACAGGATCGATGTCTAGAGGAGCATCGTCAAAAGGTTGAAAACCAAGTTTATACTCTCTGTCAACGAAAGTTAATGAAAATTTCTCGATTTCCTCACAATGCTCTTCATCAGATCGTTCCCACGAAACCTGACTCACAAGGCAGGAAACGATAGCGACGTCCTATAAAATATAGTCAATTTCTGCATCGTTAGAAAGGTCTAAACGAAAATGTGCGGGTTCGAGCTGACAAAACCTTTTTATAACATAAAAACACAATGACACGTATACTATTTTTGCCGGTGAATAATTTTTTTAGAATCCTAGTGCAATTTTGCATAAGAATAACTGTGTTTTAAAAGTGGAGGTTAGATTTTTTAATTAAATTGCACCCTTACTGGACTATCATAGTTAAGTTCGATCAAACTTTGAAAGAAAATCCTTCAATAAGCGATGTAGTATTCATGAATAACAGTAATGAAGATGAAGGAAATGAACAAGACGAATGGAATGACAATATTATCGACTATGACAACGATGACAATGATCGAGATGAAACTAATATTGACATAGAACTAGAATGCTCTGACGACTCCAGTATTGACTCTGGATATGATAAAACGATCTCAATCAGACTCCTAATAATTTTTCATTGAAATTCCACATCCTTTTCCAAACATCCGAGACCAATTTAACCTTACTCCTTTCCAAAATATGTTCTGGCATAGTAGAGCATACCAGGTATTAGATCCTCTACTTGCTCCTACTCTCAGTTTTTCCCCACTTTCAACAACAAAATCTAAAAATCCCTCATTATCCTCTTTACGTCATTATCCTATGCACGTGACAACATTGCACATTTTCTTTTTGCGGATTGTAAACTCGTTCAGCTAGTCTCTGAGCTCTTACGAACACTGAAATATATATCGAAGAAAGATTTGGAAGCTGAGAACCCTTTGTTCGGAAAAATTTTGATTACCCCTGCTGAAACGCGTGCGATCACGGAAGAAAATTTATTGGTATCAAAAAATAAATCAAAAGGAAATTTTGATGAAAAGAGCCATAAGGAAAAATTTAGGACAGGTGATTTTGGACGAGCACAGAAAGAACCGCGACGTAGTAGGTAGCAGGCCTTTCATCCCTCAACAGAATATCCTCGACAAGAAGTTTTTAAAAACAATATCCTGAGATAGAATATCCCCATGACTAAATTTTTTCAGCTAAAATGTCTCCTAATATAGAATATTTTGTTTATAATTATTGGTAAAAAAAAAAAACATTTTGAATATCAATATAAAGATAAGAGGTTTATTATATTGTCCATAATTCCATAAAATTACAAGTAATATTCGATAACATCTCAGTTATGTTTTCTGGAATGTCAACTAATTTCATTAAGTAGACATAACTTAAGGAATTATCTGTGACGAAGATTATTTAAGATGATCATCGTTTTAAACATAGATCAATTGTAACGTTTCTTTCTGGTTAATTAATAAAATACGGTAAATAAAAATTTAACAACTATTTAAGCCCCTTAATTATTGAAAATATTTTCACTACTAATTATCCTTAATAATTATTGATATGCAAGTAAAGTGACAATTTAGAGGAAGTCTTATAATGCGTTCGAGCTCAGTGTCCAGGATTCTCTCCAGGAACTTAACTTCCCCAAAAATCGAGGAAAAGTGCAATAACAATTTAATCAATAACTAATTCATGCTAAGTACCCTCAAAGTGTTAACTTGGTGGCAGTTATTTAAACAATATGATCAAATTCGTATGTTAAACAGATATAAAATATTTATTTAACAAAAAAACTCACACACACACTCAATAACGTATTCACAAAAAGGTAGTTTGAATATTACCGCTTAAAAATTATAAATGAGTCACGGTCGGTGGAATACAAGATCGCTTTATCGGTAAATATAAGTATTTTCAAATACCCCGCTCAACAATGGCGGCTTTGCTAAAGTTTACAGTAATCGGTAAAAAGGTATTTGCTATTATCGGTACAATTCTGGGATTTTAAATGAATGGAATTTTACCGCCTTCAAAATGGTGTCTACAAAATATGCAAATTGGTTTAGACAAAGATAGATTATTAATTAGAACAGGTTAATAATACAATTTAATAGACAAAAGTGATTTTGAACAGATTTTGTGAATAAGTATAATAAAAATCGAGAGCTTTAAAATATCTCGCGGACAAAGTAATTTAGTAATTAACGGTATTGCGGTTTCACACACATACAGAGAAAATAACTAAACGCGGTAGAGAAAGACGAGGAGTTTCCCCTGTCTTACTCCGTTGCTTGGGGTAGTGAACTACTCACTTACCTCGAGCCAGACGTGAAGGTGAACTACTCATTCCTCACGTCAAGTACGGTTAAAAAAGGGTATGCGCAAATCGGTGAACTACTCACATAGTTTGTGACGATTCGGTCTTTTTTCACGCTCTCAAGAATTGAAGTTATATATTTTTCCGCGCTCACCCTGTGCGAGACTCTGAACGGCCGTAGCCCCCTAGTGGCGTGAGCGCGAATTAGACTAGTACGTATCAACTATATCTATATTTATAAAGATTCAGACTCGCACGTGAATACTGGTTCTTAAATAAAAATACTGGTGCTTGACAATAAAATATTGTTCTTAACAACTAAAACTAGTTATTGTGAGGTACCCCTCAGACGATGAATACAGTAATTATGACAGGAATCGGTGAAAATACAATGACATATGAAAAAAAATGAATTATATCAGTTTCAATTAGTACCGATTAACGAAATAATTTTTGGTACATTTTTTAGATATTCTTGTTTATCGTTAGCATTATAATTCATCACGATCATTTTCGGTTGTTCATCGTGATTGCGAAAAGCCTTACAACGAGTGGAAACATCTATGCCTGTATTTATTTGAGTAATTAGAGTCTCTGTTTTAACTTGTTTATCATTCATAGCATTAAGAAATAATTCAATTGAAGCATGACAAGTATTAACACGGTGATTAAAACTATTATGTCATCCTTCAATTGGATTATTTGACCGTGGTTCATCTTAAATCACAACTCGGTAAGAGTTCCACAATTTTATATTAAATTTCAGTTTTTTTCTTTTTTTGTTATTGCGTCGAATTTTACGATCCATGTTGCTTCAAAGTAAGCGAGAAAGTCGTCCAATACATCACTGTAGCATTCGTAATATTTGGTTGAAACAATCAACTCATAGCATTGTATAACATCACTAGATGGAACAAATGCTAATACTGTAAGTAAACGCAAGTTAAATGCAAATGCCACATCATATTGTAGAATTTTTGTAATCCACAAGATTAAATATGGCGCCAGACGCACTGATTGGAGTAAAAGTTGCATCCTGGAATTCGAACAGTTGAAAATATTTCCTTGAAAAATCGAATGAAGGCCTCTTTGAAGTCTACGATGATTCAGTCTAGTGAAAAATTTGGTAGATGTTGTCTTAATACTTTCAAAGATTGGATTTATATGTTCATAGATTCGTTAGGTAGCAATGCGTAAATAAGCTGTATAGATTTGCCTTTTTAGTAACCGTAAATAAAATAAAGTTGTTAAAAAATTTGAGGTACACTTTTAAAGATTCCATCTCCTAGCCATTGTTTACATGTTGAAAAATAATTTGAATTCTCAGTCGTTGTAAATGTTAAGATCCTTTTCTTATTTCTACCACTGTTATTTAGTAGAAATTACTCATTTCTATGTGTATAGGTAAGTTCAGGTGACAGTTGTAGATCTCTACGAGATTTAACATGAAGTGATTGAGGATTGTTTTTATTACGAATGCGGTTAATTGCGCGAGATGTTGATCCAGGTTTTGGTGTTAGAGCTAAAACTGGTGATAGTACGGCACGTAATGCATGTGATTAGATGGTAACCGGTTTGGTGTTACTATTCTGAGCTGTTTTGATATTGCGTGATTTTATTATTGTCGTCTGTACATGAGCAGCATTCCCCAGATGTTTATAAGTGTGTATTGTTCCATACGACTATATTACTTGTGGTATGAAAAAAGAAATTTTGAAATAATAAAAAAAGTTCAAAATAGAAAAACCAGAGTTTTTCTATTCAAAATATTATTTTAGGTGTAGAAGATTTTATTTGCATGGTTCGTAATTTTTCAGTATAGGTTAAGATGTAAGTAATTCATGAAATTATATACGAATTGAAATAAATAAAAATTACCTGATTTTTTGTCAGTCTCCGACAAAAATATTATTCCTGTTTATAGAAAAAATAGTTGATTATTTTTTTTTTTAAGAGAGCGAATGTCGAAGGCATTATAGAATAATCGTTGCTTTTATGCTAACAATAAATAATCGATTACAGTAAATGGTAATAACTAATACACTAATACCGATTAGAAATCAAAAATAATCTTGCGTTACAACGAAAAGTGTTTGTGTAAATGATCTGTGCAAATGGCGAAATGAACTATGTATGTATGACGAGTATCAGTTAGCATATCCATACTAATATCGATCAAGTATCGATATTGACATCAATAAAGTATCGATTTAAACCAAGAATTATTACTAGGTGACACAACACGTCTGAAACTGCAACTAGAAAATTACTAATCAAATAACTGCAACTTCTGAATGTACTAAAAAAATTTTGTATTATGGAATATAGAATAAACATAGAGTTGGCGGTAAAGCTAGGTGGGAGAGAGGAAGGAAGATGTTTAATGCTTAGACCAAAATTTTATTTGAAAAGAGAAGAGGATATTGTGTTTTAAAGATATTTAATGTTAATGATATTATGTTTGGGGATATTTCGTCGAGGATATTTTGTCGGAGGATCAGAACGCATCGAACTGATGTAATAAGTTAGGTCCGCATTATATCAATCCTTTTAAGATTGTTGAGATGACTGAACAAGGAAATTACATTTTAGAAGATCAGAACGGTGGTCGATTTATGAAACATCACTGCAAGTACAGGCAAAAATGGAGTTTAGGGGGGAACGGAGAATTCAAAAAGGTTGAAATCACTGGTTTAAGAGGAAAAAAAAAGAAAAAGGAGGAAAGAGAGCGTTGTTTCCTGTTCTTTTTCTCTTCTACCTATAAAAAATAATTTTTAGCTTCTGATTCCAGATGTGGTTTTTTAGTTTACTCTACTTTTGACTGGTTCTTTCTCTTTTCGAGACCAGCCAATTTCTTAAAATTGAAACTTTCTAGTACAAACTTGGAATTGACGATAAAGAAAACACCAAGATTTATCTGGTGCGGAATTCCTGAAAAATACTCTCTTCCCTTGACATCAAAGAGCTAACTAATGCTCAGGATCATGACCAAACGACTTTTTAAGATCAGTACGAGAACTCCATGAACACCCTGAATGCAAGTTGATGTCAAACTATACTTTAACCTGACACCATTTCACCCGAGATAGTACAAGGAGAAAAATTATCTTCGCATTGATGTCAATTAGTAGAACAAACTCCTCAATAAGCTTAACGGCGTAGACGTTTACCCTCGTTTGGCTTCATAAGAACAGGACGACGCAAGCTTTCGGGGACCCTGGATTATGAAGGCGTCAAGCATTTTACACGTGAAGTTGACAAATTATATCAGGATCAAGCCAGTATTGTTCATCTTGTGAATGATAGTACCCACATTATCCGTAAGTAATTGTAGCAGTGGGGAACGCACAGGGAGGAACGCTTAATCCAATCGGCTTCACAACATATTGAAAATTAGCACCCTAATTTCAACCCTCCTCAACCATCGGACCCCATCGATCTGCAGTCATTATCTGAGATCTCTGAGGTGTACACTGCAAGACTTGGATGATACTTCATTACTACTATTAAAATGCATCTCCTGGATCGTCACCTCAGAAAAAACTATCGTCTACATCCTTACACGATTCCAGCAAATCTGGGAAATACGAACTCAGCCCTAACAATTATTCTGAACACAAAATATTTTATGCTCTTCGACGATGGTCAACATTATTTCCTCACCACTAAAAATTACCTGGAAGATTGATCGCCAGCAGGCAAAACTCTTGCATGTTTTCCTGCCAATATAATTGAGTCCTCAGACAATTAACCTACTTGTAAAGTGGAATTACTTTGACATCCCTCTGATGGGACTCTTGAAAAATGTAAGATACATCTTATGACAGATATTACCGCCAGATAGACTGCTCTAACTCCACACCATTCATGGCTCTTGACTGCTATAACGATAGAAAATTACAACATCATCTGTAATAGTCAAGTAGTTGACAATTTAGAACTGAGTGGCTCTGGAATTCTTCATTCAAGCCCAGGCTGTACAGCACGAAATCAGTGATAATCTTATCTGAAACAGCACAACTTTACAATCCACTTGGATTTCTAGCACCGTTCATTGTCAGAGCAAAAATTCTGCTGCAGGAAATCTTGCTAGATAAACTCGCCTGGGATGAGCCAGCTTCGAGTAACATCAAGTCCAAGTGGAATACTATTAGATCAGAACTCAAAAATGTGTCAGACATCTCAATTCCACGATGGTTAATGATTACGAAGCAATCGATTGTAGAACCCCATGGATTTTCAGACGCCTCACAACTAGCTATGGCAGCAGTTGTATATATACGCACCACTCATCCAGATCATGGAACTTGTTCAACAATAGTCTGCTTTAAGTCAAAAGTTGCTCGATTAAAAAAGGTGTCCATTCCTCGACTTAAACTCACAGCAGCATTGCTACTCGCAAGGCTCAACACTTACGTCAAGAGCAACCTAGATGTTCAGCTAACTCAAACTGTATGTTGGACAGATTCTCCAGTCAGATTGACCTGGATTTAGTCTCACTCAGCTCGGTGAAAATAGTTGGTCAGATATAGAGTATAACAGTTTAAGATCTCACTCCAATCAGCGTTTGGAAGTTTGCACCTAATAAACAAAATCCAGCGGATTGTGCTTCTCGAGGTATAAGCATATTCCAGCTTCGAAAGCACCCCCTGTGGTGGCCAAGACCACAGTGGCTAATTGCAGGAGATTCACCATGGCCAACTAAAACAACAGTGTACGATTTAACAGCTCAACAGGAAGAGCGACCAGTTATCACGTTACATACTCAGAAAAATCAACCAGATTATCATTGGAATATGATATACAGACATTTTCGTTTCATCAAATTGCTCCGAGTGACTGCAATTTGCTTCCGGTTTAGCCAACTCCTTAGACGAGTACCGCAGCTATCTGTTACCTTTCCTGTCACGCCACAAGAATGAGAGAGAACCAGGGTTTTTTGAATCAAGGCAACTCAAGAATCGTACTTCTCAAGTAAATTTAGACAGATCAACTCAAACTCACTGCCTATCTTACACCTTTTAGCACGGTTAACAGTATTTACTGACACTAACGGAGTTCGTATTTGAGAAAGGCTAGCAAATGCTAACTGGAGTAAGAAGCAAAGCATTCTGCAGTCTTGCAGCAGAAAACTTATCTCTCCAGACTAATCATTGCAGATTCTCATGAAAGAACTTTGCACGGTAGGACGCAGGCTACTCTGAACCTCATACGATCTTCTTCTTGGGTCTTAGGCGGACGACTCCCAGTGAGATCCTACATTTATCACTGTATGAAATGCGCTCAGTTACGCGGCGAACGATCGAAGCAATTAAGGGGTCAATTTCCATCATCCAGAACCACTCCAGCCCGACCATTTGCCGTCTGTAGTGTAGATTACGCTGGTCCCCTCACACTAAAGACTTGAAAAGGCAGAGTTGTCAAAACCACTAAGCGTTGGATGCGCATTTTTGTGCGCTTAGTTACATCTGCTCTTCACCCAGAGATTGTAACTGATTATTCAGCTGACTCATTCATTGCAGAGTTCAGACGATCTACTGGTCGTCAAGGTGTCTGCAGAACTCTCTACAGTGATTGTGGTATTACATTTCAAGGCGTAGATACGCCCATTAGACAACTCTTCAAGCAGGGAACTCAACAATTCAGTCATCTCGCAGCTATATTTCCAAGGATGGAACTGATCGGAAGTTCAATCCACCAGCTGCACCACACATGGGAGGAAAATGGGAAGCTGCAGTCAAATCAGTAAAGCATCACTTCATAAGAACTATAGGCAGTTCAGTCTCTACTTTAGTTGAGCTTCCTACACTGCTCGTCCAGATAGAAGCAGTCCTTAACTCCAGCCCACTTGAAACCCTCTTAGCTGACTCTTTAGACATCTTAGCATTGACACAAGTACACTTCTTAGTAGGTGAGACGCTCGTGACACTCCCAGAGCCTTTCCTAGAAGATGTGCCAATGTCATGCTTATTCAGATGGCAATTTATTCAGCAGCGAATTCTATCGTTTTGGTCACTCGGGCAAAAACAACATCTACAGCAGCAACTCGTAATTTCCAAATGGAAACACCCATCACATCAAATCACAGTCGGCTCACTTGTACTACTCACTGACGAAAGGTTCCGCTGACAAAGTGGCCTCTCGCCAAAGTGATTGAAGTGTTTCCAGGAGTAGCCGAACTCATCAGACCACTGAACATACTGGCGATTCTACCATACACTCCACCAGCAGATGATCAGCAAAGGCGTTGCTGATGATGGGACAATGTTCTGACTTGGAAGGCCCAAGGCAGGAAGTCTTAATAATATTCGAGTATATTACATGCCGGACTTGCACACCGGTACTTCGGTCGACTCCCTGAGCCGATCAGAAGTTCGTATCACTCCAGTGGCCCAGCAGACGACTCTACGACTCTTTTGGTGCTAAAGTTCTCTCTGAATGTACCTCTAATTGGTAGCCACTTTTATCAAAATTATATACGTTGTCTTAACTATATAATTGAATCTTCGATTTTACATCATTAACAAGCGCTTTTGAGCTTTGTTAAAAATATTCAACGATCATTAATCGTTTTTGATGATAAATTTATTAATTTTACGAAAAATAATTCGATAAGCTCTTTTGAATGATAATTCCCACGTTGGAGATGCTTAAAAACGAAGATCATCAGAGTGTAAATTTTTTTTCAGCTTATCGCTTAACTTCAGCTATTTTTTCTTTGTATGAGTTACCTTGGTTTCTTCGTTTGGTTCACTGCGTTTTGGGCCCAAGACAATTAATACTCGACAATTCATCCCCACGATGATCTATCTGTTGACAATGTATTTTACACAAAATTATATTATTAATTTCTATGCTTATTGCGGATTTTGATTTATCGTAGGATTAAAAAATCCCGTGATGTTTCCGTACTGTCTTGACTTAAGTTTACTGGTTTATATCTTGTTCAAAAACATTCCATATCATTTCGGTAAAATCCCCTTCAAACTTGTAAAATAGGAGTGTTGATAACATTAATGATTCCTTGATGGTATACTATGCTCTAAGAAGAGAGTTAACGAAAGAAATATTTCTTGACGTCGCAATTTCATCCTTACTTGCAATGTAATCATTCATGCTGATTGCGAAAATGAAAATGGTATGTTGTATGTACAATACGTTTCTGTTAATATAATCTTATTCATATCGTATCACTGTAGGTGTTAATATTTTTTTTTTTTATGTAATGTAGGCCGTATTGTTGATGAAATTCCTGTACATAACCACCCAGCCAATTCTGTTGATATTGCGGCTGAAATTATCAAACAAAAAAAAATTAAGAAGGTCGCTAAAAGTCATGGGAGACTTCTAATGTTTTTGTCATGCTTTACGTGGTGTGGGGTTACCAGTTGCTGCTAATTTGCCAAAATTAATTTCTTTGTCTCGTTCTGTGCAACGAGTACGGAGTAATTATGCGATTGATATTAATAGTCATAATCCATCATCACGTGGTGACATGATCTTGCTGGACGATTGGAAATATACACATAATGGCGATTCATTTTTG
Organism: Chelonus formosanus; assembly: GCA_028641665.1. Lineage (NCBI taxonomy): Eukaryota > Metazoa > Arthropoda > Insecta > Hymenoptera > Braconidae > Chelonus > Chelonus formosanus. Next base: position 8,623,466 of record CM054002.1, read on the forward strand.
CTTCATGATAGTGGTGGTAACAAGAAGCGATTGTATTTACACCACGATAAAATCTACACTTTTTAACTACATATCAACAATAGTTGGAAAGTGGTACTTTTTACACAACATCTGCTATTTTCTCAACAATATAGATTGAGATCTATGCAATATATTTGAATTCTTCTAACGCGTAATTGTTTCTTTTATATAAGAAAAGTTACAATCCATATGACATACATGTGAACTCACTTTTTTTGTTTACATTAATTACATCTGTTATGAACGATGAATAACGAGATCAGGAAAAACGCCCTCAGACTACCGGAGAGCACTGATATCTGTTTTTCTTATAATACTTTTTATCTTTTTTTCTTCTAATATATAAGCTGTGTTCGATAATTTATTAACGGTAAAATCGCTATAATTTGAGACTTGATTTTATAATTGTTCATAGACCAAAAAAAAAAAAAAATAATGTATTGTGAACGTTGTAGACTTCTTACAGACTGAACTAATGTGTATTTATTTATTTTTATAATTTATTATATCAATTGAAATTTTGATGCAACAGCACAAACCATGCAGTAATGTCTTGACCCTCCTCTTCTCAACACTTCCATTTCTTCTCGGAATAAATTATCGGAGATAAATTGTCAGCAGAGAAATTGTCGCAGGGATGAATAGTCAGGAATCTATTGTCGGAGATTAATTATCTTGGTCTCAAAATGCGTCATACCCAATTGATGTGCCTAGCGTTTTAATTGTTAAGTATATTGTCCTCTTCCGACTTCTTGCTTGACACTATCTATACTGAAAAATAACAAAGATAATATTTTGACTAATAATGAATTATCATTCGATCTTCGATTACAACGCATTTCATTCGGTCAACATCATAAACACAAATAATTAACAACAATTGGACGATTTTAAATTGCGGTTGTAGTCACTCGTAGTAATTTATTTTTAAATTTCCAAAAACATGTATGACATAATTTTTTACTTGGGTAGAAATTGGTATCATTCGAAAATAATGAATAGTTTTCGAATTATGAAATTTTTGTTATTTTCATTCAGAAAAAAAGTATATTCTCAAATCTTATAAACATATCAATCAAGGTATTTTTCATCATTTTCAGGCAGTTTTCAATAATCAAGGTCGTTTTGAAATATTTCTGTAAGAACAATGTAAAGAAGAAAAACTACCCTTATAGGGCATTAACTTAAGAAGGGTAGATTATGAAAAAAAATATGAAAACTTTATTTGATTACTTGGAAAAAAGTGATTAACAATTATGCGTGAATGAGTGTAATTCCATGAACATTTTAAGCCTTAAAACCAACATAAATTTTAGTAGTTTTTCCTTCCCATAATTTTTTTCGTAGAACAGCCGTAAAAACACAGATTTGAAAAAAAACACTCCTAAATATAGATTTTTCAATTGTCTGAAGGCAAAAAACGAGAGAACCGCGAAAGCATAGAATTACCATCTCTCACTGTTTGATATTATGTCTTTCAAGTTCTCAGAAAAAATGAAATAGAACTCCTTGGAGCCTTTCGTTGACGTTTAGCTGGTTTATTTGAATATTTATCAGGTAATTTTTGTTTGAAACTTTTGGTTTCATCAGTAAACTTACTATAGACGGCGGAGTGAGATTTGACAATTTTGTGACCTACCATTATTGTGTCATAATTTTCTGGGATGAAAAACACGACGTAAATAGACAGTAACTAGTATATTTACTACTTAGTGTCTATTTATGTAGTTCTATTTACAAACTTAAGTGGATTTATTCATGATTTCTTTTTTCATCATCAACCATCACCATCAACGAATTGCATTTGTTATAGACAATTAAAAAACGGGATCTGTGCGATATATACGAGTTCATTTAACAAGACACGTTCAAATTGACTGGAAAAAAATTACCAGGCATGTGACATAAAAACAAATGCACTCTCCGTTTCCATAACATTTACATTGGTAGTTAATAATTAGAATCAAGATTTATGCAATTAATTTGAATTCTTTCGAAGAAAAATGTCTTCTTATACTGGGGAAGAATTACTACTCATGCTACATGGGTGATTGTTCACAAGTAGGTGAATAGGGCTGGTTCTAAATCAATCTGCAATACCGACCAAGGCAAAAAGTGGGTTATGATCCGCACTAATTATTGACTGATAAGTTGAAAATTTATTTATAGCAAAAAAAAAAAATCACATTCTATTAACACATTTATACATTATCATAATATACATATTTTTTCATTAATATATTATGTAAGTTTTTGCATTTAAACACTCAAGGGTTAATATTCTATTATTCGATCATATAAGATTGTACAACAGGCTAATGTGTTAGCAGGAAACGCTTTCAAAGCAAATTACAGTCGGACATTAACTGGTCTTGATTTGCGGGATTCGTTTTTCTTAGTACAATCGATTATAACGAGTGGTGCGATATCAATAAATTCCCTTTTCGTGAAAAGAGGTTCTGCTTCTTTATCATAATATGATATTTGAAAATCTTTATATATATCATATAATAAAGCAAATTGATTGTGAGTTATGTCAAGATTGATATTGCCATATGGATAGCACTTTGAGTTGAGGAAAACTTTCACATCCCTTAAATCACAATGATCAAAACGACTTGCATCGTTGGCAACATCATTTTTGTACGCAGTGTAGAACCCTAATATATCATAGCGGGGATTTTTAAATTAGGTTGATGTTTTTACAACTCATACATGTTTCGTTGTATTCGGCAGCATTGGATATTTATATAATTCCGATGAACTGAAACTCACTAGAATCGGAGAGTCATTTGCCATGTAACTCAACAATTCTCCTTTTTTTATGTCTGCCCCAGTAACATAAAGAATTATCTATACGATTTTTGTAAGAGTAATTGTCTCTTCAGGATCCGCTTCAGGTTGTGCAATTTCATTAAAATCGGTATTTAAACGTGTAAGTATTAATTTATGTTTGGCATTGACAATTATGCGATGATAATTTTCAGCAAATCCCAATAGCATATGTAACGGTATCGAAACATCAAAATATCTATTATCATTGAATAACTTTTCATTATCAGTTATCGAATCTGCATTATCTAAGTCATTTTTTTGTCCTGGATGAAGAGATAGATATTCTTTCATAAGATTTGTAATACCAACATTTTTATTTAATCTCGACATAATACAATACAATTCAAATCGTATTTCTTCAAATAAATAGCATTCATCCATACTAACAAATCTTGATGTTGCTGCTACAGCATTTCCGTTAGATTTGGTTAATTTTCCCGTGATATAGAGGGTACTTGTATTTGGCAATAGACACAAACCTTGATGTTGAACTGAGATATGTATTTCATCATCATCATTATATGTTGTAGATGCATATGGTTGATGAGCATGCATCTCAATGTGTGCGATATACTCATCAAATATGACACCTTTGTTTGAGTTGCCTTCGATAACTGATGGAATTCAGACATGATATATTAGTTTTGTAGCTTCTCGAAACCATTGGTTTATAAATGATTCCCATCACGTGATTAATTTCAAGTGTAAACGTATTGTTCCAGTTTGACCTCGGAAATTCATCAATTGACCATCTTGATCAACAATGCGCAGTTGTAAATTGTGTATTGTCTGTACGGTAATGAGAAGATAAATGCTGTTTGATGGAACTTCAATGATCTTATATCCTTGTGTCACTGATGGGAAAAATTCATGGATCGTATGTACCAATTGATTATTCATGTATTCTCCTGTTGTAATGTTATATTCAATACTTAATGCATTAATTTTCAAGATGGATACTGGTAAATTTGATGTGTGAGTCAAGTTTCGTGAATTAAGTCGTGGACTAAAACCCAATAAACTACCAATAGAATCATGCAGTTTAAAATTTATCGTTGCATTTTCACTGTAAACTTCTATAATCCTGATGTTTTTCATAATTGTACAGTATTTTATTATCATTAAGATACCTCAGAAGCTCATATGGTGGCTGCAAATTGCCAAAACTGTCATAATATATAACTTTATTATAACGTTTTTTATATGCCCTCAATGTGTTCCAGGCCCCGTTTTATTATCGAGATAAATAATGGCTGATTCATTTTCCATGGTGTAGATTTTGAAAGATCATTCCGTACAAAAACACCACGAAAAAAGGGTATTTCCATAATTTTCGCATATTCATTAAGTTCAATATCAATCAGAGCACGATCGGGTAAATTTAGAAGTTTTTTTCTTTTGCTGGTCTGATAATATGCGAACCTATTTTTGTATGGGACGACATAGAGATATTGACTGTTTTTATCTTTGTCAAACGTATGCACGGATCCCAAAACATTGGCACGTAACAATACAAACTTTCTTCTACTTTTCAGACAAGATGACATGAGTCTAAAACAAATTCACGATGATCATGTAAATACTAATATGACTTATTCTCATTTTCGAGATATATGTTTAATGTGCTTGAATAATGATAAATATGGCTTCATGGTAATTGATAAAGACAGTGATCTTAATGATGGGCGATGTAGAAGAGGATTTGATTGTTTCATAAGTATAAATTCATTGAGAATTCATTAAATTGTACATTGTTTATGTAGTTGCGAAAGTGTCAACATGAAACCTGTAAAGCTGCAACAAGAAAAAAAAGTATTGCATCAAATGGCAAAAGTTAGTGATGCAATACGCCAAAAACATGAATTGCATAAAGTTAATGAAGACATGACTCAACAAATCATGAGTGAAATATCTAAACCTATGGTGACTCTTCTTAAAAAATTAGCTGATAAAACACTTGTCAAACAGGAACCTCAAGAAATGAAAATGAAGAAAGAAGAACCAAAAGCAGAGCCTAAAGAATAAGCAAGCAAAAAAGCCTCACATCTGATTATTAAATAACTGATGATGAATCTTATGCAACAGCGACAATTACCCATCAAAGTACCTTTATTGAAGACATACCTGCAGTAAGGTATTTGAAAATGTTTAATTCTAACGTCTTGTCTAAAGAATTAGATACAAAGTATGGCGAAAAAAAGTTAAAAAGTAAACGACGGATGATGGGTGATTCTGAAAATAGGCTTGATGGCAATTTTATTTGTGTTGGTGATAAAAAATACAATACTACGTCTGGTCTATAAGAATTATCATTTATGAACTTACCTGATCGATCAAAAATAGGTAGAGAAGATGAGAACACGTATGGTAAAATTATCAGTATGATATACGCTTATCGAATGCATTATCTTCTTGACAAAACTATCAGAGTAGAGAAAAGTTTAGTAAAATTTACTCACATGATCAGTAAATATATACCAAAAAGTGGGGAAAGTTTACCACAATGTATGACTGAACATAAAAAAAATCATCCTATCGATTACGTTTATTGGAATGATCTCAACGAACTTGTAGATCGACTTCGTTGACTCATTGCATCTCAAACTGCTCGAAATTTTAGTCATACTAATGAAATTTTATCAATTTTAGAGGAATTACGTGGAGCTGAAATCATTCATTAATCTTATGTATTCTACACAGCTACTCACTCTCTGAAAAACTTCTAAAGTGAGAAGTTTAAAAATAAGCGTTGACGTTTTTGGATGACAGTCAGTAAAAATTATCGTGAAAAGTGCTATCCGTGATCCTCCTGGTGAAGGATTTGAATTAACTTTGAAACAACAGTTTGACATGGATCATAAGAGATTGTGTAATATCGCTGAACCAGTAGATTTGAATAATGCAACATCATTAGGAGTAATCGAAAAATAGACTACAATTTTCATCAAAATAGAACTACGTTTGTTACGCGAAACTGTAGCAAATTCAGGAAGAATTGTTGAAGATAATGGAAAAAGAATCAAATTCATTAACGTTGAAGTAGAACAACATATTGAATAATCAAAAGAAAATTGTAAACGACTGAAAGAAGAATTAAATGAAATAATTGGAATACATGAGTCAGATCGATTACGTTCATTAAAAAAACTAAATCGTAAATAAGCTGAAGCTATTAAACAGTTGAAATAAAGAATTGGACTATATCTTCCTCAACATCATAAACAAGTAGAAAGAAAAATAATAACTAAAGAGCTACATAGACCGGTTAGAAGAAAGTACCAATGACTACACGTTAATTTACGTAAGCTTTATGAAACTTGACAGGCTGATCTAGTTGACATGACGGCATATACATATTATAATAAAGGTCATCAGTATTTATTGACTGTTATCGATGTATTTTCAAAATACTCTTGGGGTGTGCCCACAAAATCTAAAAGTAGTAAAGATGTCACTCATGCAATGAAATCTCTTGTATCACAAAAAAGGGTACAAATATTTCTGCATGTTGATAGAGTCAAGGAATTCTACAATAGAGATTTTAAAGCACTCATGAAACGATATAATAGTAGAATGCTACCACTTAAGCGGACCCCCACTCCCATCCCCACCACAAAGTGGGATAAAATTGTGTCAGCGGGAGCAATTTCACAAGGAGTAAGGCAAGATCGCAGGTGAAGGTAAAGAATTGAAAATTTTTTAATTATTATTTGATAGTTAATGTGCATATATATACATTTCAATTATTATTTAATGATAATTATGTGATTCATTGTGAGTTACAAAATTTTTTAACATTTATTTATCATTAACGTATGCGTGCAGCGTCGCACTTGGCGTGGTTTGGCTGAAAGATCTTGACGAGCCATCTAGAGGTTGACCGCGGTGGTATGGCTCTCGGCTGGTATACAGCAAGCAGATGCGGTGCTTTCACACTCGGGAGTGAGAGTGGTGGGGCTGGCGCGTGGTGGGACCAAGTCCGATTCACGCTGGCTGAGCATCGTTTCGAGCGTTAAGTTTTTCCCTGCCAGGGACGACGCATGGGGGGCCTGTTGCTGTCACTCGCCACAAGAGAAATTGAGTCTAAAGAAAGCTGCGCTCGAACACGTTTCCATATTTACGGCCACTACGCGCAAATATGAATGCTCCGACTTCCTTTCAGCTAGTGGCGTGACGCTTGCGCAGTAAATTGTGCAAGTGAGAGCACAATAATACTGCAACTAATAAATGCATAGAAAAAAGATAGACATACGTTTGAACCTACGAACCACGTGTATCACATGGCAATGTTTGACACCGCTGCGTAGCAACGCGCCATAATGGCCGCCACATATACACGTGCACGTAGCAAATTATTTTTCTCATGCAAACGTAATTGAACATTTTTAATTATAAAAGACATAAGGTATTTAAAAATTGACAAACAAGATAGTTGAATATGGATTTATCAGGTTTTTATATCTTTTTAAATACAATTTTCTCTTTACTCAAGCATAATTGATTAAATTTAAGCCCTTCACCCATAAATGTATTTTTATTATATTTCAGACATTTCTTTTTCATAAAGGTCTTTTAATATTCAGCTACAATTCCATTTTTTTTCGGAATGTTTTCTACTGAAGCAAGATAAATAGTCACTAAGTGGATAATTAATAGACATAGCATGCAAAAACATGATACAAGATTGGCCGCGCACTTGAAAATCTTCCCGTTGTAGATGTTTGACAGAGTGGTGGGAGTATCGGCAATTTTCTCTCAGTCTCCTAAGGTGTTCTCGAATAATTAGTGGCATTCCATCGCTGTCGAAGTAGCAGCCGATGTCATCTCGATTGACGTACATGGCAACCCCATGTTGTCCTGGTTGTTTGTGGCCATCTGTATTAACCACAAATGCTGTCAGTTTTGTCCATACCTTCGGAATCTTGTCTACATTGATGAATTATTTCATAGCTAACTAATAATGAGCAGCCGACATTGGACAGTAGCCTGTAAACACGGTCCTCAGAGCAGAGTGACATAAACAAACGATCTCCACGGTTGACGGGATACTTAATGGCGGTTTATCGAACATGTTGTCGATATTTATAATTTTTTTACACAGAACCGTTTCTAATAAGCGTTTTTGCATGAAACCACATGTAGGAATCTGCTCAGCATTGTGTATAATAGCCCGTAAATTGTTGTATTCAGCCTTGATTGATAATGAGCCTTCGTACCATGGCATACTACGTTGTGATATCCATAAGATATTTGCGTGTTGTTTTGATTCCGATAATAATGAATAAGAAAATTCAGGAGCAATAATCCAATGGCCAATAATATTAGCTTCTAAACCAAGCAGGGCAATTTCTTTTGGTAGAAAATCGGCGTCATTATTGAAAAACTCTTGCATATTAATTACAAGCTTTATCTTGAGTAAAAATGATGCTTACTACCTAAAAAGTGTTACACGGCAGACGGTTAGCTCGATACTGAGCTCTTTGTTAGACAATATGACACTACTTTATTAAAAAAATATTCTTAGCCAGTAAAATCTACAATAATTCGCCGAGATGAATCAATTTCAAGAATATTATTATATTTAGTATAAATAATACAATTCATAGTTGAAGTTAAGGCGTCATCGAAATGTACTTCTAGACGTACACTGCCATGTCTGATCAGATTCCAGTGTGTATCGCCGTTTGCGGAAAAATCGGGTGTCAAATCAAAAGCAAATAAGCAGTAACCACGTGGATAGTCCATACGATTAATGCTGTTTTCTTCATTGAGAAAATGTAAGCCCGTTCTTGGGAACAACGTGTGATAACATTCAACATACAGAGAATTTTTAGTAAAATATGAATGGAGAGGTTTTGAAGGAATTCGACGGCCATCGACATATAATGACAAGTAATTAATTTTATCATGGTGAAAATTAAAAGGTTTCAAGTTTGGATCGCCGTTAAAAGCTTTGTTATCAACAAAACCTATGATTATTAGTCGTGGTAATTGCCCCAAAATAACATTGTCAATAGTTTCGCCGTGAACACCTCCATGTACAGAAAAAGCCTCAACTTCTATACGTTTTAAAGGATATTTAGCGATAGATTTTTTAAAAACTCGATAATGTGAAAGTAAAGTACTCGAAGCAATCGTTACACGCCTTATTATCAGAGAGGCTTTAATTATTTCAACTTTGCATTCAACAGCTGAAGTATTCATTAAACAAAATGAATCTCGAGATTTTGTTAAACGTAGCCGTGTTTCAACACCGTTTATTAAAAAACGCTCTTGGTTGAATGCATCACAACAGAGATGGCCAAGTAAATCAAAGGTTCTCCCATGTGATAAATATTGACGCCATTTTTCCGAGCCTCCCTTTTTATCTCTAAGACTATCCATTTTACCAGGCGTGACTTGAGACCATCCAATAGTAATCAGATGAGAATTTTTTACATCACGACCATCATTTAAAAGTGTTTCGATGTATGCTCTATAGGCATATAAGTTGTTAGGCGGTGATACACATTTTTGATTGAAATAGACATCTCCTTGATTAAACAGAGAATGCATAAAGTTATCTATAGATCCAGCATTAATATTTGATGTTGTTTTTGGAGCACTAGCAGGTTGTAATGATTTACGGGCTGTAATTTTGACTTTTAAATTTAACATAGTATGTGCAAGGTCAATGTATTCATCTCCCTGACCTTGTACAACAAATTCGAATGGTGAATTATCTGTTAATGATGAAATTGGTTTATAAAAGACCCATTGAGAGCCCTAAATTGTTGTTTGTGTCGGTGGAACAGAAAATAATTCTAGCTCTGTTTTTGCACACTCACAAGAATGAATATGAAGAAAAGCCATTATGCTTATTTAAATATATCTGCTACAGGTCGTCATTTCTTGCAAACTTGTTCCTTGATCTTTTTTGTTTTCTTTACTTTCTTTCTTTTAATCTTAGAGGCTTTACACTTCCTCTTTTTTTCTTTACGGACCTGTTTCTTTGATTTTTAGGCTTTTCTAACGGAGTGTTTTCTTCTCTTTTGAAAACGGATGGTCTCTATACGACTATCATGGAGCAATTGTTGATTCAGTGTTGAACCTAGCGGTATATAGCCTGAACCGCTCATCAAGTTATCAATTTTTCAGCGGCTTTTCGTTTTAAATTTCAGCCAGACTCGCGTAAACGAGCTCATGCAGATTCTTTGAATTATAGTCCATTATCAAGGACATTGTCAGCAATACTCAACCCTGATTTCAAAGCTTCTTTACCTATAATTTTTGAACCACTTTTCAGAAAAGGCAATACAGACCTAAATAAACCCCCTAGAAAACTGCCGACGCCATGCCCGCATTGATTAGGTGTTCCAATGTGAATTTGACTAATACCGCTGTATCCACCACTCCCAAAGCCGCCTTGTACTGTTGTCTTACAGTTCTAAAAATAATTTCTCTTTTATTTAAAACTTTTTGAAAATCTGAGTCCCAAAATTCTCTGCCGCGATCTGTCTGTAAAATGTGTGGTAATCTTTTATTACTACGCTTGAAAATACGCTCCATTGCTCGAGCGACAGTTATACTTGTTTTGTTATGCAATGGTTCAACCCATACAAATTTACTTAAAACATCAATAACAATTAATAAATACTTAATGTTATCATTACAAGTGGCAATATCACGTAGATCAACTAAATTTGCCTCCCATACCTCGTCAATATGTGAAACATTATATGTGCGCCTCGAAAATCGACGCCTTGTTGGACGGTGTAACGTGTAAGCATCTTGATTGTCTAGCCATTTCTTCACATTATCACGATGTATGTTTTTCCTATAATTTAGCAACTGATTTGCTCCAGCAAAACCGGCCGGATGTTCAGGACTGTAATATATCTTTTTGAGAGCAGCCATTACTTAAACGAAAAATTTAACCATTTATTTTTACACTTTTACTTGGAAATCCCAGAGCCTATATGAGATCTACTGCTACGAGCACTCAAAAAATCAGCGGCAGCATAGAGCTCGGACTCACTTTGTGATTTTATTGATGAAGAGCCTTCAGCTATTTTATCCGGTATAATGAGCCGTCGTTTTCGTGATACACCTGTTGGTGTGGACATTTCTACTTTTTCAGAATCAACTAATTCTTTATTGCCTATGTACTCCCGCGGCACGTGACCGTTATAAATAACACGTACAACCTGGTCTCTTCCTATAGCATATTCAATTTTTCTAGACCTTATAGCGTCATTTAAAAGATCTATAATATTTGAGCCTGGCATAACTCGACCGTCAATACTAACAATGCCTGAGTTATCCCACGAGATAATATTATCAGACATATTCTTTAAGCGCCTGTAGAGAAGTTTTGCTTTTGATTGGAATTTTTTCGGCACACTGTCAATAATAGATTGGTCTATATTATGATCAGGCGATTTATATAGTGATTCATCTGTTTCGCCGTCATACGGTGACGCTTTTTCATTGTCGTTTTGAGTCAAAAGCGGACTTACGGCAGGGCGACTTTCATGGTTTATTAGGCGCAAATACCTCTCCAACACTAGTGAGTAGGCATTCCACTTCTCACGTTTATTCTGATAAGCTGTAGAGCATAATATTTCATTCATCTCTTGATCAAGCTGCGTTAAAACGGTATCATAACTTTTATCTGACCTGTTCATCAATAATTTAGTGTCTGCGACTTGAAAATTCTTTACAGCCTCTTCAGGTATTAAAAAGATTTTTTTAGCATGCTCCATTTTTAGCCGTTAATCAGTTTTGTTATTAAGCCACCAAGAATAGGTGCCAAAAGAACAGGCAAAAAACTACCCCCGTTCTGTAAAATGATTTTCTTTTTCCTTCTGGCACTACCACGTGAAGCTAGCCGTCGTAAAAGAGAAGTGTGGCGCTTTAATTTACGTTTTTGATCAGCTGTGAATGACACGTTTCCCCGTAAAATATTAAAAGCACATTCACATATATATCGCACCAGTTGAGGATCAGCTTTCCGTAATATAGCGGCACGTTGTTCTTTGCATAGATAAAATAAAGAACTGAGAATTGCCGCTTGTTTCTTTCGTGATGCATTTGCAGCCATTACTAACTAACAGCTGGTAAATTGTGATTATGGGCGCTCTTATTTATAGATTTACGCTGCACATAAACATAGTGCTTCGGGTCCTCTGGAAAAATACATGTGCGGAAGCGACAATTTTCAGGTGTTGATTGTTTCAAGTCTAGCAATAAGTAACCGTGCGGTGGAGCTGTTGCGTCATAATAAATTTCTTAGAAAAAGCGGTTATTTTCTGGACACACTTGTCGGGCTAAATGTTGGATCTGTGAGCGGTCACGGGGGTTTTTAAAAATGACAATGTAGTTAGCATTCAAAGAAATGTCTCGTTGGCCTTTTCCCTGATGGAAAAAATTTTGTGTTATAAATATAACGCTCAAAATACGATGATGACTGCCCTCCGTGAAAAGGTCAATAATTGTACTACTTGATGATTCACGCATAAGATCATCAATGATAATTTTGTATGGATAATTTTGGTGTGTGATCGGGCGTATAATCATCGCTAGTTGGTAGGCCTTCTTTAAATTGAAGGGGTAGAAATTTTAGATAATTATTATTGCTTTCTTGCCATTCAGCATAATGAAATATAATTCTTGAGAACCGTGTATTACACATGTGATTTATAGCGCGAATAAATCTTTTTACGAAAACAGTTTTACCGCACCCTGTAGGACCACAGATGATCGAAGTCCAAGGATGTTTTCAGCGCGGATCCATAATTATAAATGTCCCTTATAAAAATGACTACGATTTTTATGTTATAAAAGTTTTAAGAGATATATACAGAAATGCCTAGTCATCAACTTTTTTTTGTTGACGCTCAACATAGGTCTTATCATCATCATGGTCATATGATCTTTTAAGAAGGTCTCTGGAACAGCGGAAATTTTCTCTAGATTAATTTAATAAAAGAGCATTAGTAGCGAAAAGTCTTTCATAGCGGTCGAAGCAATAAAGCACCTATTTGAAATGTTTCAGTTTGTGATGAACATATTTTTTAAATTTATAAAGTACAGTGTGAGGTGTATGTAGCTAATGTTGGATATTAGCTGTGATAGATAAACGGTGATAAAATATCAGCAGGAGTTTACTTATTTTTTGGAGAGCTTAGCCATAAGAAATATACGTAAGTGTGAAGCCTTTATTTATCGCAATTTAGAGTGTAATACCTTAACAAGAAAAGGTCGGTTTTGTGAAGATCATAGAAAAATACGGAAACTAACGCATGACTACTATCATTTCGCTCGGAATTTTCCATTTTTCACTTGGAATATTCGGAGAGGTGAAAACTTAACGAATGTTAAAATTGTAGCAATTGAATGCGAGCTGGCGATGCGAAAGGTGGATGAACACAAATTCAGATTTAAACCAAATTATGGCCATGAGCAGTGGAAGAGAGTCCTCAAACACGAACTCTATAAATTGAACGCTGCGAGTTGCGAACGTGAATTCAGCTGGAGTCTTGTATATTACCGTCAAGATAGACGTGAACCGATCATGCAGCATCTCCATTTGGATCCTGTCAAGGTAGCCGAAAATTTTGATAATGATTCTATCTGGGGACCGTCTGAAGAAGAGTCGAAAATTGGCCTAGACAGGAAGGCAGTCAACAAATATTATTTTGACTATCACTTTTGCACCTATAGTAGTGATAAAGGTGCTGTAGTCAAATGCTACGACATCCAAATAGCCCCTAAAAAACTGAGTGTAAGCATGTGCTGTTTACTATTTATTAATTGCAAAAAAATGTTCACAAACATTTAGTTTCCAGTTATGACGCCGCCGATGACTCAACGAGGGCCCCCTTAAATGCTTTATATTGTTATAAAATGTTTCATTTTGTACTATTTTTAAGGTTTTTAATAAATGAAAAATTTGTGTACTCAAGACCCTATTACTTAAAGAAACACGTTACTATCCTATCCGAGCTAAGAATAAGTTTTCATTGTAGCAAACGCCCAGCCTACGTTCAAACAGACAAAAATGCTCATGTGGTTGAGACAGAAAAGCCGCGTAATGTTGTTGAGGTAGTAACGGGTAGACACTAACAGCTGGCGCCAAACTCGTCTCTCATTTTTGATATGTCACAAGAGACTACTCCACGAAAATTAAAAAGGTGTTATTAAAATATACTTGTAGATAATATTTTCAAAAAAGCAACCTGAAATTAATAAAAATTAAAATCTCAAAAGGTGTATGGATAAGGTGAAAAATATTTTTATTGACATTTTATTACTATAGTACAGTTTGATACATAAATATTTGTATAAAAATCAATTGCAACAATTTTACCCTTGGTATGATAAAAATATATAAAAATTATTGAAGCATCGCTTCACTCACAACGTGTTTATTGAAAAGCTGGCACAATTCTTAAGCGATGATCTCGACGTCCGTAACTGAAACAAACGTTGATGTTTTGTAGATAGGTTCCAGTTGTTCAAGAATTTTTGTCATAATTTCCGCTCGTTGAAGGTAATTGGCTCCAAATGTATATATTAAATCAACAGGCAATTGTATAGTATTGATAGTATGTTGAATTGTGGGTATTTCATTTTTTAGGGCTGCGACCATCAACACTACGCATTTAGTGATCACAGGTATGATTGCTTGGAACTGCTCTAAGCGTTTTTGAATAAAATTCTTTATACGTACAACGTACTCAACAGTACCTCTTTGTATGAAGAATTGCCGAGATGCATCCTGCTGCTCGTAAGTCTTTGTAAATAACTATTGGCTGTTTCACTGTCAACGATGCGAGACTAAATGAGTTGTTCGTAAGGTTTTGTGGTTTGAAACATTGTAGCCCCTCCCCGTCGAATATGTAACTTAGACCTCTGAAGAACGCTGATTTCTACAACATCAAGCGTTCGCTGTAAATAACCTTGAATATGGTTTTTGCACACGTAAGAATTTTAAAAATTTATTATTTTATGTCTATTTTGCTAGTGTAAAAATATTTATCGAAGATTTTTATAATTGAGCATTCGTAAGATTTTCAGGGAAGGATATTATCTTTCTTTTCTTAAGAGCAACAAATATGCACGATATGTAAACAATTACAGATGCGGTTTCAAATTTAATTCTTCAATCGTCAGTCCCTGAAGAACTTCAAAGTGAGCACATTCTCTTACTTCTTATCAGTTGTAAAAGTGTATTTTTCATTATTCAACATGGATAATTCGAAGGCTACGCCTTTCATGATTGCTTTGTTAACGCTTGTGCGTTATCTTCGTGATCGATCACTAGCGATTGCTCGGTTCTATCCCGAGTCTAGACTTGAACGATGGAATAATGTATCGCGCTCAGGTTTATTAAGACTATTTAGACGTATTATTTTGCTCGTGTCATGTCACTCATTAGCCCGTGCATTTACACGCGGTTTGTTAACATCGAATGTTACGATTATGTATGAAGCCGCTGAGGCGTTAATGAGCAGTATTAAAGGAAGTTCTACGTGTGTTTTGCCTTTTCTCAGTTATTATGGTAAGATGTTCTTAATTTATTATGGTACGAAGCTCTGAACGTTTATGTACCAGTGAAATGATGTACATTTCTGAAAGTCTTTGAATTACAGACCGGCAATACAAATATATCCTCTTAGCTTCTCATTATAAAACTGAAGAAGAAGCAAATAGTAGACCTAAGGCTAAAAAGATTGAAATTGAAGAAAACATACATGTCGCTGGGATTGATAATCCTCAACCATCTACTTCTACTAACATTATTAACATTGATCAGCCTCAACCATCAACTTCAACGGCAACTGGTGTCTCTTATGATGCTGTATTAGACAATTGAATTCAAGTACGCGGATCATCTCCTTTAACCGTGAAACCTGAAGACATACCTTTGAATCTTAGCAAAGGGCGATGGTTCAATGGTGATTACGGTGATGAAATTATGGCCGAGTTTTACGGCCCTTGGAACGGTGATGGTGACAGTGCACCATCTACAACCTCCTGTTCATACTCGCAGTGTAGCTGTGATATCAGTATTCCTTATAGACTTGATACTGAAGAAGAAACTGATGATGATAAGACTTCAGACGGTTTACATCCAACTCCCGAGTCATCATCGTCAAGCGTATCATTAGCCGATACTTTCGAGGAAAGCGATGATGAAGTACAGGATTTAGAAATGGACACAAATGCTGATCAGCAGCATGAACCAAGATCATCATCATCAGAAAGTAAATATCTTTGGATTTACTTATGTTAAATTTATGTCCATTACAATGCTTAAATTTATGTAGGTTTTGAATATTATGATTGGAGGCCACGTGAAAAATGCTGTTTACAACTATCAAATTAATTATAGATATTCAATGTGGCGGTGCTGTAAGCAGATCTACAGCAAAAAAAATTCTCGACTCAAACGTCAAGGGCAACTTTTCACCAAGTACCTCATCAGACAACTTTGCAGCTATCTATCTACCAGGCCGGTGTTTTATTATCGACAGAGAGCGGGTAAAAAATTTCAAAATGTTTCAAATTACAGGTAAAGAATGTCTAGTTAAACTACCACCACCACCCCAGAGTCAAAATCATTTAGAATGGTTTGAGGGAGCTTTAACTGATATTACCACCTATATTACACACGGATGTACAACGCGCGATAGAATAGCCTTTACTATTAATTATGAAAAGTTGACAAGTGGGCCAATATGGTCTCGTTTTAGACCACCACAACAATATACAAGTAACGATTTGTGGGAGCTACTTTGCAAAATTGCCCAAAGTGCCTGTGGTTTAAATAGTGACGATAATATTGTTTTGACGGTTCCAATTGTTCCAGGAGTAGAAGGACGCGGTCGTAAAAAGCAAACTTTCAAAGATATTTTCAAGCGCTCTATATTAAGTATTATAAATAACAATAATTCATGCTTTCCACGCTCACTCGTTGTCGCTGATCTTCATGCTGAACGCAGTGAAATTCGTACAGGTAATCTACGAAAACGTTGGAAGACAATGTGTGACCGTCGATGTAATTCGCAGCGTGAAGCAGCCTTGGAACTAGTAAGCAGAGCCGGCATTAAAATACCCCGTCAAGGCTGTGGCCTTGATGAAATCAATGGTTTCCAACGATATTTTGCTCGCAAGGGTACGACTATTGTTGTGTTCGAATTTCACACCTTAGGAAAAGGAAGTCCACCCTTATTTGATGACGGCGGGTCGTTGAGGAGTATTATGGTTCTATCAGCAAAACCCTATTCATTTTATATTATCAGCAAACACACCATTATGAGCCTATATTGAATCTCAGTGCGGCAATAGGTTCGCGTTCTTTTTGTGCGGCTTGCAATAAAAGTTATGCTACGGCCCCCGCCTTACATCGTTGTGTTTCTAAATGTCCGCGTTGTGGTAATGTACCTGTTTGTGAAACTGTAAAACAACCATTGTGTAATAAAGGTAATAGATATTTTGTAAGTGATAGCTGCTATGATAAACATCTATTAAAGGGGTCTGATTCACTGAATAGCAAAGATAAAGATTTAACTATTTGTAATCTAATACAAGTCTGTGAAAAATGTTTTCATTTAAAAATATACAGTCCATAAGAAACGAAACAGCACGTGTATAATGAATCGTTTTGTCGTATTTGTAATTTTAGCCGACCAATGAATCACCGCTGTAATATGAGCCCTCTTCAACCAACGAGGCCTCAAGAAGTAGTATTTTTATTTTATAATTTCGAAACACAGCAGCACGAACATGTTAAAGGTGATAGAATGACAAAATCACATGTCCCTAATCTTTGCGTTGTTCAAAAAGTATGCGTTTTTTGTGCTGGAAATAATAATTTATAACAAAATTGTGCATATTGTGATAATCGTGAATATGTGTTTCATGACAACCCGATCGGTAATCTTGTAGATCTAACATTTCAAACATATAAATGTTTTACTCAAATAATATGTATCGCCCATAATGCTCGAAGTTTTGATGCACAGTTTAATCTTCGTTATTTGGTAAAAAATAAAAAAAACACATATTCCAAACCTTATTTTGAACGAAAGTAAGATTATTGTCATCACAATAGATAATGTAACATTTTTAGATAGCTTAAATTATTTACAAATGCCTTCAAGGGCTCTACCTAAAGCATTTTGCTTTGACAGTGAGATAACTAAAGGCTTTTTTTCACATTTATTTAACACTCCTGAAAATATCAATTATGAATGGCCTCTTCCTGATATGAAATATTACTCCCCTGATACAATACATAATAAAGAACGCGAGTCTTTTGTAACATGGTATAATGAAAAGAAACAGGCTAACTATACTTCTAATTTTCAAAAAGAATTTATTCACTATTGCCGTGCTGATGTTATCGTGTTAAGACGTGCCTGCATAGGTTTCAGAGATATGATACTAAAATGTGATGACGTTTGTCCTTTCTCTGAATGTTGTACATTAGCATCAACATGCTCAAAAATTTTTAGAAAAAAATTTTTAAAATCTAATACAATTGGCATTTTACCGCCACGCGGTGCATATCGGTGGTCATCCAATCAATCATCAATAGCGATTTCATGGTTAATATTCCAGGAGAAAAAGCGTGGTCACATTATAGATCATGCTGCACGCCGTAAAGAGATCCGGTTACCTTGTGGTACTTTAGTCGATGGTTATTATCATAATCCAGAAACTCAGGAAAAAGTTGTATTCCAATTCCATGGATGTTATTGGCATGGCTGTACAATGTGTTATCGCGTAAACAGAGATCAACAACTTCGTACAGGTGAAACACTTGATCAGCGGTTAGAATTAACACGGGCCACTTTAAATAGAATACGTTCAACAGGATATACTCTTATTGAGGAGTGGGAATGTAACTTCCGACAGTTTCTGGAAAATAATCCTAGTTTGGAAATATCTATTAATTCTCACCCCTTATTACAAAATACACCTCTTAAACCGCGTGATGCTTTCTTTGGAGTCCGTACAGAAAACTTTGTATCATTACGTGATGCTAATGAATTTGAGAAAATTAAATATGTTGATGTATGCTCCACTTCATCCTTACGTGTACAAAACAGGTGAATTTCCCATTGGTCGTCCTACAATTTATGTTGGCAATGAATGTGATAGAATTCTTAAAAATGAAAATAATTTTGATCAGATTAAAGGACTTGTGAAATGTACTATCTTACCACCCCGAGACCTTTTATATCCTGTTTTACCGGGAAGATTTCACGGTAAACTCTTATTTGTATTATGCAGAACATGAGCTGAAACAATTCACCAGGGTAACTGTTATCATTATGATATAGCTTAGCGTGTATTGCATGGTACATGGGTCGTTGACGAAATACGTAAAGCTATCAAAAAAGGCTATAAAGTTTTATATGTATTAGAAATATGGCAATATGAGATGATTCAATATAACCGTGATACCGACGTTCGAGGTCTTTTTACTGCTGATATTAACACTTTTTTAAAAATTAAACAAGAAGCAAGCGGCTGGCTAAAACAATGTGAAAATAATCCTATTGAACTAAAATTATATCTAGAAAATTATGAAAAAGCTGAAGGCATTAAATTAGAAAGAGAAAAAATAACACATAATCCCGGTTTGCGGTTAGTTGCAAAATAATTTCTAAATTCGTTATGGGGTAAATTTGGGCAGCGTAAAAATCTTACCCAAACTTGAAAAGTAAATAATCGTGTTAAGCTTATGGAATTACTATTTAAAGTATCAAAATGTTCTGTATAGTTTGATACACGATTAGCTATTCGATCATCTTTCGCAGAATATAATGAAGCAAGAACTGACCAGAGAAAGCAGTATCGATCATTCGTATTTTTTATGCCAAAAACGGCTTTTTTTTTTAACAATTTAGGAAGAACACAATATGTACCTTGCAGTCATGTTTCCCGCTCCTTTCAAGGGCGCATACCTATTAATATTTATCTCTATGCCGTCAATCCTAACCATCGACCACCCCGAGTCGTTTTCTTGAAATTCTTCTGTATCGTTTAAAAGAAGCGGTAAAATATTATCTAAAGAAAAGATCTGAAAAATCCGTTGGAATAAGTACTTGGATGTTTGTTGTATTGAATTGTTTCTTGTCATATAATATCAAATCTTTTTTTATATTTCCAAATGTGCAAGTCAATTTAAAATTGACAAGCAAATTTTTTTTTTTTTAATAATCGATATTTTTCAATTTCATTAGTTATCAATTTTTCGCATTCTTTCAGAAAATCTTTTCAATTTAAATATTTAAATTTTCGAAAATGTCTTCAGTTTCCATTAGAGCTATACTCCTCAAGTTTGAATACATCAGAGATAGAAAATTTCGTCTTGATGTCAAGTTTATAAATTTATCTATATAGAACCATTGCAGCTGTACAGCAAGTCTAGCACAATCATATAAATACGTATATTCGTGAAATTGGAATCAAAAAAAAGAAACATTGTCATGAGCTAATCAATTCGAAGGGAGCAGATCACGATATCCAGAAATAAATAGAGTTCAGCATTCTGTACGACAATATACTAAATCTGTTGAAATCAGGCAAGATCAATTATGGAAAGAAAAAAAAGACCACGTACTATGAAGCAAAACCCTTGGATATCTTTATCAGATGAAGCATTCAATCACAACCATGCATTAGATAATTCGAATTTGAAACAAATAAATATTTGCAATATGACTGTTGAGTGTAATTTTTGCCATGCTTTTGAATTCGAAAATGAACAATTAGGTTTTTGTTGTTCAAAAGTAACATTTTCTTTAACTGAACTTCTGGTATTACCTGAGCCACTGAAAAGTTTAATTGTACCTAAATTAAGAGACCCCTATCTAGTTACAGGACGTTACATAAATTTCGTGTCAGAAGTGGGATCGCAAAAATGAATCATCAATCAACTAGAAATAAAGAATCAAGTGAGTTACTTGTGAAGAAAATCGAAGAATTAGAAGAAAGAAACAAGAAATTACAAGAGCAGTTGAAAGGTTTCTACCCTGACGACGAATCAGGAGGAGAAAAGAGTCCGAAAGGTAAGAGACGATTGAGATCAATCAGTTCATCTGAAATCGAAATGGACGCAGGCAGAGATAGAAGCGCTGGAATGTTCAGCACAGCGCGAGAAAGTGGAACACTTCAAGTTACAGCTCCTTATGTGTATTTCAAATATGCTATGGAACTGATACCAAAATTTGACGGACATAATATACTAATTGAAGAATTTATAAATGGATGCAAAAGTGCAAAAAACATGTTGCCACCCAATTCAGAAGAATATTTTGTACAAATAGAAAGAAGGAGAGTACAGAGTGAAGTAAGAGGAGCATTAGAAGGATTGGAAATTCGAAGTGCTGATTTTTTATGTAAGTATCTCAGTAACATCTACATGCCAGTACAAAATCGATACATGTTGCACGGTGAGTTAGTCAGAATACATCGAAAGAAAAATAAAGGTATGGTGTCATATACGACTTGAGTTAAAGAGTTAAGTGAAAGATTTATTGGAGCAACGGATACCAGCCAAATGACAGTAGGAGCTCGAGTGTCAACAATGAAAGAAATTCAAGCAGAAGCAGTTGAACATTGAATCAATGGGTTAAAAAGTGAGAATGAGCTGAAAGCACCTGAAGATATAGATTTGGTAAATACAATTTAAGATGTCATTCAGTTAGAAATAGAAATTAAGCTGAGAAAGGAATTGCAGAGTGAGCCGACGGCAACACCAAAGCGTGGTTATAAAGAAAGGCGTAGCGCAGTACATACAGTAACGGCTGAATCAATAAAATGTAAATTCTGTGAGATAGCGAGCCTAGAGTATCCTGTGCAGGAGATGACAATGACTACCAATCAACAACAGCTCAACAAGGGAACTCCTGCGGAGACAGAGTACATGTTCTGGGAACAGTGCAAATAAGTCATCACAAGATATCCCCAGCAATAAAAATTACGGTTCCAGAATTTATAAAACCAGTAGAGCTTATAGTTGATACTCGGTGTGAAATCAATCTGATTAGAGCAAGTAATATAAAAGGCAGTACATTAGTGAATCGTAAGAAAGTTTTAAGACTACAGGGGATTAGTTCACAGTGTGTGATGACATTAGGGGAAATACAATCAAAATTCAGAGGATTCCCCATCCAATTTCATATAGTACCAAGAGACTTTTCCATAATGAGAAATGGAATTTTAGAAACAAAGAAAATCACATTGACATATTATACTCAGCTGCATGTTTGAGATGGAATGGAGGAAGCCGTTCTTCAAACCAAAAACAATTCAAGTACTAGCAAGAACGCAGCAAGGATTTTACGTGAGAATTATCAATGTTGAAACAAAATTTGGTTATATACCACGGGTAGAATTACGCCCAGAAGTGTATTTAGGAGAAGCCTTAATGGCAGTACGTGAGGAAAGACTTAGAGAAGCAAATTCAAAATTACAACCAGAAAGAAGTGTGTTACTTGGGACACATATTGAGTGGAGACGGGGTATAACGAAATTCACAAAAGGTTGAAGCAGTACGAAAATTTCCTACACCTCAAACAGTTAAAAACATTCGACAATTTCCAGGATTTGCAGTATATCATGAAAGATCCATTCATAAGTTTTCTCAGATGTCGAAACCATTGATTAATTTAACTAAAAATGGCGTCAAATTTAAATAGGGTGACGAACAAGAAGAAGCGTTCAATGCTTTAACACAAGCATTGTGTACAGGACCTGTATTCCAATATCCCGAGATGTCTCAACCATTCATAATTACAACTGATGCTTCTGGCATAGCAATAGCAGGAATTTCGAGTCAAAGTTCATTGGGAAAATATAGACCCATAGCGTATACCTCCAGAATACTAAAAGATGTTGAGAGAAAGTATAGTACGTATGAAAGAGAAGCTTTAGCAATTTTACATTTAGTGCAACAATTTCGACCATACTTGTATAGAAGAAAGTGTATGATTGTTACAGATCACATACCTCCGGTTTGGATGCAGACTCAAAGAGATCTAACATCTCGATTGTCTAGACGGAGATTAAAAGTAGAAGAATATCAATTTGAGGCAGTACACAAAGCGGGAAAAACTAATATTAATGCTGATGCATTGTCACGGAATCCACCTAAACAAACTCAAAAAACTGATCTTGCCGTAACGGCCGATGGTAATGAAAGTCAGAAAGAGAAAAGTCAGGTTAGTAATGTTCTAGTCATCACAAGCTCACAAAGCAAGAAAGATGCAGAGAGAACAAAGGCAATATCCAAAGAGACGAATCAGTTAACAATAGAAGAAGTACCAGCTGGAGTACCTCGAGCAAGTGGCAGTAAGGCTCGAGCTCATGATGATGAATCAGTGTCAAGCTGAGTGAGAAGTCGAAGGAAAAATGAAAAGGATAAATTCTCGAAAGAGATTAAGAAAATAAAGGAAAATTTTTCACAAGTTAACTCTGATTGTTCGAGTCAATCTGAAGATTTAGATGACAAGAAAGATGAGAAGATTTTTGCTTAGAGAAAAGGTATAAATTAAAATTTCTCAAGAAAAAAAGGGTAGTTACTGAAGAGCAAAATAAATCCAGAATAGTTTCTAGTGGAGATGATGCTCCTGATAAGAATTTTGTTACAGAAAAGCAACTTGATCCAAGCGATGATTCAGAATCTGCGTTGAGTTCTGAAGATACAGATGTTGAAGGAAATAGAGAAATAAATAATAACATAGAACAAATACTTAGTAGCGAAGGGAGTGATAATGGAGGAAAAATTGACTCAAAAGATGAAAATGAAGAAATAGATTCAAAAGCTACCCGATCAGGGAAACAGCGAACAGTCATTGACATAAGAGATCACATCTTTATGTGCAAAGCCAATTATTTGTATTTTATTGATGAAAGGGTAAAGTAGTATGATGAAGGCTCAAAATGGCTAGCAGAGAAATTATTATTCCGTAAATATGGTAAAAATGAATTAGAAAAAAAACTAGAAAAGAAAATTGGAAAACAAACGCACGTTGCAATAGTCATAGCAACCGCTAAGAGATAAATAAAATGGATAAAAGATGAGTTTAATCAAATACTTAAGAAATTGAGGATGCATATACTTATAATAGCCAAAATAGAAAAAACAAATGGTAATAACTGGTCAAAAGTTTACAAACAAATAGAAGGAGGTTTGATCGATTTGAAATACAAGCTATGTATATGTTTAGGAAAGGTGAGATATGTCCCTAGAGGGGAGACAGGAGTAACAATGAGGGAGTCGCACGTCAATAGGGGGACACAAAGGAGTCAGGGAAACTTATAAGAGAATTAGACTAAGATATTATTGGGAAAAGATAAAAGACGATATACGTAATTTTATAGAAAATTGTCTATCATGCCAAATACATAAATTGAAACGAAAAAAATGTAAACAACCAATGAGAATCACCGATACCCCTCAGGTAGCATTTGATAAAATAGCAATGGATATAGAAGGACCCTCACCAAGTTCTAGGAATGGAAATACTAATATACTTACAGTACAAGATCGATTGAGTAAATTATTGATCACAATACCGTTGCAGAGAAGTACGTCAGATGATGTTGCCTCCTTATTAATGAAGAGAGTAATATGTGTTAGAACATTACTTTTCTGCCTCCAAAAGAGTTTTCTCCATAACGCACCGTCCTTCAGGTGGGCGTCCGGATTAGAACCATCTCTGGGAGACTAAAACTATTCCATCTAGTGCACCAAGTCATTTTTAATCACAAGAATAACTAAACTGGTATATCAGACAACTAATACCAACTTAAACCTAAACTTAATATCTCAAAACTTACTAACTAAATCAAAAACATCTCAATACTTAAAACTAAATTTCAAAATCTCACAAAATATTACCAAAAATACTTAATACCTAAATCTAGTCTCAACTTAACTTTAAATCTCAAACTTACAACTAAGTTAACTAGATGGTTCTAGATCGAAATTCAGGATTATCCTGAACAGGGCATGTCCTGGCATTATGTTGTGTAGGGCGTGGAGAGGGGTTGTGTCCGGCCAACAAAACGAATTGAATGAAAATAAACCAAAGAACTAAAGAGCAAATCTCATAAACAAATCACAAAATCGGTTGAACGTTCTCAACTACTGTAAATAATTTAACAAGTTCATCTTTTCTTAATTTCTTAATTTCATTCTAATACTTCTACTGAATAAATTTGCTCAACAATGACTGAAGCTCAAAACATAACCATAAATTTCTTTTTCATAAATAATCAAATAACGTAATTACAGACTTCAAAATGAATCAATTAATCTCTACATTGTTACACTTCTGGAGCTCAAACAAATTTCACATAAACTAAGGAGTAATTCCTTAACAAAGTATTTCTCAATAAATCATAATTCAAAATTCTAAACTAACAATAACTCAATATCTTAATCTTGAACAATAAAACAAATCTTTTAAATCAAATAAACTGAAATATATATCACAATCGTCTTTAACTGAATCCATAATTAAACTTAATCTAACGAGTACGAGAGCAAACCAAGCCTCTCAGATTTTCTCTCGTTCCACAAACTCTTTTAATTACAAACGAATTTACCATTTAATCCATTTTAAATCAATTCTCAATGACTTACAATTTCCGCAGGGAGCTTACGATGTTTAGCTTGTGTCAGACCTAGTCCGGATGTTCTGGACTTCTTTTACCGGAATGGAGCATCCTGGCGGGTTTCCATTCTGCATTCTGAATCACTGCTCTCTTCTCGTTCACCAAGTTGGTAACGCTTGACTTCCCATGAGCCCAATCTGCAATCGACTCTCCATGAGCTCGGCTCACCATCGAATCTCGACTGACCACCGACTATCCGCACAGCTTGCAATCGACTCCCTCAGAAAAGGTATCTCCAAAAATAACTTATCTTCAATTTCTTCATTACCTTTATTTTCTTTTCCCTTCAAACTCAAAATTCTTTTAATCTGTCGTACAATACTTCGTATTGGTGTTTATCTTCACGTAGCTTCTTCCAGACTTTCATATGGAGGGGTCACTTATATCTAATGTGCACCAAAACTTAATTCTAACTCCAAAACTTAATTTCTAGGCTCAAAAACTTATGACTACGACCTCTTTCATACTTCCATATTTTTGTTGGAGTCCCATTTCATTGGTAACAGCCTCGTGACTACAACCTTTAGGGCTACGACGTCTTCCAGCATGGGAAAACTGCAGGGTGACACATTACTTTTGGTCCTCTACTCCACTACAGCTTCCCAACTCTCCTCTCAATAGTCCATATTGTTGACAAATTTACTCTTGATTACAACTCTGCTGTATCGCTGGGCTATTGAGATTATCACACTACTTCAATATCTACTCAATCAATCAGCCTTGGTTTGCATGTAATAAAATAATTCTAACTTATAACTAACTATTCTACGCCAATCAAATCATAGTTTTAAATAAAATACAGAAATGGAATTAGATAATAATAAAGACGTAAATTAAGACAAAAATTATAAAATAATTGCTTAATTAGACGCTTTTGGCGTAGGAAAAACAATTATAATTAACTAGACATTGAAATAAATAAACACCTGACTATAAAAGTCAGTATAACCGATCGAATGAGCCTTAAATAACTAAATATTTCTATCATTTTGTTACTGGAATATACTATATTGGCTATTATCATCCTCCAAATATACAACAAAATATTACTAGAGCTAACAATGGGACATTATCAAAAAAATAACGTCACAGTGTATATGGAGCACCTAAAACTATATTGACTGACGAAAGAGCGTATTTAACTAGCAGAATAATAAAAAAATTAGCAAGAATATTTGAAATAACACGATATGGAACAGCAGTATTTTACCCATAATCAAATGTTTCAATAGGGAGATCACATCATTTACTTGTGGAATATCTCAAACAGTTTGTAAAAAGGGGAAGTGATTATTGCGATGATCGGCTGAAATTAGCTACATTCTCTTATAATACAGAATTTTATAGGGGAATACAGCATCATCCATTTGAGTTAGTTTTTGGTAGACCACCAAGACTACTTTCGAGTGATGATTATGAAGACGACGAGGAAGAAGACTCTTATACAGGGTACCTTATTGATTTAAAATAGTAATGCATAATATAGCTGTACAAGCAAGAGAAAATCATATAGAGCAAAAGAGAAATCAAGAAAATTTTATGATGAAAGGCTAAATCAAATTCAATATAAAGTCAAGGAACACGTATTCCTACAGAAGGAAATGAAAATAGGAAAGCTAGATTCAGCTTATGAGGGACCGTATAAAATAATTGGAATAAAGCCAGGCGGTAATGTAGAAATATTGCAGTATGGCAAACTGAAAATAATTCACCCAAATAGATTAGTTTACGCATCAGTAAGCAGTGATGATAATAATTAAAAAAATTTTTGTATTCTTTTGTTGTAGAATGTAAACAAATACTGATATGGTAGTACATATCAAAAGTTTCTATGGGAAGAGGGAAAGCCAATAATGACAGAAGCGGCAATAGTATCAGTAGATGAAACAATGATAGAACATTGGATTACAGCACCACCATATAGTTTTAATGAATAAAAACGCGGTAAAGGGATATGTGTCCATTAAAGGGAACATTAATGGGATTGAAATGGAGCAATCCAGGATTAAAATGTAATGTATTGTATGAGAAATTAAATATAATATTAAAAGCAGCCGAGAAAATATATGTGAAAGATGAAGGAGTGGTGGAATGAATAAAATATCATGCGTGGAAGAATACAGCCATTTCGCCCTACGTAGTGGAGAACAAATCAGGAACCAAGTGTGCGCATCATGCTATAGCACCATTTCAAAGAGAATGCGCTGTTAACGTAGCCTTGAAGTTGGCCAAAAACGTTAAGGCGTTAGAAGCTAAACCTATACTGAACGAAACTGAAGAGACAGAGTATATAGAGATGAAGCCAACTTCAATACCCACAACAGTCAAATTAACGAGACGAGCAAGTGAGAAAAGTGAGAGAGGAGTGAAGTAAAAAGTAAGGAAACCACGATTCTTAGGAACTAAAACCTTGCTCACTTAGTTATTCTTTACCATGATAATGATAAAAAAGCTATGGTAGAATATGATTGCACAACGAGACAAATAAATGCGACAACTTGTTGAAAACTCTATAACTTCTGCGCCGTCCGCTAAAAGGGCAGCATCGCCTAGGCTGCCGAATACTCAACGCCACCTAAACTTCATGAGGCGGAAGCTCAGACGCCATGATGCTACTCCGAACAATCACGCACGTGTGACCGGTCGCGTTATTCAACACTCAAATTTCAGTACGATCATTCAGTGCATTTCTACGGTTTTTTTTGGAAAACATCTAATAATGACACTCGACAACCCGATTGTGAGCATTCAGACTACATTCGCGCAACCTTCAGTGATTAAACTCAGTATAAAAAAAAGTATTTAAAAAAAAAAAAAAAAAAGAGTATAAAAACTCATCTACAGGCATTCTACACCTGTCTAGCGTACTCTCCCTCGCAACTAGTAAGGCAAGTCAGTGTTGGTGGATACCGAGTTGAGTGAAAATAAATAATATCAGCACTCAATACCGATTTGCATCTTCAATTTTCTGCATTGTGAGAACTTTACAACTTCTCGCACACTCATCAAGGACTTCTGTGCGTTCTCAGCAGCCAAGATAACCTTAACCAGCATTGTGTACGTCTCACGACGCACATACACTGGTTTGAAGACTTTGTTCACTCTCTCACAGCAATCTGACACTTGAAAACTCATCAAGTGCATTCATAGCGATCTCGCGTTGATTAGTGTTAAGTTAATAAATATGCGAAGGCATAGAAGAGGATAAAAAAAGGAAAAAATCAATACAAAGACAAAAACTAGCAACTGACGTAATTAACGTAACAGAAAATCCGTCACCCTATCTTTCATGTTTCAAGGAATTGCGTAATGTAGCACATGTATAAGAGTGAAAATTAAATGAGTATGAAAATGCATGTGTATGTTGTCATCTATATATACATATATATACCCATTAATAAATAACGAAATTTGTTATAGGATGTATAGGCAGAACTTATATCTGCTACTCAGCCTAACAATAGTAGCGAAAGCACTTAGAATACAGGAAATAAATAAACCGGCAGGAATATACTACGAGGCAGTAAGAGAGATAGCATTTACAGAAGGTAAATAGGAAGCTATAGGCACCCTAGACCTCTTAGAAATAAGATTTACACAACCAGATGCAACTAGTGAAAAGAAAAAAATAATGAAGGAATGTATGGCACGGCGAGGAAGAGCAGAATGTTCATTATCAGCATGGATTGCTGTATTGGATCACTTCGATGACCAAAGGAAAAGAAAACGAGAAAAGATAACAGCCCTAGCTTTGCATTAAGGATCGGCACACTGTAATTTAATACAAGATGCACGAGGAATACAGGAATCACAACAAAATGGTTGACCAGTAGCAGAACTGAGACACAATGATTTATATTTCATAAGAGAAGAGTTAACAGATTTGCTAAAGGAGATAAAAGGAAAGTATTTTGACGCTCAATATTATGCAAATCAGACTCTCCAAAATTTAAAGGCAGATAGAAATGTAGGAACGGCAGAATTATCAGACAAATACGAGAATTGGATACATAAGGTTGTAGAATACCGATTACAAAATATAAACGTTTTAGACCAAGCACAGAAAATGCTAGATAAGATTTCGAAAGGTATTTCACTGATGAAATTCACCAAAATGAAGTAGTAAAAATCTGGGAAGATGATGAAATAAGTGAATTTCCAAAGAAATTGAATGAATATCAAATAGCAGTAATGCTAACTCAAGCAAATATGGAAATGCGTACGAACACTACAACTGGAGACAGGAGAATTGTTATAATATTTGAATTCGCTAGGGTACGACCCAAAACAGTCTTTGTTTATAGATTACATGGTTATCCATTACAAATAGAAAATGAGAATATGATTTTTATCCTAGAACCCTAGAAAGGAATATCTATTATTACTTCATTATCCGGATTGGTTTGCTCCAGTTTTAGAAGAAGATTGATCGAGCTGTAGCGGAGAAAGAAACAATCAAATTTGTAAATTGACATATCCACTATTGAATACAGCGAGAGCTTCAGAATGTAAAATAAAAATATTGTTGGAATCAGATCAAGACGTGTGAGGAGATTGTTTTATTACCAAAGAAGATCCAGAAAAATCATATTTACAGAGTTTACCTACAGAAAATGCATGAGTATTTTTCATACCCAATGAAAAAGAAATTAGGGTTGTCATAAAGGAAACAATGAAGATGTAGAAAACAGCAGCATTAGAAATTCTTTATTCAGAAGAAAATCCTCAGATCTTCCTAGAGGAACAAAAACTAATAGGGGAAAAACCAGGGTTGAAGAGTATTTGCCAAAGATTGAACTTATCAAAACTCGAATTGTAGATCATAAAGAAGATATTGAAGCAATAAAAGTACGAGGAAATCAAATAATAGATGTGAAAGCATTCGAAGAATGAGTACATTTAGCACACAAGAAATTATGGGAATTGAAAAAAGTACAAGGCGAATACTATGCATATGGAACTGCGATAACGATGACAAACTTTGTTTTTTCTTTTGACGATTTTTTTTTGCTTCCTTTGCAGTGCCTGTAAAAAATAAAAAAGAGAATCTAGAAAAGTAAAGAAAACCAGTGGTATGCAGGTGGGTGTGGGGAAAAAGATAACAGAGGTAACAACGCCCCGCCATGTACTAAAAGTAAAGTATGCGCAGACTCTATAGAGGAGTACCCCAGGGTCTATTTCACTTATAGTGAGTATCGACTCAAATATTGCCGCGACTGAAGTTTAAGTTTATAAGCAGAAAATTTGGAAGTAGTTCCGTATAGGGAACACCTCCATTTGCCAAATAAAACACATATAAACGACTCCCCACTTAGTTTTTTCTGATCTCATTGACGTATACACGCCACTCTAATTTCTCTCACTTAAATCTGTAATTTTTGTGTCAATCATTAGCTCAAGTGCTATTCTGAATCGACAGAAACATTCAGTACTTCATTCAATACTTAAATCAAGTGTAAGTTTAGGACATTCAAATATATTTCAACTGAAATAAATTAAATTCATATTGCATTGCTAGTTAGCCTAACGCCTCGTGCACAATCATCGTCTTGCTTGACTTGAGAAGCGTGATGAGCTCGTGTGGGAGGTCAATAATACTGAAAACACTAAGTCAAGCTAATTAACAGACATTCATACAACTTTCAGTGACTTTTAGTTTCAGACATTCATTGTGTCTTCGTAATAATAAACTCTGTATTGTTGTGTACCTATCGATCGTGTTTGAATAAACTTGTTATAATTTTGTTAAACTAAGACCTGTCTATTAATTGCACTGACCCGGCACAATCATCCCTATCCTTAAACGGTTAGGTCGACTCTCATTTTTGAGAATTCTCAATATTTTTGGTCCTTCGAGCTGGATCGAATCTCTCGGTCGTGATGTGTTAAGTTCTTTTTGTGCTATCAGTGGAAGACATTCATAAATTCACCACAGTTACTAGACAATCAAGTGCGTGAGCGATCTAAGACATTCAAAATAATCGATCACAAAGATAGTAGTGATACCAAGCCAAAGAAGGATCAGCTCAACATTCGGGACAGTCAAGAGGAGTTTGGTAGTCCAGTAAAACCAATTAGTGATCCATTAACTTATCCAGATCAACGATTAACAACTGAAAGCATCAGTCAAGTTGGTGCATCACCTAACCAAGGACTACCTAGCCAATTACTATTCAAATTAAGATACCAGATGTCCAGGCTAAAGCTAGCCCAATCATTTCTCCCGACAATCAATGAAAAAGAAGAGACAATCACCAGAAAAGAGAGACTTACTCTGTAAAAGCAACTCAATTTACTTTAAGACACATTTAATCTGGAGCATCAGGTATTTAAGAGGTCTGGCCACCAGCACAACTACATCATCCTTACGTGGTTGATGACGTATTCGACCAGTTCGACTTGACGTATTCTTCACATTGTTGGTCCAAGGATGACAACTAATGGTGATTTGACATCGGAACTTCTTTTTGGACCCAGAATTCTGCTAACAACTCTTGAATGTCCTCATGGTTCATGATTGTAGTAGCATGATGAAAGTGATAATGATTGGCTGATGAATTAGGTGCTACTGGCCTAAGAATTAGCCAACCAAATAGAGAAAGTTGAACTATAGGAGCAGTTGGAGAATTAAATATGATGTTTCTTCTATGATATGTCCATAAAAGTCAGCTGCAAGTAGAATGTCTATTGATTGTGGGATATTGAATGTTGGATCAGCTAGTATTAATCCATTGAGATGACGCCAGTGATTGTTGAGATAATTACAAGTTACTTTTGGAATAAATGCTGTCAACTGCTTCATGATGTGAGCTCAAATGTGGATTGAATGACTAGATGATAGTGATTGCTCACAAAATATTATACCTTTAGTTTGTGTGAGTTTGGAGCTACCTACTCCTCTTATATTAATTGTCTGGTGGTGTTTTTTTAGTTGCAGCAGATAGGCTATTTGAGAAGAGATTGATATGAGCTCTGATTCAGGATCCACGGGCACTCGTGCAATGTAATTTTCATGTAGTGAATTGACTCTGACTTTTGCTGTAGCTAACAACGTTGAATGATCATTTTTTAGATGACTTGGAATAGTTTGACTTGAGCTGTCAATGCCGAAATTTCATGGGACCAATGCCTCCTGGTTGTCGTTCAGGGTCTAGTTCGAGTCCATGATAACCAATCAACCAGCTCTTGATGAGGTAATAAAGTTTAATTATATACAATCAGCTCTTTTAGGTCACGCACTTTCTCTGGTAGAGAACCTTCCTCACACGAAGAAATCATTTAGCAAGGTATGGGCCACTCTCAAATCCAGGTATGAGAATCGTAAGAGGCTCATTAACGTGCACCTGGAGAAACTCTTCAGCCAGTTTGCTGAGTCCAAAAGAGCTGCACTACATTCACAGAAGATCTTATCATTACTCACCATCATCGACAACTCCCTCGATTCACTAAAGCTTTCGGGGCAATCAACAGAACATTGGGATACAATTCTCATATTTCCTATTCACAAACATCTAGACCAATACATTCGTAAGCTCGGGAAGACTCATGATAATGACCTCGAGAAGACGCCTAAGTATACTGAGTTTCGGGAATTTTTTTGGCGCGCATTCGTACATTAGAAAAGATGGAGCCACGAATAAAATCAGACATTCAACACCGCTCGTCACACACAACCACTGGTGAGCGGAAATTCATTTGTAACCACTGCAAAGGTGGTCACTTCATCATCGTCTGCCCAGAGTACCGAGCCTTGCCTCTCGAACAACATCTAAGGACTGTGGACAACAAAAAACTCTGTAGAAATTGTTTTGGGAGACATAACACACCAGCTTGCATTAATTAGAACAGATGTAAGGAGTGCAACTTTAAACATCACACAATGTTCCACTCACTTCTTCATAGATAATCATCAAGTAGCAGCCAATCGTCCTTCAAGACACAACAATCATCAGCAAGACCATTGACAAGTCAACAATCGGCTTCAGACAATTAACCTTCAACCGCACATCAGTGAGGAGACAAAGCAGTCGTCTAAGAACAACAATCATCTACACAGATATTTACGTTTGCTAATGAACTTGCTCTGGAGGGTTAAACTGACTAGATGACTTTAGCACATGAG
Source organism: Chelonus formosanus (assembly GCA_028641665.1). Lineage (NCBI taxonomy): Eukaryota > Metazoa > Arthropoda > Insecta > Hymenoptera > Braconidae > Chelonus > Chelonus formosanus. Next base: position 8,657,127 of record CM054002.1, read on the forward strand.
GTTTTGGACTCAGGAGGGTTGAGTGTTCAGTTGGAATGGTCCAAATGACAAGTTCAGAAGCAGCACAATCATCTACGACAATCAAAAGGTCAGAATGACCATGAGACAATCAAACAATATTCAATTAGTGCAATAAGCACACAAAATCAACCATCAAGTGACGTTAACATTATTCAATTCGAGACAATTACCGACCGGAGCAGTTCGCTCAAGTCAAACTATTTCAAGTCATCTAAAAAAAAATCATTCAACGTTGTTAGCTACAGCAAAAGTCAGAGTCAATTCACTACATGAAAATTACATTGCACGAGTGCTCGTGGATCCTGGATCAGAGCTCACATTAATCTCTTCACATTTTTTGTTCGTGTTGATTAACTATATAGTCTTTTACTATGTCAATTAGGATCAGTCTACCAATACTTAGTAAATGAAAATCGATGTGATCATGAAGAAATTACACAATAGATTGATAAAGCGAAAGTGTTTTACAACATGCTTCATGTTGATTCACAAAATAAAACATTTCCATTAGCTCAGAAATCTAAAGTTATAAATATAGCTGTAGGAGTAAAACATATACGTAAAAAACTTAAAAATATACGAATACAGTGTAGTTTATCATCGGAAAACGAGTCACATTTTTCTATTAAAGATTATTTATCTAAAAATAATAAAAGTTATATATATATATATATAATGAGCTTAAAGAAATCAAAAGTGGAAGTGGAATTGAAACTACTTCATCATCATCATCAACATCAAGAGCATCAGTAATACGATTAGCATCAAGATCCCTACATCAAGACCATCAGTTGTACAATCACCATCAAGATCATCAGCTATACCATCAACCTCAAGATCACCTGCAATACCATCTACCTTAACATTACAATCTCAGGATATCAAATGGATTAAACTGGAAAGTGTTTTCAAAAGTCGTATGAGTACTAATGCTATATTGAATTTAACATATTTAAATCTAGAGAACTTTCTTGTAGAATAAGAAAAATTTCTTAGTGAGTAAAAAAATATCAATTATCAAAAATTAATTTGTTTATGAATTTTATATTAAATTGCACATTTGAAAATATTAAACAAGATTTGATATTGCATGATATGAAACATTTTAATGCAAAAAACATAAAAATATTATTATCGACAGACTTAACGAATATGTTTTCAGAAAAAATTATACCTGAACTATTGAAAAAAGTTGAGGATTTTGAAGAAGAGCGTTCGGGATGATCAATAATAAATATTGAAAGTCCACAGGTAAACATTAATTACTATACACCATTGAAAGGTTCGGGACATGTAAATGATAATAATCAATCGATGGGAACATCTACATTTTGTGAACTCGATGATTTCATAAAGAATAAAAGAGCCGTTATTAATATTAAAAATCAAGATCAATATTGCTTTTTTTGGTCAGTCATAGCAGCAATACATCCAGTGTCATCAACATTAAAAGGTAATGATGTAAAAACTTATATAAACCATTGGGAAAAAAAAGATACAACTGGAATTTCCGCACCAAAATCATTATGTGATATTTAAAAATTTGGAAAATTGAATAATGTAGTTATTCATGTTAATGGAATGAATAAGAATAATTCCATTATGCCATATTATCTAAGTAGAAATTATAGAAATTTTTTTGAAGAAAAAAAAATAAAAATTCATCTTTTACTATCTGAGAATGGAGTGGATAATGAAAGTGGAAAATCCATCTATCATTATTCACTTATCACATATCTTTCACGTTTAGTTTCGGATCAATAAACTAAACATCATGGAAAATCAAATCTTTGTAATCGATGTCGAATCATTTCTTTTGTAAAAAAATTTTAGAAAGACATATTGTTGATTGTATTCAATTAAATGATTGTAGAGTTAAATTTCCTACAGATAAGACAATAAAATTCAAAAATTTTATGTATAAAGAAAAAGTACCTTTTATAATTTATGCGGATTCAGAATGCATTATTGAATCACCGATTTAAAAAAAATCTGCACATATACCATGTAGTATAGCATTTTATATACAATGTTCTTATGATGATTCTAAATCGAAATTTGCCAAAAATCGTGGAAAAAATTGTATAAAATGGTTTATGCAACAATTATTTAATTTTTCAAAGGAATATAAAGAAATATTTGATAATCCGATACCAATGAAACCATTAAATAATCAACGAAACTTTTATTTCTATAATGCAGAACGATGTCATATATGTAAAAAGCATTTTAAAAATAATGAAACTAGAGTTCGTGATAATTGTCATCTCACTGGAAATTTCCGTGATCCAGCTCATTATATATGTAATTTGAATAATTAAACACAATCAACAATTCCAGTTTTATTTTATAATTCATCAGGTTATTCTCATTTAATTATTGAAGAATTATCAACATCTTTTGACGGTGATATATCTATTATACCCCTCAATAAAGCAAAATATATATCTTTTACTAAAACTGTTGAATGTAAGAAAAATAGAAATTGAAAAAGATTATTTAATGATTCAAAGAAAAATTCACAAATAAAATTTTGTTTTATAGATTCATATCGTGTTATGAATAGTAGTATTGAACAATTATCAGAATTTTCATCTAATGATGCTAAAAGAATTACATTGAGACGTTTTCCTGATGAAAAATCATCTAAATTAATGACATGTGAGGGCGTATTTCCTTATGAATATTGTAATAGTTGGGAGAAACTAGAAGAAACTCAATTACCAGATAAACAATTATTTTATTCTAGTTTAAGTAATTCAACTATTTCAGATGAAGATTATGAATATGCTCAAAATGTATGGTGACACTTTAATATAGAAACATTATTTGAAAACTTTAGAGTGAATTGTTTAGAAACTTACAATTTAGACCGTTCACACTGTTACACAGCACCTGGATTAGCATTTGATGCTATGCTTAAATATACTGGTATTGAATTAGATACGTTTCAAGATGTTGATATTTTTAATTTTATAGAAAAGGGAATCAGAAGTGGGGTATCACAATGTTGCAATAGATATGCTGAGGCATATAATAGATTCATGGAAGATTATTAACCCCATAAGGAAGAATCATATTTAATGTATTATGATGTGAATAATCTTTATGGGGCTGCTATGAGTTCTCATTTCCCATATGGATTAGTAGAATGGACAAGTACAGAAATAGATGTTTTAGAAATAACTGATGATTCATCTTATGGTTATATTCTTGAAGTTGACCTGGAATATCCCGAGAGATTATATGATAAACATCAAGATTTACCGCTTTGGCCTGAACATTTAAAAGCACCTGGCTCAAAGCAATATAAGCTAATGACAACATTGTATAATAAAGAAAAACATGTTATTCATTATAGAAATCTTAAACAATGTAGAAAATTAGGATTAATTGTCAAAAAAATTTATAGAGTGTTAAAATGTAAACAGTCCCAATGGTTGAAACCATACATTGATTTTAATACAAATATACGAAAAGAGGCAAGGAATGACTTTGGAAAAAATTTTTTTAAATTAATGAACAATGCAGTATGTGGAAAAACCATGGAAAACGGACGAAAATACAGAGATGTTAAGCTTGTTCGTAAATGGGAAAATTTTCATGGTGCCCGTTATTTCATTGCACAACCAAATTATAATTCAAGTATTATTATCAATGAAGAATTAATTGCAGTTAAATTAAATAAAACTGAAATAGTTTTTAATAAACCTTCATATATTGGATTTTGTATTCTAGATATTTCAAAGATATTCATTGATGATTTTCATTATGATTATATTCACAAAACATTTGCTTCTGAACAGGTAAAACTCATGTATACAGATACAGATAGTTTAATATATTATTTCAAAGTTCCTAATATTTATGGATATATAAAAAGAGATCGAGATAAATTTGATACTTCTGATTATAAAGAAAATAATGAATACGATTTATCATTAAAAAATGTAAAAGTTTTTGGATTAATGAAAGATTAGAATAATGACACATTTTATTGGTTCAAGAGCTAAAACGTATACCTATAAAATACAAAATGTAGAAGAAAAAGGAAAGAAAAAAAAGGAAAAATTAGATACAATGAAAGCTAAGGGTGTAAAATCATTAGCGATGGAAACAATTACATATAATAATGATGAAAAATGTTTATTTGATGATATTGATGTAACTAGCGTTGAATATCATGTAGTCAGTGACAAACATAAAGTAAGTACAATGTCACGTTTGAAAGTTGCTATGAGTGCAGATGATGATAAAAGATTGATACAGGAATGACAAACAGATACCTTTCCATGGGGATACAAAGATAAATCATTGACAATAATATTAAAAAATAAAAAAAAATAGATCAATAATAATAAAATATATATAAATATATAGATTGTGACGTTATTTTTTGATAACGTCTCATTGTTAGTTCTAGTTATATTTTATTGCATATTTTGAGGCTGATAATGGCTAATATAGTATGTTTCAGTAACAAAATAATGAAGATATTTAGTTATTTAAGGCTCATTTGATCAGTTATAATGATTTTTATAGTCAGATGTTCATTCATTTTAATGTCCAGTTAATTATATTCATTTTCCCTACGCTAAAAATATTTAATCAAGCAATTACTCTATTAGTTTTATTTTAATTTATGAGTCTTTGTTATTGTTTCGTTTGCTTTCCGTATATCTTTGTTGTCAATTTCCTATTTAGCTTAATTTTATCTGAAACTATAATTTTATTGGCGTAGAATAGTTAGTCATATGTTAGAATTATTATATTTAATGCAAACCAAGAATGATTGATTTAGTTAGTGAGTAAAGTAGTGTAAAATCTCAATAACCCAATGAAAAGCAGAGTTGTGATCAAGAGTAAATTTGCCAATAATATGGACTATTGAGAGGAGAGTTGGGAAGCTGTAGCGGAGTAGAGGACCAAAAGCAACGTGTCACCCGGCAGTTTTCCCATGCTGGGAGACGTCTTAGCCCTAAGGGTTGTAGTCATGGGACTGTTACCAGTAAAATGGGACTCCAAGAAAAAGATGAAAGTATGGAAGAGGTCGTAGGATTAAGTTTTTGAGTTTAGACAATAAGTTTTGGAGTTAGAATTAAGTTTTGGTGCACATTAGTTATAAGTGACCCCTCCATATGAAAATCTAGGAGAAGTCACGTGAAGATAACCACCAATACAAAGTATTGTACGACAAATCAAAAGGATTTTGAGTTTGGAGGGAGAAGAAAACGAAGAGAGTGAAGAAATGGAAGATAGGAGATTTTTGAAAATGCGTTGTCGAGGGAGTCAAGGAAGAGCGGTGTGAGAGTCGTGAGCAGTCAGTCGAGAGTAGAGTGTGAGCGATGCTCATGGATAGTCGAGTGCAGTGCTCGCCTGTGAAGAGTTGAGAGAACCAGGAAGAAGAGCAGAGATCCAGCAGGCAGAATGAAGACCAGCAATGATCTTCCATTCCAGTAGAAGGAAGTCCAGAACATCCGGATCAGGTCTGATAAAAGCTAAACATCAGTAGCCCTCTGCGAAAGTTGTCAGTTATTGAGGATTGATTTTAAATGGGTTAAAAGGTAAATTTGTTTGTAGTTAAAATATTGTATGGAAAAGACAATCCGTGAGGCTTGGTTTGTTCTCGTTCTCGTTAGTTTAGGTTTAATTATGTATTTCAGTTAAAGGAGATTGTGATTCAGTTGAGTTAATATGATTTAAAGATTTGTTTTATTGTTCAAGATTAAGATATTATGTTATTGAGTTTAGAATTCTGAGCTATGATTTATTGATAAGTTTTGTTGAAGAAATCTCTTGATTTTCTGAAAAGATCAATTATAGCTTGACGACATACATTGAATTGTGATTTCATAAATCCAGTAATAGCATCAAATTGTGAAAATTTAGAGTCAGTATAAATTCTTTCTGTGAATAATTTTTGTTCTAAATTATCAAACTTCTTCTCGAAAGTAGATATATTTTCCTTTAATGACGATAATGATGATATTTCATTAAATACTGAGTCTTCTACGTCATTTATCTTTTTTTTCAAAGCAGATATAGTTTCTTTCAATAATGAAGTTTCATCATGTGATATATTTATTACTTCTTTTAAATCTGCTATCACAATTTCATGTAAGTTTTGAAATTCGCGATACCCAATATTTTTAACACTCTTCAATGATGCTGCATCATTTGAATCTATGGGATCAGCTATATTGCACATTTGTTTACCATCAATATCAAACTGTTCGTCACTAGTTAATTGAAAACCAATTCCTGGAGGTCCTCTTACTAAACCAAGAGTAGATTCCTAACGTTCTCCAACACGATGAATGCTCATTTTTTTCAGACAATAATGTGTCAACAACAAAAGTTAACGTACGAATGATTAGTTTTCTACCTTAACTTTAGGATGTATACCTTTTTTAAGTATTGTCTCTAATTCATCCAATTTGGTTTGAAGTACTATTAACTTTGAACTTATATTATTGATTGAATTGTCTGTAGTAGATGTATGAGTTTCTAGTGTATTCTTTACCAATGTTACGTCTTTTTTTATCATAAATGTTATATCAGTTGTTTTTTTATTGAGCCCTCTCACTCTATTATTAACTGTTTCAATTTTTTAGAAGTATCATTTAAAATTTTTAATGATACAGCATCATCTAAATCTATAGCATTACCTATATTACACAATTTTTTACCATTAATATCATAATTATTATCTTTAGTTAATTTAAAACCATTTCCTGGAGGTCCCTTGAGTTGATTATAACTAGGAGTCCAATATTGTCCTTGATGATCGATACTCATTTTTATTGTAGCGATGTGAACTGTACTATAGCCACCACGTAAATGATAAATATAAAATTTTCATGACTTATTTATCATTTAAATTTTTAGTATAATTTAATCAAATTTTATTTTGAGTAAATTTTAAGCAAATTTAGAGTAAAATTTTTACTTTATTATATTTGCTTCCTTAAGCTCTTCGATGATTGGAATTATCCCATTTGAATGAGCATTATTTTCTGCATTGTAAGAAGCCATAAGCAACCGCAATCGATCAGCTAGCTCATTAGGATCATCCCAATAAGTAAAGTTTGTTGGCATAGACACTTTAAGTTGAGGTAGCAATTTCTTCATTTTGGTTCCTGATCCACGACCAAAATACTTAGCAGCATACATATTGTATTCTTTGCTATGATCAGTTCTCAATTCTTGCTTTGAATCATAATTTTTCCGAGCTAAGTTTGTATATTGAGCGATTTCACCATAAATTTTTTTATTCTTCTTATCAACAACAAATTCGTTGGGTAGTTTTTTAAATAATAATTCAAATATACCAGGTGTAGTTCTATAAAGTCGATCAGCAATAAGAATTTTATTACCCTGAAAAACAATTTTTGAATCACCGATATAAAGTATACTTCCTCGAAGTTTTCTCACGCCACACTTTGTATCCATATTCTGATTATTATTATTAAGTATCTTTATGTATTTATTTATTATTTCTGTAGCTTTGAGTGAAGCGCTAGCAGTTAGATTTTGCACTTGACTTTCTTCCTCTTCTACACCTCCATTCTTTCTACAGCCCCTTCCTCCGCTGCTCGTTATTTCTCACCTATAGCTTTATCTTCTTGTTCTCCTACTGCTCCTTTTTCTTTATCTTGTGCTTTTGAATTTTCCTCTACTTTTTGCTTCACAATGTCCACAAGAATTGGCCTTTTCATAGCTTTTAATATTGCTCTAACTTCTGTAGTTTGTTTGATGTTATGTCCAAAGAAAATTTAATGATAATTTATCATTCATTTAATATTATTCGAGGTAGCAACTGGCGATGTTCATGGAGGCTTGGACTAACAGGGGGTTTTCTTTAATGTTCGAATTTGTGAATATTGGAGTTAAAATAAATTTGGGATTCGTTATGCGAGATAGGAACCCTACGCCATCGAGATCTCTTAATCAATGTAGATATTTAGAGGAGAAAGATAACCAAACATATAGTATACTTACCGTTTCCTTACTGTTTATGTGAGGTTTGAATGGAAGGTGACGGTTGACCAGTAGAATTTGCAGATAACAAAAATGACGAGTAGATGTGATTAACGAAATCAGTGGTACACTCAAATCGAGGGAGGAGAAGGAGGCGTTAAATTAATAACTTTGAAACTCCGTGTGATTCCCTTTTAACTGCACTACACTTTATTTAATTCAAACAACAAAAGAAAAATACAATAATATTTTATACCAAAATCAATCGAGTAATTCTCAGGGGTAAAAACCCAGAACGAATTATGAGTTCTTTTATCGCGTCTCAGTACGCACGAAAAATTATGATGGTGTTTCAACAGATCCTGAGAAGTTCAGATTACTGGATTCTTCTTCAGGATGCTGGAGAAGCACAATGGCAGAGACTTGTTACGCGGCGGTTTTATCGAGCGCGGGCCATCAACCTACGTTTCACCGTTAGCTTGAATTGACTGAGCCTCGAGTGACTTTTTGGGGCGATTTTTATACAGGTGGACGTTAGGCGTGGGCCCTGTTAGTTTCCGAGGGAAAATTGGGGACATTTGTGGAAAAGTACTGGGTTTCCACACATCAGACTCAGCAAAATGTTTGGTCATTGTTCGTGGAGACCCAGATACTTTAGAGGATTTCGTTATTATTTGACCAAAGAAATTCAGCGTAATCGTGTTCTACATATTTGTGATTGATTTAGAAATAATTTTAGGAGCGAAAAATGCCGGACATAACATTGATCTCTTTATGTTTCTTGTTTTTCCTATTATCATTATAAATACAAAAAATATCTGCATTCTGACGATCGAATTTTCTTTTCCTCGAAGCAGCATATTGTTTTTCAATCATAGATTTATTTACAGCATTATCATTGCTCAATAATAATAATTTAGGGAAAGTATTTTGTTCCTTCACGAGTTCATGGAATGGTGTTACAACTGGTTTAAAAAATTCATTTAATGAGTATTCACTATCATTCTTTCCTTGTTTAATCATTTCATGTTTTCGACGTATAACATCACTGACTTTTGTTAATTTTTCCAAGACATTGATAGCCTCCCCCAGTTTCCCACTCAATTCACTTATAATGATGATGTTCACTTAACAAAAAATTATTTACATATGTATATTTTAAAGAGTAATACACTCAATTTATACATGTGAAGCAATCAAAACCTCTTCTATGTCGTCCATTATTGATTTCACTATCTTTATCGATAACGAGAAAACTATAATTATTTATGTTCCAACATGAAGTACACAAATCTTTCAATTGTTTAAAATTCATATCTGTATTCATATGATCATTATATATTTGTCGTAAATTCATTTCATCTTGTCGAAAGAGAATAAAAAAATTTGTATTATCACGTATTAAATGTTTTGGAATTCTTGCATAAGTCTGACGAAGATAAAAACTATCAACATCTTTATGACGTCCCATACAAAAATATGCTCTAACATTATCTTGTTTCTTACAAGCTATATCATCAAATATCATAATTGAATTTGGTTGTGCATCATCTGTTTTTACAACTTCTTCATTTTCATTGAATGGAAAAAATCCAACACCATCGATTGGTTCAAGTAAATTTTTCAAGTATTTATATTTAGGTTGATTCAATGATTTAGAATAAACATAAATATTTTCAAATCTTAATCCATTTGGATGAGTTACAAGAGACCAGAGTACATTTGTTTCTCCACAATTTGATGGTTCACAAATAACTGAGCGTATAGTACTAGGTAATTATCCACCATGACGTTTAGTTTTCAGATTTTTATCCATTGGAATAATATCATCAAAATTTTCTACAGATAATTTTAAATTATGTGGTATAAACTTCATCTTGAAGACAACTAAGTGTAAAGGTGTAAGTATCATTGCTTTTACAGTTTCAAATCAGTTGAACGATGACTGTTAATGGAAAAAAACCTAAGAAGTAAGGGGCAGGACTTTTAAATAAAGTTATCAATAAATTACCAGTAGAATTACATATTCCAGGATATTAATTTTGTGGACCTGGTACAAAATTACAACAACGATTGGCTCAAGGTGGTCAAGGAATCAATCCATTAGATACTGCTTGTCGAGCACATGATATAGCATATTCTTAGAATAGAGAAAATTTAAGAGATATTTAGCTTATACAATACTTGCTGACAAGGCATGGCAACATGTACCAGCTAGAGACGCTGACTTAGGTGAAAAAATAGCTGCGTAGGGTGTTTTGATTGCAATGAAACTCAAAACAAAATTTGGAATGGGATTAAAGAATAAAAATAAAAAAAAAGCTAACACTAAAAAGAATAGTAAAAGAATGAAAAAGAAAACACCATAACGTAAACGTCGTTTACCTTTAGCTAAAAGATCTGGTGGTATATTACCATTACTTCCAATATTTGCTGGTTTGATTGCTACAGGTGCTTTAGCAGGAGGTGCTGCTGGAATTGCTAAGGTAGTAAATAGTGCAAAAGCAGCAAATAATCAATTAAATGAACTCAAACGTCACAATGAAAAAATGGAGGCTATAGCTATGGGTAGAGGTGCTTATTTGCATCGAAATAAAACTGAAAAAAGAGCATATTTGAATCAATGTAAATCAGGAAAAGGTTTAAAAAAAAAAAATATCGATAAAATTACCGAATCGTGCATCATGAAATTTCGATTTGTTGAAATATATAGAAAAAATGGAAATACCATATTTTCGAAATGTTTTCATGAGAAATGATTTACCATTATCACGACCTCGGAAAAATGAATCAGCAATTATCAATTTAGACAATAAAGATGGAGCTGGAACTCATTGGGTTGCATATGAAAAAAAAGAGAAAAAGTTATATACATTGATAGTATTCGTGATCCGAAACCACCTAGAGAACTTGTAAATTATTTCAATGTTAATCATATATTATATAATTATAAAAAATATCAAGATTATAATACAACTAACTGTGGACATTTATGTTTAAAAGTTTTGAATGGACAGCTATAAATATGATATAGAGAAAAATTATATTTCATTTACATTTTTAAAGTTATACAGTAAACATCATGGGTGATTCTCTAATGTTAACACTTACTGGAAATTCAACATGAATGAATGTTTCATATTTTCCGATAATTGAATTATCACCCACTAAAAATTATGTTTTTGGACTTGTTGATTTTCTTACATATAATTCAATTCCAAACATATATGCAGAAAACAATAAATTTCGATATCAAATAAAAGATGAATGACGCACAATTCCAATTCCAACTGGTACTTATGATCTTAAAGATATTCACATATTTCTAACTACGATAGATCCTAAATTAAATCTTTCATTAGGAGTTGAAAAAAGTACACTAAACACAGAACCTTATAGTGAAAAATCAGCTATTGACGTTACATCTGAAGAATCTATTGGTGAATTTCAAGGTTTTTAACAAAAAATTTATAAAGCAGGATGAATATTGTGACGATACTTTTCTACTAGGGGAGGTGCACTAAGTATTCACCTTTCTCCAGGACACTATTGTACCAGCTAACATCCCTGGTTTGCTTAAAACATAATTACCAATGGGTGCCCAGTTATTTTTGTGTCGCCAGAATAACTAAACTAGACAAAACTTACATCTAAAAATTCTGAAAAAGTGAATCTAGACAAAACGTATAACTAATAGCCTAATCAAAAAAAAACCAAACCTTGAACTACTCCGAAATACTAAAACAAATTCAACCAAATCTTAAAACTAACTTAAATTAAGATGCTGCGGGTAGAAAGGTCCTGACAGAGGATCTCCTGGAGCTCATTTAAGGGGGTTGTAGAGAGAGGGCCAGGGCCGGCAAAAATTCTCGGTTGAACCCCCAAATATTATTCATAAATTAACAAACGTAGTGGCGTTGAAGGTTTTTCTCTACTTAAATGATCAATGCCCAATTATTAATTAAGTCTTAATTTATTTAACAAAATCAACTTCATTACTTCTCATCAAATTACGAAAAACCAGGAATTATCCTGTAATAATCCTGCATCATCAACTAACTAAAATAGTTTACAAACAATTAACGTAAGTCCTGGAACGGTCTACAATTTCTCCAACAATTACCCCTTTTAACAAAACGTGAAACACCAAGAAATCTTAAACTAATAAATCAATTCTCAACTATACAAAATTTTAATCTACAAGTGACTCTAAACCCGAAGCAAAATCATTAATATTTCTTTAAACAACTTATACTCTCTAATTTGACTTCAATAATGAACGAAATAACGATAGCAAAACAAAGGTGGAAGTGTTCCTATTTTACATGATATTACTTGTAAACTGTAGCAACCTTACAAAAACAATTACCAAATATCAGACTCAATACGACTTACAGGAGCTGCAAAGGATACTCAGGGGTCGCCAAACTGGCCTTGACTCGTTCCTGGATATTCTGGAACCTCCTCTCTGCATCAGGGAACTCCCTGTAGTCTACCATGTCTCTATTCTAGCGTAGCTTCTTTCTGGAACTACTTGCGTCTTCAACCGCCAATAGTACTCGCCATCTTCACTTCTTCAGACTCCAAAGTCGTACTGATTCTTCAATTATCGACATCAATCGTCGACGTCCAAAGTTCGACTCTCTCTTCCAAAGTCCAAAACTGTACTCTTCTCAGTCTTTATTCCTACTTCAATCTCTTCCCTATTTTCTGATTTGTGGAATTACTTCCCCGTTTGTAGTCTCATCACGTGACCTCTCCTAGATTTCATTATGAAAGGGCGACTTAACCTAGGTGCTTTCTTGGAGGCGAAGTCGATCAGGCTTCTCCCACAAGGCCTGCAGACTTATAACTAATTCTTCCACTAATTTCTCCACCAAATGCCCATTCCGCACCTCCATCTCTTTCTTTATAGTGCCATGTGGCTGGTCTTGATTACCTGATGATGACTCATAGGGCTAGAACGTCTCCTAGCATGGACCAGCTAACGGGTGGCACGTTTCATTTGGCCCTCGTCTCCACGTTAGCCATCCACTTCTTCTCACAATGGTTCCACAACTCCTCAAATATTCGTTGCTTCTCCTCCACGAACCCTGCCTCATCCTATTGAGTCTTTTTAAACTACTCTACCTAACTACTATAACTGCTAACTTTGCCAAGCCTTTTTACAATATTGTTGAGAATAAACGATATCAAAAATAATATACTTAATACTAACAATAATGATAATTGATAAAAAAAAAAAAATGTACTGGAACAAATCTTTAATAGCTCCTGGGAGCTAAAAAAAAAAATATAAAACAATTATAGTAAAATTATCTAGAGCAAACGAATTGGGCTAGTATTAGCCTTCAATATTTATAAAATATTATTAATTATCGACAATGGGACGTTACTCAAAAAATAACGTCAGAATATATAAATGAGAAAAACCAACATCAATATTGAGTGTGAATGCAATATGTGTAGAGTGTAATATTACAAGTGGAGCATACAAAAATAATTAATTTGCTCATACAATTCATGCGTTTTTCCCATCAGTCCCACCAGGATGTAAGATTATTGAATCACCAACAAAAGTCATTCATCTTCCAGTCCCGGTGAGGGAAATACATAATTTACAGATACGTGTTGTGGATAAAGACGGAAAATTAATCAATAATCGATCTAAATCAATCACTGTAAGGTTACATTCAAATAGTGTATAATAGTGATTGTTTATGGCGGACGTCTCGAAGAACAAAGCTATAATAATCAACCACCATGCACTGTAACGGTTTTTATTTTGTGAATTATTTTATTCAAATATTACCTCTTGCTCGTCGATTTTCCAAAGTTCTTTAAACGCTCGGTAGAATAGAAAATTTTTAAAATGTTGATTTAATTAACTGATCAAGCGTGTTTATTTGAAATAATTAATTTATTAACAATAATAAGAAATTTTTAATATTTACAATAAGTTTATAATAATTATTTTGTTAACTGAACAATTAAATAATTAAAAGTAATATACAAGACATTCAAAATTGAAAGTTACGATTTACAATGAGAAATTCTAAATTGTATTTTAATTATGAAATAAGCAAACGGCTAGTTCTCTATGAATAAGAGAGAGAAATAAATAATCAGTAGCCAGAATGGCTATTTTACGGGACGGATCGCGAGCAAGTGTCCGACTTGCACTACGACGATCTTCGCGGCGGGGGAGAACGTCTAACGTTCTCGGATTGACCGTGTCTAACACGAGTCTTACGGGTAATTAGGATAGTAGTGTATCACACTTACTCTCCTAGAGTTGATGGTCCAGAGTCTTACTCTTTTTCCACCCGGGGAATGTCTGACTCTAACGGCTTCCCGGCCTCGTTTTTATATATTTTTTCCCACTAGTTTATTCTGAGAGAATGTAGCCACCTATCGGAGGTTTGAGAACTAGCGTTTGGTTTACTACTGAGTGTATATCTATATTTATTTTGCACTAGAGACACCTATATAATAATTAGGGAACTAGGAAAGCTCAAATGATAAGTATGTAAATTATTTTGTTGACAATTTATTTATGTTTATCATAGCAAAAATCTAAACAGTATGAAAAAAGCATTCAAACGTGCCACAACCCAGAGGAAGAGGAGAGAAGTGAAACAACTTACTCGTCAAAACGCTTAGTTTCTAGAAACTCTTGGTTTAAAGTTAATTGAAAAATTGTTCAATTTAAATTCAATTCTTCTTGTTCCATACCATGGAGGCAACGCCCTTGAAAATTAATAAAAAAGTTATCCAAGATAAATCTATATCTCATTATGAATTAAGCAAAGTCTTCAGCTTTCATGTCTTCAATTTTCGATTTGGTTGACAATACATCTTCAATGACTTTTTTAATGACGGTTAATCACAACAATTTGTTTTGTACTACCTTTTTAATAATCCGACATTCTCTAAGCCACACATATATTTGTCACGTTAAACACAATCACGATGATATCGGCAATCGTAATGATGGATAAATTGTTCATTGCTGAATGGTGGACAATGGAAACTTGTCACATCAATTATCGTTTTTGACAATCGAATAAATTTATGTAGCCATAACTTTCCTCTAGTCCTCTCACATAAATAATTTGTCTATCTTTCATCATGAAATGAAGAATTTGTTCAAACTTGTAAGCAACTTCGCCAGCATCCCAAGAAATTTCATGAATATTCTTCATAATATACGTATTAGTCGTTCAATTTCGACATTCAAATGTGAACAAATACCTTCGATATCATCTTGAATTGGGACTGGTACAATTTCTTTTAGAATAAACTCCCTGTTCTGGCCTCTAAAGCCCTGTATATCTATTAGAATTTCGAATATTCGAACTTCAGACTGCTACTGCTGAAAAGAAACTCAGGATTATTACATACTTTCCGCAATTCATATGGATTTCCCCTCTTTTTACTTAATTGTTTCATCTAGATTTTTTTATAGGTTTCCCCCTCTTAATTTGTGAAAAATTGCATCATTTTCAAGCTTATTAGAACCTGTAACTGCGCAATTACTCCGTCTCTATTTCTTGGAAAATTGCATTATCTCGACTAATTGGTTCCTTGCTACGTAGTTTATTCCCCCCCCTCCTTTTTGGATGACGCAACTTCAAAGAATGTTACGTCATCCGAAGAGTTTCTCATTGGTTCTTACTTATTACTACGCAGTATTTTTCATGATGACGTCATTTTTTAAGGTTAGGATTGCGTTGTAGTTTCTCTTCGATGGTTGCGTCATCTTCCGTCTTTTCGCGTTTAAACTTGTTGCTGCAAGACATCCTGAATTGTGATTGGGTCTTACTATGCGGAATCTTCGATCTTTGACTGGTTCGGACTTGTTAGAACTTGTAGCTTTTGAATTACGCAGTTTTGGATCATGCAATTTGCGGAGAATATTTCCTAAAATGGAGGGGATAAACTACGCAGTTAATGAGTTTAAAAGTGAGAAACTTCGATATCAGGTCATCATTCAAAAATTAAACTCTAAAGTGAATAGTGAGAAAGTGCTAACAAGATACTGCTCAAAATGGGTGAACATGAATATTATAATCTAATTGCTACAATTGAAGAAGCATACGAGGAACTTTTGATACTCAATGCTGTGAGTGATGATGTGATTCAGCAATCATGCAATATATGTGCAGACAATATCGCGTATTTGAATTCAATATTATTGAGTCCTCAGACAAGTGTTCATGGAAAAAAATCGCTGCAAATAAACATCACTTTATTGCATGCACTTCATGATAAATTCTGTCAATTAAGTGGACAAGTGGTAGAAGGAAATTTAAGTGTCAATCACTCCATTTAGTGGCAGAACTTGGAAGTTCATTCAAGAATCGTATAAAAACAGCGTGTATATTAAATCTGAGACATACAGACATCCGAACATTTTTAAGTGATGCGAAAGTTTTGGTGATTGAGAAAATTAGAGAAATACTTCTAAAAGTGATCACCTTGTTGTGCAAATTTGAAAATGTGAAAAAAGACCAGACGATTGTGAGTAGGACGCCACCACTTTGGCAAACCCCACTCGTATCCCTATGACAAAGTAGCTACGAAATTACTATAGGTGCCGTACGTTCACCAGTAGTCAGCGTGCGTATTGTTTTATAATTAATATAATTACTATTTGTATTATTTAGGATTACGCCTTTTAGTTTACATACTTCAGCTATCGAACCATCAGGCTTTTGTACAAGGTAAGCATAAAATTTGGGGTCACCAGAAATAAACGATTTTATGTAGCTGCCTGTACCATAGCTTTCTAACTCATCAGTTGAATCACTTAGGTATTTGCCGGTTTTGAGATCTGTACTATCTCTATTAGAAATATAAATAAGTGAATCAGTATCACAATACAAAACGCGAGCGCCTAATTTTTCTAGATAAGAATATTACGTCAAACGGGCTTGAGCTGTTGTGTAAGCTGCTATAACAACATTTGTAGTAAGGTGTGACTCGAGAGATTCTTCTTTCTGTACGTATGACACGTACAAAATATCATTATTAACGCAGTGTAAACCTGTAATATCATTCTCAAGATTTGTCGGTAATTCCATAAGCTTAACACGATTATTTACTATTTCAGTTTGGGTACGATATTTACGCTGCCCGAATTTACCCCATAACGAATTGAGAAATGATTTTGCAACCGATCGCAAACCGGGGTTATGTATTATTTTTTCTCTTTCTAATTTAATGCTTTCAGCTTTTTCATAATTTTCTAGATATAATTTCTGTTCAATAGGATTATTTTCACATTGTTTTGGCCAGCCGCTTGCTTCTTGTTTGATTTTTGAAAAGGTGTTAATATCATAAGTAAAAAGACCTCGAACGTCTGTGTCACGATTGTATTGAATCATCTTATATTGCCATATTTCTAATACATTAAAAACTCTATAGCCTTTTTCCCATAGCTTTACGTATATCGTCAACGACCCATGTACCATGTAATACGCGCTCAGCTATATCATTATGATACCAGTTACCCTGGTGAATTGTTACAGCACATGTTCTGCATAATACAAATAAGGGTTTACCGTGAAATCTTGTCAGTGAAATAGGATATAAAAGGTCTCAGGGTGGTAAGATAGTACATTCCACAAGCCCTTCAATCCGATCAAAAAAATTTTTTTTTTTAAGAATTTCATCACATTCATTGCCAACATAAATTGTAGGATGACGAATGGGAAATTTACCTGTTTTGCACACGTAAGGATAAAGTGAGCATACATCAACATATTTGATATTCTCGTTGCTATTAGCATCACGTAATGATGCAAGGTTTTCTGCACGACGTCTAAAGAAAGCATCACGTGGTTCAAGAGGTGGTTTCTGTAATAAGGGGTGAGAATCAATCGATATTTCCAAACTAGGATTATTTTTTAAAAACTGTTGGAAGTTACACTCCCACTCCTCAATAAGAGTATAACCTGTTAAACGTATTCTATTTGAAGTGGCCCGTGTTAATTCTAATCGTTGATCAAATGATTTACCTGTCCGAAGTTGTTGATCTTGTATTTTTTTCGCAATTTTACACGTAAATTTTTGCAAAAATTTTGTTTCCATTTTTTTTCCTTTTCTTTAACTTTTGCACATGGCAGCACGTGTCGAGCACACTACGGCACAATTTTAGTGAATTCGATAAAATAAAGTAGCAGTGCTAACCGGATTTGAAAAAAGACTGTCTCATTAAAATTATATTTTCGAGTAAATTTTTGAGCGGCACATCATAGCGCATACTGGACACATTTCAGCACATTTCCAATGAAAATTTAAAAATGTCAGGGTCATCATAATGGCTATAAGAACTCCTTGCCATAATGAATTAAGAACAGCTTACCATAGTAACTACGAAAAGGTATAATACACGCAGCATTTCCGCTATTACTGCTCATTAAAACTTCAGCGGCTTCATGCATAATCGTGAAATTCGATAGTAACAAATCACGTGTATGTGCACCTGCTAATATACGACATGACACGAGTAATATAATGCGTCTAAATAGTCTTGATAAAAACGCTCTTGATAAATTATTCTATCGTTCAAGTCTAGACTCGGGATAAAACCGAGCAATCGCTGGTAATCGATTACCAAGATAGCGTACAAGCGTTAACAAAGCAATCATAAAAGGCGTGGCGTTCGAATTATCCATGCTAAATGATGTAAAAATACACTATTACAACTGATTAGCTGTTAGGGAATGTGCTCACTTTGAAGCTCTTTAGGGACTGACGATAGAAAAATTATATTTGAAAATGCAGCTGCAATGGTTGTCATATCATGCATATCTGTTGAAACATAATATTCCTTTCTGAAAATCTTACGAATGCTAAATTATATGAATCATCAGTAAATATTTTACACTTACAAAATAGACATCAAACAATAAATTTTAAGAAAATCTTACATTTGCAAAAACCGTGTTTGAGGTTATCAACAACGAACGCCTGATGTTGCAGAAATTAGCGTTTTTCAGAGGGCTACGTTATATATTCTCGACGAGGAGGGGCTACAATGCTTTAAATCACAAAGCCTTACGAACAACCCATTTAGTCTCGTATCGTTGACAGTGGAACAGCCAATAGTTATTCTCAAAGCCACACGAACAGTTCATTCAGGATCATATCGTTGATAGTAAAACAGCCAGCAGTTATAACATGTCATCATCAAGTTAACAATTTGAATCTCCGACAATCGCTGATCAACAGGGTGCGATGGATACTTCCGAAGCATCATCACAAAGATATACACCTCGTGGAGAAATATTCAAGTTCCTGTTTTCAACAACTTATGGATTAAACGCATCACGATCAGAAGCAATTATCACGGGTGTGCGTCAGCAATAATTTCGGAGCTTGTGTTTTAATCGTTGAGACTAAATGTTCAGGCGTACTTTTCAATGCTGAAAATTGGATAGAGTTAATGCAGAATCTCCCATAATTGATGAAGTGCTTTAACAATGCTGATTCTGATTATCGAAAATTAGTTAATAAAGAGAACATCTGTGCTGGTTATTCATATACTTTTATAGTACTGAGTGAAACGAAATACGGGGACTGAATGCTAAAAATATAAGATACAACCCACAACTCTTCGCAAGATGCATCTCGTCAATTCTTCATACAAAGAGGTATTCTTGAATACGTTGTACGTATAAAGAATTTAATTCAAAAACGCTTAGAGCAGCTCCAAGCAGTCATACCTGTAATCACTAAATGCATGGTGTTGGTTGTCACAGCCCTAAAAGATGAAATACCGGCAATTCAACATACGATCAACATTACACCATTGCCTGTCGACTTAATATATATATTTGAAGCCAATTATCTTCAACGAAAGGGAATAATGACAAAAATTCTCGAACTGGAGCCTATCTACAATACATCACGTGTTGTATCAGTTGTGGACGTCGAGATAATCGCTCAAGAATTGTGCCAGCTGTTCAATATACACATTGTGAGTGAAGCAATGCTTTAATGATTTTTCTATATTTTCATCATACCACGGGTGTAAATGTTGCAATTTATTTTTATACAAACATTTATGTACCGGACTGCACTATGATAAAAAATGTCAATAAAAAGATTTTTTACCTTATCCCTACACCTTTTGAGATTTTAGTTTTTTATTAATTTCGGGTTACTTTTTTGAGCATATTATCTAAAAGTATATTCTTATTATAGCTGCGCTGATGATTCACTCTTCCATTGGAGAGGGGTTGAACTTTCCCCTCAGGTATGACGAAAAATCATATTCAGCCCTAAGAGAACAATGAGACAAGCTTAAACCCCGTATTTACCTCCCTCGCCTCCGGCTCGGATTGTAATTTTACACGTAATTTGAGCTAATCTACTTTTTCTCTCTAGGTTTGAAATATACTATTTCATAACACCTTTTAGATTTCCGTGGAGTAGGCTTTTGTGACACATCAAGAAATGAATTAAATAGTAAACAGCACATGCTTACACTCAGTTTTTAGGGGCTATTTGGATGTCGTAGAGTTTGACTACAGCACCTTTGTCACCACTATAGGTGCATAAGAGATAGTCAAAATAATATTTGTTGATTGCCACCCTGTTTAGGCCAATTTTCACCTCTTCTTCAGAAGGTCCCCAGATGGAAACATCATCAAAATCTTCGGTTATCTTCACAGGATCCAAATGAAGCTGCTGCATAATCAGTTCACGTCTGTCTTGATGATATTATACATGACGCTAGCAGAATTCACGGTCGCAACTCACAGCGTTCAATTTATCGAGTTCGTGTTTGAGCATTGTCTTCCACTGCTCACGGCCATAATCTGGTTTAAATCTAAATTTGTGTTCATACACATCGCGCATCGCCAGCTCGCCTTCAATTGCTGCAATTTTAACACTTAAATAGTTTTGAAGTATATCTTACTTAACTTCTATACTTTTATTCTATTATTAAAATTATTCTTGATACTTCATTTTGCACAAGTAAATTAATTGAATGCATAAATCTTACGTTAAAAAAAGGTTGAGTTGCAAAAATTACAGTTTTAATTGCAATCAAACAAATTTGATTTCAGAATTGACAAAACATGAAATTAAATAAATTTTTACATTATTTCCTTAAAATATCCACTTTCTGCCCATTCAGCGTCTTGTGTCATGAAATCGTGAGGGGTGTGGTCTTCATTTGTTTCAATAAATTTAAAATTATTCCACCAATCTCCACCCATGTATTGAAATGATAAGTCATTTTTTTTTATAAAGTCGATCAAGGTGTTGTATCCAGTGTCGTTTTAATATATAATCTCTACTCTATCGGTGAATTTTCGGAACACATTTTCTGTCGACGCAATTTTCTTTGTTAACTGATTTTTTTTCTAGCAAATACGTCACACTCCGTTCTTAGAAAATTTGACCGTTATATATAGTTCTTAGAATTTCTTTTGTCCGTTTTATCAGAATGGCTCAATCAAGAAGAAAGATACCGCCCCATTCATTGATACTCTTTAGACGACAAGGGAATATAAAATTGATATAAACAGATTATTGGCCCGCACGATGAGAATGAAATTAGAATCTCATGCTCCTGTTTACATCTTTTGGTATCTATGTCAATGATGTCATATATTTTTTCGTATGATGTACAGTTCAATGTAAATGACGGTATAAAAACTTTTCCCCACCATATATTACGTTGCATTTTTAATATAATAAGCGATGTATTCACATCAATTATAATATTGTACGGTGAAAAAGAAACAATAAATCGATTATATTGATAGTATTGCAAATATAACTCAAAACTTTAAAGAAAATGGTTGACTTAGAGGTAGACCATAGATACAAAGTGACTGATCTGAAGAGAGTTAATACAACACATGGTGATGCACTAACTGCAACAATCAACAACAAGTTCTTCGTTTATTTACTATCAAGATTGTCAAATGCTTTGAAGGAAGATAATATTACTTTTAACAAATTACTTGATTATGTCAAAGAAGATAATTTGGAACTAAAATTTTTCGGTGACAAATGGAATAGCTGCAAATTCGAACCTCGAAGAAAAGGAGCTGCTTAAGAGAAAGAAGAAAAAGAAGGTCAAATCTATTCATTACCTAATAATCAAGTGCAAAATGAAAGATAGAAAAATCTATTGAATTTTCGAGACAAGTATTTTCATAGAAATGACATTATTAATTTTTTCTCCACTTTTTGTGGTAGAAAGGGTAAAAAATAGTAGTGGGGGGGGGGGGCAGAGCATCAAAGCAACTGAGCCAAAGCAACTAAGCAAACTCACAAGAAACTTATCAAAGATGGATCCCGAAGATATCACACTGCCTGATGAGGGAGATTACATGAGGATTTTAGAATATATCGACGATGTTACGAGCATTATCCACAGAAGGATGACTAAAATGATGACCCGGTACCATTTGTTAAAGATTATGAAATGTGTAATAAAGAATGAAAGATATGTTTTGTAAAATGTGTTATGAAAAAATAAATACAACTTTTTACATAATTCATTTTATATTATTCATACAATCAATTTTTCTTAACAATACAGGATTGATGATAATATTACATTTTTTATTCGTAATCTAAATCTTTCTCTATCTCAAGCTGCTTTTTTCCCAACATCCTTGTCTGGCCATTCTGTAAGCATAAGTCCATGCATGCATTACGTGTATTTTTCGGTCGAAGATTGAATTGAACAGATTTTCCGTTCCATTATAATAATTTTCTTAATTGTCTACTCAAAGATTTGTATTCAACAATTCGATCATGAACGATTAAACAGTATGCTGATGTATTATCGGGTATTGGTTACGTAGATTCATATTGATGTTTTCACCATCCAGACGTTTTTCGTTGTTCTCGGTAATAATGGATATTCATAAGTTTCCCATGATTGGAAACTCACTGTTATTGGCAAATCTTCGGCAATATAATTTAATAATTGTATTTTTCTTGTATCCCACACTGTGATGTAAGGAATCATCTATTCAATTTTCGTCAATGTAATTTTATCATCTGTACTAGCTGTGGCTTGAACTATAGCATTTAGATCGGTGTTTGAACGTGTTAAAACAAGTTCATGCTTAGCATTGACAAGAATCCGATGATAATCTTCAGCAAATCCCAATAGCATATTCAATGGCAATAAAATGTCAAAATATCTTTTGTTATCCGTAAGCTTTTTATCATTGACAATTCAACCTGTATTATCTAAGTAATTGAATCGACTTGGATAAAGTGATAGATATCTCTTAATGACACTCGTGAGGCCGACATTTTCATTACGATCAATCTCAATGCCATTCAATTCATATCGTATTTCTTCGAATAAGTGACATAATGCCATGTTTACAAATTTCGTTGTAGCTGCTACAGCAGTGTCATTAAGTTTAGTAAATTTCTCAGTAACATGTAGAGAACTCTTGCAAGGCAATAAGCACAAGTCTTGATGTTGAACAGTAATCCGGATTTCATCGTTGTTGTTGAGTGAAGCTGATGCATAAGGTTGATGATCATGTAGTTCATAATGTGATATAGAAGCATCAAAAACAACTCCTCTGTTGATAGTTAATGTCTCCTGCCCTGCAGCCATGGCAATAAACACGCAAAACAGCACACCTTTACTGTGACTTTTCTTGTATGCAAAGGCCTAAGCTCTTTAAAAACGAAATATTCTGAAGACTTAGTCGTTAGAGGTTTCGTCGTTGACTGGCAATTTTTCGGCATGATAACTCAGTTTTATAGCTTCTTCCAACAATCGTTTTATAAACAATACCCATTATTTTACTGATTTCACATGCAAACGAATTGTTATTATTTTTCCCCGAAAATTGACCAATTCACCGTCTTGATCGACAATTTGTGATTGCATATGATGTATTGCTTGTATGGCGATTCGGATATAAATGATATTAGATGGTACTTCAATGATTTTATATCCTGGTGGAACTGATAGAAACAATTTATGGATTGTATGCACTAATTTATTATTCATGGATGCTCCAGTAGTAATATTGCACTCGATTTTCAATGCATTTATTCTCAAGATGGAAACTGGTGAATCTGACGTCTGTGTTAATTTTGGCAAGATAAGTCTTGGACCGGAATCCGACAGACAACCAATAGAATCATCGGGCTCGAAATTTATTGTAGCGTTATCACTGTAAATCTCACTGTGCAATCAATTGTTGTTAGCTTTGATGAATATTGACAATTCAGGATCAGCTTTCTTCAAATAGTTTTTAATATTTTCAATTTCTCAGCTTCCTGTTAGTATTTTAATAATTTTATCTCGGTTATTTACATTATAATAGAATTTATTATTTCCATTATCCATTTCGGGATAGAGTTGAATGTTAATAATTCAACAAGACCAAGTACATAATTTTTTGTCTTTGCTAATTCGATAGGTGGAAAATAATATGCCTCTAATATAGAGGACTGTCCAGACAGCGTTATTGTGAACACATCGTCTATGACTGAAGTACTTTTATACATGTTCATTGCATACATATATATCATCGAGATTATATTCCATACCAAGTCCCCAGAGGTCGTCAATTTTTTCTCTGAGAAACTTTGGACATAAATTCCACAATTTGTTGTTAAATAATCTTGATGGTTTGTATGATTATATAGTAGGCTACCAACATCGAGATGTTTTTGAAGTTCAAGTAGTGGTTTCAAATTACCGAAACTATCAAAGTATATTGCTCGTTTTTCCATAATTTTGTTCTGGGTCCACAATACTGATATATAGCAATGTGTAAATCGAATGGCAATTTATTTATGATAGTATTAACTTAGTCGGAGCCGCGTCTAAACTGAATCATAACCTGAGCCGTCCTGAAATAGTTCTTATAAAAGTCGGGCATTTATACTATAGCACTTCAGTTGATATCGAGATAAAGTTCGAGCAACAAAGAACTCAATTGCCAGTGTCGAATTTCGACAACGTCGTGCCACAAACTGTAAAAATTCCTCACCATGGTAGTTTATGACCCAGTAGCGTTCGCGGCGTGATGTGTGGTCCTTCGAATTGCGGTAAAACAAATGCTCTCTTAGCTCTTATTGTACACCCGAATGGATTACGATTTAAAAATGTATATTTATATTCGAAATCCATGCATCAGCCAAAATACAAATTTTTAGAAAAATTAATTGAACCTGTAGAAAGTATGGGTTATTTTTCTCTAATGAACATGAAGAAGTTGTTAAACCGGAGCAAGCAGAACCAAATTCAATAATAATATTCGATAACGTAGCGTGTAAGAAACAGGATAATAAGTGTGCTTATTTTTGTATGGGACAACACAGAGATGTTGATGGCTTCTATCTCTGCCAAACTTATGCACGTATTCCCAAACATCTAGAGCGGGATAATACAAATCCTCTCGTGCTCTTTCGAAAAGATGATATGAATTTTATGCATATTCATGATGATCACGTAAACACGGATATGTCATTTTCTGATTTTCGAGGATTTTGTTCCAAATGCTGGAATGATAAATATGGATTTGTAGTTATCGACAAAGATAGAGAAATCAGTTGTAGACGTTATAAAAAAGGATTTGAGTGCTTTATTAATATATAAATTGAACAACAATAAGAGAAAAAAAACATTTGTAACGCAGTCATCAAAGTGGTAGTATGAAGATAAAAAAAATCCAAAAACGAGCTGATATTTTGCATCAGATTGCGAAAGCCAGTGACGCAATACGACAGAAGCATAAAATTATGAAACATGGACGGGAAACAACGCAACGAGCTGTGAACGAAATCATTTAACCCGTCGTAGCTCCTCTACAAAAATTGGTCCATAAGACACTAATCAAAAGAGAGAAATCTGATAATGTGAAAATAAAAAGAGAAGAGCCAATCGATGGTGCTACAAGTTTCCGAACAACGTATGATAATACCCTCAATTATGACGTAGATAACAATGAAATAACTGATGATGAATCTTCTACAACTGCTCCTCATCAAAGTACGCCGATAAAAGAGTTACCTGCAGCATCATACTTGAAAAAATTCGATCTAAAACATCAAGTGGAAGAATTGGATACAAAGTTTGGTGTAAGAAAATTAAAAGATAAACTGATGATTGGTAACTCTGAAGAGAGATTTGATGATAAATTTGTTCACATCGATAATAAAAAATGTGAAAGTACTCCTGGACTCTTAGAATTGCTATTTATAGAATCGCCAGATCAAAATATAACAACAGAAAGTGACGAGAAAACTTATGGACGAATTTTAAAACGCACCTACTCCTATCAAACATTATCACCCTGAAAGAAGCCTCAAAGAAAAAAAAAAATTCAAAGAAATATCAAAATATTATCAACAAATATCTGTCGAAAAGTGGTGAGGGTTTGCCGACATATATAATGAATCATAATCGACCACTGGACTATGGTTATTGGAACGATCCTAATGAACTTGTTGATCGATTGCGTCTACTCGTTCCTGGGTAGATAATCGGATGTGTCGAATTTGTGAATATCACGTTTGATGATTTCATATACATCAGGTACTGTAAAATGGTATATGAGACTATCGGTATCAATTATGTCAAAAACTTTTCTCGACATAATTGTCATGAATATTATAGAAAAATGTTTTTGATAAATCTGAAATTGCAAAACCTATGTAAATTGGCTTATTAAAAAAAAACTTTAAGTCGTCTCATTTCTATTCTAATCATATCATTGTCAAAAGTGGTAACACTGTGGAAATCTGGTTTTGAAATGAGCGCTCTATATCGACCATTCTATTTAGTGACTAGTTTATTATCTTTGTACTGTCTAATGTTTTCCATAGTCTAACCAACTACAGCGTAGTTCATGAGTTTATAAAAATTTCGTTCAAAATCATTTTTTGCATAGTTACGACATTCAGTGTCTTTATCTATATACGGTTTGAGCCATTGAGACTGTTTGAATTCTAATACTTGATGAATTTTCGTACACGTTAAACCTAACTCTAAACACTGCTTGAGATTTTAATAGTGACTTACATATCTGGTCTTTGGATATAGAGTTGTAGCCAATTTAGATTGTTTGCGGTTCCGTGGAATGAAATGCTCTGGGCACAAGGGCAAATTTTTGTGAAGATCATGAAGTTCTTTCGGATACTCCAAGTCAACTTCAACAATATATCCGATATCATCATCGCCGCCGAAAAGATCTTCAACAGTGATTTGCTTTTGCACCCATGCAAAGGAACTCTCTGGTAATGGCATGCTCATTGCAGCACCATATAAATTACTTACATCGGAATACATCAGATATGATTCTACTTTGCTCTGATCATAAGCATCTCCCATGTATCGATTATTAACTGCGGCATAACGACTTGAGCATTGCGATACCATTTCTGGGTCCATCAAAAGCTCAAGTTCAACATTCGTAAGTTTCAACATTGCATCAAAAGCAAGCCCCGGAGCAGTGTAGTAATGAAGAGGATCCAAGTCGTATGTTTTTGACAGCTATGTCGAAAATTTTTAAAAATCTCAGCAAGTAGACGTACGTCTGTTTTAAGATATGAATCGGAGTATTCACCGAGTGTTTCAATTGCATATTCATCCCAAACTTTCAGAGCATGATTATAGTCCTTATTATACACATTTCCATCATTAAGTTTGGAATAAAATTGCTTTTTTGCTGGTAAATGATCATCATTTAATTTTTCCATTGAATCAATATATTCATACGGAAATACGCCTTTTCTCGTAACCAATTCAAATTATTTGGGATCTGGATAATAAGATTTTGTGATTTTTTATCATCGCTGCCGAGATATGAAGCTAATTTTTCAATACTAGAGGCCATGAATCTAAATGAATCAATGAATCTAACGGAAACTTTTGTATTATCAACTGATTTCGGGAATGAAATGTACCGTTCTTTGTTGATGGGTGATAGAGTTATTGGTCCTTCAAATTGTGTAGCTAGAGATTTAATGATAAAGTGGGAATCGCAACCGGACAAATTGTGAAAAATGACTGGAATTATGTGAGATTGCTGATAATTCAAATTGCAAGAGCTAAGGGCTGGACCTCGGTATTTGCCTGTGAAATGACAGTGATGATAGCATTCATCATTGAGGGAATGAATTTTTTTCCGCATATGTGACAGATATTTAAATGATGACGATTTCTTTCTTTATTATTTAGTGGTATTATTGGAAGAGGATGTTTTAAATAACCATCTACTTCAGTTGCAATATTTTTAAACTCTTCCATAAACCATTAAATGCATGTGGGTGATCGATTTAATTTAAATCGTGATAACTTATTATTATATGAACAATGGATGTAAAAAGCTACGCTGTGTGAGACTTGCTTTTGTGCATCATCTACTTGCAGATCTAGAGTACACTCAAGATCGGCGTATACTGCATATGCTACCGGGTCTTTATATTTGAAATTTCTGAAATTAATAATCTGATCTTTTTCATCAGGAAACACCATTCGAACCTTATTCATTTTGAAACAATCAAGTTTATGATTTTCATATGACTTTTGCAATCTAAATTAACGTAAACATCGACCACACAGAAATAATTTATAGTTACTTGGTTTTTTCTGCCATCAAACTAGGCGCGAAAGATTTCTGATTAAAGCAAAGTGGAAAATGGGATGAAAATTTTCATCATCCATTTGATGTCCAGCATCAACAACGAGAATATGAATAGTTGGTATGTCTGACTCAAAATTATTTCTCAAATACACAGGAATTATAACACTCGTATCAAAATCTTGATTGGTAAAATCAGACTCAATACCGTACACGTTGATGGCTAAATAATTCATAGCTTCAAAACGTGGAATATCTTTTAATGCAATGGGAAATTGTATACCCTTACTTCAAAGCTTTGTTGATCCACTTGTATGAAGATGTTCTTTCGGGATAAGCTACTTCATGAGGATGTGGAGCTGCAGTAATGCCCCACAAAAAAAAATATTCATCAGAGTTTTCAATGTTAAGAACTGCACGTTTAAGTTAAATATATAGGGGTAATTTGACATATGTTGATATGCCTTCCTTCAGTGGAATATACCGAGAAATTTTGATCGTTACATTTATAATTTCATTTAGACTCCACCCACTGTCTTTATGATCAAAGTCTTCGAGTTTTCTAAATAATGGTTCAATTACATTATCATCGAACCAATCATTGAACTCTGTACTCGGTAAAATCTCGACACTTTTTGTTTGAAAAGATTTCACTTCCTTAATTGTCTGATCTTTTTTCACATTTTCAAATTTACACAACAAGGTTGAGCTCACTTTCGAGTTTCCTTCTCGTTGAAGTATTTCTCTAATTTTCTTAATTACTAAAACTTTTGCATCACTCATAAATGTTCAGATGTCCGTATGTCTTAGATTTTATGCACAAAATGTTTTGATGTGATTATTAAAAGCGCTTTCCAAGTCTTGCCATCGAATTGAGTGATTAACACCTAAATCACCTCCTACCACTCGTCCACTTAATTGACAGAATTTGTCATGGAGTGCATGCAATAAAGTGATGTTTATTTGCAGCGATTTTTTTCCATGAACACTTGCCTGAGGATTCAATAATATCGAATTCAAATACGCGATATTGTCTGCACATATATTGCATGATTGCTGAATCACATCATCACTCACAGCATTGAGTATCAAAAGTTCCTCGTATGCTTCTTCAATTGTAGCAATTAGATTATAATATTCATGTTCACCCATTTTGAGCAGTATCTTGTTAGCACTTTCTCACTATTCACTTTAGAGTTTAATTTTTGAATGATGACCTGATATCGAAGTTTCTCACTTTTAAACTCATCAACTGCGTAGTTTATCCTATCCGAGTTAGGAAATATTCTTTGAAAATTGCAACATATAAAAACGTTTATTTATATGTGATAAACCACCCCTTTAACATCATTCAATTCCATCATTGTTTCTGTTATGTGACGTTACTTCTTAGATACTGTTTAATAGCTTTGATAGTGTTACTGGATATACAAGAAATAAAAACTACCCTTTCAACACCATCTAAATAACTGTTTAAAGTGATGTCATTTTTAAGAAACATATTATGGTTTGATAAAAATATCAATCGTTATAATAGTCACTCATTGATAACTCACTTTCGTATTTTTTATTGCATTTGTTATTTAGTTTTCAATATTTCATTGTTTCACACTCGTTATACATTCGAATTATATGCTCACTTTATAACTTTCCAAGTAGTAATGCTATTGAAAATCTATTTTAAATTCATTTATATGCGATAAACTATCTTACAACACACCACTAAATTCTGTAGTTGTTAATAAGGATTAATTTCAAATGATGCCACTTCTCAGAAATTAGTTGTTTTCAACATGATGTCATTTCTTAGGAAATGATTTTTATTACTTAATAACATTGAAAAACACCATATACGGGATCAAATTTCATTCAAGTCAATAGAACCCTACCCCTAAAATAAAGTCTTATACGATTTGAAAAGTTCATTTTAATTTTGATATTGGTTGTGAAACGTCGTCTTTGAAAATTAAAAATGAACAGAAGTATTCTTTATATTATCGATATGGACGGTTTCATGGCTAATGGTGAATTTATGTGTAAAGAGTTAGGTTTTATTAATGTGCTAACTAATGAAGTTAAATCAAATTTCTATAAAGTGAGAAAGTTCGGAAAATTATCACATCAAGATAAAAAAACAGCAGCAGTTTGTTTGCACTATGTCTATAGAATGCGTTTCCATAATAATAAAAATGATGCAGATCAATTTGAGATTGATGATTTATTATTGAAAATTGCCACAGAAGCAAAAGAGAAAGGATTATTAATTGCAAATGAAGGTGGCAACTTTGAAGAATCCAAGTTGAAAAAATTAAAAATTGGAAATTACATTAATCTGGAGTTAATGGGATGTCCTAAGTTTAAAAGGATCGAACAATATATGAGGCAAAAAGTTTGTGAAATTCATCATCATTAGGAAACTTTATCATGTGGACGTCATTTTGAGTTAAAAGATCCAGGAAAAGTAGCTCATTGCCCCAAGCAGGAAGTTTTTTGTTTTAAATATTTTTTAGACAATATGTTTTGATAAAATTCATTGTAACTCAAAAATTTCGTTTTGTAGATTAAAAACAATGTTCAATCTATATTATATAAAACATTTATTTCATTGAAGTAGCTTGGAGTCGAGTAATAACAGAATAGATTGGAAGTGTTTAAATATGTATTAATTTTTGTAAAAATATTGTGATAGAACAATACTTAAGTATTGAAATTATAAAATATTATAACTATTTAATTAATGATTTAAGATTTTATTTTGATATAGTATTTCGACATGAAAATTTTGCATAACCTAACAATTAAAATTAACTTAATAATAGGAAATATATTGTAAATTTAAGAAAAAATATGAAAATAGTTCATTTTTCAAGATTATAAAAAATCTTTTAACATATAAATGTCTTTTAAAATCATTGTTACACTGTTTTTCAAATTCTTGAAAGTAATACATAGAAATGAATCCTAAAGTAATTATAATTATAATCACAAAAATATCCTAACCAATTAATGTAACTAACAAAATTATAAAGATAGTTCTCTTTTTTATATTGTAAAAAATGGTAGCATATAAAAAATCCTCTAATTTAAAACAATTACCTTCATTTGTAAGTCATTTCAATTGAACAATACTTAAGTGAAATATATTCTCAATTTAAGAAAAATATGAAGATAGTTGAATGAATTATAAAATTGTTCTCATTTAAATATTATAAAAATATTTAAGCATATAAATCCTTGAAGGTAATGATAAATAACTATAAAATTAATTGAAATTTTTATTGAGACTTTTTTATACTGAAACAAGCTGTTTTTATTTCAAATACATACAGCAATTTGAATAGAAAAATACATAAGTTTTAATGATAATCAAATAGTAGTATTATGTCTCCATCTACTATGAAGATAGTCCTTATTTCATTATTATAAAAAAAATTAAAACCTATAAATATCTTTCAACATCATTGACACAATAAAAAATTATAATTATGAAAACAGTTTCACACCATAACATAGATTTTGAAAATAATATAAAATTTACCAATCATACTCATTTAAAAGTAATTAAGAAAAACTTGATAATCAACATCACTTTCTTCACTGATGTTATCATCTACACCCCCATCAACTCCACTATTATTTTGTTCATCTTCATCTTTATAGTCGTCACTGAAATACAGTACTGTTGCCCCTTGTTAGAGATGCAGTTGTACTGCATTTCCACATCGTCGAAATGTAATCGACAGATTACATGATTAAAGCACGTAAAGTGTGTATTTCATCAATGTATGAGCTAAACAAAAATATTTCATAATGTTACAAAATTATATTAAAAATAAATTAAACTTAGGCCTAATATTATGAATTTTAATATCATTACATAATAAGTTTAATAAAACGATTTTAAAATAAGTCTAAGTTATAGTTTAAGATAATACAGTTAATTTTTTCTACCTTTGAATGCTTTCAGGTAAAACCGTATTTTCAATGATTGCTTGAGCGTTGACATTTTCAGGAGTCACCAGTCCATTGTTAAAATGTAACATTCTAGCGAATATCCACACCTTCTTGTTTGGATTGACTATAAGTGTCACTACTGCTTTCGCAAATTAAAACACAAAGTTATTTAAACCCCCTGTAGCTAACTGCCAATTCTCCATGGCTTGAAAAATATCGTTTACCAAATTGTTCCCATTAGGATAAGATTCCTATTGTATTGGCACGATAATTTTTGTTTCCATTTCAAACCCATAGATTGCTTTTATCTAGAAAAAATAAAATAATTATTTTAATAATATACAAAAACTTAAATTAAAAAATAGAAAATTTTTATGAATATCCTAGTGAACACATGACTTTACAATGTAACGTTACATTTCAAAAAATTAAGATAAACATGTATCTAGAAACTGTTTATGATATTTCCCAAGTCGGCTTTGGACGTGGTGGATACAGCGGTATTAGTCTTACCGATGAAAATGGAGGCTTGAAAGAACGACGACAATATTTATCGTATGGAAAAACCTTTGATTCACTTGGCCATCTACATTAAGATGCCTTCAATCAAGAGCGTTTGTCAAAAAACGGTGTTGAAACACGGCTACATTTAACAAAATCTCGACATTCATTTTGTTTAATGCAAAGTTGAAGTAATTGAAGCCACGTTGATAATGAGGCGTGAGAAGATATCCCCGAGTTCTTTGTTTTACATGCTCGAGTTCTTACAAAAACTACCGCTAAATGTCCTTTAACACGTGTGGAAGTTAAGACTGTTTTTATACGTGGTGGTGTTCATGACAAGACTATTGACGATGTTATTTTGGGACAATTACCAGGCCGAGTAATCATAGGTTTTGTTGATAACAAAGCTTTTAACGGCAATGCAAAATTGTATCAAGATTTTATATATATAAAATCATCAAACGTGATATTCACAAATTCGACACATCCGACTATCCACCTAACAACATCTACAGAATTCCTTTAATGAACAAAAAATTCCTTGGTCTTATGAAAAACGAGAACAATGGAAAAATTGTGACAGAATTTGTTGGGCTTCGCGCCACGCTATAATCGTTTAAGCTTTTAGATAATAAAAACGAAGATAAAGAAGAAGCAGAAGAAGAAGAAGAAGAAGAAGAAAATGAAGAAGATAAGAATGAATAAAAAAAGCTAAAGGAATGAAAAAGTCAACATTGCGAACTATTACGTTTGATGGTTTCAAACAATGTTTAAATGAACATTTCGATATCGTTAAAGAGCAGTATTTAATGAGAAGCGTAAAACATAATGTTCAAACTATTGTACAACAGAAATTAGCTTTAAGTTAAAATAAACTTCAATTAATTCACCATTTATCAGATACTCTTCCGTGGGGGTATCAAGAATAAAAAGCAATTCATTCATAATTTTTTTTCTATTTATGCATGTTACAATTCTGTATTTTTATAAAGAAATTTTTACATTTTGTTATAAATAAATATTTTTTTATAAATCGCATTGCAGTTCTTCATTTCTTTCGTATCTTTTTCAGCATCCGATTATTAATTTTATCAAGACGTTCAATTACTTTCCTTCCTTCATCAATTTGTGGTCGTTCTTTGTCAGATAATGATGTCCATTTGACATTCGCAGCTTCATCATCCGTATAGCATGGCAATTTTTTAGCATCAAAATACATTTTTTTTGCTATCTGTTCTACATATTTGAATTGTTCAGCCATTTTTTCCATCGAACTTTTGCGTTGAGCCATTATACATCCGATTTATTAATTCAACTATTGTGATCCTTGCTAAATCCTCACCACTTTACATAGACTTGATTGCCACGTTGTTGTAATATTTTTTCCACTGAATATATGTCAGGATATTGCACTCAAGTTAATTCTTTCTCGTAAAATTCACCTTCTATCGGTTGATTTTGATATTCAGTGAATTTCCATCTTAGAAGGTGAGTATTCTCTACTTTGCTGACAGTAAAGATTTCAGTTGTCCAATTGGGAGTATAACCTGTTTCAAATATATGCTTATATTTACGTATGCGAACTTTATCACTAATATTGAATTTATTTCTCTTTTTCGTAACTTTGAACTTTTGTAGACTGTTTCGAGTATTTCTTTTGCATTAGCTCGAGTCACATCGACAGGTTTTATTTGAATAGTGCGATGTCTAAGATTGTTATAGGATGGAAGTAATTTCGGTAAAATGTCAATTCATTTGTAATTTCTACGAAAAGTAAATTTTTTTCACATTTCATTTTTTTAACGTAAGATTAAATCGTTCACGGATTGATGCTTTTAGGTTGCTGAATGTTGAATACATCTTGATATTAGATTGCCTCATCAATTGTCATCATTGCAGCAATAACGTCTTCATCATTCTCCGTTTTGATTGGTACAGCCCAAGCATACTTTTAAAAATTCTCAATAGCTGTCAGCAAATATTGATATCCATTATTTTAGGATTTATATGCTGACATTTCGACGAGATCGGCTTACCATGTTTCATTTAGACCGCGTATATCCACACGGCATCGTTGGTAATTTCTTCCGAATGGTCTATGTAGTTCTTCTTGTCTTTATTCTTTGTACATGTTGTTCATGAGTGCTGATCGAGAAACTTTTGTATATTCTCTTCCAACGTTTTTATAACGCCAGCTTCTTTACGATTTGCTCTCTTTAATGCACCCAATCGATCTAATTCATGAAGTTCAATTATTTTATTCAATTCTTCTCTTAAAATTTTTCGATATTTTTAAGATGATTCTATATGTTGTTTAACTTGAACATCAAGAGTTTTGATTTGCTCTGTATTTCTTTCAATTGATATCTTCAAATCTGAAACCCATTCTTTCAAAAGACGTAATTCTCTTCCGATAAATTTTCTCAAAACTTCCAATTTTTTTCTCAACAACCTTTAATGATACATCTATATTTAGATCTACTGGATCACCAAGATTGCACAATCTTTTATTTATATCATATTGATTATCAATTGTTAATTTGAATTCAATGCCGGGTGGTCTTTGGACGGAACTTTTTTGCCTATCTTTAGTCAACTGACGCCCAAAAATATCGACACTCATCCTCTTGCCTCGAAAGATAATTAATCAATAAGTATTCTTTGACCAGCATTAGATTAATATATAATTCCAGCTTCACGTAATTCTTCAATTATAGATATTATTTCATTATTATGGCTGAAATTCCCTGCTGCACGTGATGAAACAAGTAGTCGCAATCGATCAACAAGTTCATTTGGATCATCCCAATAAACATAGTTGAGTGGTTGATTATGATTTGTCATATATCGAGGCAAACCTTCACCACTTTTCAGTAAATATTTCCTTTTATTTTTTCGAAACTTTTTTTAATATTCATTATCTCTGAGACTTCTATTAGGGTGATAATGCTTATGATATGCATGAGTACTTTCTAAAACTTGCCCATAAGTTTTCTTATCACTCTCTGTTGTGATGGTTGGATTGATAGAATCCATCAATAATAATTCCAAGAGCCCAGGGGTGCTTTGATATTTATTAGTGCCAATATAAGTGAATTTATCATCAAATCTTGCTTCCGCATTACCAACCATCAAATGGTCTTTTTATTTTCTCACGCCGAATTTGTTGTCCAATTCTTTGACTTGGCGTTTAGGATCGAATTTTTTAAGATACGGAACTGCTGATATTACTCTGATTGGTGTACTTTGATAAGTTTCGCTTATTGGCATACTCTGAGTAGATGCAAAAGATTCATCATCAGTCATAATATCACCGTAAATGCTGTAATTAACAGCATTATCATGTGCTTGAAAACTCATGGGTTCTTCTTCTATCGGCTTTCCCTTTATTAGAGTTTCTTTTTTAATACTTGCATCAAAGACTTCTTTAATTAGTGTTTTCGCGACTAATTGTCGCAAAGGAGTCACAACAGGTTTGAACATTACGTCCATAGCTCGATCGGTATTTTCTTGACCATGTTTGATTGCTTCATGTTTCCGTCGTATTGCATCGCTAGCTCTAGCAATTCGATGCAGCATATCGGCTTTTTTCTCCACTTTTAATGACTTCATATTGTCACTTTGATGATCTTTACTCGAATGTTCTTGTTTTCCTTTATGTCGAATTATTTATATGTTATCGAAGATATCGAATCCCTTCCTATAACGTCCTTAATTTATTTCACTATCTTTGTCGATAACTACAAATCCGTACTTATCCTTCCAACATTTCGAGCGAAGATCTCGAAATTCTGTAAATGACATGTCAGTGTTCACGTGATCATCATAAATGTGCTTTAGATTCATATCATCTTGTCGGAAAAGCACCAGAAAATTTGTATTATTTCGCACCAAATGTTTAGAACTACGTGCATAAGTTTGACAGAGATAAAAACTATCTACATCCCTGTGTCGTCCCATACAAAAATATGCACGCATATTATCTTGCTTTTCGCATGCTACATCATCAAAGACCATTAGTGAATTGGGTTTTGATTGATCAGGTTTTACAGCATCTTCGTGTTCGTCGGAAGGAAAATAACCCATTCCTTCAGCAGGTTTGAATAACTTTTCTAAAAATTTATACTTCAGTTGATGTATAGATTTGGAATATAAATATATATTCTCAAATCGTAAACCATTTGGATGAATGATAGAGGCCAAGAGTGCATTTGTTTTCCCACAATTCGAAAGGCCACACATTACTTCGCGAATACTACTTGGCAATAAATTACCGTGATGTTGAATTTTTAAAGTTTGTAGCACAACATTGTCAAAATTTGTCACCGGCAATTACAATCTCTGTTGCTCGAACCTCATCTTGACGACAACTGACGAGCTAGAGTATAAATGCGCGACTTTGATAGATGTACATTCAGTATCGGTGACGGTATGATAGAGTGCAGACGTAAAGCTGGCTTAGGGAAATCAATCATCAATAAATCGCTATTTGAGTTGCATATTCCTGGTCAACAAGACTGCAGACCTGGTACGAAATTACGAAAAAAATTGGCACGTGGAGGTTCTGGTGTTAATCCATTTGACGCGGCTTGTGAAGAGCGCGATATTGCATACTCGAAAAATCAAGAAAACGTAGAAGCGAGGAACGCTGCTGATAGAGTGTTTGCTGAAAAAGCTCAGCAAAGAGTGTTTCCTAAAGACGCAAATCTCGGTGAGAGAGCTGCCGCATTAGGAGTTACAAATATCATGAAAATTCAACGGAAATTCAGAATAGACATGGAGAAAAAAGTAGGGAAGAAAAGAGTGGAAAAAGATTTAAAGAAAGAAACTTTAACGATTGTCGATTCAGCCACGTTGATGATGAATTCGGGTGCCGATCCTATAGAATCAGCATTGATATCTGCACGGAAAACTGTGAAAACGATTGGTGGAAACGAGAATGTTAGAATTCCACGAGTATTACCTCTACCTACTAAAGTTGGTGGTGTTTTACCACTTATACCGATATTCGCCGGTTCGAGTGCGATTGGTGCTCCAGCTGGTGGAGCTTCAGGTATTGCGAAAGCAGTCAATAATGCTAAAGCTGCTCAACGTCAATTGGATAAAGCAAAACGTCATCATTAGAGGATGGAAGCGATAGCTTTGGGACTAGGTCTACGCTTCAAACTCCGAAAATGAGAATATGGATTGAACTTGAAACCGGTCAAAAAAACGCATAAAGCTACTACGTCGAGCATTAAATCATATCGATATTGTAAAGTATGCAAAAATCCCGATAATTTTATATTTTCGTGAGGTTTCATGAGAAATAATTTACCAAGAAAATCCAGAAAAAATGAATCAGCTATAATTAATCTTGATGATAAAGATGGACTTGGAACTTACTGGGTGGGATATAGAAAACGTAGGAATAACGTCATATACTTCGATAGTTTCGAAAATTTAAAACCCCAGCCAGAAAATGAAAAATATCTCGGTATTGGTAGCATACTATAAAATCTTACCATGCATCAAGATTAATCAACAACAAATTGTAGACATTTATGTTTGAAGCTTCTGAAAAGAATGAAAGAATTGTAAAGTGATAAAAATACTTTGGTTATGAATGATTCTTTTACAATAACACTGTCTAGACACTCGTCCATATTGGAGGCTTATTATTTCCCGCCGATTGAATTGACAAAGTCTAAAAATTATATATTGAGACTTGTTGAATTATTAACATTCAATACCATTTCAAATATTGATCGAGGAATTAATAAATTTTATTATGCAATAAAAAGTAATGAGCAAATTATCGAAATACCTACCAAAAACTACGAAATTCAAGACATTGAAAATTATTTGAAGAAAGCAGATCCTGCATTATCAATTTTCATTAAACCTAGCAACAATGAGTTACGCAGTGAAATTTACAGTGAAAACGCACTCATAAATTTTGTACCAGACGATTCGACTGGACGTTTGTCGGGGTTCAGTTCACAATTTGTTCTTCCTAAGTCAAATCAAACATCTGATTCTTCAGTCTTAATCTTAAAAATTAATGCACTGAGAGTTAAGTGTAACATTACAACAGGAGCCTACATAAATAATAAATTAGTGCATACAATTCATGAATTCTTTCCTTCAATTCATCCAGGATGTAAATTCATTGAAGTACCATTCACCGTCATTTATCTGCCAATCGCCGTGCAAGCAAAACATTACATGCAACTGAGAATTATTGATCGAAACAGAGAATCAGTTAATTTCCGTGGAAAAACAATAACAACACTATTACATGTGAAATCAGTGAAATAATGGGAATTGTTTATAAGCCAATCTTCGGACAAAGCCATAAAACTGAGTTACTATGCCAAAATATTGTCAGTAAACGACAAACACCCAAACAGCTAAGTCATCAGAACTATTTATTTCTGAAACGCTTAAACCTAAATCCACGCAATTAAATCGAGTAAAAGTATGCTGCTTTACATGTCTACTACCATGGCTGCGGAAGAAGAAATCTTAGCTATCAATAGAGGCGTGATATTTGATGAGGCCATTTCACATTATGAAGTGCACGCTCTTCAGCCCTACGCTTCTGCAACATTCAACAACAACAAGGGAAGACGCATCTCAGTCCAACATCAAGATTTGTGTTTACTTCCGAGTAAAAGTTCTTTACACATCACTGGAAAATTTGCGAAGCTCAATGGTCAAGACGTCGCAGCATCATCAAAACTTGGAATTATAGCTATATGCTTTTTATCTGAAGGATATGAACTTAATGGTGTGGAAATCGATCGCAACAACAATGTCGGCCTCATAAAAGGCAACTTATCTTTCCAGCCTGGACAAAAAATTCTTCGTATAATTTCGGCTGGTTGGATGATAGACAACAATTGTACGATAATAAGGGAAATTTTGACATTTTTATCCCATGGAAGATGTTATTGGGATTTGCTGGACATTATAAGCGAATTCTTGTCAATGCAAAACATGAATTAGTAGTAAAATCCAGCTAATTGAAATGAAGGAATTTCTCTCATAAAAATCGAATGGACAATTCCTTACATCACAGTCTTAGATATGAGAAAAGTAAATTTATTGAATTTCATTTCAAAAGATCCGGCAATAACACTAATTTTCAGATCATGGGAATTGTATGAATACCCATTGCTTCCAAGGACAACGAAACATGTTTGGGTTGTAAAAACATTAACACTACTCGAAAAACCTAGATATGTTATACTTTTATCTCAAACTGCACGTAAAAAATAATGCTACAAGAGATGCAAGTGAATTTGATTACTGTGATTTGAGAGATGTTGAATTATTTCACAATTCACAGTCTTATCCATACGGCAACATGAATCTGTACATGACTCGCAATCAGTATGCACTGTTATACGACATTTACAAAGACCTTTAAGTATCATACTACGGCAAAGAACCGGAACCTTTACACTCGAAAAAGCAATTTTTGGATACATCACTTTTAATCGTAATAAATTGCTCAAAGCAAAACGAATCTTGAAAATCTGGACCTGTTAATGTTTGACCGGAATTTAAATCATCAAAGCAATTTCCTGCTGATACATCAGCTTATTGTCTAATTATTCATGATCGCATCATAGAATGTAAGCTATAAATTGGACAAGTACCAAAATTGATGTACGTTTAACATCTAGAGGAAAAAGCTGCTTGAGAGATTTTTTCAAAACTGAATCCGAGATTAATTAATGTAATCAAAAAAGAAATAAACGTTTTTTACATAAATTTTTATGTATTTTCTTCTTGACACCTCATACATTTTTTCTTTTAAGAAAATGGGTTTTCGATGACGTCACTTGACATTTATGTGTAATGTTCTTCGCATTGTAAATAATTGAAGAATCTTTTATCTTTTTGTAGTCGTGTTGGTAATTTTGACCAAATTCCGCAAATTTCAGGATTTGCAAATTGTAGTATGAAATTAGCATCGAGATTAGCAATATCACGGGGTGACATTTTTCGTAAACTGTGCAGTTGATGGAACAGCTGTAATGATTCCTCTTCCGATGGGCTCCAATGAGACTTGAACCACTCTTTCATGCGTCAAACATTTTTGTGTGTGCATCCAAATTTTCTTTTTTTTATTTTTTTGTTTTCCAGATAATTTATGTATAGCACTTTACCGACATCAATTATAGGTTTATTGACAAAAGTACTTAGCCACTCTACTTTTTCCGCCCCTAACACATGAATGTAAGTGACATCTTGTAAAAGTCTAGGTAGTACGATTTCATGGTATTCGTACTCATTGTTGCCAGAATCCCAAGGTATAGAATGGCTTTGCCCCCAAAAATCCTCACTCAGAAAGAAAATCACTTCATTATAATTGTCGAGAGGGGGTTTGAATATAAGTAAATAACCAAACGTTAGATCATTCAGTGATAATATTGCGATTTCTTTTGCTATAAACTGCTTATCATGCGTATAGAATCCTTCAACATCTACAACCTCTTCTATTTTGTGTACTTTAGAATAGCACAATTAAAAAAGACAAAAGAACTTTTATGACTGGAGAAAATTATTTTAGGCCTCGACTTTTATATTATAAATCCTCACTGCAAGCACAAAAAATTTCGTATTAAATGTGAGATATTACACATTAAATATGAGACATTTAATATTAAATACGAGACATTTTATATTGAATATGAGACATTTCTTCTTTCGCTATCAATGCTACCTAGGATGTGAGATTTTTGACGATTACCCAATGCGTAAACAGGATTTCACACATTTGTGACGCAGAACAGGGTAAAAAATCGATTAAACCTTGAGAAATACAGTTTTACATAATTTATTGAAACTTTTTCATACATTCTGTACTATTGATCAACTGAAGAAAATTTAAATCTATATATTCACCACCGAAATATTTCAGGAATAGCTGGCCTTTTGTTGCTAATTTGTTGAGGTGATTTCCATAATTGTCTCGTTGATATACTTTAGTCATACGTGAGGGGAGAAAAACGTTTACATTTCCTCTATCCTTTTTTTTCAATGTTCCAAGAACAGCATATCCATATTTTTTTATTTTGACGAGTCTCAATTTATTGACTCTGTTGCTTGTATTAAGAGTAAGATCCTCCATTTTGATAGCTGGAATGAAATCTTCCAGAATAGCAGATCGGTTTACTAGTGATAGATCTATCTTTTCTATGATTGAAAGAAATGTCAGTTATGTGACAGACAGAATTATTCACTTGAGACTTACCTCTTGTTGTAACAGCTTCTTTACTATCTCATTAAGCACAGATGTATTTTCTGGACTGATGGAAATTATTTTAGATCCTAACTTTTATATCGTAAATTTCGACTCTAAGAGCATGCACGAACAACTTTAAACTTGTTTATAGGGTCACTAAACTACGCAGTTGCAAGTCTAAACTCGTTTATGACGTCATTGAACTACACAGTTACAAGTCTAAACTTGTTTATGACGTCGCACATCTGCGCAAAAGATAATGCAATAAAACAGGTTAGTGGCATCATTACGCAGTCTAAAGTTGTCGATGACGTCACCATCTTCCACGCAGGTGCATAACGAAATTTCGTAGAAATGTTGGTATTTAATAACATGTGTAAACTTGCCAATGACGTCATTGGGCAGCAACGAAACAGTGGAGTATCGATAAGATAAGTCAGTAAAATAAAGACATTTTACAAAAATCCCAAAAAATACAACAATTATCGACTGCCAGTAACACAGTTGGTAAAACAGAGAAAAATCATACGAAATCCTACAATTGGCGGCTATAGGTAAAACAGAGACGTTGATGGCCATTTAGCCATCGGTAAATTCAGCCGGTAAAACAGGGATATCCTTAGATGGTTACCCTATACGGACTCAAACCAATTTAGCACGGACACAAATGTCGATCTGTTTTATCGGGGAGGGAAACACTACTAGCTTATCTACTAGAATTTGATACAAGTGTTTAGTGGTGAACAGATAATATTGCAAAAACATTTAGAGTTTAATTATTTTCTCCGAATACTAGAAGCAAACGAAGTACGAACCTGTGACGCATTGATATATGACCGACCATGCAAACAACTGACGAACAAAGGACGATTTTGTAAAGAACATAGAAGACTAAGACGATTGACCTGTGATAAGTACTATTACTAGCGAAATTATCCCTTAATGATGCTAAATTCTGCAGTAGAAGAAGATGTAAACTATTAGGCAGTAGCTCACGAATGTAAATTACACATGCGAGAAGAATATGAGAGAAGATTCAAATATCAATTTGATGCAGGACATGAAGTGTGGGAAAAGGTGTTATGGGATAGATGGTGCACATTATGCCTACAAGAATTAAAATATCAACCGAGTTGGGATGTGCTATATCCTACTGTGGAAGAAAGAAAGATCCTAATAAAGAAGCTGAATTTACAAGTAACAGACAAGGAAGAGTATGATACAATAAGCAAAATGAATGCAGGCATAGAAAAATCTAACAAATGGCAAATTTATATTCATCATTTTCCACATCAGTTTGACTATATCAAAATGCATGAAAAACGAAAAACATGAGACTTTTATAAACGAACTTATGTGATAAATATGAAGCAACGTAGATCTTGCCTTGAGGTGGAAATTTGTATACAAGTGAAAATAGGTACTTAACGACTGTTAAATTGAGCATATGGTGAATATAACAGAGTGGAAATATGAAAGTTAGCTGATAAATTATTCCACAAACGAACATACCGACGAAAGACGCAAAACTACAAAAGTAACCAATGGACGCATCAGGATGGGGAGAAGCTGGACCCTATCATAGAACTTACAGCTGCATTACAGACCAGTGACACAAAAATCGCCGAATAGACAGTCGAAAATCAACTTTCAGTGGAGACAGAAGACAGAAAAATCGCAAGAAAAACTACTGTAGTAAACAAATTATGTCAGAATAATAGGAATACTATTAAAATGTTTAACGAATACAAGAGTTGTATAAAGAAACT
The DNA here is from genome assembly GCA_028641665.1 of Chelonus formosanus. NCBI lineage: Eukaryota > Metazoa > Arthropoda > Insecta > Hymenoptera > Braconidae > Chelonus > Chelonus formosanus. The sequence goes on from CM054002.1 coordinate 8,701,196, forward strand.
GAACTACGGTTCAACGGTCGATTGCAAAAATAAACAGCTGAAAAAATTATAAAAAAAATAAACAAGATTCAAGATGAAAGCATAACAAAATCGACTCATTATTAACATAGGCTGCCAAGAATATGAAACGCCAAATTGCCAATAGAGTAAATTGCGGCAACATTGCAAGAATAGTAGAGTAGCACTACCAGAAATATAAGTAGCCACACAGATAAAGACATATTGCACGATATGGATGTTAACATATGAAATTGGAGCATTGCAGAAGGAAGTAAAGGGACACACATTACATGAAGCATCACGAAATGACAAAAGAGATTTTTGACGTGAAACAAGAAAATACGAGTAGATCTACGACGAAAGCATGTCGTTGCTTTCGTCGTGGCTATTACAGGTAGCGATACACCAGCAACTGAACCAGTGACGCCCAAGAAAATAACCAAATGGCTAAATCCGATTGGTTATTTGAAAGAACTAACAAATAAAGAAAAAATACCAATGGCAATATATTAAGAAACAGAAGAAACTGAAGATGGTCGATTTAGAGTACTATGCTCAATTCGCGGTCTACAACGTGAAGGAGTAGCAACCAGCAATGAACAAGCGAAGAAGAACACAGCGTGCCAAATGTTAGATATAATAGTAAGAATATTTAAATTAGGAACAGGTACAAAAAACAAAGACTCCGACGATTCAGAATATGAATAGTCATTGTGTGAATTATTTAATGGATTGATATCATATCAATAAAATTTTTGTGTGTATCATATATAAAGGACTAAGTGTGAGAACAGAAAAAAAAAATTTTAAAAAATGTATATGGAGTGATGCATATCATAGATACAGAGTTCGTCAAAAAAAGAATTTTCAATTACACATTACTCAATTACTGGGAAATGGTTAATTAGAAGAAAGAAATCAGCAATTACTTCTGTAATAGATAAGATGGAAAATTAAATTATCAATTACAGTGTTAATTGATAATTTTATTTTTCAAATTATCAATCGATAAAATAATCTGTAATTTGATGGATCCATTTACAAATTTATAAAGTAATTTGTAATTTCTGAGATCCAATTACAAATTAATAAAGTAATTTGTAATTTTATATATCAAATTACGAATTACTTTTGTAATTAATAATATTTTTGGTGAAATTACAAATTACAGGAGTAATTACTAAATACTAAAGTAATTGATAATTTAATTATTAAAATTTTTAAATTAATAATTAGTAATTTTACTAAGAATTAATTAAGTTTTTTCTTTATTTTGTGATGAATGCATCACGTTATCATGATAAAAAAAGAAAAATGTTTTTATATGTATATCAACGATTTAACTTATGATTCGATAATAAATTATGTGTTTTGAAGTTCACACATATATTTTGACCAAAACACATATGTTTGAACGATCTTATTTATGTTTCAATGTTCGTCAAAATGATTTAACGATGAATCATGCAATCAATAGTTCTAACTTATGTTTGAATGATTAAACATATGTTCTAACGATTTTATTTATGTTCTAACAAACAAAAATATATTCCAACATTATATTGTGTGTTTTAACGTTTCAGCTTATGTTTTAATTATAGAAAATGCATTCTAGGGATTTTTTTTATGTTCTAATGTTTCAATATGCATTATAATATTGTCAATTATGTTCTTATGATTTATCGGGAAGTAGAACTATTTTGGAATTGTTAAATAAATATCCAAAAATTCGGAAAGTATTTATCAAATTCAATACTCCGTGACCATCCTCTGCTGTAGTTGACAGATTATTCAGTTATGCAACAATGTATAATTCGCCGAAGTATAATGAACTGACAGAATTTTGAAATACGAGTTCTTATTAAATACAACTCGTCATCAAATTCAAAGTAAGTATTTATTGTCTGTATAGCGACACAAAAAAAATTATTGTCTGCGTAGCGACATAAAGAAAATTATTGTCATCATAGCGACACAAAAACATTTAGAATTCTTTGTTACGTGTAATAACTTTTAAATTATCCCTATACGTAAACAAGCAGTACGTTTCTTTCCAATCAAGGAAAGTTCACATAGAACAGGTAGGTAAACATTTTTTTGGCTGTAGCAGTGGCGTCCTCCTCACGGGTACAGCTGGAAATCTCTTCAATCAATTGTTTAGATTAAGGAGAGCTAACAGCTACTATTTTTTCAATACTGCAGACGAATACTTTCGTCAAGATAACGAACTTTTCTCAATCGCAAGCCACCACGTTGATTCTTGCGTATTTATCGGAGTGATCATAGACTACGAACGGAATAGCCCTAGTCTTCGGCCAGGCTGCTCCCTAACTTCATCACCATTAAGAGTTATGTTATGGAGTTTATGTTTTTATACATCAATTTTCATCATGAGAACATACGTGGAAACATTAGAACACATAACATAACGTCAGGACATATTCTTGTTTATTAAAGTATGATTTAAAACATTAAAACCCATACTCAACCGTCCTAATATAAATAAGTTCGTTATAGCATACTTTTGATAATTAAAACATGAGTTGGAACATTAGAACACATGATCTAACGTTAAAAAATATTTTTGTTCACAAAAACATAATTTGCAACGTTATAATGCATATTGAAACATTAAAACATAAATAAAATCCTTAGAATTCATTCCCTATTGTCGAAACATTAATTGGAACATCAGAACCCATATTTGAAACTTCAAACATAAAAAAGTTCATTAGAATACATATTAAATTGTTAGAACATAAGTTAGAATGTTAGAACACACAATATAACGTTGGAACATATTTTTGTTTATGAAAGATAATTTGCAACATTATAATGCATATTTAAATATCAGAACATAAATAAAATCCTTAGAATGCATTTTCTATAATAAAAACATAAGTTAGAACGTTAGAACACATAACATAACGGTAGAACATATTTTTGTTTATTGGAATATAAATAAATTCATTAGAATACATATTCGACTATTCGTACATAAATACAAACGTTGAAACGCATTCCCTATTATCGAAAAATTAATTGGAACATCAGAACCCACATTTAACACTTTAAACATAAATAAGTTTGTTTGAACATACTTTCAATCATTAAAACATGAGTTGGAACGTTAGAACTCACGAGCTAACGTTAAAACATATTCTTGTTCATAAGAACATAATTTGCAACATTATAGTGCATATTGAAACATTAGAACATAAAAAAAATCCCTAGAATGCATTTTCTATAATTAAAACATAAGCTGAAACGTTAAAACACACAATATAATGTTGGAACATATTTTTGTTTGTTAGAACATAAATAAAATCGTTAGAACATATGTTTAATCATTCAAACATAAGTTAGAACTATTGATTGCATGATTCATCGTTAAATCATTTTGACGAACATTGAAACATAAATAAGATCGTTCAAACATATGTGTTTTGGTCAAAATATTTGTGTGAACTTCAAAACACATAATTTATTATCGAATCATAAGTTAAATCGTTGATATACATATAAAAACATTTTTCTTTTTTTATCATGATAACGTGATGCATTCATCACAAAATAAAGAAAAAACTTAATTAATTCTTAGTAAAATTACTAATTATTAATTTAAAAATTTTAATAATTAAATTATTAATTACTTTAGTATTTAGTAATTACTCCTGTAATTTGTAATTTCACCAAAAATATTATTAATTACAAAAGTAATTCGTAATTTGATATATAAAATTACAAATTACTCTATTAATTTGTAATTGAATCCATCAAATTACAGATTACTTTATCAATTGATAATTCTAAAAATGAAATTATCAATTAACACTGTAATTGATAATTTTATTTTCGATATCAATGATTACTCAGTAATTGATATTTTTATTTCCTAAATTATCCATGAGAGAAGTAATTAATAATTTCGCCCTGTGATACTACAAAAAAAAATATTAATGTCGAAGTCTGCATAGATATAACTGAAGCTTGATCATAACTTGAGTGACTTCAATGCGTGTGAAGAGAGTTGAAACGAGTTATAGTCCAGTCCTGGTGCAAAAAAACGTAGGTTCATTAAGAAATTTTATATACACACTTTGCGACTGGACTGATCTAGAAGAAAAAATTGCGAAGAATTCAAAAAAATTATTCGCAGACGCGAAAAACTTCGGCGTCATATTTCTTTTTTCATTTAAAAAATTTTTCTCCCCTTGACTCGAATACCAAACTCTCTTACTTTATCGTATCCTCATTTGAATTCGTTTCATGGGACATAATAAATATTTTTAACTGTGAGGAATCGTTTAGCTACCTCAGTTTTTCCACATTCGACTTTTTTTTTGAGATATTTAATCTTAAAAAGTTAAAAGTCACTTTTTTGAAGACGGCCATGTTTTTTTTCCTGCGGACGCTTGATTGGTACTACAGGTTCCCTATCGATCGACTTAATCAATATTGTAGATTAAAAAAATTCTACTTACCACTTGCACCAAGTACCGCCATTTGCATTTTTTTGAATCACGCTTTATACAGGGTGTCTCTGTACGAAACGTACTCGCTTTTTATATCATTTTATATTATTTATTTCTTTTAGATAATTATATCACTAATTCGTATTTAGTTACTTATTTTTAGAATGTAATTTAAGAAAATATGTTTCAATTACGATTAAATGCAGTTAAATTCATCTCGTTTTGGTTTTCGAATTTTCAGCCACGAGAGTTACGACTGTTATACTTAATGTGTTATTAACGAATTCTAAATATTGTCCAATAATATCAATAATTTATTGTTGTTTCTATTAATACTGAAATTTAAATTAATTATAAAATTGATAAATTAAAATAATTAATGCTTGCAATTAATTTTGAAAATGCATTTACATAGAATATGGTCATCAAGCAATATTTGTGCAACACAGTCAATCGATAATATGATGTCTCGAAAGCATTACAGCAGAGCAATGAGAGCCCATTATCTAACTCAATCTGCTCTGTTACAAATTCTGTTACATAAATCCAGTATTCCAAAAATTTATAAACAGGAAATCACTCAACTACTTCACTCATCAAGGAAACCAAAAAAAAATAACGATCCATATTTAGAGTTATTCGAATTTTTATCATCCGAAGTATCTAATGAACAAAATTTATCATCACTGTGTTCTTTACCGACTATTTTAGCATCAGAAAATTCGTTGAAGACATGTATAAAAGATATTCATGATAATAATTTATTATGCATTCAAGGAATGCTACCATATTTTCATAACACAGGGCATAACTTATATGCCGAATCTGCTCATCTGTATTTGCAGGACATGATGAATTTACACGAATCGATGACTCCACAAGAATACCAAAAATCTACTGAAAGTGGTTATTTTACCATAAGAAGATCAGACAAATTTTGGAGTGGAAACTGGACAGACATGACTATAGAACAGACTCTGATGAGATCAATGCACAGTCATAGAAGACTAACGAGAGGTCGTGGAATCGCAGAAAGTGTTGTTTCAAGCTGGATCAATGCTATGCCTGCTTTAATTCACATATGTAACGCTTTAAAGGAATTCACAAATGTTAGAGATGAAATCAGCGAACAACACAAAGACTTCAGGGACTCATCGATTGAAGCGAATGAACGTGATACTCAAGAACTACTGGAGTGGTTTGGAGAACATTCTTCATTTATATCCAATGAAAAAATTATGTCCTTGGCCACTGGAGTTCGTGGTGATAGTACAATAGATTGCTGGAATCCCAGAGAAGTCGGCATACAATTATTAAAGACTACTGTGGGTCAAGACTTTGCTAATGTATCGTACTGTAGTAGTAGAAGAAGTCTGCCAATAGCTCCAATAAAATCAAGAGTCAAGGTGAATGATACAAGAATCACTATGAATTTTACATTCATATTTCAACGTCTGCTCAGATTGAATCTATCAAATGAAGATTGAAGAATTTATTTTTATTATGGGTTGAGCCCATTTCCGCCAGCTTTATTTAATGAATCAGGAATGAGAAAAAATATTACACCAAATATTCATATTTTTGAATGCAGTGAACAACAAGTAAATCTTCCTTTCTTGGACATAATTGATGGAGAATCGCTGTTATATTTTATAACATGGCAAGTACAAAATATTTACGCTGAAGTTTTCAACAGATTCATTGAATATATACAAAAATATTATGGAGAACAAACTTTAGTAGTATTTAATTTAAATAACAATAATACAGCAGACTTCACAAAATTTGCTGAGCAACAGCGCAAGAATGCAAAATATGTATGTAAAGATATTATTTTTAATGAAGACTCAGTGGTCACAGTACCTAGTAACATATTATTAAGTAATAGGAAAAATAAAAACTTATTCATTATGAAACTGTGTGAAGCCTTCAAGACATCTGGAATTAATTATGAATTGTTAGGAACTGGAGGAAGTACAGAATTAATCAATATCGATGCTGATTATTATATTATAAACATAGTAATAGAAGTTGCGGAAGCAAATTATCCAGCTTGCATTGTAACAAATAATGTTGACTTTTTATATACGTTAACTTCAATGGCTGCAATTAATAATGACATACATGTATTAAATATTCACGAGAAAGGTACAGCTCAATACTCCATGAGAGCTCAACAGAGAAATCATCCTCATTCATATCCATATTTGTCCGTATTACATGCTTTAAGTGGTTGTTCTACTACGTCAACACTTTTCTCGATAGGGAAGAAGACAATTTTTACGTTATTTAACTCATTAATTACCGAAACAAATGTAGAAGAGTGTCTATAAAAGTTTGCTGATAACACGTCAACAATTGATATGATAAAAGAAGCTGGGGAAAAAGTAATGTAACATATTTATCGAGCATTAGGAAATATCAAAAAATTAAATGATTTTAGATCAATTTCATTTTTCCGCTTAATTAGCAAAAGTAAAAAGAGATAACCATAAATAATCTACCACCTACAAGTGAAGCAGCCTATCAATATTGTTACAGAGCGTATCACTAAGTTCAAACTTGGCTAGGAAACAAAAAGCTTGCAGAATGTTAGGAATGGTACCGCGATGGAGACACGCTATTGCCAGTGATGACAACCTCTGGAATAGTACCTGACGCCTTATATAACATAATATCCTGTGCTTGCACAACAAATTGCAAATTAAATAATGGCAGTTGCAAAAAAAAATGGATTAAAATGCAATTATGCATGTAAGAATTGTGCAGGAAGTGGGTGTGAGAATTCAGAATATATTATTAATGAAGAAAATGATCAAAACAATGATGTAAAGGAACGTATACCGCAAGAATTCTGCGAGTATCCAACTGGTTTAGCCTATCTTGCAGAAGTGAACATGGACGTAGATGACGACTCAAACAACCAGCCTAGTTGTTCTAGATATTGAAATATCTTAAAGTATTCATAATATGTACTCCTTCAGAAATTTTCTTTTGAAAAATAAGGAAAAAATATTTTATAACAATGTCATTGTAAGTTTGATTTTTAGTATTGACTATTTTCGCTTGAGAATTATTAATTTCACTATAAATTGAAAAGTTAACATTAATTAAAACACCTGTTGATGATTAAGATTATTAGAATATTTTTAATTTGATTCAAATTATGTATAATTTTTAATTTTATCGAAAATAATATTCATTTTAATAGTAACAATAATTATTATTATTATAATTATTACTAATATAACGAGATGGGTAGATCGAATGTTACCCAGCCCTTCAGTGGGTCGATACGTTATCGACCTACCGATCAATACCTGACCTAATTTACCAATTAGGTCAAAATAGTTTATTTTTGGCGGCGCTATTATCACCACGTGGCCAGCCGGCTGAAAATTTTTCATAGAGACGCCATTGTGGAATCATTATCGAACAAGTACGCACGTGGTGTCAGATTCGCTTGACTGATTTTTTTCGCAATCGCCTTTTCTCCGACGTTGCGGAGTGTTAAATAAAAAAATTTATTATTAAAATAAGTCTCTCGACGTTGCGAGAGCAACAGTGTAGTGCCAGCTTGGCTATAATCATTGGAAAGCCCTCGACGTTGCGAGGTGAAGTCTTTCCATTGTTGGTTGGCGTGTTTCCTGACCATATCAAAGGACCAGTTGTTTGAGTACCAGCCGCATATAGTGTTTGGATGTTTCGCCGAGGAGGAAAAGCCCGTTGGACCAGGGGACTTGGGTATTTAGAAGACGAGGAGCTCCCGTAAGCTGAAACATCTACATCTATCTTCTTTCTCTTTCCTTTCTGTATTCCCCGTGTGTGAGTGTGAGAGAGAAGAAGTGTGTAGGCACGAATATGCTCGCTGTCCCAGTCTTGCTCTATTTATTCGGAGTCCTTTAATGGCTCTGAAGTGAGTTAAAAGATCTAGACATTATCGCAAGAAAATTGATGACATTACACCGACGTCATCACCCGCGATCTTCCGTCCAACGCCTATACTTTTCCCGTAACACGGGAGGGCATGGACTACTAAGTCTGGAGTGTCTACACGACAGGTTAGTGATAGGCATAGCTTATGACATCTATGAGAGCTCTGATCTCCTTTTTAGGTTCGTGAACAGCTTTGAACTACTAGGGAGGGATGCGTTCTTGTATAGAGCAGCATATCAAGCGGCCCAAAACCTTAGCTCAGTCTTCGACCCTAGCAGCCCGGACGATCTAAGACTTCTGAAATTGACCAGAGGGCAGCGAAAGGTCGATATAGAAAAAACCGAGCAGTTGAAACTGCTCGACGAACATGTGGCAGATTCCCTGCATGGTGTGTTTTATCGTCATCTTGAAACACAGGACTTGTCATACCAGCTGACGTTCCAATATCTTAAGTCGGCCAGCTTGTTCTCTGAGATCAAGGGGTTCATTATGGCCTGCCATGATGGTGTGTTTTCAACCCTCATCTATCGACGTGATGTTGTGCACCAGCAACTTGAGGACACAAGATGCCGAGTTTGCCACGGTGATGTAGATGAGACGCTCTCTCACATCTTATCGGCTTGTCCGATACTAGCGCGCTCAGCCTACGTTCACCGGCATAACGCCGCCTCAAAAGTATTGTATTACCACCTTCAGCACTCTTATGAGATAGACGAGACACCAGTGCTGCCCTATGTCCCCGGTGAAATTGAGTCGATCGTTGAGAACGAGAAAGCAAAAATTCTTTGGAATTTCCCGCTTCCTATGCCTCAACGAATCGAACACAATAAGCCGGATATTACTCTCTTCGACTATAACATCAAGTAAAACTCTTGATGAACATTTTATTCATCTTCAAATTGTTTTCCAAAGTCTTTTACAATCGGGACTTGAAATCAATGCTAAAAAATGTGCATTTCTCCAAAAGGAGGTTGTCTTTTTAGGTCATATTGTTTCTGGTGAAGGATTAAAAAGTTGTCCTGAAACGATTTCTGCCATTATTAATTGGCCTATTTCGAAAAATAAAACTGAACTTAGAAGTTTTCTTGGACTTTGCTCATATTATAGGAAATTTATCAAAGATTTTGCTACTTTAGCAAAACCTCTTTATTTAATTAGTGAAGAGAGAAGAGATTTTATTTGGGATGATATTGCTCTTCAAACTTTTCAAAAATTGAAACAAATTTCAACTACTACACTTATTTTAGGTTATCCCGATCCTAATTATCCATTTATTATTGATACTGATGCTTCTAATGTTGGAATAGGAGCTGTTTTATCACAAAAAATTCCAATTGATAAAAATGGTGAAATTATTTATCAAGAAAAAGTTATTGCATATTTTAGTAAGACTTTAAACAGTCGTGAACGAAATTATTGTGTTACTAGAAAAGAATTATTAGCTGTTATTATTTCGGTTTAACATTTTCGTCATTTTCTTCTCGGTAAACGATTTACGATCAGAACTGATCATGCTTCTTTTAGTTGGTTACTTTCTTTTAAGAATCCCAAAGATCAAGTTGATGCTTTATCTCCGCGTCCATGTGACTGTAAGAAATGTCTGAAAATGGATGCTAATGAAGAATGTTTCTTTAATAAAAATATTTTCCGTACTATTTGTGAAATTAATAATAATTCAGATTGGATTAAATTTCAGAATGATGATAGTATTTTGAATTTAATAATTAAATTCAAAAAGGAAAATAAAATTCCTGAATTCAGTGATGCTTCTCATTTAGATTCAACTTTCAAACTTTATTTACTTTATTGAAATTCTTTAGAATTGAAAAATGGCATTTTAGTTAAACGTTGGAAAGCTCCTAATCTTTCTTATATTGTTTTTCAGGTTGTTGTTTCTCGAGCTAAAGTTAATGAAATAATTTCTAAAGCTCATAATTCTCCTTCTGGTGGACATTTTGGTATTAATAAGACAATTCCTAAAATTCGTCAAAGATTTTTCTGGTCTACTCTTAAACAAGATGTTAACATTTGGTGTACGACATGTGAAGTTTATTTTGCTAAAAAAAGGTCCTCATAAGAGATCATGTGGTTCTCTTCAAATTTATGATGTTGGTTCTCCTTTTGAAAAAGTTACAATCGATATTCTTGGTCCTCTTACTAAAACTTCTGAAAATAAATTTCTTTTAGTTGTTATTGATTATTTTACTAGATGGCCTGGAGCAATCCTTTTTCCTCATCATCAAGCTTCTACTATTGCTGAAGCTCTAGTTTCTCAAATATTTTGTAGATATGGTGTTCCTTTAGAAATTCATTCTGATCAAGGGAAAGAATTTGAATCAGAAATCTTCAAAGAGGGAATAAATCTTTTTAGAATCGAAAATACTAAAACACATCCCCAATCTAATTGTTTAGTTGAAAGGTTGCATAGGACTATTCTTCAATATTTATCAAAATTTATTAATAGAAATCAAAAAGATTGGGATCGTTGGATTTCTCTATTTTTGTTAGCCTATCATTCTTCTAGACATGAGACTACAGAATTTTCTTCAGCATTGTTAATGTTAGGTCGTGAATTAAGGTTACCTTTAGATTTTCTTAGCGGAATTTCTTTTTCAGACAACATTTCTGAAAATAATTCTACAGGTGAATATGTTTTTGATCTTCGAAAAAAATTACAAATTACTCATGATTATGTACGTCGTTATTTAGAAAATAAATCAGGCAAACTTAAATCTACTTATGATTTAAAATCTAATTTTTTTTCTTTTGACGTAGGTCAAAAGGTTTGGTTTTATTTTCGTAAAAGAGTTAAAGGGAAATGTCCTAAACTTCAATCAGATCAGGAAAGTCCATATATTATTGAAAATAAATTAAATGATGTTGTTTTTAGAATTCAGAAAATTCCTAATGGCCGTTTGAAAGTTGTTCATATGAATAGACTCGCTCCTTATGATGATGATTAATTATTTTGACTCTTTTGCGATATACACGGTTGGAGTCATTGCGCCGGAATCCTTTTCTTTATTATTTGGCCAAGGTGAAGGAAAGTGAGGTACCAGATGTTCATGGTATCCTACTTGTTCGGAGAGTATGCGTAACTGTGACCCCAATTTCTAATAATTTAGTTTGCACAGTGAGTAGAGGCTATTGAACTTATTTTCAAAAATTCCTTGCAAGGTGAATCATTTGTGATTATTATTATTGAGATTTTAAGAGTCTGATTTCATGAATAGGATGCGTTGTCGGTAATTTGTTCGGAGAAATATACTCCAAGAAGTGAGACCATTCAATTAAATAAAAAGGAATTTGAATTCAATTAAAAAAATTATTAATTATTTTGATGCTGCAGTAATTTTGAAAATCTGTTTAGATTTTCCTTGATATGACCTCCCAGATTCTTGGCATTTCCAACTCTCATAGATTTGCATTTCGTTTCTGGATTTTTTTCAATGGAAAAGGAGGAAAAAAAAAAAAAAAAGAATTAATTATTTTAAAATTTTGACTGACGGACTTTTAATTTTTAAGATCTTTGAATTGTATAAAGTCACGTTTTTAGTTAGTTTATATTATTTTGGCCTGTTTTGGAGGTTTTTACCCGCCGCAGGATTTTCCCGTCCAGAATAATTTGTTTCATTTATTTTTATGCAGGCAGCGTTGGGAAGCGGCAATATTGGAATCTAGGCTGAAGAATCATTAAATTTATTCTTTTTAAATTTTTAATGAACAATTTAATTTAGATTTTGAATGTTTATTTTATTTTCGCCTAATCCAATATTTTTACCCAACAGTTAGATATTGCCAGAAGGCAATTTTTAGAAGATCGGGAGAAGTGTAAAATATGCGTGTGTGTTCATCTATTGATGGATTGACAAACGACAGTTTGTTAGTTAACGACGATTGCTTGACGATTAGATTGTTTATGGCAACGAGGGAAGAGTTTGTTTATCTCCTGCTTATGACTGAGACTAGCACAGATTAGACGTCATATTAGATTCTGTATTTTGAATTTGTCATTTTAATGAACTTTCTTTCTTAATATAAGTTGTCTTGATCTAATATTTTACAATATATATTCTCAAATTATAAACCATTCGGATGGAGAGTCGAGAGTGCATTTGTTTTCCCGCAATTCGAAGGACCACATATTATTCTGCGAACGCTACTTGGCAACAAATTGCCATGACGTTGAATTTTTACAGTTTGTGGCATACTATTGGCAAAATTTGTTACTGGTAATTGCATTCTCTGTTGCTCGAACCTTATCTTGACGACAACTGACGAGCTAGAGTATAAATTCGCGACTTTTATATATGTTGTTTCACCTTCGGCAACGTTATGATAGGGTGCAGACGTGGAGCTGGCTTAGTGAATTCAATCATCAATAAATCGCCATTTGAGTTGCATATTCCCGGTTATCAGTACTGCGAACCTGGTAGGAAATTACAAAAAAGATTAGCACGTAAAGATCCTGGTGTTAATCCGTTAGACGCGGCGTGTAAAGAGCATGATATTGCATACTCGAAAAATCGAGAAAACGTGAAGAACGCTGCTGATAGAGTGCTTGCTGAAAATGCTTGAATAAGAGTGTTTGCTAAAGACGCAAATCTCGGTGAGAGAGCTGCTGCATTAGGAGTTACAAATATCGTGAAAGTTAAATCGAAATCCAGAATGAGCTTGAAGAAAAAAGTTAGAAAAGGTATACCAGATATATACAGGAATATATGTTCGACAGAACTTTTTTTTTCATAAAGTGTGTATGAACATAACGTATACGGAAAATATTATTTACAATTACTGTTAGATCGATTAAATAAATAAGAAAAATTTTTGTCAATGAAAAAAAATTTAACATACTGAATTTTTGCACTAATGCTATGCATTAGTAGTTAAGAAAAAGGATTTATAGAAGATAAATAGGAATTCCGATAATAATAGATGATTGTATGTTTTAAAATTATTCTTTTATTTATAATATGTGAATATTAAAAAAAAAATTTACAATATAATATAATTAGAATTATTATAATAACAGTCATCACAATATACATCATAATCTTTTATAACAATAATAATATCTGATAACTAACTTTTCAATTTGTGTATTCATTGTAATTGGGAAGAGTGCATGCTAATGCAAGCCTCAATCGTCGAACTCTTACTAAAATAACTTTTTCTTTTATGTTATTTACATTAACAGCTGACAAACCTGTGCGAACATCTTCAAGATAAGTCATATAGTATATCCTTTCACAAAAAACAGGATATCTATAATCATTATAATATCGACCAAGAGCAAAACATTCTAATTTGTTATTAACTAATAATACAAGGAAATCTTCTATTTCAAAAATGTCGCCATTACTTAGTTTTACAATGTGATTGTGTCGCTTCTTATATCTTGAATATTCTTTTGAGCAAATAGAGATGTTATTTACAATTATTTATTTAAAATATTGGCCTTTTTCTGGTTAGACAATTGCTACTCTCAAACGTTTCAATGCTAACAAATGTTCTCTACATATCTCTGTAACTAAGTATGGATTACCAATTACTGAAACACTTCCGATTTCCATAAATATTAGAGGAAAATTCCTGTAGTTTAAAATTTCATTCAAAAACTGTTCTTGAGAATCAGTTAAATGTGGTAAACAAATATTCTTTAGTCGTGTGATGGCAGATTTTTGACGAAGATTATCACAAATTTGAATAGCAACACCTTGAGAACTGTGAACAGCAGTTTTTATTTCATAATTAAAATTTTCGTATATGAACATGCTATGAGCCCAAAGAGGTCCCAAATCCACTACACTTTTTGTTAGATGTGTCAATAAATGTACATTAAATGATACGTGTTCTAGACCATAAAATTGTTCTACATCTACAACAAACTCTAATAGCTTATTTTTGGCCATTACTAACTCAGAAGGCAATATCGAATTTTTCAATAACATTGATATAGCATTAACGAGCAAAGTCCAATGGTCTATATACTTCAGAGGCATACCTTGAATGGATTTCAAAACACGTAGACTATATATAATTAACCAAACAACCCACTCGTGTGCTCTCCAAAGATTCCTTTCAGAGATCTTCCGTGGTGTCCGCGAAATGTCTGATGTCGGTTTGTACGATAGCAATAGTTCATCTACAGAATGAGTATGTGCGCCTAGATAAAAAGGTTGATCATTATACTGAGAGTCAAACCATAATTTACAGAATTGCTTACAAACTCCCAATGCGACACAATGCATCCAGTCAGGTGCAAAATTGTCTATGATATTAAAACCAGGAATATCAAATAGACTAGATCTACCTTTTATTCCTTTTTCTTTGAGTGAAGCATGCAACAATGTGTTCTCGTGGCAACGAAGTCCTTCTTCTCCAAATGGGTTATTATTTTTATCAACTGGATAAACTCTGACGTTTCCGTTGCCTTTTGGAACTTGATTGCCAGGATGTAAACAAAAACTGCATCCATACTCGCCATTATATTGTGTAGAATACTGCACGACTGGTTTTCTAACAGAATCACACATACAGGCTAAAATGCGACATTTTTTAGTGTATAATTGTCCTCCCTCACAATATTGAAAACCATCATTATATAATAGTTGACATTCATCGATGAATGGTTTCAAAAAGTCATTCAAAGAACTAGGCTTTCCTTTCCCAAACCACAAAGCTACCAACATTACATTGGCACCACGTTGGCGAGGTGGCAGTTCATTTATAGTGCATAGTATTGGATATACGGAATTTTGAGAGTGTTTGAATATTGAGGCACCATCAATACTAAAATTAATACTGATCATATCATCTTCTAAGCCTTTCTTGTATAAAGCTCCGTCATAGATATCCTCGATAGCAAACTCGCATTCTTTTTTGTGTATATCAGAATATAAAATATCATCAGGTGATAACTCAAAAAATTCTCGTAACTGCTCTGTCAAATTTAAAAATAAAAAGACATTTTCTTGAAGAACATTATTTCCTGTATCTATGATAGCTCCACATGACTGGCAAACTATGAATTCTCCACCATCATCAAAGTCATTTGATTGTATACCACCATCTTTTTTACATGTATTACAGATGTAGTGAGTTGTCATAAATGTAGCAAATTTATTTAAAATTTTTTTATAATAATATATTGAATTCCGCCCCAAATCCGATGTTGAATAAAGATTATTCAATTTTATAACAGTCTCAATTGCTGTATATGTCATGTTGTGCCGGTGCTAAGTAGCCATGACCAACAAGGTTTTTATTAAAATATCCATTGAAATCCCAGATGATGAAGTTAATGATTTATTTTGAAGAACGAACATCGTATTTGATCCATCATTACTTTCCGGTCGGCTTCTAGATAAAATTAAATCTCTTTCTGTAGTATTAATCTCATTGTTGTTTCTTGTAGACAAGTTGGTCAATTCATCTTGAGTATTTAGCTGTTCAGGAAATTCATTATGATCCTCAGAAGAGCTATTTGATAATAATGGAATTCCTCTCGAAGTCATCGATTCGTCATTGTATTGGAAAAAATTGTCTTCTAACGTAACTGCAGAAGAAATATTGGGATAGAGTGAGTTTTGAATATTTTCGATGTTTCCATTACGTGTTACCTGATAAATAAAGAATTATTTTTCTGAAAAACAATTTTATGTATAGATATATGTATATATATTATATATATATATATATATATATATATATATATATATATATATATATATATGTCCACATTTTTAAGCTAGGTTTATTGCGTTTATACATTGTTAAGAATAATTGAATGAAATAGATTGAAAAATAATGAAAAAAGTAGCATACCACAGATCCAGGATGATGATCGGTTGACAAAGTGATGTTTTCATCAGGCAGCAACGATTCATCATTTATATCCTCATTGCGGATATTTTTTCTGCGGAAAGTAATTAGACTGCATTGTTTTATCAGCATAATAAAAAGATTTATATACACTCAAGTAAAAATGATATCAATTGATATAATTTTTTTAAGGGTTTAATGATCAAAAATATTTTTTTCATTGATTATAATTAGTTAAAAATTTACATTGTGAGTATTATTAATCATTAATTCAGGCTTATTAAAAATGATCAGACATATAAATATATTAATTTTTCAAAGGAACGTTAAGTACACTAAGTTTGCTTGAAACCTTATGAACGTATATTTTTTGCAAATAATTATTTTGTCTTATATTAATGCAATAGATTTAAATTTAATAAAAATCCAATTCAATACTAAATATTCTAATATAATACTTACAATATTTATCGGTATTTACTGTAATGTAATTTACAATGCAAATAATTTTTTTTTGTTGTTATCACCAATATATTAGTAACTGACTAATATTACTATATACATACCTGCAATTTTTTTCTTTTGCTAGCCAATACCTTCTTGTTCTAGCTGGAATTAATTATTCATTTTCACCATAATAATTGTATAACTTATACTTTTCGCCTTTTCGTGACATTTGCAAATATTAAATCGTGTCAAATTAATCGTCGCTGCTGATTTTTACAATAATAAGCGCGTCTTGATATACTTCTGAATCTCAGTTGAAACATAGCGTTGTGGGGATAACCAAAACAAATGAGAAACATAACGAACGCCACGAGTCACGTCAACACGTTGCGCATTGTGACCGTTAGGTTTTTCTCTGGAACGTTTTGTTGTGATTCACAAAGTGATGCACATATATTCTAAAATTTAACTTATGAATAATTATAATTAATAAACACACATACATTGGTGTTATAGTTCACGGGTTTTAACCATTAACAATCATACAATTAGAAGATTTTCAGAAGAAGAATGTTCGCATTAGTAAAGTGAATGACGGGAGATAATGCCGGTAAATACACGTCTGGTGTTCCAGTCAACTGGATTTCAGATTTTGATTGTGATAAATATTTAGAAGATGATCCAAAAAAACCTTATGTAATTGAGTGACGAAAAGAAAAAAAACCTAAAGGTGGTTGGCTGTGCTACGATATAACCGTTGCAGAAGTTTCTAGTAAGTTAATGTATTGTTTTTTATATTTGTAAAACTATTATTTATTATTAGTATACTGATCTCTTTTAGATTGGCATAAAATCACGATTAAAATTTTTGATTTACAGTTACACTAATTATCAATTGAAATCATTGATTCATTCAAAATCGTTATCATGTTTCGTATTATTTAAAATCATTTGCTTTTTGTTACGTTACTTACAGAAGTAAATATAAAAAATGTAAAATCAAGTTAAATAAATACAATATATTATCTTTTATTATACAGATGATAAACGGAAGTTGGATAGAACACTTGCAACGTTGGATGGAGTGTTATCACCAAGAACGCCAACTAATATAATTGAAAATCATCAAAACATTGAGAACGAAAACTCTAACAACAGTTGTAAGGATTCTGAAGTTGAACCAAACACGCAGCCTTCTGATTACGACGACGATAATCTGGTACGTAATTTTTTGGTTTGATTATGTGTCAAATTTTTATGGAATCAATATACTATTTCAATGATTTTAAAATGATTAAATAACTTTCTGTTTGTATATAGATCCCCCCACAAAGAAAAAGAAAACGGCTCCTAGAAGATGATGATGAAAAGCTAACAAAAAGAAGTGGGAGTCATGGCCATTCTGGAATAAATATGTCAGGAATTGGTGTTTCGACTGAAAGCTCTATAAATGACAACAGAATTATTGACGGTATAAACATTTATCTTTGTCAAAATGTATATAATGTTAAAGTCATATTTTTTTTTGGTTATTAATAAATAGTATTGTATCGCAGCGATAATGAAAAATCGACAAATTCTTTTGAAAATTCAACAAACCGTCAATAGAATGGAAAACTATAGACCATCAACATCAGCAGATCATGAGCCAAGTACAAGCAAAGAATTAACTGCTACTAAACAATCGCAACAATCGAAAAAGCCAAAAATGGTATTTTTTTTTTATTAAAATTAATTTTAAATTCAATAATTTAATGAACTATCATTTTTGTTCGGTAGAAAAAAGGTTATTACTCCTTTGATAAAAAATTATTTTCCTGAGATATAATCATTACATAAATTGAATTTCATTTATTTACATTTATGTTTATGAATGTTTTTGAAGAAAAAATAATTGTACAAAATAATTTTATAATTTGATAATTCAAAAGCATCATCTTAAACTTATTGTTTATTTAGAAGGAGATTGGTAAACCAGGAAATGGAACAGAAATTACCGAATCCCAGTGGACTGCAGCTAATCGTGCAGGAACTTTCACTCATATGGGATTGTCATTGCTAACATCTGTATTTCCGATCGATGTCTTATTAGAGAGCAACTTAAAGAGAGGAGCCAGTAAAATAAAGCGATCTGATGGAAAAACAATGACTCATAAAGCGCTCGATGCTGTTAAACTGCAAGCGATCATGGGTAAATGTTAATGATAGTGATGTACTTAACAATAATTTTGAAATTTCAAGTAATTTACCATCTTTTTCTAATGTAGATGCTGTTGAAGAGAAATTTCCTTCTACATATAATGACAAAGTTCTACGTATCGCTCTCAATGCTAAAATGGCGAGCTTGAGAGCAAATAAAGTTCAAAAATGTGAAAAACAGGTATTCAAAAAATAATATGCATTTATTTACATTTTCTTAACGTTTATTTCTTATATTATATATACTTCATTGATATGAAATATAATATTCAGCGATACGAATTTTACTGTGTCAATAAAAGTGGCTACTTACGATTTATCGCATACACATCGAATAAACTAAGAAATCATGAGTCTAAGATAAAAAATTAAATTCTACTGAGAACATAGATGTGTGGGCTCTTGATTTCAGCAGACTATTCATTTTTAATATCTAAAAATTTTCTCTTCTTTTGAGTAATTCATCACACTTTCTTTTTTACTTCACGTACAAACAAAATAGGAGTGAACTAACCGGCTTAATTAATAAAATGATTCTTACGAGACAGTTTACATAAGATATATGTACATGACATACATGTATATATATGTGAGATGTAACTAGCTATATATTTCGATTTTTCGTGAATGGAGTTTTGAACAACTATTTGAAAAAATATACTGCATTTGATGTATCTCATGATTGTAAATATAAAATTTAATACACTCAATAGTAATAGTTACTGATTGCTACTATACTGAATCATAAAATTGATTTTATAGAACAGTACAAATCAAATACTTTTAAAAATATTTCATTCAGGTTGTTTATATTTTCTAAAATTAAGAGCTGGAAATAATATATTGTTTATGTAAATGTTACATATAACTAACTAATTCTTAATTTTCTCAAATTATAGAAACCATTGTCACCAGAAGACGACTCCACAAAGAACTCAACTGACATTGAATAAAATGTAAATTTATTATATAAATATAAAACGTTTTTTTTGTATTAAAGATTAGTATACGAAATTTATCTTACATTTTATTACAATAAAATATAAATGGTATATACATGGTACTATTATGTTTGACTTTTTCTTTTCTTTATTTTATTAAAACAATATTTCTTTAAATATGTGTGTAAATATAAAAAAAAATATATTTATAAATATATCTTTATATTTATTCATATATATTTAAATCATAAAGAATTTGCCGCATTTTATATATCATTTATATATATAAAATATATTATTGATATACGTAAGGTATATCATAAAATATAATTGAAGTATACTCTGTTTATAATTTTTATATTCTTCAAATATTTTTTATATGCATATTATTTATAATCTTCATATACTGTATATATATAAATCATATATAAAATGCGGCAAATTCTTTATTATTTGAATATATATGAATAAATATAAATATATATTTATAAATATATTTTTTTTTATATTTACACATATATTTTTTTCTGTGCGGGTAGTTTTGCTCTGGTTGCTTGTGGCCATCAGTATGACCGACAAGTGCTGTCGGTTTCGTCCACACCTTCAGGATCTTGTCGGCTGGATATACGCCTATAGTATGTTCCGGGGTATACTGGAGGGCTTCTATAATTTGTAGCGTATTCATCACATGCTTCGCAGTTATTGGCGCAGCAATTTAAATTTTTGTTATCTGTCAATTGGCCTGTAGATTTTTCAGCTATTGACAAATTATTTTGGAAAGCACCAGGCGTTGTCCAATAATTTCCCAACCAAGCACTATAATACCATGCAGCAGAAATTGAGCGGTGGCCCGTCAAAATGTGTTTTAGAGCGGCGTGATATGAGCAAATGATCTCAACGGTTGACGAATCAGTTAATGATGGTTTACTAGAAATGTCGTCGATATTCATAATTTTTTGGCACATAACTGTCTCTAATAAACATTTTTGCACGAACCCTCGAGTATAAATCTCTTCAGCAGCGTGTGTAATAGCCCGTAGATTATTGTATATGGCCTTGATTGATGTTGACCCTTAGTACCAAGGAATACCATGTTGCGTTGTCATCAAAATATTTGTGTGTTGTTTTGCTTCTGATAATAGTGAATATGGAAATTCTGGAAAAATTATTCAGTGACCGATGATGTTTGCTTCCAGAGCAATTAACGCTATTTCTTTTGGCAAAAAATCAGCGTCGTTATTAAAGAATCCTTGAATATCAATTACAATCTTTATTTTCGATAAAAATAATTCTTTATGCTTTTAAAGCGTTACAACGTGAGCGACTAGCGCAACACTGTACAATTCATTGAATTATATAATTGTATTTCATCAAAAAGATGCTCTACCAGCAAAATCCACAATAATTTAGCGGGATAAATCAATTTCAAGTATATTAGTATACTTAGGAGTAAGCATTCCACTTCTCACGTTCATTTTGATAAGCTGTAGAACAGTATTTCATTCATTTCTTGATCGAGGCGTGATAAAACTGAATCATAAATTTCATCAAACTTATTTGTTGATAATTTTGTATCTGTTGTTTGAAATTTTTTTGCAGTTTCTTCTGGCATTAAAACCATTTTTTTTAGCATGTTCCATTATTTCTCAACCGTTAATGAGTTTTGATATCTAACTACCCATAATAGGGGCTATAAGTACAGGTAAAAACCCGCCGCCTTTCTGTAAAATTATCTTTTTCTTTCCTTTGGCACTTCCCTGTGAAACTAAGCGTCGTAAAATGGAAACGTGACGTTTCAATTTGCGTTTCTGCTCGGTTGTCAATGGAACGTTGTCCCGTAAATTATTAAGAGCGCATTCACACATATATCTTACTAACTGTGGATCAGCTTTCTGTCAAACAGCAGCTCGTTGCTCTTTTCCCAGGTAAAATAAAGCGCTGAGAATTGCTGCTTGTTTTTTCCGTGATGTGTTTGCGGCCATTACTAAACTGATAACTTATTGTTATTTTAACTCTTATTTATATGTTTCCGCTGAACATAAACGTAGTGTCTCGGATCATCTGGAAAAATACATGTACGAAATCGACAATTTTCAGGTGTTGATTGTTTTTTTCCTTATTTTATATCATTACAGTTAAATCCAATGATAGGTATCCATGAAATATATTTCTTGGAAAAAGCGTGTATTTTCTGGACACACCTGTCGAGCTAAATGCTGGATCTGTGAGCGGTCACGGGGGTTTTCAAAAATTACAATGTAATTAGCATTGAGCGGAATGTCCCGTTGTCCTTTTCCCTGATGGAATAAATTCTGCGTTATGAACAAGTTATGATGATGACTACCCTTCGTGAAAAGATCTATAATTGTGCTGCTCAATGATTCACGCATAAGATCATCTGTAATAATTAATTTTGGCCGCTGATCAGACACATAATCATCATTAGCTGGTAATCCTTCTCTATATTCCAGAGGCAATGTTTTTGGATAATTGTTATGACCATCTTGCCACTCAGCATAATGAAAAATAATCTTAGAAAAACGTGTATCGCTCATATGATATACAGCATTAATAAATTTTTTTACAAAAACAGTTTCCCACAGCCTGTAGGGCTACAAATAATAGAAGTCCATGGATGTTTCCAACGCGGATCTATTATGTATAATGATATTCATTAGAATTGAAAAGCAATTATACTCTAAAAATTTTTATCACCGTGTCGTCGAGAGGCTAGCTACTTTTTGCTGACAGTAGTCATTTGACGCACTGTTCCCTTGATAAGAACAATGAAGGGGTACTGAATTTAATAGAACCGGCAGTCTGGAAAGTATCTCTAAATAGTATATACGCTCTTTGAAATATACATTATTATTGGAGAACAATTAAAATAAATCAAATACATCCAACAGCACCGAGCAGGTAGCCGTGATGGGCAAAAATAAAAATTATTATTTTACGTATTCAAATAAATTTCAATAATATAAATAAATTCTCATTATCTCAATAAATTTTAATAACTTAAATAAATTCTTATTATCTCAATAAATTTCAATATTTTAAATGAATTCTTATCATTTCACGAACCTCTAATTACCCCGACCCTAAATTTTTAAAAATGGGTCATATTACTACAGTTATTTTATAGTCATTAAGGGTCTTCTTTAAACAAAATAGCATTCAACAGTTTATTTCGTTTTTAAACAAGATGATGATAGAAAATTTTAATTAATATTTTATGACATGAAATTAATATAGGTATACATATTTATACAATTTATTTTGGATATTTTCATTCAACATTTGAGAACACTTATAGCATTGCTTCACTCACAATATGTTCATTAAGAAGTTGGCACAATTCTTGCGCGATGATTTCAATATCCATGGATGATACTGTTGCTGATGACATGTAACCAGGCTTTAGTTTCTCAAGAATCGTTGTCATTACTCCCTCACGTTGAAGATAATTGGTTCCAACGGTATAAATTAAATCCACAGAAGTTGGATGGTGTTGATAGTATGATAAATAGCTGGTATTTCATTTCTTAGCGTCTTAACCATTAACTTCTTGCAGTTGGTAATTATAGAGATGAAGTTTTCTAGTTGTTGCAAGCGTTTTTGAATTAAATTTTTCATACGTATAACGTATTCAAGAGTACTACGCTGTATATAAAAAATTGTTGTGCAGCACGATGCGTAGAGACGTTGCTGGTGTCTTGTATTTTCAGCATTTTATTGCCGTATTTTGCACCGCCCAGCATCATGGAAGTATATGAATAGCCAGAAGAGCTGTTTTCTTTATTGACTAATTTACGATAATCAGCATCAGAGTTGTCAAAGCATTTAATTAGCTGCGGCAGATTCTCCGTAAACTCGTTCTAGTTTTCACCGTTAAAAATCACTCCTGAGCACTTAGCGTCCATGATTGAAACACACACTTCGAATTTATCGCTGATGTGGTTCAAATGAACACCAGTGATGATTGTTTTCGAGTGTGAGGCAGCAGGGAAAAAACTCCGGAAGTCAACCGAACAAAACAACGTATTGCCAAGTATATTATCAGAAAGTTTTGCTGACGTCTACCCACCAGGCCGTTATTTTATTATCAATAGAGAACGTGTAAAAAATTTCAAAAAAATTCAAGTTATAGGAAAAGAATGTCTAATAAAAATAACAGACCCACCAAATAATCAAAATCATTTGGAATGGTTCGAGGGTGCTTTAACTGACATTACAACATATATTACGCAATCATGTACAGATCGTGATAGGATTGGCTTTACTATCAATTATGAAAGACTGACAGCAGGTCCAATTTGGACTCATTTTAGACCGCCACAACAGTATACGAGTCGCGACTTATGGGACTTACTATGTAAAATTGCTCAGAGTGCGTGTGGTTTAAATAGTGATGATAATATTGTATTAACGGTTTCAATTGTACGAGGCGTCGGGAGATGTGGTAATAAAAAGTTAACATTTGAAGATATTTTTAAACGTTCTATTTTACGTATTACTAACGATGATAATTTATGTTTTCCACGTTCACTTGTTGTCGCTGATCTTTATGCTGAGCGTGGTGAAATTCATACTGGTGTAATAACCTCTGAATTTTAGTTAAAGTAACAATAATCATAAAAATATCCTAAGCTAACATCCTGCACTTTTCGAACGACATATTATTATTTACTAAATAACATCCTTTTCCGCTCTTACTCATCACAAATAAATTCCTTAATCAAACCTACCTATCTTACAAAACTGATGAAAAGAAATCCTTATCTATTTTCCTCCACCTTACCTCACCAGATATCCCTTCTACCCTTAAAATAAGTTTACGTTGTAAGTAACAATTTGTAAGAAAAATCAGAACTAACTTGTATCTCAAAGTGACCAGTTCACTCCTCTAACTAAAAATAAAACGTATTTAACCCATCAACTCCTGTGCTTGGAATTTGATTTCATTACATTGGTGTCAGAAGTGGGATCACCTCTCGAGTTTTACAGTGTAAGTGCTGGTTGAGAGAGATCCAAATAGTAAAAGAAATCAAAGAAGCTACACAAGTTGATTCTATCAAACCAACAATTATCTAAACCTCAAGAATCATCAAGTCCAAAGAAATTATTAAACTATTCAAATCTTCAAGATCATCGAATCTAATCAATCGTCTAAACCTCCACGGAAATCGAAATTACCAAGTCAACAAACTATCCAAAGCTTGAAGATCATCCAACCAAGTAAATTATTCTATTACTCATATCTTCGGAATCAACGAGATCAAACCAAATCAAAAATCCACGAATTTACGAGAACATCAAACCAACCATCCTACAAATCAATCAACGTTTCGTCGAGAACCAGAAGTTCCAGTCATCAACCTTCCCGGATCATCGCAAGTCTACACATCCCAACTACATCTGCTGTTCTACACCACGTTGCTTACATCACATCTTCATCTACTCCAACTATCGTTTCCAACTTCAATCATCAAATACTATTAATATGGTCAACATCATACTACTGTAAGTCACAGTTTTAATATAGATATCTTATCTTATACCACCCAATACGTGTAATATTATTCTCTCGTTCTTTTATCAATCTTATTGGAGATTATAATTTAAAAATGACTGTGTCAGTTGAATTTGCCGCGAAACTACTCAGCTCCTTCAACGGAGATAAATCTACCCTTTTTGAATTTTGTGACAATTGTGATAAAGCATTACAATTAATAAGAGCCGAAGATAGGCCCATGCTTTTCGTCATTATACAAACTAGGATCTCTGGAAACGCGCGTGCACTTATTAGAAACCGAACCTTCCCTGACTGGAATTCACTAAAATCATACCTTATAGAAGCATATTCTGAAAAAAGGTCACATGCTCAATGGCAACTCGAACTTTCCTCCTGCAGACAAGGTCCTAGAGAAGACATCCTGTCTTTCGCGACCAAAGTCGAAAATTGTTTAATTAAATTAACAAATAGTCTCTCATCTGATCTTAATGCAGTAGACCGCGCAGCTTGTGTCAAATTACTACAAACACAAGCCATGAACGTTTTTATCTTAGGTTTGAATAAAGAAATGTCCCTGGTCGTTAAAACTCAAAAACCTGATTCTTTGGAAGACGCGATTCAATATGCATTAGCCGAAGAAACCGAAGTTAAATCGAGATACGAAATGACGAAATTTCAAAATATCAGCTCCAGAGAGACTCGATATTGTAGCAACTGTGATCGAACTGGACACAGTACATTCCAATGTTTTAAATTCAAACCTCATCAACTCCCACGAAACATCCAGCCAAAGCAGGAGCCACAAATAAGGCAACTGCAAATCGATGAAAGTAAATTTTGTAATTATTGCAAAAAAATAGGACACATTATATCGGAATGTCGCACAAGAGAACGAAACAATTCTAGATGGAATCGCACTCCTTTTAATTCCTCAATCTCTCAAAATTATTCGCAAACCAACACTGAATCTCCTAGATGGAATCGTAACCCTTCTAATCCCTCAACATCTCAAAACAACCCCCAAAATAATACTGAACCTAAACAAGCTCATCGAATTCACAATGTCGACATTGATCTCTCCTCTCTAACCCCAGAAGTCGAAGCTTTAAACTCAGACGATGTTCCGGTAACTGCCGTACCTCGGAACATTCGATACCTGAAGGCAGACCAGTAAACATTAATCTTATTAATGCTGTCACTACCTCAGTTAATGTTCAAATTCCTCAATCTATCGAAAATCCTGTAAATCTCCTCCTTGACTGTGGTGCAGATATCTCCATAATTAAAATCTCCAAATTACATGACGATACTCCTTGTTACGAACATAAAAAACTTAGAATCAATGGCCTTTCAAATGAAAACTTTGAAACACTAGGTTATTGTCATTTGGAATTGATTATAGATCAATTCGTATATCCCGTAATTTTCCACGTCGTCAAAGATTCGTTTCCCATTCCCTTCTCTGGAATCCTAGGTAATGACATACTTACGCAGTTACAAACAAAAATAGACAATTCAGATAATAAACTCCACTTCCAACAAGGTTCAATTCCACTTATACAAATGAAGAAAGACTTAACCACTAACTTAATTGAAAATTTACCTAATACTACCCGAACAGACGCTAATATCC
Organism: Chelonus formosanus; assembly: GCA_028641665.1. Classification (NCBI taxonomy): domain Eukaryota; kingdom Metazoa; phylum Arthropoda; class Insecta; order Hymenoptera; family Braconidae; genus Chelonus; species Chelonus formosanus. The sequence goes on from CM054002.1 coordinate 8,728,166, forward strand.
TCCGAATAAATGCCAGAACCGAGACAATTGTACCAATTAAAATAACAAATCACGAAGTAAAAGAGGGTATTCTTGAGTCAATTGAAGTCCAAGAAGGAATATATTTAACTAATAGCCTAGTAAGCGTCAACAAAGATGGTTACGCTTATACGACCATTTTAAACACCACTGATAAAGTCTACCTGTTTAAAAACATTCAAGCATCAATTGAACCTATTTGTAATGAAACCATTAAAATAATGAATATACAAACACACCCAAACTCACCCATGAATTATAGTTCAAATAGATTAAAATTACTGGAAAAGAATATTCGTGTAGAACACTTAAACCAAGAAGAAAAATATCACGTAAACCTTATCTGCAAAGACTTCAATCATATATTTGACCTCGAAGGAGATAATCTCACCTTTACTAACTCCATCGACCATAAAATCCTTACAACTGACGAGATCCCAATCAATGTTAAATCATACAGATATCCCGAAATCCACAAAGAAGAGGTAAACAAACAAATTTCCAAAATGGAAAAAAGTCGCATCATTAAAGCTTCTGAGTCTCCATGGAATGCTCCTGTTTGGGTTGTTCCGAAGAAGAAGGATGCTTCTGGGAAACAGAAATGGCGCGTCGTTATTGACTATCGTAAATTAAACGAAAAAACGATTGGTGACGCGTTCCCATTACCTAACATAACAGATATCTTAGATCAATTAGGCAAATCCAAATACTTCACAACTTTAGATCTGGCCTCAGGGTTTCATCAAATACCCATGAATGAAAAAGATGCAGCAAAAACAGCCTTTTCTACACCTCATGGCCACTACGAATTCGTTAGAATGCCTTTTGGTTTGAAAAATGCTCCTGCTACCTTTCAGAGGCTCATGAATATAGTCTTAGCGGGCATTCAAGGGATTAAATGTCTTGTGTACTTAGATGATATAATCATTTTTGCCGATTCATTAGAAACCCATGGTAAACGTCTCCGAGAAGTATTTGAACGTCTAGCAAAACATAATCTAAAGCTCCAACCCGACAAATGTGAATTTCTACGACGAGAAGTCATGTATTTAGGTCACAAAATTTCTTCGTCTGGGGTTCAACCAGACCCCGCAAAAATCGAAGCCGTATCTAAATTTCCAATTCCCACGAATCGTACAGATATCCAATCATTCTTAGGGTTAGCAGGCTATTATCGTCGATTCATAGAGAATTTTAGTAACATTATCAAACCCTTTACTAACTTATTAAAGAAAAATGCAGAATTTTTATGGTCCAGCTCTCAACAAGAAGCATTCGAAACAATTAAAACCAAACTAATCTCAAAACCAATCCTGATCTATCCTGATTTCACACAAGAATTTATCTTTACAACAGACGCCAGAAACTTTGCTATAGGTGCTGTTTTATCTCAGGAACGTGAAACTTCTAGCAAAGAAAAGAAAATTAAAGCAGATTTACCGATTGCTTATGCAAGTCGAACATTAAACACCGCCGAAACTAACTATTCCACCATTGAACGCGAACTTCTAGCTATAGTCTGGGCAGTCAAACATTTCAGATCTTATCTCTTAGGAAGAAAATTTAAAATAGTGACAGATCATAGACCCTTAACCTGGTTATTCGGAGTCAAAGACCCTAGCTCTAGGCTACTAAGATGGCGATTGAAGTTAGAGGAATTCGAATATGAAATCCAGTATAAACCCGGTAAACGAAATCAAAATGCAGACGCTCTTAGTCGAATATCTCTTGTCAACAATGACAACTCTCAATCAATCAACATTAACACCATCCAAACACTTTGCTCCTATGAAGACTTCCTAAATTCCCTAGAAAGTAAATTAATAACAACAAATCAGGTGATCGAATACGACGAACCTTTAAAATCCGCTAATGATAACCACGTCATATTCATATCCGAACATTTAAATTTCAAGGACAACTTAATAGACACGTCTATACATTTTGACCAATTGCAAACAATAGAACCTAAGTTACATGAAGTAATTTCTTTAACATATAAAAATATCAATATATACTATGTAATCGTAAAACGCCAACTTTGGGATAAATTAGATTTAAAGGACGTCTTCGAAGCTCTTCTGACTCTTAAAAAGACCTTATTACTTGAAAATCAAAAATCTGTTAACATTCCGAAACCATTTAACGAATTCGAAAATCTTCGCTGGAATAAAATTCGTTCCATGTTCCGCTACATTTTTAAAGATTCAAATATAAAAGTAAAATTATATTCAAGTAACTTGATAGAACCTAAATCAGACGATATAGAAACAATATTGAAAGAAAATCACTCCTCCCCAACTGCAGGTCACACAGGATTTCATAAAACCTATAAAAGAATAAAGAAACTGTACAAATGGCCTACCATGAAGACAGACATTAAAAATTTCATAAAAACTTGTGAATCCTGTCAAAAAAATAAACTTGAACGTAAAAGAAATAAAAACCCAATGGTGATCACTTCCACCTCATCTAAACCTTTCCAAAGAATAGCTCTTGATATAGTCGGTCCTTTAACCCTAACTGAATCCGGAAATAAATACATATTAACCCTTCAAGACGACCTAACAAAATTCTCCCAAGCATACGCCATTCCCCAACATGACTCGAAAACAATAGCTAATCGTTTAACGACCCAATTCATATGTAAATATGGTTTACCCGAAGAAATTTTAACTGATCAAGGCAAAGATTTTACATCATCTCTTTTGAAAGAAATAGCTAAACTCTTCAAAATCAAACAAGTTCAAACCACAGCCTATCACCCGCAGACTAACGGGGCTTTAGAACGAAGTCATGCTACTCTTGCAGACTACTTAAAACATTTCATAAACGAAGATCAAACCGATTGGGACAATTGGATCGACTTCGCCATGTTCTCCTATAATACCTCAGTTCATACTTCCACTAACTTCACACCTCACGAATTAATATTTGGCTATAACCCTACACTTCCTAGTGCTATCATGAAACCCCCAGAATTCAAATACACCTACGATGACTATCTCGATGACCTAACATTTAAACTACAACGATCACACGAGATTGCACGAAATAATTTAATAACTTGCAAACAGAAAAATAAAGATAATTACGATAAAACCTCAACCCCAAAAACGTACAAAGAAGGAGATCTTGTTTATTTAACAGCTGAACAATTCCCAAGATGTAAAAAATTATCTGCCCGACACAATGGACCTTATAAAATAGTTAAAATCAACTCACCCGTAAATGTCACGCTTAAAATAAAAAATAAAAACGTAGTCGTACATACAAATAGAATAAAACAAGCTTACCAAAGAAAATGATATACTTTTGTTACAGTTTTATACCCGTGGTCCTGGCTCATTACAAAATTCACAACATAACACATAATCCAGGGATCTTTTACGATGAATTAGGTAAACTTGCACTTTACGATAACACATGGAAACTCATAACATATCTAGATGTAACTACTATCGATAAAAAAATACTACTTGTCGAATCGACTTTAATGAACACTCAAGTACTCTGTCAATCAAATCCTATATTTTCATGCAAAACTACATTATCACTCCTGGAACACTCTGCTCCAGAGCTTCGAAAACTAGAGTCAGAATTGAAACACATGCTAGGAACAAATCGAGTTAAAAGAGGATGGTTCAACGGCATTGGAACCATTTTCAAGACAATTACAGGAAATTTAGACAATAATGATGCCGAATATTATGATAAAATAATAAACCAAGTCCAAGAAGACGAACATCAACTTACACAGTTACTGAAATCTCAGGTCCAGGTAGTCAGCACTACTATCACTAATTTTAATGAAACCATAACTAATTTTAGGAAAAGCCAAAAGATACTAAATGATAACATAGAAACTATACATCAATACATGCGAAACTATTCCCTACAAATAGAGCACTACATAGTTAAAGAAACAGTCGAGAGTCACCTATCCTACCTATTTTTATTATATAATGAATTACGTGATGAAATACATACACTCGTAGATACCATACTATTTGCAAAAAATAACGTTTTACATCCCAGAATAATAAACCCTACTCAATTTATCGCTGAATTAAAAAAGACAGTAGTCCAACTACCCGCAGGTTGTCACTATCCATACATCCTAGACATATCTAACGCACATTCTCTTCTTGATCTAGTTACCCTACAAGCTTACTTTTCTAACTATCGCCTTGTATTTATAATTAATATTCCTTTGGTACGAGACACTAGGTACCTTTTATACAACCTTATACCTTTTCCCTCTCTTAGAAGATCAAACAATTATCTTTTTATCCAACCTTCACACAAATACCTAATAATCTCCGAGACCAAAACGCAATACTCGTTAATAGAAGATCTATCCCACTGTAAGCATACTGAAGCAGGTTTTTATATTTGCAAACTCTCCTATCCAATCTACTCTATATTTCCACCACTTCCATGCGAAATAGAATTGTTGTCGCCTCTTAGAAATATTCCGATAACGTGCGACACTAGAATAATTCAGATAACCGATGAAAAATGGTACAAACTAGCAAATAAAAACATTTGGATGTACGTCCTACCAACCACAATCTCAATATCAATCTCTTGTAGAAATTCCGAGATATTAGATATAAACCTCCAAGGATCAGGATTATTTGAGCTAAACCCTCATTGTAAAGCTTACACTGCAACTACCTTATTAGCCGCTGAAGGTTCTTTCAGTAGTAATTACACAATAAAAACATTACCATTTAACATAACCACAGACGACTGTTGTGAACTTAAAAACTTAACCCTTACCGATATTCCCACATTCAAACAATTACCCAAAATCGATGTAAATTTAAATAATCTTGATATGGCGAGTCATAAATTATCGACACTCTCCAATATGATAGATGATTTAAGTAAGCATAAAACAATAGACTATAAGATATCTATATTCACTTATGTCGGTTACATTGTTTGTATTTTACTTATAATTTATATAATTTTAAGATGTTGTTGTTGGCGTAGATTAAGTAAATTAACTAGAATAACATCACCTCATGATGACAACGACCCTAGTAATTGTTCAAAAGTAGTAAATTGTCTAACTTTAAATATTTGTAATTCTAGAATAAGTTCTCGCAAACCTGTACATTCACCTATTCCTTTAGAATTAGTAAGTTCCGATACATCTGAAAATAATACTGTAAGTGAAGAGCCTCGCTCTCACCGTCCATTTAGTGTAATTAAAGATAAGTTTTAATTAATCAAACCTATATCTTTAATCTTAAGGAGGGAGGTGTAATAACCTCTGAATTTTAGTTAAAGTAACAATAATCATAAAAATATCCTAAGCTAACATCCTGCACTTTTCGAACGACATATTATTATTGACTAAATAACATCCTTTTCCGCTCTTACTCATCACAAATAAATTCCTTAATCAAACCTACCTATCTTACAAAACTGATGAAAAGAAATCCTTATCTATTTTCCTCCACCTTACCTCACCAGATATCCCTTCTACCCTTAAAATAAGTTTACGTTGTAAGTAACAATTTGTAAGAAAAATCAGAACTAACTTGTATCTCAAAGTGACCAGTTCACTCCTCTAACTAAAAATAAAACGTATTTAACCCATCAACTCCTGTGCTTGGAATTTGATTTCATTACACTGGTATGTGACAAAAACGGTGGAAAACAATGTGCAATAGAAGATGTAACTCACAGCGCGCGGCAGCCTCAGAGTTGGTAAGCAAAGCCGGTGTTAAAATGCCTCGTAATCGCTGTGGGCTTGATAAAATAAATGCTTTCCAACGATATTTTGCTCGTAAAGGTATAGCTATTGTTGTTTATGAATTTTATACATTAGGAAAGGGGAAACCACCTTTATTTGATGGTCACGGCGTTGTTGAAGAAAGTCACGGTGCTATTATTAGAACTTTATTTATTTTATATTATCAACAAACGCATCATTATGAGCTAATATTAAATCTCTGCGCTGCAATAGGCGCACGTTCTTTTTGTTCAGCCTGTAATAAAAGTTATTCGACACCTCCAGCATTGCATCGTTGTCATTCAAAATGTTCTCGATGCGGCAGCTCACCTGTCTGCACACCTGAAACATCACGCATGTGTCATGAATGTAATAGATATTTTTTAAGTGATAGCTGCTATGACAAACATTTACTCAAAGGCTCTGCGACCCTTGCTGGTACTGATGAAGATTCAACTATTTGTAATCTATATCAAATTTGTAAAAAATGTTTTCGTCTAAAAATATATACTGCAGATAAAAGAAAACAGCATGCATGTGATGAAATTGATTGTCGTAAATGTAATTGTAATCGGCCGTTGAATCATCAATGCTATATGAGTGTTCTCGAAATATTCGAGCCATTGAAAGCGGTCTTTTTATTCTATGATTTTGAAACACAGCAGCACCAGCATATAAAAGACGATAAGACAACAAAATTGCACGTTTCCAATCTTTGCGTTGTTCAAAAGTTATGCGTATATTGTGCAAACAATAATGATTTATCCTAAAGCTGCTTTTCCTGTGGTAAGCGTGAGTATATATTTAATGAAACTCCTATAAGTAGCCTTGTCGATCTAGCATTTAGTCGATATGAATTATTTGAAAAAATTATTTGCATTGCCCATAATGCCTGTGGTTTTGACGCTCAATTTATTCTTCGTTATTTAATAGAAAATAAAAAAACACGTGTCCTCAACCTTATTTCAAACGGTAGTAAAATTATTGTCATGCATATAGATAATGTTATTTTTTTAGATAGTTTAAATTATTTACAAATGCCTTTAAGGGCCCTACCTAAGGCATTTAGTTTTGACGATGAAATTAGTAAAGTGTTTTTTCCTCATTTATTTAACATACCTGAAAATATCAATTATGGAGGGCCCCTTCCTGATGTGTAATATTATATCTATGATACAAAGCATGCAAAAGAACGCGAGTCTTTTATATTATCGTATAATGAAAAGAAACAGGCCAATTGCATTTTAAATTTTCAAGAAGAATTTCTTCATTACTGTAGAGCTGATGTTACTGTTTTAAGACGGGCGTGAAAAAATTTTAGAGATATGATACTTAAATGTGGTGACGTATGTCCTTTCACTGAATGCTGCACATTAGCATCGACATGTTCAAAAATTTTTAGAAAAGCTGATACAATAGGCATTTTACTGCTACGGGATGCGTATCGATGGTCCTCTAATCAATCACCTATGGCTATTTCATAGTTAATTTTTCAGGAACAAAAACTTGGTCATATGATAGCTCATGCCACTCGTCGCAAAGAAATCCGCTTACCCTGCGGTACTTTAGTAGACGGTTATTATCATAATCCAGAAACTCAAGAAAAAATTGTAAAAAGAGATGAAAAACTCCGTCACGGTAAAACCTTTGATCAGCGCTTAGAATTAACACGCGCTACTTCAGATAGAATACGCTCATTGGGTTATACATTGATAGAAGCGTAGGAGTGCTGTTACAGACAATTTTTTAAGAATAATCCCAGTTTAAAGATTTATACCGCAATATTATTAATATTACTTCTATATACATAAATATTTAAAAAAAATAAATATAAATATAAATATTTAAAAGAGTATTTAGTGCGTCAAAGTCTTCTTGAGGAAGCGCCTCTATCTACCTTTGTCCAAGTTCGCTTCCTGTCAAACCAATATGGTAAGTCGACTCTCCAATTATTATCTGAAGTAGCTGATCAAATTATTTTTATATTTTACGCCGACACTGTAGTGCGGTATGTATTATAATAATTCATTTCATCACATTCACTTCATTAACTGAGGTGTGGGTTCTCGTAAGGTAGAACTTCATTACGACAATTCATTTTTAAATAACAAATTCTTCTAGTATTATATATGTAAGAAGAAAAAAGCCCTGTTAGTCCGAGATCCCTCGTTTAACCGTTTGGCCGCTACCAATCCTTTTGATTAATTTTTTAAATTAGTTAATAATAAATATCTTCGGACATAACAAGTGAAAATATTACTATTGGTCAGGAAATTTTGAGTTTCTGCAAGTAAACTAATTACTTTCGCGTTATTTTTTACGGGTAAGAAATAAATTCTCTTTGTATGTAGTAACCGTAAGTTCTGACCTACGTATATTGTAAATACCTATCTCAGCAAGAAATACTGATGGTGTCAGTATGGAAGATTCTTATCATTCATCTTTATACAGAGATAATGGTTTTGATTCTTATGAAAAGTTAAAACAAGAGTTTTAAAGAACGATATTTCTGTCATCAGAAAACCACCTAAAAATATTTTATCTTGCCGATGAAGATTCTGGTCATTACAGATTTAGTGTCAGTAGAACATCTAGTTTGAGACAGTTTATTATAAACACTTGCTATACTACTCTGATTCGTAATGATAGTATAAAAAAATATTCCCTCCAGGTTTATTGATTACTGCAAGTACTATTGGTGTCACGAATGTAAGATGCAAAGTAAATGGTTTGAAGAAAGCTACGCCTCAAAGGAAATGCTTGCGAAGTCTTAGAGTCATTCAAAGTCATTTTTTAAAATCTGAAAAAGAATTATCTCGAGGTATAAAATATGAACTTATTTCGAATCTATCACACTGAAACAAACCTTACTTCACGCTGAATTACAAAATTAAATAAAAAACGCATTTTATAATACTAAAGGCACTGAATGAATTAGAGTTGAACTAAAAAGCTAAACTTTTATCATACTGAACGTGCTACTGAGTAGTTATATTTACTTAGTAGTATGTTTAGGCTTATCAATATAAGTTCAGTATAATAATTTATGAATGATGATACTAAAGCTGTATTGATTAGCCTAAATTGAAATTTTCAAATTTCTGTTAACAGCCAGTTTGAACACTATTTGTTTTAATTTCATTTTAGTAACTTTCATAAAATATTTTTAATTATCAAAATATTAAAAAAATGTAGATAAATTCATTGCTCTACATTCTTTTTATTTGAAAATGTATTACGTCGATAATTATGTTTTTATTAAAATCTTTAGGAAATGATCATTTTTAACAATTTGTATATTTATTTCATGCTTATCATTGTAGTTCAATCTTCCACATTTTATACTTTAGTGTTATTCTAGATCTTTAGTATTCATTGGACTGATGAAATACTTTTTTTGATCAATAATTATATATACACACGATAGAACAATATTATTAATGTAAATTAAATGAAAATAGTTGGAATTATGGCATGTGTGGATAAAAGTATTTTATAAAACAATGTACAAAATCCATTTTTCCAGGACCATTATCATTGTATTTTACTGTATGATTCATTAGAAATCGTTTTTTCGATCATTACCTGTTTCTTTCGATGTAGACAAAACCATTTTACATAAAGGTTTTGAACTTTTCCTAAATAGTTTTTTAACCTCATAATTTGCGAATGCCCTCCACCCACCTGTGAGTCGATCTGTAAGCATAAAGTGGTAAATTTTAATCAATATTACTTCACTTTCAGGATCTTCTTTGTCGTTCATATAATTGTCATATTCCGACACAATATTCTCAAATATACTAGGCTCGTCTTCAACATGATTGAAATTTTCACTTTATTAGATGTCAAGTTATATTTTGTGATGATTATGCAGTAATTCTTTCAGTAATCTATAAATAGTTACATACCCTGGTGGAAATATATCTACAACTTTTTACGTCATTCTACAACAAATTGAAATTTTCTACATTTTTCGTAGTTTTAGAAAATTTTAGTTCGTCACTACAATATTCTACAAGAGTTAACATCAGACTACAATCTACTCGATTCTCTTACGTTATAAATTGTAGATAGCTGTAAAACACTAGAAATTTTTAAAACAAATTACAACTTGCTATGCAAAGACAAATAGAACTGAGAAAAAAATCTCTATCAAAACATGGATTGCGTAGTTTATTGTAGTGTCTCATAGAATACTACAACATTTGACAACTTTTAACGTCTCATCTAAATTTCCATACAATAGCTTTTAAGAGCTAAGTAATCTAAGGCCTAATTTATCGAAGTATCTTGTAGAATACTACAATGTTCTACCACTTTTTACAACTTTTTACGTTTTATTTCAAAATTCAAAAAATAGCCTACAAGAGTCCAATGCGCTGGTTGTTGTAGTACCCTGTAGAATTCTATAGTATTCTATAACCTTTCAGAACTTTCAGAACTCACGTCTTATCTAAAAATCTAGAAAATTACTTTCAAGAGTTAGTCCAGCGCATAGTTTGTCGTGACTTTTAATAAAATATTGTTTATGTCAGTTTATGTTTTTAGTTTATGTCCAAAGACCGTTTCTCATGATAGGGATAGTTTCTAATTATTCTCCGAGCAATTCTTGAAATTCACGGCCACTGGAGATTTTCATGATTTCGACATGATAGTTCTTGGACTAATACCGCGTCTTGTATCGTTAACTCACACTATAATCTACGTAGGATTTGATATTAAGAAATATTTTAGTATTCCATTATAAACTACAACAATCTACGCAATCTGTGTTTAAAGAGTTTTTTTTCAAGTTTTGTATGAAACATAAAATGTTGTAAAATATTGGAGACGCTGTTGTATTTATTAAAAAGCTTCAACAAACGATGCGCTGGACTCTCGAGAACTATTTTCAAAATTTTTAAATAAGACATAAAAAGTTGTAGAACATTGTAGTATCTTATGTTATGTGCAATTATTTCATTTTTTTAATTAAATTTAAGGACAATCTAAGTGAAGGGATTCTAGGGTTAGATTGGTAACGTAGGAAGGGTTGGAAGTGTCGGACAGGAACAGGTAGTTTCGGAAAGAGAGAAAGGAACCTCTCTCTTTCTTTTTAAACTTAGAATTTAAAGGGAACGTTAGAAGAGTCAGAACTCTTCTCTCCTCTTGCAATAGTAAAAGGCGAAAGATTTAAAACCTAGTGAATAAATTTAACTTATCTTTTTCTCGGCAAACAGAAAAGGAGAAAAATCTAATCCACTGTATGTTCCTCGGGATGAAATGGACAAGTTCGGGATAATCCAAGAACACCAAAAACTCACACAACACCATAGAACTTAGTTTTGTTTCGTATTAACGTTTTTATTTTTCTTTCAAAAATCACAAGGGAGTTATCCTTTTTACAACGTGGCAATGTTCAGTTGATTTATATTTGTAATAGTTATGCATATGATAAGTAGGCACTTCCACTGGACTTACCAGAAAATAGTAATAATTAGTATTAAAAGTAGTTATAACGATGATTATAATAATTGCAATAATAATACAGATGACAACTTTCGATTATAAGGATTAGCAATACCTAAAATGCTGCTCTGGTGAGTTTGACCTCAACACTGAGCACTTATAATTTTTTTTTTCTCGTGACGCTAGATACGCGGGCCGTCTGGACGAGTTTATGGTCTTTGACGAAAAGCCCAGATATAGGGTGTTTTGTCTTCGAAGTGACCGAGTGTAAACAGAGTCGCCGGAAATAACACTGCACCGGTGTGCCTGTTATCATCATACACAAACAGCGACCCACCAAAGTATTACTTTGTGTTTTATCGAGTCGTTATTTATGTGTGATTTATGATGATCTGGAAAGTTTCTCAAGCTGACTTAGCTGGGAAACTTTCTGTCTATCAAAAAGGATGCACCGTATGCAGTTTTAGGGTTTGGGGTTTCGTCATAAAATGAATTTCTTTCTCATGACGAAACCCAACGCTCGATTTCCGTCAAGAGGCTTGAGAAAGAGCTGACTGTTCTTCAAAAATAATAATCAGCAGTCTAAATTTAGATTCTCTCGTAGAGAAGTGGAGATATAGATATACATATATACATATAAAGAAAAAGAACAATTATTAATAAAAACAGAATTTTAATCGGACATGACACTTACAAGATACTACAACAAACTACGCGCTGAACTCTTGGAAGCTATTTTATAAATTAATTATAAGAAACGATATCTTCTGATTTTTGAAGAATATTTTTTTAACCACACATGAAATTTTATGAATGTTCATAAGATCATTTTGCTACGTACTTTAATTCTTTCTATAGCAATTGAACTAAATGTATTAAAATGAATAGCATGAAGTATAAAAATGAATCTCTTTATTGAATATTATTATTTGATTCAATTCTAACGGTTTTTATCATGTTTTAACTGAAAATTACCAATTAGTTCTTATCAGTAAATATCACAGGCTGTTTGAATGGACGATCCGGAGATTACTTTTTAAGTTTTACAGAATGGCGCAGAGGACAAGATGCAAGACTGAGACTATAGAGGTTCTAGGATCGAAACTATATCAATAACAACGTCAATTTAGATAGTCATTTTCAGCGACTATAATAGTAGTGTAGTATTCTTACATTAATAATATTTTGCTAAAAATTAAATAAAATAACAATTTTTTTTCCAATCACATTTGATTCAACTTAGTTGTAGAAAATTCTAGTGTTTATCCTATAGAATGTTCTAGTTTATCGTAATATGGCGTAGTTTAAACACGTATAGTGATCTATAACTTTCTACAACTATCCAGAAAATTCTACAATAATGTCCCAATCCGCCTACTTTCTTGCAAAATGTTGTAAAAATTAAACGCAGTGAAGATAGGGCCATGTGGTAGAAAATGCTTGAATGTTGTAAAATGTTGTAGAAATATATTGTAGAAAGTTGTAGTATGGTGTAGATATATTTCCATCAGGGTATACTAGAATCACGTAGGACAAGTGTGCATAGCGGGTAAGTGTACGCACTCGATATAGTTTACATGTACGAACTTATCCGAAGATACTTCGAGTGCGTACACTTACCCGCTACGCACACTTACCCCATGTGACTTTATAAATTATAGCACCGACAAATCTAAAAGTTAACATATTTGATGTTAATATAATTTTTTTGACACGTTTTCGCCGTGCTCTTCGAATTCAGCTTCTGATAGAATGTTCAATAATTTTTCTGCGTTAAATACACCTTTTCTACATTCAACCCTTCAATATTAGATGCTACTCTATCTTGGTAATGATTGTTTTTTTTTTCAGGTTAAGTAGTAAATCTATATCATGAGCTGCAATATTATCTATTCCATCACACTCATACCTCTTTCATTGGCTTACGCCCCGACGCCCTCCATGGAAATCTATACTACTTTTAAATTTCTGGTGTCTGTCATTCTATCCGGGGTAATCTCCGAAACTGCTAATCCGATTGCAAACAAACTTTGCAGACATGTAGAGGGAATCATTGGAAAGGTTATAGGCTACTTTTTGTTGATGTAAATTGTTTATAACAATTAAATTTGTTATAAACAATGGAGAACGGAATTTATTTGACATATTTGAGTTTTTTAAACGCGTAATTTTTTTTTCTACAAAAATAAAGTGACTCAAAAGGAAAAATGGACAGAAAACTTTTTTTTATGTTGAGGAATACCGAATTCGTTATAAGCGATATGGAGAAGAATCTACGTTATGAGTAATGTTATTAAGCAAAATGTTGTTTGCAAAAATGCAACTTACGTTGAAATTCGAGTCTTTTCATTGATGTATCAATATTATGACACTACAATCGATATCTGCGAGTGGCTTATGATTCAAACTGCTATGTAACGTAATATGTAAAAACTTTTTAGACCAGTTTATCACTATATGAAGTAACATGGACATTATGCGGACGAAGTCGCGGGAAAGCGGCTAGTGAGAATATAAAGATTTTATATTTTGCAATATATTTGAACTATATCAAAAATATATATCTATATATATATAGGCGATTTACCACTCACTCACTCACTTACTACAAGATCTCCGAAACTATACGTCCGGCTGACTCGAAATTTGACATAGTTATACCTTTCCCGACGTAGACACCCACTAAGAACGGATTTTGACTTAATTCTATCTAAAAAATTTTTTTTCACCGAGCTTCAACAATATATCAATACCAACTTAAAATCACCTGTTGGTATAGTACAGTTGCCATAGTAACTGTTGCTATAGCAATACAGTCGAGTCTCCCTTATTGTACACATTTGGGACCAAAAAAAATTCACTTATTGCACACTCTCCTTATTTCGTTTCCATCCCCCCCTCTTAAAAATAATATATTTATCTTTTTCTACTATTAAATTCTCTCTGCACAGAATCATGCACTGTATATGAAGATGATATGATGTATATGTATATCCGAAAAATGTGCCTAAGTGATGAATTACTATTGGTCAAAAAGAAATTAAAAGTGGAGGATAGAAAGTGCAATAAAAGATTGTGCAATAAGGGAAACTCGACTGTAGTTGTTATAGTTACCGTTGCTATAATAATAGTTGCTATAGTAACAGTTGTTATGATAGCGGTAGTCATAGTAACCCTTGCTATAGTAACCGTTGCTATGGTAACCGTTGCTGTATTAACAGTTGTCATAGTGACGGTTGCTATAATAGAAGTCATTATAGTAACCGTTTCTGTGATAATCATTGCATGGAACATCTCCAAGAAAAGTGACATGACCTATTCACTGAAAGAAGCTAAAATTATTGCTTGGAATAAATATAGTATGGCCCATAAAAAATTTGTTGATGCTCTCGATAGAACATTTCAAGACATTACAGAGAATAATCAACTTATGGATAGGTTGACCATTATTCTAGCTGGTGATTTAAGGCAAACTCTGCCAATTGATTCGCCAGAGACACGTGCAGATAAAATCCATGCTTTTTAAAATGATCTATCTTATGGCTGTATGCAAAAGTCAAATCTTTGAAAATTTACACGACGGTTTTTCTTCTAAACTAATTGAGAGCAGAAGAGTTTTCAGAATTATGAATCAACATGGGTAATGAAAATATTCCAAAAGAAGAAGAAAAAATTATTATTCCGATAAGTTTGCTATACCGTAGAAGATTCCATTTTTCTGACTGATAGAATATACCCGAATATTTAACAAAATGCAATGAATAGCTCTCAATGGTTGAGGAAAAAAGCTATTCTAACTCTGAAAAATGAGACGGCTGATATTATCAATGACTTTTTGAGTAAAAAATAATATAAAACATACATACTTATACAATTGATTTGATTCATATCTAGAAAAGCAATCTAATGTCAGTTACATTATATACAGTTATCAATATATAAAAATTTTACACTCATGTTAATTGTCAATGAAAAATTGAGCGTTTTCTTTACATTTAGGTTTCACTATCAATTTTGATTGTGATTTAATTATTGAAAAATTAAATAAATTAAATAATTGAACAAACATCTCCCAATTTTCTTCATCACCTAAACTTAATAGTAAAAAAAAACTATGAATAAATTGATGGAATTTTTCAATTGAAACACTTTGTCACATTATTCCACTGTACCCTCTATCCCCCTATTAGTCATTTTCGAATTAAAAAATTCATTTTGTCTCGAGTACTCTGTATATATTTGTAACGATAGACAGAGAGAGGTTCTCAATCTGCATCGACACAGTGTCTATCGTTAAAATAAAATTCAAAAAATAAAATTATGGTAATTTGAATACTGTCATTCTAAAGGTTTAATGTAATATGACAAATCAAATTAAATAAAAGGCGAGAAAATCTAAAGTAAGATTCCCTAATGAGTAAATATATTCCAAATGGGAATTAATATAAGTTGAGTGCCAGGTAGGAGGACAATCAGGTTCTACCTACCAAAATAATAAATTAGGAATTAAATAAAATGATCTTGATCAATTTATTGAGTATTGAACCGGCTAGCTTTACAATTAAATAATAAAATGAAGCGTGAGACTTTGTGGGGTGTGTCACAACTAGTGATCACTCGATTTTGCTGATTATAAAATAAATATTAATTATCAAAATGACAAAATGATTTTTACTGCCGACGCAACGTGTTCGGGACTTAAGAGGAGTCCAAGCCACTCATACAGCACTCTGGAACGCCGTCCGCTGGCTGACTATTCCTTTAATCCTGAGATATGTTAGAATCAATATACAATATTTCGGCGTTAATAGGTTGCCGTATACACAATAATAACCATCAATAAATATAATTCGCGTCAGCCGCTAAATAACAGAATCTCTAAGGACGATCGAATCGTCATCAATTCTTCGTAGACTCTTGCACCCAGCTTGACGAATTAAGCAATAAGTCAATCAATAAAATAAAATATAAATTATCAATGTTAGTGAGCACGTAAATAGTATCCCCATGAATTACAATAATACTGCCAAAGTGGTTGAAGGTCTGCTCACGGAGTACTTCTCTCTCTAGTTTCTTGCTGGTCACCAACGGCTTTTCCAATGCGAGAATGAGCTGAACACTTAGATTTTTGCGATGAACGTTCGCGGTATATAGTAAACTACCGAAATACCGCGGCTCCGCCCGGAATTATTTAAATTTTTAATTTTTAAGAACAAAAATAAATTTTTCATTTTCTCAAATTTTCTAAAATATTTGATAATTATTTTAATTTGAAAATATTATAAATGTGAAACACAACATCAATAACATTAGTAACTTGTTCACTTTTTTCCTTTCTGAAAAAAAAAAATTTCTTTATTTTGTTGTTTGATTTTATAATTAGTTATTTCGAACCTTGGTATTAATTTTAGAATCAGATTTTATTTTTTTATTTTTTTTTCCGTCATTATCATCATCATCATCATCATCATCATCATCATCATCATCATTCAATATTTCATTAATTCCATTCGAAATCAATTCATCATGAATGGTTGTATCTTCTCTACAGTCAGAAGAAGTACTTGGTCTTAGATGTTCACTCAAAACATTAAAACCGTCTTCTAAGTCTCTCGTATTCATTATTTTTTCATCTATTATTATTATATCTTTCATTGTTGTGACTCGTAATTGAGGAAAATCTAATAAATAGTTGAGTAATTATTTATGTAGTATGTCGTTATTTAGAGGTAGATGGGGTGAAATAACACGAAAAAATGGTAAATTAATGAATTTTTCAACATATCAACAAACGTTAATTTTTAATATAACGGTTAATAAACGAAAATTGCAATAAGGGTATTCAAACATATATTTAAATAAATTAAAAAATTGTCTTGATTACTTTATTCTACCTATTCTTCTCAATATTAACTAACCTTCTTTATATGTGATCAAACCAGTCACATTTACATGAGATCCTATCTTTCCGTAAAATTAATTATATGCACTTCTAGTTTTTAAAAGCCGTCTGTTAAAACACCAAGTCCATATGATGAATCAGTAATTGAAACTCGATAAAATTTATTTTAATGTAAGCTTTAACGACTGAAACAGATTCATTATTAATTTATATATATTTTACATATACCGACACAGTAGCCTCGTGAATCCGCGTCAGCCTGACGTGCCATGGGTCGTGGATTCAAACCCCGGCCGGGACAAAGTCATTTTATATGACTTTTGTCGGGTTGCCGTGAGCAGGAGGGTCTCTTCCGAGAGCCGATTGTATCGATACAGGTCTTCTGCAGTTTCCCTGTGTCCTTGTGAAAATGCTATACAATAGTTAGGGTGTAAGCCGGCTGCAGACGCAAGTAAAAATGAGGCAGGTGAGGCAGTGGAGAGGAGAGCAGATACAAAAACGGAGGCGTAATGTAAGTGTAATGTATGTATCTGTAAGATGGGAGTATAATAATAATGTATGTAACTGTAAGGTGGAAGTATGGTAAAACGCCGAGCAACACTCGGCATACAATTGAAATAAAAGATTATTTATCTTTTTATATATTTTAAATATTTTTTTCTATTGGTTTATAATAATTATATTCTTGTTTGTTATTATAAATTAAAGTTATTTTTTTTTTTCATTTTTGTTCGTTTATTTTAGTATGCTATGTATTTTCTATCATAATTTTTTTATTTTTTTTTTTTTATTCTGCTTGTTGAAATTTTTTTTTTATTCGTTAAAATTTTTTTTTGTTATTTTATCATTTCGATATATATTTATTATTGATTATGAATTCTTTTTGTTTCTGTTAATTATTTTATCTTTTTCAAATTTAAGTCATTTCAATTGAGTTGTTATGTCCGATATTTTCGCGTCTGAATTCATCTAAATATTAATTTTAACCTTATTTAAACATCAGCGAAATATGAAACCTCCTCGGTTCAACGCTCTGTTCCACATAAGAGAAATTTCCTAACTCCACAGTTTTCTCATTTCCAATGTCCTAAAATCTGGTTGCGACATTGATGTAGAAACTCGGTAGTTTTCCATTCTTGTTTTCAATTTACCCCAATGATAGCCAGGACCAATGCCTAACGTTGAACAGTATAAAAGCCGCCTTAAAACATTACTCGAGGTTTAATCAACTCAAGCAAACGGTAAAACGTAGGTTGATTGCCCACGCACGTTAACCCGTCGCGTTATAAGTAATAGTCTTCGAGCATTTCTTCAGTTATCCTGAAGAAGAGTTCATTAACTTAGGTCTTTCAGGATCTGTTGAAATGTCTTCGAAATCAAATCGCGATTAAGTTCGCGTAAAGACTCAGTGTGTATCGGTTTGACACCGATAATAATTATAGTTATTATTCAACCATTTACTTTCTGGAGTTTTTCACCCTTAACAAATCATATAAATCTTATTTTTCAAATCCGATTGAGTTCGGTAAATTGTAATTACGAGAATGTGTTGTTAAACAGTGTTTTACATTTGAATATAAGTGAGATTAAAGTTATTAACTTGTACTGTTCAATTTAACACTTATCCTTCTCTTTCACCCACGATTTCGAGCCTCTAAATTGATCTCTCTCTCTCTCTCTCTCTCTCTCGTTTGGCATCGAAATTCATATTATAATTAATTGTCACCAGTGAGTATAACTTGCATATCTAACAAATATTCTTTCTCTTTCTTCTACTCAGGTAAAGAACCTCGAGCTAGACTGAGAACCAACAGACGAATCAAAGTATTTGAGAAACGATCCCACAATCATATTAGTTGATATTGGGACTAGCTCCAATATCTACAAAAACCCTCTGTTCGTCCGAGTCTCCGAAACTCTTTTGGCCGCTACCATACCAAACTACATTCTATTATTATTATTTAGTTTTTAACAATTATTTCGGACATAGAAAAGTCTTGTTATTAATGTCATTTTATATTTATTATCATATATATTTTTAAGATTTGTTATCATTTTTTTCTTTTAAATTTTATAATTAATTTTTTCAATTTCCACTCATCTATTATACCCTTATAATTCGAACAATCCTTCAACATTACTTTTTTAATATTTTTTGCTAGTAGTTAAGGCTGAGCTGAAGTCAGAAAACTGTCTGATCCCCCCCACCCAAATACATTGAATCGTAAATTTCTATTTATTCCGTCAACTTCACCTTTTTTCTATAAATTAAGGTACTAAATCGGAGGAAAGTCCATGCCTAATTGCTCTCTGCATGAGTTGTTTATATTCGATCGATATTTTTATTAAAAAAAATAAAAATAAAAATTGAACAATTAT
Organism: Chelonus formosanus; assembly: GCA_028641665.1. Classification (NCBI taxonomy): domain Eukaryota; kingdom Metazoa; phylum Arthropoda; class Insecta; order Hymenoptera; family Braconidae; genus Chelonus; species Chelonus formosanus. The sequence goes on from CM054002.1 coordinate 8,747,662, forward strand.
GATTTGACTTGCCGCGCTTCAAGACTAAGATAGCTAATACGAGGTTATAGAAAAAACCATTGATTATTTATTTTCTCTTCAATTTTAGAGCGCAATTCTATCAACCTGTCTGATTATAAAAAAAATTATTTCAAGTAATAAAATTGGATAATTACAAAGAAATTAGAAAACTACGGTTCAAGATGAGTATCGTTGGAAATTAGTTCAGAGAAGTGCAACAGATAGCAACATCATGTTATCCGTTGACCCCAGTCGTCCACATTAAAAAAATGCTCAATCCGTATCTTGAACTGATAGTGTCCTGCACTTTGGCGACAATTACAGTCAATATGATTGAAAATGACGATACTTATTAAACATTAAGTAGTATAATACCTGAAAATAACTTGGAATACACATATTTATTAATTATTATCATTGCTTTCAGTTATAAATATCAACAAGCAAGCTCAATTTTAGATTTGCGTACCGAAGCGTGGAGCTTAAAATTAAAAAGCATCATTTATTTCTCAGTAGTATGCTGGCTCTGTGGCAAGAGCATTAGGTTTTTGTTTTGTCGGGCAGGGTTCAATCCTGGAAATAGATATACAAATCATAAGATTGGGTAGAGAGGATTTTACAATTTACAATAATTCAATTTTTATCAAATGTCCACATCACGACTAACACTGCGGAGGAAGGATGAAAGAAGAAATAGATTTGAAATTTCCACGTCTATACAATCCTCGATATGAATGTGCACTTGGAAATGTAAAAAAACTAAATCAATGGGTTCTTAAGAATATTCCAATTCTTGATGATGATATCAGACCAATGAGAATTTATCAAATAATCAACAAATTACTCAAGTTGCATCCAACAAATTGAAAACTTTTAACAAAGGATTTCATCATAGAAAATACTACAAATCTTATCGATACTGCATGGGATGAACTGCCTGATGAATGGAGATTAGATGTAGATTTTAATATGTATCGACGATGTTATGAGCATCATACACCAAAAGACGACCAAAATGATGGCCCTGTTCTATTCGTTAAGGATTGTTAAATGTGTAATGAAAAATAAAATATTTTGTTAAATGTGTTTTGAAAAAATAAAAACAATTATTTATGAATGATTTATTTTGTTCATATAACCAATTTTTTAAATAATACAAGATTAATGATAATATTATATTTTTCTAATCTAAATCCTTCTCTATCTCGAGCTGCTTCTTCCCAACATCCTTTTCTAGCTGCTCCGTAAGCATAAGTCCATGTATGCATTACGTGTATTTTCAGTTGAAGATTGAATTGAACAGATTTTCGTTCCATTATAATAATTTTCTTAATTGTCCACTCAAAGATTTGTATTCAACAATTCGATCATGAACGATTAAACAGTATGCTGATGTATTATCGGGTATCGGTTTTGTAGATGCAAATTCGATTCGCACATCTACAGGTCCAGATTTTAATGATTCATTTTCTATTGAACAATCGATGACAATTAGGGGTAGTTTGTCAATAAATTGTTCTTTTGTGAGGCAAGGTTCTGAATCTTTACCACAATATGATTCTTGGAAATTTTTGTACACATCATATAATAATGCATATTGATTGTGAGATATGTCAAGTTTCAAGTTGCCATATGGATACCATTGTGAATGGAGAAAAATTTTTGCGTCTCCCAAATTACAATGATCGAATTGACTGGAATCTTTCGTTGCATCATTTTTTCGTGCTGTCTGAAATGTCAGTATAACATATCTCGGTTTCTCTTGTTGATGTTATCACCATCCAAACGTTTTTCGTTATTTCCGGTAACAATGGATATTCATAAGTGTCCCATGATTGGAAACTCACTGTTATTGGCAAATCTTTGGCAATATAATTTAATAATTGTATTTTTTTTGTATCCCACACTGTGATGTAAGGAATCATCTATTCAATTTTCGTCAATGTAATTTTATCATCTGTACTAGCTGTGGCTTGAACTACAGCATTTAGATCAGTGTTTGAACGTGTTAATACAAGTTCATGCTTAGCGTTGACAAGAATCCGATGATAATCTTCAGCAAATCCCAATAGCATATTCAATGGCAATAAAATGTCAAAATATCTTTTGTTATCCGTAAGCTTTTTATCATTGACAATTCAACCTGTATTATCTAAGTAATTGAATCGACTTGGATAAAGTGATAGATATCTCTTAATGACACTCGTGAGGCCGACATTTTTATTACGATTAATCTCAATGCCATTCAATTCATATCGTATTTCTTCGAATAAGTGACATAATGCTATGTTTACAAATTTCGTTGTAGCTGCTACAGCAGTGTCATTAAGTTTAGTAAATTTCTCAGTAACATGTAGAGAACTCTTGCAAGGCAATAAGCACAAGTCTTGATGTTGAACAGTAATCCGGATTTCATCGTTGTTGTTGAGTGAAGCTGATGCATAAGGTTGATGATCATGTAGTTCATAATGTGATATAGAAGCATCAAAAACAACTTCTCTATTGATAGTTAATGTCTCCTGCCCTGCAGCCATGGCAATAAACACGCAAAACAGCACACCTTTACTGTGACTTTTCTTGTATGCAAAGGCCCAAGCCTTCTTGAAAAACGAAATATTCTGAAGACTTAGTCGTTAGAGGTTTCGTCGTTGACTGGCAATTTTTCGGCATGGTAACTCAGTTTTATAGCTTCTTCCACGAATCGTTATATAAACAATACCCATTATTTTACAGATTTCACATGCAAACGAATTGTTATTATTTCTCCCCGAAAATTGACTAATTCTCCGTCTTGATCGACAATTTTCGATTGCAATATGATGTAGTGCTCGTACGGCGATTGGAAGATAAGTGACATTAGATGGCACATCAATGATTTTATATCCTGGTGGAACTGATGGGAAAAATTCATGAATTGTATGCACTAATTTATTATTTTATGTACGCTCCTGTAGGAATATTGCACTCGATTCTCAATGCATTTATTTTCAAGATAGAAAATGGTGAACCTGACGTCTGTGTTGATTTTGGGGCGATAAGTCTTAGACCAAAACCCAACAGACGACAAATAGAATCATCTGGCTCGAAATTTATTGTAGCGTTATCACTGTAAATCTCACTGTGCAATTCATTGTTGTTAGGTTTAATGGAAATTGACAGTTTAGGATCAGCTTTCTTCAAATAATTTTCAATATCTTCAATTTCATAGCTTCCTGTTGGTATTTCAATAATTTTATTCCGTTTATTTATATTATAATAAAACTTATCATTTCCATTGTCAATATTTAAGATAGAGTTGAATGTTAATAATTCAACAAGACCCAGTACATAATTTTGTGTCCTTGTTAATTCGATAGGTGGAACCATAATATGCCCCTAATATAGAGGACTTTCCAGACAGCGTTATAGTGAATAAATCGTCCATGACTGCAGTACTTTTATTCGTGTTTATCGCTTATATATCTTCGAGATTATATTCCATACCAAGTCCCCAGAGGTCTTCAACTATTTCTCTGAGAAACTTCAAACATAGATGTCCACAATTTGTTGTTAAATAATCTTGTTGCTTTGCATCTTTACGAAGTATGCTACCAACATCGAGATATTTTTGATGTTCAGGTGGAGGTTTTAAGTTACCGAATCTATCAATGTATATTGCTTTATTTCCTTGTTTTTTATATGCTACCCAGTGAGTTCCTGGTCTATCTTAATTATCACGGTCAATGACAGCTGACTCATTTTCCCATGGTTTAGACTTCGGTGAATCATTTTTCATGAAAACTCCACGAAAGTATGGAATTTTCATAATTTTTGCATACTTTAAAATATCGATGTTTGTTAATGCTCGATGTGGTAGTTCTATACGTTTTTTTTTCGCTGGTTTCAAGTATAGACCATATCATCGTTTTCGACGTTTAAAACGTAGACCACTACCCAAGGCCATGGCTTCCATTTTTCGATTGTGACTTTTTGTTTCATCCAATTGACAATAAGCAGCATTAGCATTACTAACTGCCTTTGCAATACCCAAACCTCCACCAGCTGAAGCACCAATTGCACTTAGACCAGCAAATATCGCTATAAGTGGTAAAGCACCTCTAACCTTAGTCGGTAAAGGCAATACACGTGGGACTCGAACATTTTTTTTTCCACTAATCTTTTTTACTGCTTTCCATGCCGCTATCATTGCCGATTGTATAGAATCGACACCTGAATTTATCATTACCTCGGCTGAATCCACAATCTGTCTTGGAGGTTTTTTCTTTAAACCTTTTTCAACTTTTTTCTTTCCCACACTTTTCTTCAAACCTTCTGAGTTTTGATTCAACGTTCATGATATTTGTAACTCCTGATGCAGCAGCTCTTTCACCGAGATTTGCGTTTTTTGCAAAAACTCTTTGCCGAGCTTTTTCAGCAAGCACTCTATCAGCAGCGTTCCTCGCTTCTACGTTTTCTCGATTTTTCGAGTATGCAATATCGCACTCTTCACAAGCCGCGTCAAATGGATTAACACCAGGATCACTACGCTCTAATTGCTTTTGTAATTTTGTTCCGGGTCCACAATACTGATATCCAGCAATGTGTAAATCGAATGGCAATTCATTTATGATAGCTTAGTCGGGGCCACGTTTAAACTGAGTCATAACCTGAGCCGTACTGAAATAGTTTCTATAAAAGTCGTGCATTTATACTCTAGCACTTTAGTTGATATCGAGATAAAGTTCGAGCAACAAAAAACTCAATTTCCAGTGTCGAATTTCGACAACGTCGTGCCACAGACTGTAAAAATTCAACGCCATGGTAATTTATTACCAAGTAGCGTTCGCGGCGTGATATGTGGCCTCTTGAATAGCGGTAAAACAAATGCTCTCTTAGTTCTTCTTGTACGGCTAAATAGATTACGATTTGAAAATATATATCTATGTTCGAAATCTATACATCAGCCAAAGTACAAATTTTTGGAAAAATTTCTTTAACCTGTAGAAGGTATGGGTCATTTTCCTTTTGATGAACATGAAGAAGTTGTCAAACCAGAGCAAGCAAAACCAAAAGTGAAGAACAAGATCATATGCGTGCTTATTTTTGTATGGGACGACACAGAGATGTTGATAGCTTTTATCTCTGCCAAACTTATGCACGTATACCCAAACATCTAGTGCGGGATAATACAAATTTTCTCGTGTTCTCCCGACAAGATGATGTAAATTGGAATCATATTTATGATAATCATGTAATTACTGATATGTCATGTTCTAATTTTCGAGAACTTTGTTCTCAATGTTGGAATGATAAGTATGGATTCGTCGTTATCGACAAAGTGAGAGAAATCCGTTGTGGAAGTTGTAGAAAAAGAATTGATTGCTTTATTAATATATAAATTGAACAACAATGAGAGAAAAAGAATATTTGTGATGTGGTCGTCAAAGTGGTAGTATGAAGATAAAAACAATGCAAAGACGAGCTGATATTTTGCATCAAATTGCGAAAGCGAGTGACACAATACGACATAAGCATGAAATTATTAAACATGGGCGAGAAATAACTAAGTGAGCATTGAACGAGAGGTTTGAACCAGTTGTAACTTCTTTGCAACAATTAGTGGACAAGACTCCGATAGAAACAGAGGAATTTAATGTGAAAAAAGAAGAGCTAATCGAAAGAGATCCTACAGAGGGAGTGAGAAGCTTTCAAACGACACATGATAATAATACTGTTGGTTATGATGTGGATAATAGTATAATAACTGATGATGAATCTCTTACAACTGCTCCTCATCAAAGTACACCGATAAACGAGTTACCTGCAGTATCATATTTGAAAAAATTCGATTCAAGACATCACGTGAAAGAATTAGATACAAAGTTTGGTGTAAGAAAATTAAAGAATGAACTGATGATTGGTAATGCTGAAGTAAGATTTGATAATAAATTTGTTTACATCGATAATAAAAAATATGGAAGTACTCCGGGTCTCTTAGAATTACTTTTCATGGAATAACCTGATCCAACCCGAGTCGAAATTAAGGTTTGACTTAGAATCTACTAGATACTAGATAAAGTCTGGTTTAGTTCTTTTTGGTATTTAAACTCCTATAACATCTATGTTATTTTATGATAAGAATTGATATAGAACCTTAACAACCTCTGATGAACTATTTAAGTACTTTTGTGTTTGATTATAATGTTTATAATCTATCAAAGACCTAAAAGGTTCTTTATTCTATAACAATGATTACTAGCCTGTATTGATTTACAATATTTTCAGAAATTAATCACTACAAATTGTTGTTCATAGATAGTTTTATTCAATATTAATAAATTCTAAAATTAATAATTATCTAACAGTAATATAGTAATAATTATGAGTAAGTATAAATTTAATAGCACAATAAGAAAATAGTAGTAGTAATACACGAAAGAATAAACGCAAATGTGTTATAAAATTACGTTTAATATTAATTAATTTATAAATGAAGGTTCTTTTATGTACCTTTAATTTAATTAAATTGTATATTTTTTTTTAATTTTGTGCGTATAATTTAAATCCTGACTATAACTATTTTCATTATCAATCTTATAGAAATAAAATAGCATGTATAAATTAATAATTCAAAAATTTATTCAAATTCTTGTTGGTTAATAGGTACGCCAATGTATAAATTATTATCAATGTTAATTTAAACGCATACATTTACAATTGTTTCTGTTGCTACTGTTATACAATTATCAGTTACGTTACATTGATATAAGAATGAACGGCTATCATGAGAATGATTTTTTCCTATAGCATTAAAAACATATTTGCATATGACTTGGCGTATAATTGCATAGCGTAAACTAGGACATTGACACATTCGAACATTACAATTACAATTTATTACTTTAATAAAACTATATATAATACCAATTTTTAATATATTATTGTCTAAATATTGTACTGCAAAGGACTGTGTTTGTAATGAATTATTTTTATAAATTTCTGCTACGTAAAGTTTGTTTTTTTTCAACAAACGCAAATATTGTAATACTTTCATATCATTTCGAATGACTTGAGAATTCTGGCAAGCATTTTAAATAATATGAGGAACGTCTTCCATATGTTCATGAGTACCTACACTATAATATTTTAGAAATATTTCTTCAATAATTTCAACGTGGTACTTTTTTTTCAAACAAAAATTACGAATGTTACCGTTAGGTAATTAGTTTATTAATTTTGTCATCCTTATGAAATAATGATGAGATTTGGTTATTTGTGAATCAATGTGGGAAGTGTCATGAATAAGTGATAATAGTTGTCCATTAATATCTTCGTATTCATATCAAGAATGCACCCATAATAGGCCAAATTTTTCACCGCAATGTGATAGATGAAGTAACATATGAACCTTAATTGAACTAAATTGTATTCCATATAAAACTTCAAAGTCTTTTACAAATTTATGCAATAAATCACGAGCTACTTCTATTTAAGGGGGAGCTATTTTATCAGCATTTAGTATTGATATTGCTATCACAAGTAATGAATAGTGGTTGAAGTAATCCTGTTGCAGTACTCCTACAAAAACAGGAAGGGAGTAGTAAAAAAACTGTAATTTAAGCTCAGATACTTTCCAATGGACTAAATAATTCACACTGCGAGGCATTCGATGAACGAATTGGAGTGGCTTGATTGATTGCAGTCGCTGATTAATGATATTGATAAATAGATATAATGAAAATTCATAATGACTATATTTTGCATCGAATAACAAAGTTACAATTTTTTAACAACTCCACCATCTACACAATGCATGTGGTCTATCGCCATACATTTAATGAAATCAGACATCAATACTGAGAGTACTGTACGTTTTTTAACACTGCCTATCGGTAAATCTATTGTTGCTATACTTGCAAATGCTGTACAACTTGCTAAAGTACGCAAAATCAAATTGTTTGTATAAGAGTAAACATGAACATGACCTTCTGTTTCTAACGTGGTGCTTTCACCTGGATGCAAACACGTTGGACATCCGAAATATCCCGTAAAATGAACAAAATTGAGGCATTCACTTCTTGCAAGTAAGTCACCCGTTCCCATGAGTAAAATTCCTTTTACATTAATTATTCTTCTGTCTCTTGGAATGTACATATCAATACCATTCCTAAGTTCTTCAAATCCAGAATAAAGTGTACCAAAAAACCGATTCATACTTGGCTTCTCGTCACCAAACCATATCCCAGCAAGCAGCATGTTATCTCTTCTTTTTCGTTCTATTGGAGGCAATTCATTGATGAACAAATATAAGGGCCAAACAGAAACTTTAGAAGACTTGAAAACGGGTATTCCATACGTATACTATGTAAACGAAATGTTGTTTTCATTTGAAAGAAATCCTTCGTTTACCTATTCTGAATACACAGAACCATCATAAATATCTGATATATAACCTTGTAAAGATGTTGGCCTAGTTGATCGATATTGTAATTTCGAGTAAAAATCATTTCTTAAATAGATTTCCTTCAATTGTTCAAGAAATGGAAGTTGAACAAAGTATAAATTTTTCCTTAATGGAAATGACGGACATATATCTTGATTATTTCTCAACTCTCGAGTACAAGTAGCACAATTATCATGTTTCTTAAAAGATTCACCCTCTGTCTCCAAAGAAAAGTATTTTTTAAGCTTATGCAAGCTGTTTTTCTTCAAGTTTACATTTAAACAATGTAAATTGATAACGTTAATAATATATGCAAGACACGTTAGTGTTACGTTATGATGTAAGAAAATTGACAAAATGAGTAACATACTATCAGTTACTGTCAAAGGAGCTCCATCATATCGCGGTTGATCATTTTCAAGGGTATCTTCAGCACGATCATTATAATCATAATACATTTGATCAATTCTTTTCTCATCTTCCTTTTCTCTGAAAACAGTTTCACCACAATCACTTCCATCTTCTTCTGATGAACTAGATTCACGTATATCGCTTTCAGCTACATCAGAAATATTGCCTATTTCTGCCAATCTTACATATTCATTGAGAAGATGTTTGAAATGTCTCCTGTAATATTAATTAAATCGAACGAGTTTTACAATTAAAATACTTCATAGTAATAAAACTTTTTTTTCTATTACTTACTGATGTTTAGTTTCATTATTTACAACAGTTTCTTGTATAAATTTTTGGAAAAACTCTTCATCAGGTCTTCTTCCCCCCACTTCTGTATTTACAACCACATCTTGAATAGACTCTTGATCAGTGTTTCTATCACCTTCTTTTACATAACTGGCTAAGCGGTTATGAAGAATATTTCTGGAAAATATTTGGAAACATTATATTATGAAATGTCATCTGTTCTACTTCAATATAAAGTGATTTATAATATCATTTATTTTGTTGCTCATTATACTTACATTTCTGATGCGAATGATATACTTGGCTTCAAGTTTCGTACAACTCTTTGTAATCGATCATGTTTTTGTCGTGGTCCAAGTTCTCTTGGAATTTTGAAGTGTAAAAACGCGTAAATTGAATAATTGATTCAAATAGGTTATGTACGGCGCCTGTCGCATGTACTCTAGGACTAATATATTAGAGCGCATGCGCATTTATTTAGCACGGCTCTGATAAAGATGGAATTACTTTGCATCTGACGTGATACCGTATTATCGTTCTGTGAGATTGTTATGTACAGTTATTGTGTGTTCGATCATATGACATCTAAATAATTATGAGAACAAATCTTTATAATATGTGGAATTACTTAACTTGATCTGTAGAGATAATTCATTGTCACATTATATAGTGACCAACGATAAACAGTTGTACAATAAACAATAATATTTTGAAAATAGCGTTTGTCTGAAATACGTAGTGTTAGCCATTACAAAGAAGTGAAACGTAGTGACCGGCATTTCTGTTCTACCGTGCCGGTTTGTGAGATATTGAATATACATTCGAATGTTGAATATACATTTTACAAGAAAAAAAAATTAAAATGCCACCAAAGAAACGACAAATGAAATACGCATTGATATGGTGGATTAAAACAGGCCATAAAGATATCATTCCGCTATCAGCCATTAAAAAATCTGATCGAAAGATCGACGCAAGTATCAAATTATCATGGAAAGATGTGAAATCAGGGGAAACTACGAAGCATGAAGCAAAAATACTCGCAATAGACGGTATGTATGATTTTTTTACATTGAATGTATTATAATAGGGAAAAGTAAAATGAAACGCGATAGCGAAGTAAGACGCTGAAAATAATGTACTTATTTATTGAAATAAGTTTTAAAACTCTTATTGTGGATTTTATTTTTCAATTTATTGATGCATTAAAAAATGTTAACATTTGCTAATATAGTGGCCGATTAGTTGATTCACGTTTTTTCTTAGTGTAGTACTTCACCCTACATTCTCTTACTATTCTTTTTTTAAGATGTGAATATTTTGTTACGACTGTCTTTTATTTTGAACTAAAAGAAAAGTTATTCTATTCAATTATAATTAATTTATAATTGCATTTTGTTTTTTTTTTCAGTAAGAGATGTATTAGAAAACATAGTAGTCAGTAATAAAGGGAAAATCATGCCAAAACCAACTAATAAAAAAGTGCCAGAAAATATTTTGAAAGAAATTGTGGATTTACAACAGCAAAATTAAATTCAAAACAATATTATCCAATCAAATTACAGGCGAACACAACATAAAATGAGTGAAATGATACCTCTATTTCCTCCAAGTGAACAACTTTAAGATGAGAACAGGCATAGGATCCATAATGGAATGCTTTCTCCTTCTGGTACTGAACCAACTCACACTATAACATCTTCTATGATCAACAATCCTTTGGCTTTCAATAATTATAAATCCCAAGCGATAACTTCATCTAATTCTCTATCGAATCAATATATCAATTCAGCAGTAAAATCGCATCTATCAAGTGGACATTCATCTTCAACTCCAAATTTTTTTAGTAAAACATCAACTCAAGACATACGAGAATCTGCTTATAACTCAGGAAACTTTTAAGCAACATCTTTGCCTAATCAGCCAACTTATATGACTACACGTGCAGTAATACATGCTGCTCCTCAATCACAATTTGCTAAAATACAAGAATCTACCTCAATTAGTTCAATTCAGAAATATTCTCTCAAGCAATCCTCTGCAGTGCCAGTATCTCGGGAACAACTAGAATATTGTCAGCCAAGGCTACAAACATCTTTACCTAATCAAATAATTTACGCAACAATAACTAATTCAATGAAGACTTTTTCTGAGCCACAATGTTTGTCACAAACTTCATCATTTAATAATGATGACTCCAATTGAAATGCATTTTTGCATGCTGTTGATTCAGGACAATCAGTTCATTATCATCATGATCCAAATGTGCCTGTTTTTACCAGTCATCAAACTCAGCTAAATACGAAAAATATGTCCCACGGTTTAACTACAACAGAATATAATAATAAACAGGTATAAATTCGACATTAAATTTTTTTGCAAATTTTAGCTGAATTAAAAACTCTAAATTCTTTCTCCTTCAATTTTCATATATCAATAGTTCATTTTTATCTCATATTTTCAGCAATCTAATAATATTGAATCATCAAACTTAGCAAAAGGTAATAATATAGTAACCTCAATAACCGATGATAGTGATGGTGATGATGATGACTCTAATGATAACAGTGATATTGATGAAACATCGAGTTCATCTTGTGATTTGGAAGGAAAGAATACTTCAGACATAGCAAAAAAAATGGCTGCAGCACTACCAATGAAAAGTAAGTTCTATAAACTATGAGGCTTATCTCTAAAACAATACTGTAATAAAGATAATTTACAGTGAATGCATTATTAAATTCACTATTGAAAACAATAACTTAATTAATTTCAGTTAAAAAAGAACATATACAGTTGGGCGAATTTTTCATCGGTACGATAAAATATTCTTATAATCTAAGAAAAATGGGAAGTTACACATCTGAAGTGACTTTTAAGGTAAAATTTATATAAGAAAGTAATTTTACATTTCTAAAATCTATCTCAAAAAGTGTACATTTATTTTCATATAATTTTTATTATTACAGATGCCCACACAACATTATACAGGTGGTGAAGACATGGTATATTTAATTGTTCAAATTTATACTGATTATTATAATAATTTTCCAAATGCATTTCATATTTTATATTATGTTACAGCAAGAAATATCACCTGGATGTCATTTTTATTTGAATAAGTCGATAACTTCGATAATAGAGGAAACAGCAAAGCTTCCTGAAGAAGAAATCACAAATGATAGAAAAACTATACCAAAATATAAATGGGAAAATATTGTTAAAGATACAGTACTTGAAGTATATGGAAAGAGTTTAGGGAATTATTCAGCAACTGCTAAACGTAGTGCCTCTCCTGCTATAGATCGCTATTTATTCAAAGGATTTTATGGTTGGTATTAAATTTTTAAAATAGTAAGGAAAAAAATTTTCTATTAGGTTGACGAATATTCGAATATGTTGATAAATGCACTTCTAACAAACGAAAATACCAGGCTAAACAACAAAAAACAAATTCAAGAAAGAAGATAAATGATCGTACTAATCAAACTGCAAATTTAGCACGTCATCAAAATAATGAAGTAGATGATCCTACAGAAATCGCACATTTTTCTAGTAGCTTAAGCGCAGAAGATCCTAATATTGGTGATGTAGTTTTAAGAACATTATAAAAATATATTGTTTACGCAATAATAAAGATTAATTTCATTTCATTCATAAATACAATGTGTTTAAATTTTGTTATTGTATGACAATTTAACGTAAATTAATAATTTACGTTTATTACGTTTTTTAAAATACGTATAATTTATTAATTCACAATATATTACAGGTATTTAACGACATGTGGAATTTTATGGAATTTTAACATTTTGTTTTTTTACAATAGTAATTAATTTGGTTTAAATTATTGTAGAACTGCCTACGTAGTCGGCATAATCGAAAAATATAAATTTTGAATTGACAATCTTCGTAAAATATGTAGACAGTCATACTACAATTCTAACTGAATTAATTATTATTGTAATTGAACAGAATGTTAAGATATTGTAGAATAAAATTCTAAATATTCATAATGTTTGCAATACACCCCCAACCAAAAAAAAAAAATTCAGAATCTAAGAGTATACAAAGAGACTCTTGAATATATTCGATTTCGAACCTACAGGTAGCGAAAATGGAAATATGCGCTCCTTGTTAGGTCTAAAATAGTATCTATGTTAAACATAAAGATATTCTCAATAAGCCCTCAAATGTTCTACATAAATAGGCAATAATAGGTCTTAACGAAATCCTTAAATTCGACTCGGGAAATATAACAACAGACATTGACGGAAATACTTATAGACAAATTTTAAAGAGCACTTACGCCTATCATAAACATTGCCACCCTGACAGAAATCTCAGCGAGAATAAATATTCAAAAAAATATCAAAATATTATCAGCAAATATTTACCGAAAAGCGGTAAAGGTTTGCCGCAATATATGATAAATCATAATCGACCAGTGGACTATGTTTATTGGGATGATCCCAATGAGCTTGTTGATCGATTACGTCTACTTGTTTCATCACGTGCTGCTGGTAATTTTAGCCATAACAATGAAACAATGTCAATTATTGAAGAACTACGTGAAGCTGGAATCATATATTAATCAGATGCTTGATGTCATTACTCATTGATCAATTATCTCTTGAACAAAGAGGATGAGTGTAGACATGTTTGGACGTCAGTTCAACAATGATTCACAAAAAAGTGCTGTCCGTGGTCCACCTGGTAATGGATTCAAATTAACAATCGATAAACAATATGATATAAATAATAAAAGATTGTGCAACTTTACTGATCCAGTAGATCTGAATGATGCTGTATCATTAAAAGTTGTTAAATCAAGCATCAGTAATACGATAGCATCTATAACACAAGAGATACAAAATCTCCAAGCAAAAATTGAAAATATCAGTGAGCAAGTAAAACAGCAATTGGAATCATCACAAGCAGCACAACAAAGTTTGAAGGCTGAATTAAATGAAATAAATGAATTTTATCAATTTGATCAATTAAATACGTTTAAAGAGGCAGATAATAGGCATACCGACATTATAAAACAGCTGGAGGAGAATGTTCAGAAAAAATTGAAAGGAAGACCTAAAGTCCAATTGCCATGAATAAAGAAAAAAAAAAACAAATTGCAGGAGAGCTTCATAGACCAGTGAAAAGAAATTATCAACGACGACATGTGGATATCCGAGGTCTTGATGAGACTTGGCAGGCTGATCTTGTTGATATAACTGCATATAAATCCTACAATAGAGGATATCAATATTTATTAACAGTTATTGATATTTTCTCTAAATATGCCTGGGCGATACCAATAAAGACTGAAAATGGTAAAGCTGTCACTGCTGCAATGATGTCAATTTTAAAATGAAAAACGATACCCAAGAATTTACATGTGGATAGAGGGTAAGAGTTTTATATTAAAGATTTTAAAGGACTCATAAAAGACAACCAACCAATAGAAGGCGGTATTTATGAAGATAAATTAACTGGAGTTCAATATCCTGATGTTTATTTGGTTAAAAAAGTTTTAAAAAAACGTGGAAATCAAGCATATGAGGAGTGGTTAGGATTTAGCAATGAACACAACAGTTGGATAAATTTGAAAGATATATAATTTATTTAAAAAACTTGTATTTGTGACAAAAACAATTTATAATTATGACAAAAAAGAACAATCATCAGAATGAAATATAACTTATAAAATAACAATCGAAAACTTAAGCTATGATAATTGTAATTTATAACTATGACAATTGAGTAATGAAATTTTTAACTTATATTTATGATATTTATAACTTGGAATTATTTTAATACAAAATAAATATAAAAATTACGAATTCGTATTACATTCTTTGTAACCCCATGGTAACGTATCAGTAGTTCCATCTGATAATTGTCTTTTATTATCTTCCTAACTTAAGGCTTTTTTCTTTTTCAAAATAGTGCATACATCATGTTTTTTACTCACAATATGATATTCATCTTTTTTTAAAACAGTATAATAAAACGAACAATTTTTATAACCATCAATCGTAATTGTTTTTATTATTACTTTTTTCACACCTTTGGCTTTCTTTTGATCCTCTACATTTTGGACTTTGATACTACACATTTTTGCTCTAATCCCAATAAATTCAGTCATAATTTTACCTTCATTTTTATCTTTCTTCAAGCCTAGAACTTTCTTATTAACTGAAAGAATACCATAGACATTATTTTCAGGATAATCAGACGTGTCATATTTCTGAATGTTACGTTTAATATAATCATATATGTTGTGACATTATTTTTTGATAACGTCCCATTGTTAGTTCTAGTTATATTTTATTGCATATTTTGAGGCTGATAATGGCGAATATAGTATGTTCCAGTAACAAAATAATGAAAATATTTAGTTATTTAAAGCTTATTTGATCAGTTATAATGATATTTATAGTCAGATGTTCATTCATTTCAATGTCCAGTTAATTATATTTATTTTTCCTACGCCAAAAATATTTAATCAAGCAATTACTCTATTATTTTTGTTTCAATTCATGAGACTTTGTTATTATTTAGTTTGCTTTCCGTATATCTTTGTTGTTAGTTTCCTATTTAGCTTAATTTTATCTGAAACTATAATTTTATTGGCGTAGAATAGTTAGTCATATGTTAGAATTATTATATTTAATGCAAACCAAGAATGATTGATTTAGTTAGTGAGGAAAGTAGTGTAAAATCTCAATCACCCAATGAAAAGCAGAGTTGTGATCAAGAGTAAATTTGTCAATAATATGGACTATTGAGAGGAGAGTTGGGAAGCTGTAGCGGAGTAGAGGACCAAAAGCAACGTGTCACCCGGCAGTTTTCCCATGCTGGGAGACGTCTTAGCCCTAAGGGTTGTAGTCATGGGACTGTTACCAGTAAAATGGGACTCCAAGAAAAAGATGGAAGTATGGAAGAGGTCGTAGGATTAAGTTTTTGAGTTTAGACCTTAAGTTCTGAGTTTAGACAATAAGTTTTGGAGTTAGAATTAAGTTTTGGTGCACATTAGTTATAAGTGACCCCTCCATATGAAAATCTAGGAGAAGTCACGTGAAGATAACCACCAATACAAAGTATTGTACGACAAATCAAAAGGATTTTGAGTTTGGAGGGAGAAGAAAACGAAGAGAGTGAAGAAATGGAAGATAGGAGATTTTTGAAAATGCGTTGTCGAGGGAGTCAAGGAAGAGCGGTGTGAGAGTCATGAGCAGTCAGTCGAGAGTAGAGTGTGAGCGATGCTCATGGATAGTCGAAAGCAGGCCTCGCCGGTGAAGAGTTGAGAGAACCAGGAAGAAGAGCAGAGATCCAGCAGGCAGAATGAAGACCAGCAATGATCTTCCATTCCATTAGAAGGAAGTCCAGAACATCCGGATCAGGTCTGATAAAAGCTAAACATCAGTAGCCCTCTGCGGAAGTTGTAAGTTATTGAGGATTGATTTTAAATGGGTTAAAAGGTAAATTTGTTTGTAGTTGAAATATTGTCTGGAAAAGACAATCCGTGAGGCTTGGTTTGCTCTCGTTTTCGTTAGTTTAGGTTTAATTATGTATTTCAGTTGAAGAAGATTGTGATTTAGTTGAGTTAATTTGTTTTAAAGATTTATTATATTGTTCAAGATTAAGATATTATGTTATTGAGTTTAGAATTCTGAGTTATGATTTATTGATAAGTTTTGTTGGAGAAATACTTTTTAGTTAATATGAGATTTGTTTGAGCTTCAGAATTGTGATAATGTAGAGATTTATTGATTCGATTAGCAGTTTGTACTTATGTTATTTGCTTATTTGAGATTAAAGAATTTGTAATTATGTTTTGAGCTCGAGTAATTGTTAAGAGAATTAATTGAGTAGAAGTATTAGAATAAAATTAAGAAATTGAGAGAAGATGAACTTGCTAAATTATTTAAAGTAGTTGAGAACCTTCAACCAATTTCGTAATTAGGTTATTTTATTTATTCTTCAGATCTTTTGTTGTTTTATTTAATTTGTTTTGTTGGTCGGACACGACCCCTCTCCACAACCTACACAACTGAGGGCCAGGACATGCCCTGTTCAGGAGGATCCTGATTTTTGATCTGGAACCATCTTAGTTAAGTTAGATCTACGTTTAATACTTTGAGCTACTGTGTGAGATTTTGGGATTTAGTTTTAAGTATTGAGGTATTTTTGAGTTAGTTAGTAAGTTTCTGAGATATTGAGTTTAAGTTTAAGTCGAGATTAGTTTGAAGATATATCAGGTTAGTTATTCTGGTAAATAAAAATAACTTGACGTCCTAGGTAAAATAGTTGTAGTCTCCCAGGGATGGTTCTTATCAGGATGCCCACCTGAAGGAAGGTGCGTTATGGAGTAAGCCCTTTCGAGGCAGAAAAGTAACGTTACAATGTTTACATTAGTAAAATGATGGATTAAGCTATATGTGTCGGTATACAATAATTTTACATTGTTTTCAAAAGTCTTCATGATATAATTATAATGGAAATCATAAATAAAAATTTTAGATAAATCAAGTATTGCAAACCCTACATAAGTTGGCTAATTGAACAGTATTTCCAGTGGTTTAATTTCTATAATGACTATATTTCCATCAAATATAATGCTGCGTTGACAGTTGGGTTGTGATATTAGAGTTTTTGCTCCCCATCTTCCCTCTTATTTTATGATCAATTTTAGATCTTTGTAATCATGGACATTTTTCCATTGTCTTTCTATAAACAGCATTATTCATCAGTAAAAGTTTTTTTTAAATTCATTATTAGATTGCATTCTCATATTTGTATTTAAATCTACGTATTTTTTTAACCAAGTTGATTGCTTGAATTGTAAAACTCGATAAATTTTTTTAATTTTAAACACAAGTTTAACACTCTGCTGTAGGTTTCTACAATGTATAACATACTCATTTTTAGGTAATAATGTTGTCATTAACTTTGTACTTTTGCATTCAGGTGATTTCCAATGCTCTGGGCATAGTGGTAAATCTTTATGATGCTCATGCAATGATTGTGAATAATCTAAATCTACCTCAAAAATATAACCGATTGGTGAATCTTTGGGAATATTTTAAATTGAATAATTCATATCATTCAGATCAAATTTTTCAGTAACCCATCTAAAAGAACCAGTGGGCAGGTATTCACTCATTGCTGCACCATTAAGATTGTTTACATCGAAATACATTAAGTAAGATTCATCTTTGTTTGGATCACAATCATCTCTCATAAATTGATTATTAGCTTTGCCATATCTATCGCAACATTGTCACACACCTCCTCTTATTCCATTCTCTATGAAATTGAACAGTTAAACATCTTTCAAAGGATCAAGTTCTATTTCTGTATATTTCAACATAGCATCAAAAGCTAGGCCAGGTGCAGTTAAGTAATGTAAAGGATCTAAATTGTATGCATCTAAAAAATTTCTACGAAAATTTTCAAAGATGTCTGCTAAGAGCAAAACATCAGTTTTCATATATAAATCTGAATAATCACCTAAAGTATTAAGCTAAAACTTATTCCACACAGCGAGTGCATGCTCATAATCTTTATCTGTGATATTTGCATCATTTAATTTAGAGTAAAACGTTGATTGGGCAGGAAGCTGAGTTTCATCACGTTTATCCCAATTATCACTATATTCATAGGGAAAGACTCCCTTTTACATTACTAATTTAGACTGTTCACGATCATTATGAAATCTTTTCGTAATATTCTTATTATCATCATGTCAAAATGAAGCTAATTTCTCAGTGCTACTTGCCATGAATCTAAAGGAATTTATGAACTGTCATTTGACCGCTATGTCACAAGTTCTTTTTCTATTGTCGCCATTGAATTCTTCTTTACGGACAGTCTTGGTAGAAGCTATGTATTTTTCCTTGTTAATTGGTAATAGATCAACTCTTTCTTCAAAAGATGGTGAAGCTAATTCTCTAATTAGAAAATGCGAATCGTATCCTGAAAGATTATGGAAAACTATTGGAATGATATAGGAGCATTGATAATTTAAATTACATCTGTTGTGAGTAGGGCCACGATAATTATCAGTGAAATGACAATGGTCTCGAAGGTTTGTTTCATGATTTGAAAAAATTTAATTACAGATGCGACATTTTTTAGCTTCATTGTAAGTTTTCTATTGCTGTAAAGTCAATGGTTTTATTGGCTTGACATATTCAATAGTTGTCTTTACATGTTCAGATAATTTTTTGAATTCCATGACAAACCAATTAATGCAATCATCACAACGTTTTTAATAAAATATAGATTGAGATTCATCAAGTGAACAATGAACATAGAAAGCAATACTGTATGGAATATGTTTCTGCTCATTATCATATGGTTTAAGAATGCATTCAAGATCGGCATAAGCAACAAATGGAACTTGTTCATTATTTTGATAATTTTTAAATTTAATTTTTTCATCACTTGGAGGGAAGGTGATTGCTGTTTTATTCATTTTAATGCAATCTTTTTGGTGATGAATAAATGACTACCATTATTATCAATAATATTTTTTATTTTTTTACATATAATTGTCTTAGCACCAATCAAAAATTCATTCAAATTTAAATGCTTCAAATTAATGATTGATCCTGTGGAAATGCGGAGTTTAAATATACTTTCTTCATCTCTCCGGACGATCGATGGACTTAGCCTTTCAACATCACGTTAGAGATCACCCCCTCACATAAAATTTTGTTGAGAAATAAATATTTCACTCGGTGATTTTAGGACAAAAATTGTTGATTGAATTTTCGTCTTCTCACTAACTGATAAATTATTGTTTAATTGTTGATTCAATGTATTAACAACACTAAGCACATAAACCTCTTCCATCATTTTAAGTAACTCTCTATAATCACACATGTTTTTTTTTTTACTTTTCAGTATTCACTTGTTAATTTTCAATTATTTTTATTCACTAGTTATTTTTTTTTTAAGAAAGAACACTTTCTGGAAAATATCTTCTTTATCCATTTGCTACTGTTTTCTATTTTCAACTGAATTCCCATGTTTACTCGGCAACTTTTGAATCAAATATAATAGAAAAGCTCTTATTCATTTTATTTAATATACAAGCCAATACTACCCTCAAACATCACTATATTCTATCGTCAATACATTCCAATGATATGACATTGGAAACTATACAGTCAGTTTGAAAAACGTCATCATGCACATGCTAAATAACAACTATTCCTTCAACACTATCTAATTACATGGCTTTTTCGTTGTTACGTCATTTTTATAAAAATATACGTTGGTTCAATAAAGATATTGATGAATACTCTCAGAATTATAGACGTGGCTTGAAGAGTCATGAAGAAAGATATACTCAGTCGTGTATAGTCTTAAATAATGAAAGATGGAAAAAAAAATTCTTCACATAATTAATATGGAAGGATTCATAGTTAACGAAGCATTTGTTCGCAAAGAAATGAGATTTATTAACACTATGACAAGTGAAGTGAATTCAAGATTTTATAAAATTGGTAAATTTCATGAACTATCATATGGAGATAAAAAAACTGCATCATTCTGCTTGCATTATATCCATGGAATGCTATATCGAGATAAACAAGATGATGAAGATGTATCGGACCTAGATAGATTATTATTGAGAATTGCTAATGAAGCAGAAAATAAATAAATGGTTACAGCATACAAGGGTGGAAATTTTGAGAAAACGAGGCTGAATCATTTGAACATCATCAACTACATCAATCTGGCGTCAAGAGGATGCTCAAAATTTGAAGTCATCATGAAATACATGGAACAAAAAGATAAAGCAGCTTACAATCACTTAGAAACTCTATCGTGTGGAAGACATTTCAAGCTAAGGAACACACAAAAAGTGGCACATTGTCCAAGAAAAAAAATCTTTTGTTTTATCTATTCCTTGGAAAATATGTTTTAAGTTCATTCTTATTTATAAACTATTAATTTTGTCATTCTAAATTACTCTCTTTTGTTATAACTTAATGACAATGTTCAAATTTTCTATAATTATTGACGTGAGTTCTGTAAAAGTAACTTAGAATAAAAAATAACACAATTACAATAATGAAACTATTATGTATTTTTATAATAATAAACGATATTTATGAGAGAAAACGAGAATAATTTTTTATTCAATCATAAAATATAAAATATTATAGTATGGTCGCGAACATTACAGTTACTTTTTTATTTCAAAGAATATAAGCAAATTAACTTATAATTGCATCAACATTAATCAGAATAAAAAGACAGATAATATTTTTGCAAAATACACAATCACTTGAGATTTACATCACAAAAACTATACCATGACTAACTCTCTGTTTGCAAACTTTTTTCATCAGAATTTTGATCATCATCGTCAGAATCACAATCAGTCGAACTATTCTTATTTCCATCACTATCATTATCAATGGCAAAATTATTACTCTCATCTTTATCAACGTCAGAATTGTGAAGTACCTCTCCAACGCTGACAATTTCTGAGTCGCTGTCGTTATTATCATCATCATCATCATCATCATCAGCATGGTTTTTATCTCAAATACTTCTTACTCCACTGTCGTGATCACTTTCTTCTTATTCTTCTTCTTCTTCTTCTTCTTCTTTTCTCTCATTATTAAAAAATAAGGAGATATCGTCGCCATGCAGTTCCTCAGCAGTTACTGGTAAAAACACATACGTTTGTTCCACATCATGATACACTATGCGGCAGATTGTGTCATTTATACACAAGAAACGTTCCTGCCGTCTCAATTGGGAACCGTAATGTTTCATGGCGTAATTGATCCTTTCTTCGATCTGATTTACGTGTTGCTATGAAAATGGAATGACAACGTCGTAAAAAAACGACCATGGCTGGATGTATTAGCTGCAATAGTAAAGGTTTCACGTCATACATTTATAAAGATATATTACATAAATACATATTTTCTTACTATTTAAACTGTACCTTTCAATGCTGTTGACTTAAACGTCATGATTTATGAAACGTACTTTATCTAAATTTATGACAACACATCTTTTCTAAGAAACCGGAGATCTGTTGATATTGTAATGAACAAAAAGGAAAGACTTGTTACTTCTATGACGTCGTTTGTTTTAAAAAAGCTAACGAAAAAATAATATTTATGAATAATATTTTTCTGGGAATTAAAATATAACGTACTTCCCTGCAAATGAATCTTTCAAAAGTTACAAAGAAAATTGCGCTGTTAGAAAATGTGTTTCAGTTATCGGTCGCAAGAATAAGCGACCGATAACTGTTGAATAAAAAATGTCAGTAATAATTATCGCGTCTTGATCGATAGTCGTTACAGGTTGATAATATTCAGGAAATTTGAATTCTTCACCGACCACAACAACAGCGCTACTCAGTGAAAAAGATTGGCAACAGTTACCAACATCAGATTGGTAACAATTGTCAGTAAAAAAATTCAAATTTTTTTACCTGCCACAACAGCAGCACCGCCCAACAATTACCGACTGTAGGCCGATACGGCGACATCTAGCGGGAAAACTGGGAACTACATCTACAGCCAGTCAGTTACCGGTCCTGTCAGTAAATTACTGACACCGTCGATAATAGTAGATTGACCCCCCCCCCTTTTCTCCACTTATCTACTTTTCCCATTTCGTTCTTCTTCATTATTCCTAATTCTTCAATTTCTGGATCGGCATTTAAAGATATTTCTATCTTCATGAAACCCTTATACTATTTCCAATAAAACATCTCTGCATTTCTTATTTTTGATTCAGAGATTTTCAAAATCTGAATTTCATTGATACACTTATGACTGTTTCAATTTTTTTATTAGTAATTTGATCAATTATTTAAAAAATATATTGAACCTACACTATTTCTCGTAACTATTCGACTATATTTACCTGCAGCCTTACCAAATGCTAAGATTCGAATTCTCTTTCCATCCCCGTTATTCATTGTGAATTTTAAAAGTCAGACACCACTTTCTGTTTTTTTTTCGCGATTATCTCATCCACATAACCCTTTTATTCGCTATAAATGTTATAGTTTTTTTAATATAGATATATATATATATATTAAAACGATATATTTTTATTTTTATAATATCCAATTACAATTTGAAAAATTGTTATAATTTGATTTTAATTACAATTGTAGATAACGAATTTTTTCATAATTACTCACATAACAGTATGGGCAGTTGTCTAGCTTTCCATTTTTTTGGAAGTTGTGTTACGTATATTTGAATCCGTCATTGTTTGTTATTTTTATTGATCTTTTTATTTCTTCGTTAAATTATTGTTTTTATTTATATACTTTTATATGATTTATTAATTTTTTTAATATGTATATTTTTTTTTGTTACACTTATAACTTTTTATTTCAGTTTTGCTTTAATATTTATTTATTTGCTTTTTAATTTTATTCTTCAGTTGTTATTTTTTTTTTTAATGGCAATCACTAAAGTTTATCTAGTCACAATATATTATTTATTCTAACATAAATATCTATTAGCAACGGTTGCTATAGAAATATTAAAGGCTAATTTAAATTAAATATCATAAACATATTTGAATATCCTCATAGTCGATAATTTTTAAAAAATGGTCATAGATAAATTATGATAATATAGTCTGTAAATATCTGCTACTTTGTAGAAAGTGATCGATATACTTTATTTTTTCGTTTCAAACTCATTTACTTATGATTTATTCATAATTTTCATGTTATAGTATATAAAATTTCTAGAGGCAGCTATATAAAGTCTATAGAGCGGTGCTGTTGGGCATAACGGGGGCGTTGAGAATGAACCCGACCCTGGCTATGAACTGCCTACTGAGTATTCCTCCGCCGGAGTTCATGATGGAGGCATTAGCGAAGCGGGCAGCCGTCCGCTTGAGGAGTAATAGGCAGTGGAGAAGCTTTCGTGCAGAACCCGCGGCGATACTGGCCACGGAGGACCCTACGGGTCTCAGTGGTAAGACGGTCGACCGCTGCCCCAGAAAGCTGGAATTCTCACCCGGATACGAGGCCCTTTTCCCGGCCAGACGGACCTGGATGGAGGAGGGAAAGGAATCGCTTACTCCTAAGGGACCTGTCTGGTACGCCGATGGGGCAAAGATCAAACGGGAAAAAGCCGGTGCCGGGATATGGTGCAGTGGATCAGGGGTGGAAGAATCTTACACCCTGGGCCGGGATGTGTCTATATTTCATGCGAAAGTCTACGCAATCCTTATGTGTTCAATACATATTTTCAGAAGGGATTGCCACGGGCAGCATATCTACATTTGCAGTGACAGCTGTGCTGCCTTAACGGCCCTTTTGCAGGTGGCCACTCGTTCAAAACTCGTGGACAACTGCAGAAAGGCGCTACAGCAAGCGGCATGCCGCAACAAAGTAAAGCTGCTATGGGTACCGAGTTACTGCGGTATACGCGGCAACACCGGAGCCGATAGGCTGGCCCGTATAGGTGCTAGCGGGGGAGGTGGCAAGGGCCCAGTGGAGATAAATGCTCCTGGGGAATTTGTGAAGGCGCTGGGGGACAAGTGGATGCACAAGAAGTTCACCAGCTACTGAGCTGAGGTCCCAGGAATGGGACACACCAGGGCGTTCGTCAGGGAACCCACTGCTGAGATCAGCAGGGACCGGATCGAACTAAACAAAGGAAGGCTGAAGGTAGCCGTGGGCGCCATCACAGGGCACTGGCTCACCCGACGCCACATGAAAGCGCTGCGACACGTGAAGATATCCACGTGTCGGTGGTGTGAGGAGGAGGAAGATACTCCTCATCACATAATAAGGGAGTGTTCGGGGCTAAGGGAACCAAGGCAGCGCCTGCCTGGAAACTTGGGAACCAACAGACCCATACTTGCGGATGTCGGGACGGCCAGGCTTCTGCAGTCCTGCTACGAAGCTGGGCTGAACCGACTTATGACTGCTTGACCACCGCCTTTGCCGTTCTACGGACCCAGCACAATGGCCTAAGGCTCAGCGCTAGGGAGGTGGGACGAACGGTTAAAATAATAATAAAAATAATAATATGAAAATTCTATGATGTTAATTTTTTACATTGTTAATGTTTTAGTCAAATATATATATATATATATATATATATATATATATATATATATATATATTTCTCTCCATTAACATAAACTATTTATGTAATTTATCTGTTAATATTTCTAAATCTTTGTTTAATCTTTAATTCGTCTTTTTTTTGTATATCTGTCAAAATTCAAAGCATATATGTATATATATATATTCTTTGGATAGTAGAATTATTTATTTATTATGACAATTAAAAATTTTTTTTTTTTAAGTTTTAATATTAGACCGACCCGTGGTCTAGTGGTAACGCGTCAGCCTGGCGCGCTATAGGTAGCGGGTTCGATTCCCGGCCGAGACAAGACCTTATCTTTGTAGTCTTTTCTCTGACCACGGTGAGCGGGAGGCCTCTCCAGGGAGCAGTCAAAAGTGTAAGCTATCGTGCTGATGACTGAATAGTACAAAGTACTATTGCCGCTACGATGCCTTTGGGGAACCAGGCGACACCCCATTGTATATAGCCTTACCTGAGCAAGAGGCTCTGCCAGGTGGACCCCAAAAATTCCTCACTCTCTCTCTCTCGTTATCTCAGCCTCTGCTGAAGAAACCAGGACCTTTGAGGCAACCAGTGCAATCTCCGGAGGCAGGGACGATTCTGTGGAACTGGGCTGACCTCTAAGGTTGATACCGGGGCTACAGATATTGCCTAGCTGATGGTGAAGAAACCGGGGGGCGACGGGGCTGGCAGAATCTCCAGAGGCAAAAGATAACGATCCAATTCGATTCAAAATTCGAACACCATGGAATGAACGGGGACTGTTCGGGGCTAACAAGGGAACCAAGGCAACTTGGGAACCTGGGAGAACCTGCAGTCTCTAAGACTTTGACGACCGCCTTTACTGTGAAAACAGACCCAGCACAATGACCCCGTGGCTCAGCGCAGGGGAAGGTGAGACTTTCAAACACCTGACTCCATGAGGGGGTAGTCTCTACCCCTTTGAAATAAAATAAAAAAAAAAAAAAAGTTTTAATATTTTTCATAGATAATTTATTTTGATATAATAATCAAATAAATAACGTTTATTTTAACAATATTTATTATTTGTATTATTATATTTTTCTTATACTGGTCTGTAAACAACATTTTTTGTTTGCTTTTGTTCATCTGCTATTATATACGAATTTTTTGGATCCTTTGCTCTTGACATTCCAACATATAATTGGTTATGTGAGAATCATTCATCCGTCAGATCCAATCCAACAACCTTTAATGATTGTCCTTGTGATTTGTTAAAGGTGATGGCCAATGCTAATTTAATGGGAAATTGTAGTCGTCTAAAAGAAAATAGTAAATCTGAAGGAATAAGTGGAATTCTCGGGATAAAAACGTCTTCTCCTTTGTACTGACCTGTTAAGATTGTTGCTTCAATTAAATGACTATGTAATTTTTCCTCTGTGAGTCTCGATCCATTAGATAATTTTGGGGGATTCAAATTTCTAAGAATCATAATAGGGCATCCAACTTTTAATTTTAATTTATGTTGCGGAATTCCGTTTGGGTTGAGAGAATTTAAAAATTATATCGGATAGTTTGTTATTTCATCTTCATTAACACATTGGTCTATTAAAAGAAATGTTTTTGAAGCAGATCGAATTGTTCCTTGAATTAACTCATTAGTCATATCAACTTTCACATTTAATGGTGTAAGAATAGCAAGTTCCTGTAACGTTTCCTTATTCGAGAGGTGGTATTCTATGTTTGGATACACACAATCGATGAGATTGTTCAATGTTAAACAAATTTTATAAAATTCCTGAGTAAGTCGAATTTTTCCAGTATTATTGTATATTGGTTCGTTTCCATTGCCAATACTTAGTAAATACTGAAAAAATTTTTCTAAATTATAATTATTTGAACACTGTAAACGCCCGCCGCCGAGTCTGTCCTCGTAGACTGTTCACTGCCGAGTGAAGCTTTCAGTAATCGATGGTTTATCCGTTGCTTCCTCATTAAGAGTAGGGCAAAAGGTTCAATTACGCTCTTATTAATAATTTGATGACAATATTAATTCATATATAAAATAATAAATTATATATTTATGGTATGTCGTTGTTCAGTAATGTATTACTGAATCGTTGACCTTACTCAATTTTATATTTCAAATCTGGTCATCTCAGTAATAACCAATCAAACACTCATTCCTCAGACCAAGTAGGGCCCGTCAACGACGTCGACTTTTGGGCTTCACGAATTTTTCCGATGCAGCTCGATAGCCGATCAGTTGCTAAGACGCGATCAACGACGCTAGACTGTACCTCGGTACTCAAGCATTCATTTAGTGTTCATAGTGCTCATTAAGCTCACCTGTATTTATTGATATCATCATTAGTGCCACATTATTTACTCCAGCACCTCACTGAACTCATAAAGGGCTCAATGAACTCATGAGAACAGTGCAATAATAATTAATAAACTCATTCGGTTACAACGTGGCCTCACAGCCCACGTTATAGTACATTCAAGATTAATCGTGATCATTTTAGTATTTACTTTGCTTTTTGAATCATAAGTGAACTCATAAACTCATATTAATTGTACTAAACTGTCATTACTGTTGCTAATTAGTTAATAAAGTTTATATATGTTAATTAATCTGCATTACAACATCGATAGAGTTAGCCGGCATTCTCCTCATCCTTGTCTTATTCATTTATTTAACAATTCTAAAATGTAAAAAAAAATTATATAAAGAGCGGCAATAAGTAAGTAATTATCGGAAATGCAGTTTATATTTATTGTGAATATATTTTATTTACATTGTTATTATAATTCGGATATACTTTTTGTATATTTATATATATTGTCAAATATGCGGATGTGAGTAGAAAATAAGTCAGGTTGGAATCCGGTCCGAATCTGGCATCCTACTTTCCCTACTAGGACTCAAGAAGGTAAATCTGATCAGGTCTGGATCCTCAATGTAACGCCTCAAATGGTCCAGTCCAGATCAGGCTAGCTTTTACGGTCCTGACCAGGACACCCTGGCCAAGCCTTTATTATATTTATATTTTTTCCGCAGGAAATCGATTAATTGAAATTGTACTTGAGGGAATTCGAACCTACGACCACTACTTCCACGCAACTTAAACCAGTGCTTTCATCCGCTCGGCTATCGAGTTATTAAATAAATTATAGCAATTACATATATGTCAACAGATACATATATAATATTTTTTTGAAATACAAATACTAATAATATATTTACATGGATACTCAGTAATGAATAGTTTAATTGATTAAAATTTTTTTATGAATTTTAACAAATTTTATTTCCGGTATATCGGATCCAGATCTAATCATACTCCGGAATACCTGAATTAACTTCTATTGTCGGAAAGGTGGATAGTAAAATTTGCATTATGTTACATCCTTGGTAAGAAATCCAAATATAATATCAACATTATGCTAATATAATATATTTACTTCTATATAACAAACTACATATAGTAAATAAAAAGTAAAAAAAATGCAGGGTACGATCTGGGGCCTGATCTGGTATCCCAGTTACCCTATTGCGGTTAAAATAAATAAATTTTATCAGGACTGGATTGGAATAGGAAAGGGATTTCTTATCGTGTCAAAATACAGCAGTCAAATCAGGTCCTGACTGGGATAGATAAAGGATATCCAGGAAGGGCTATGAGAAGGCAATCAAATCAGGACCGGATTGGGATAGGCAAGGGATTTCTTATAGGGTGGAAATACGGCAGCCGAATCAGGAACGGATTGGGATGGGTAAGGGATTTCGTAACAGGGTATTCCCTTTTAGTACTTGATAGGGACTATATATTAATATCGTATTACGGCATTCCATACTAGACCCTGACCCGGTCCGGATCATATTAGGACATGCCCTTTTTCATTTCTACTCGGAATCTCCATCTACCTTGTAATTGACTGACGACAGTTTGTTAGTTGACGACAATTGCTTGACGATTAGATTGCTTATAGCAATAAGGGAAGAGTTTGTTTATCTCCAGTTTACGACTGAGACTTGAGTTGACCGGACGTTTTCCCTGTCATGATGATCTTTCATTTCATTAAATGACCGTTTCAATCTTTTTATTAAACTTCTTAGAGTTATTACTTCGTGATATTCTACATTAGTGGCAGAAGATTGTAATCTTATTTACATCGAAATTTACATAAAAGTTACCAATTCTAACGAATTGGTTAGTATCAACTAATTAAGTATTGTTTTTTATTACAGAACTAAAGCTTTTTAACTTGTTAGTACAATTATATCAAAATAGAAGACAAAAAGTTTTATTATTGGATGCGGATCTAATCGAGACTCTTAAAAATCAGCTATCAATCCTCTATACCTTTCCATGGGTAGATAGAACACCCCGACATGAAGGGTACAACCAGAATACAAATAATTATATGCAAGGCTTTTGCAAACATTCAAAATTCAGTCGTTTTAAAAAAAATATATGCAGCAGAATTGAAGATATTCAATTTTTCTTTCTTAGGAATTATTGTTTTATGCGAATACTTCAATTTTTCATATATACATATTATTCTTTCATACCCCCATTGAATGTCAAAATTCTGTCCTCCGTAGCTAAACAAGTAGAGTTCACTTCCGATAAAACAGATCGAGGTTTGTATCTGTGCTAAGCTACTGCTACATTACCGACTGTTGGCTGCTCCGTTTTACCAGCAGAACATTTGCGTACTGGTGGTCAGCGTGTTTACCAATCGAATTGCCGACAATTGATAATCTTGTAGATTGTCTCTTATTTGTAGATTTTTTCAATAATTTGCCGCTCTTTCCGATACTAAGCATTCAAATAATGCCACTTTTCTTTTTCTATAATTATGTGACAGTATTGCGTCACAAACCGGTTTTTCTGCGCATCAAAAACAAGTTAATGCTCTTATTCAATCAGACTGCGTAGTTTCTGGACAAAGTTTAGACTTGCAATGCACGTTTAAACTCGCAATGCATGTTGCATTAACAATTATTATTGCAAGTTTAGACATGCAAAAACTTTATCAACATGTTCCAATAAGGAGGCTAACATTCAATATATAAAAATATGTGCAGGTTTTATCTTGTTTTGACATGTATAAAAAATGTCACATCATTTAACTATTGCGTCTTAAATGTGAAATTAGCGTAGGGAATTCAGATATATAAATTAGCACTTAAATGTTCTTTCATCAGTCAAAAAATTTCTATGGGAAAGTGCTCAACAATTACGTGAAGAAAAAGCAGGCCTTAAGAGGTGTTCAAAGAGGCATAATTTATAGTGTTATAAAATTGTGAGTTTCAATTTTTTATATTCAAAAGAATATTCCAAACTTTGATAGTAAAGTTTAAAATGAATTTTTCAAAAATTAATTTCTTATTACAGAAACAAATCATTCGAACAATGGATCTATTTCAAGTAAATCGATCTGCCACTTTGGAGCATTTCATCTCAACAACAAAGATGAAGGAACCTGCTCTCAATACAGTCTACAAAGTGAATGAATTGAGACTCGTGAAAACAAAAAAGTATGGATAAGCTGTTCTCGCATTATTGGAAAAAAAATGAAGGAGATGCAGTCCAGAATGTAAACGTTATTTTAACATCACGCATGAGCAAACTATTTGAAAAAGACAATTTTGGGGATCATCTGGATAGATTAGCTACAAAGGGTCAGCTATTCTTAAAATATCTCGGCGGCGAATATAATAAATTCGAATTTTCTACAATCGATAATTAACATTATTTAATAAATGTATAAGAAATGATTTCAATGAATGATGTAAAACTATATTTTTTAGCGTTTGATAATTTTTGTTTCTTATACTGCGTAATTTCCTATAAAAAACTATTTTACATGCAAATGAAGCACTATCTTTGACATAAAAAAAAAAAAAAAAAAAAAAAGGGGTCGCATCTTTGAAAATAAATTAAAGAAAATCATATAAATTGTTGCTTCAATAAGTCGACTGTACATATAGCTTAACGTCTTTATCACCTTTAATAACTAAACTTAATAACAAGTAAAATCAAATATAAATAAAATTCTCAAATAAAAATTATATTTTATAAATCCTAAGGTAATAAATAATATTAATAAGCCAGCTCGATTCGTGTAATTGTGAAAGTATCAATCTCAATACATTGAATATCTTTTTCATTTCTTTTATTAACAAATGATTTTCTGATTTATCCTTGAATATTCTTATAATTTCTTCTCATTTACAAATATCTGATTTTGCTGAATACGCGCGGAGGGGAATTACTTTGTACAATTTAACTCGCGCCGACGCTCATAAAGCTATTCCTTTGAATAAAATACATAAAGGGAAAAATATAGGTTACTTGATTTAATAACTAGAGGAAATTTGAACGTGTAAATTAATAAATAATATTGTTTCTCTTTTCTGACGGTTTACACTTTTTATGTCTATATTTGGTTCTACTAGTGAAGAATCAGATTATTATTCACCTACATTAACTCCCAAACTGTCTTCTAGATTTACGAAAAGAATCGCGCAACCTTCCGTCACCGATTATTTTCCGTCGGTGAAAAATCGGCCAGGAATGAAGAGAATGGGCCCGGTGGGACGCGATCCAAAAAATAAAAATACTAAATCTCCAGCTCCTCCAGCTATGTCCTTCGAGCAGGAACCATTAGAAACCTTGAGCCCGGGAGACTATGCGATGATGTATGCTGCAGGGAATACGACCTTAAGTCGCACTCCACCACAAACATCTTCAAGGCCAGTTCAGAGTCACGCGGAAAACGCGAATGAACAGATAGCAATCATTAGTGGAGCAAGTTAATCGGTTACAATTATATATCGATAACCATATGAGAAAAGATGGGCAGCGACAACAGGAAGTCTTAGTTCTTCAAGACAATCCGTTGCCAGCTTCGTCAGACTTCGATGAAGCTACTCCTCTTTCCGTATTAATGGCTACTTGTGTAGAACAGATTAGAGATCCGGAAACTAAATTATGTTAGATTCTGTGTCAATTTTCAATAGTAAATGTTCAATTTCGAGCACTCATAGATACAGGAGCTAAGAGATCCTTTATGCCAAAAGAAAAGTTTCTTCTGGTCGCTAAGTATGCATTAAAAATGGTAGAATTAGACGGATGTCTAACTACAGCAACGGGTCAAGGAACTTCCTACACCCACGCTGGTTTGTTCTCATTAAACTTGAAAAATGCTAAGAGGTATATATGGATTTTCGTGGTCGATCATCTCTCGGAAGAATTAATATTAGGGATGGATTTTGTTTTGCTGGCTGAAGTACAAATAGATGCAAAAGCACTAATATAGACAATGGGTAATAGTGAACCTTTTCCATTATACTATCGTGAGGTAGCTCCGATATATATCACAAGAACGTTACTGGATAGCACTAAGAGAGTGGCATGCGTCGATGACGAGATTTACATCAATCGAGCTCGATTAAATAAACCTCGATCATCAACAACTCAACTTTATTCAATTAACGTAACAAAACAAACTAAAAATAAATTAATTTTGACAATAGAAGATATTAAAACTAGAGTAAAACAAAGAATAATTTATAATAAGAAACGAGCATGCGGTCATTGTACGGATGTTCGTCATAAATTACATATAATACCTGGTGTTAAGCCCTTCAGGCAAAAACCAAGAAAACTTTCTGAAATAAAAATAAAAGCTTTACATGAATTAGTAGATAAACTTATAGAACTTGGTTATATTAAACGTACAGATAGTATTTGGTCAAGTGAGCCTTTCTTAGTCGCTAAAAAGGACGGAACCTGGCGTTTGTGCATTGATTACAGGAGCCTTAATGCTCGTACTTACAAATCAGGTTACCCCCTTCCTAACATGCTTAGAACATTGCAAAAACTTGGTCGTCCAAATTGGATATCGACGTTAGACATTTCAAATGCATTCCACCATATAGAAATTGAGCCGGAAGACCGTAAATACACGGCATTCCATGTCGAAGGTCGCGGTCAATTCGAATGGGTGCGCATGCCTTTTCGACTCACAGGTGCTCCTTCTACTTATTGTCGTCTCGCAGATATCACACGAGCGAAAGTTCGTGATAAACTTGAATCTAAGTATCCACACTTAGAAATCGAAAAACATATTTTTGTTTACCTAGACGATTGGGTAGTAGTTAGCGAGACAGAGACAGACCATTTGATTCTTCTAGAAACTCTTATTGACGTGTTGACCGACATGGGTTTCCAACTTAACGATGAAAAATGTAAAATCTGCTGTAATCAAATTGAATACTTAGGATTTCTAGTAGATAAAAATGGCATTCCTGCATATCCTAAAAAAATCGAACCTATTGTAAATTATCCGAGACCCCGGGATAAAACGCAACTTCGACGTTTTATCGGTCTCGTTAATTGGTATCATCGTCACCTCAGAAATATGGGTACGATATTAGCTCCATTACATAAACTAACGAGTCCTAAAGCTAACTGGAATTGGACAGAAGAAGCAGAACAAGCTTTTATAACAACTAAACAAGCGTTAATTAATGTTCCAACTCTTTTCCCTGCGGACTCATCTTTACCATACAGACTGTACACCGACGCTAGTGACGTAGGACTAGGCGCGATCTTAGTACAATATAATGAAAAGGAAGATAGAGAGTGTTTAAATTGTTGCGTCTCTAGACAATTAACTGAGGCTGAACGTAATTATTGTACATCAGACAAAGAATGCCTTGCTGTCATTTGGGCGGTTACTAAACTGCGTCATTTCATCGAAGGTAGTCACGTGGACGTCTATACGGATCACGCGGCACTGACGCATCTAACGACTGCAACAGATCTCAAAGGTCGTTTATCGCGCTGGGCAGTTTTGTTGTCGATGTTTGATTTAAAGTTCATTCATTACCGTGGAACGGTGAACGAAGTTCCAGACGCTCTTTTTAGAACGTTTGAAGGTAATTTACAAGCGGATCCCGCGAATCCTATAATTGCTTATGATAATATGCCGGAGTATAGCTTCAACCTGTGTGTAAACACAGATATTTTGAATATTAATAAACCCAACTCTACATCTTTGTTGGTGATGACCACTCGATCTCAGTCGAAAAGTTCTTCTGTTTCTTCTCAATCACCTCTCGTAATACCTAAGCCTCGTCGTCGGAAAAAGAAAATTAAAAATAATAAAACAAAAGACACTTTAGAAGATCTCGATGAGGAGGAATGTGATATGGAAAATCCTTACCTATCTTCCATCCTTAATGATCGTGTGTTAATGGAAAGATATGAAGACTGGTATAAGAAACGCTGTTATCTCGTTAAAATGCGTCCAGAAAGAAATCCTTGTTGGAAGTTGGAGGATGATGAACTCTATTATTACATGGATGATCTTGAAACATCAGTCACTGAGGAGTACTGGAAAAAGGTAACTCCGAATTATGAAACGATAATCGATATTCTTAAAGAAGCTCATGATGCAGTGACCTCGGGTCACTTGGGTATTGACAAATATCTTAGGGTTAGGAGTCAATTTCATTTCCCAGCAATGACACGTATTGTAAGGGATTACGTGACAGCCTGTGAGGCATGCATGATCACTAAGTATAATCAGCATAAAGCAACTAACTATCTAGGTCGAAGACCTTGGCTATCCCCTTGGGCTATCCTCTCGATTGACTCTATAGGACCATTTCCAGCTTCTCGAAACCAAAATCAGTATGCTATTGTCATACAAGACACTTATACGAAGTTCATAAAAATCAAGGCTGTGCGTGCGAACAATGACAAAGCCGTTGATCAATTTCTTGGGGAAATCATACTTACT
The DNA here is from genome assembly GCA_028641665.1 of Chelonus formosanus. NCBI lineage: Eukaryota > Metazoa > Arthropoda > Insecta > Hymenoptera > Braconidae > Chelonus > Chelonus formosanus. The sequence continues at coordinate 8,782,684 of CM054002.1, forward strand.
TTTGGGATTCCATATCAAATAATATTGGATAACGGCACAGAATATTCTAATACAACAGCGAAGCAATTCGCTAAGAAATATTATGTGCATTTAACACATACACCAGTAGGTCATCCAAGGGCGAATCCTGTTGAGAGGGTACATAGAACCTTTAAACCTATGATTTCTATTTATCTTAAGAAACATGACCATAAGACGTGGGATGAAAACCTTCTCGAGCTTGAATACGCTTACAATACAGCTGTTCATTCCGTCACGAAATATACTCCTTACTTTTTAATGTATGGACGTAGTCCACGTAATATCGAACGGGAAGTTTCTGTTAAATATAAAGAACTAACGAATCGGAGTTATTTAAAACTTCGCGTGGATCGTTTGAATGAGTTGAGACATTACGTGGAGGTTTATCAATCTAAACTACAATCTAAAATAGATATCAAACGTCAATTGGCCGTGGGTTCTCGTGTTAACTATCCGAATAATAAGTTAAGTAAAGCCTTGGAAAATTACTCAGCAAAATTAGCTAATAAATTTCGTGGGCCTGCTTTTGTTCAATCTTTTCTTTCACCTCCAGTTGTAACTCTAATAGATAAAAAGGGCAAAAAGCTGGGAGTCTATTACATTCACGATTTGAAATATCATGTAATGTGAACTAAGCGTAAACGTTAATTTATTCGTATTCCAATATATTTCAGACCAAAAAAAAAAAAAAAAAAAGAAGTTAAAATGTTTGAGATTGTCTAGTTTTTATGTGTGTTTTGTAAAATTCATATGTATGTTATTATTATAATGACTCTGTGGGTTCAATTATTACTTGTATTTATCCAAGGTCATACGCCGTCTTGTGAAAGGCTTACGCTAGACGTGAGCAAAAGTACCTGCGGTACCTTAGGTTAAACATTGTTCTATACTACGTGTTCGAAGCTTTCCTCTTCGTGATAAATGGATGAATGTTTTGTTTGAGTTTGATGAGGAGATTTATTCTGAAACGCGTGAATTGGATTTGATGGTTTACCTATATCTCTGTAATAGATAAAATTCTGGATGTTTATTCTTCTCTGGGTGTGATATGAAAAAGAAACATCAATAAACTCGGTATATTTACTGTTATCTTGCATATTAAAGAGTGAGGTGGAAATGTATGATGATTCCTGTTGGATATTCATATGCGAGTTTATAAAACTGTTATGGAATAAAATAACGGGATTAGCGTTCGTTGTAAAATTGTTTAAAAACAGATCAAATGTTGACAAAGGATTATGTATTTTGGAAAGAGTTTACGCTCTAATAATAAAATATATATTTTTGTGTGTGTTCAAAAGAAAAATAGAGTTTATAATTCGCTTGATTGAATTCACCACAGTAATTAAAATTATCCTTTCTAATTGATCGTTGAATAAAGATAAAATCATTTCCATTTTTCAATTTATTGCATGCACACCCCGCTACCCGGAAGAGGTTTATCATGATGGTCAATGTCTCTTTCCTTTTCTAGAAAAAGAGATTTTTCATGTCACAAATATCAGAATGAGAAAAAGGCATATGTATATTTTATTTAATTGTTTCGATTTAGCAACCAGAGGCTCGCCCTGTGGACATGAGACTCTCCGGATTGCAAATTGGCTTGTTTACGAAAAATAGTAAAATGTATTGATTAAAATCTTTTGGAGTAACAGTGTTTACACACGATACTCTCTAATTCTTGTCCGTATTTGAACACTATGAAGAGGAGTTGAATTTGGCATCATAAATGAAGTGTTTACACACTGAACTATTTTGAAGTGAAATGAATTTCTAAAGATCTGTTTAAATTGGGAGAATTTTATGATTAGAGTCAAACTTTGAATCGTATTGAATCTAGCAGACCATGTCTGTTTTAACAAGCTTATTGTGAAAGAAATTTGTGAGCTCCTCATTCCCATATGGTCAAGATCTGGAGGCAGTAACGACCTACACCTGTTCTCATAAAAACATCAAGACGACAAAGCCGAACCTTTCTGGTATCGTGCTCCTCGCGCCGGGAGTCAACAAACCCCGGGATAATTGAGACAAGTGGCAGTGTGTTTGGTTGGTTGCCTCCAGAACGAGAGCGCCCTCTGGCGGCTATGTCGTGGAACCATCACATTAATCTACCATCGAAACATCTGCTTTGGAGTTTACTCCAATCTGTTATAGAGAGTCTACAACCTTGCCGATATCCAATCCATAAAGGACGTCGTGTTACCGACAGTCACATATATGGAGAGACCTACTCATCGACACTTAAACACAACACTTGCAGAGTTTGCTGCATGGCTATATCGATCGCTGCTGAGCAGTGGGCGGAGCCTGCGAGATGCGCACGCCGACGTATTCCCCCACGGCGCAACGACACGAGTCGCCGAGCAACAAACAGACGCCGATCGAAAACAGAGAGTTCTCCTCGCGATTAAAAAGAGGAAGCACCAAGCTAAAACGCTGTGTGAATTTATAACACAAAAGTCCGGCCATTCAACCGACAACAGGTAAACGCGTCGTGGCACGTCTGAAGATTGTATTAGTCTGCAACTAGAGAAGGCCCGTAATCCAGGTGATGACGGAAAAGGCACTGGGCAGGAAGCAGAGCTTCCTGAGTGTACTGACAGGTCGTCGTACACATCCCGCGGGTAGTTTGGCAACTACGCAGGCAGTTGGACGTCCGTGGGCTACAGATCCAGACGCCAGAGGCCAATCAACACCCGAGTCTGAGTCTTGCGAGCAGCTTACCATCATCAGAAGCAGTCTGTGGATCCAGCATCATCTCCTGAGCACTACTGGCAGGGTGAGGTTACTTTGTCTCCTGTCTTGTCTTTGGGAATGGGCGATGCCGTTGAAATAAGATTGTAAAGCCTACACCTACCATTATTAGTTTTGCGACGGTTGGTTTGCATATCAACCCCTGCCTCTTTGAAAATAACCAAATATAAATTAACGGACTTATTTATATGAAATATTCAATATTATTAACGTTCAATCGCGGATAAAGAATTCAAGAGCAACTTTATATCGAGTCCCGTTTTGTATGAAGATCAATTGTAATCCTTGGGACAGAGATAGTTTCGTCATTTGTCTTATTGTGTTTAAAATAAGAGAACACGATTACCACGAATTACGTCTCTTACTTATTCCGTGAAAACCTCTACCCGGGGGCGCGAATGTTGCATGTGGATATTTCAGGTATTCTAAAAGGGAAGTCTCTTGTCCAGGAGTGACAAAGAGCAGTTCTTGTCGCAGCTGTGGTGAGTTCGAGTCACGATTGTCTACACTGGTCCCCGTTGTTTGTCCATCGCTGGATATTCTGGGTCATTTATCGTTGTATCTAAATCTTCTCCGACAAATCGCTACTATCCATCTGGGACATTGTTTTCTTTGATCACTTGAGTATTGCTGCAGCATCGGAACGTCAGAGATCTACAGAGAAGAACTTCTGTAGGGATATTCCATCGTCACCTTCAAGGTCATTCGCTCATAAGATCTTAGAATTCGTACTGGAAAGAGAACGCTACGTCTACGAGAAAGCAACAGGTGAGTATTGAGAGTAGTAAGTCACAGGATAGGTAGTCCTGATTCAGAGGGTACACTGGGAGATAAATTTTCTTGAGTCTCATCGCTCCTGAGTTTCTCTTCGACACCACTAGGAAGGAGTCCTGGGGACCGTGGAGGACCTATGCCGAGAAGCACTCGGCCAGAGGAACACGGCAAGTATTCTGCCCAGGGTGTCTGTGGAAGACACAATAAATGAGGATAAGGGACGTGGAGGGTCTCCGCGGTGTTTTAAAGATAACCTGACCCCCCCCCCCCCCTAACATCTCACGTTTGTGACAATTTAAAAATTCAATTGTGAGTTGACTAAGATATAAATTTTTCTATGTTTTAATTATTTACCAATCTAATTGCATATTTTTTTCCAGAGTTAAAATGAATATTGAAGAAATCAATCGTAATGCAACAATTGAAGATTTTCTGCCAGCGGCCTATATCAATGAATTGATAATAAAAAAATTATATATAGTAAATCATCGGCGGCTAATGAAGTTACAATCATATGGGGTCATAGCGTCAGTAAAAGATACTATTGACGATACAGCAGAAAGTTTTAATGTATTTTTACGGTCAACGATTACACAAATATTGCAGAAAAATGACTATAGATCATTTTTAATGGACTTGGCAATCAACAAGCGACTTTTTCTGACATATTATAGGGGTACACATTATAAATTTTCACTATCAACAGTTGAGGAATAACAGACTTGATTTCATAAAAAACTGTACAATTTTTATTTAATACCCATATATTCATGTTGATGTACAGTATTACTTTAAGAAAATATTTATTTTATTAATAACTTCATTCTTGTATTTATCTATTTTTTAACTTGAAACATGTTTTATAATGAAACAAAAGGAAAACTTATTGAAAAAATATTAATTATTCCCAAATAACACTTGTAATTGTTAATTCATCATCCTATCTTTATAAATAAATTTTTAAAAAAACATAAAATTATAATATTGAATTTATTATGAATTTTCTAAAAAATGTTCTAAAAATAATATAAAAAACTTTATAATTCTAGATCTAATTACATTTATATGAAAATATAATATAAAAAACTATTACAAAAATTTTGGCACTTAAACCTGCAATGTCAAATATATTATAATATAAAAAATGTATAGAAAATATAGAAAACAAAATAAACACTTAAAATTAAATCTATTTACATACATACAGTTGAAGATAAACTTTAGAAAAAAAAACTATTTCAACGATGTTCAGGTGATGGTGGTGATAGTTGTTGGTGGATTATTATTTGTTGGAGTCGCTTATGTTCTTTAATCTGTTATCCATTTTTTTCTATTGCATTAATGTTGTCATTCACTTGCCTCTGGAGATTCTGTTGATCTCGTTCTATTTGTTGAATCTGTAGTTAGTAATGAAGTTGCTGTTGTTCAAGTTCATTGATATATTGGTTATGGAAGAGTAGTTGATTCAACTGTTGCTGGATATTTTTCAGCAACAATTGAGGAGATGGTGGCGGTGGCAATAGTTGTGGTGGTGATGGTGGTAGTGCAAGTAATTCATCATCATCAACTTCTAATGTGGTGAGCTGCTCTGGTAGAATCCCCAATATTAGGTGTGAAAATCTTTCGATTAAAAGATCCCCACTAAACGTATACATGTCCACTGATGGTTCCAAATCTCCAGGGATTTGGAACCACTAGTAGAATTATTCACTCCTAATGTTGAGAATTGCTGCTAAGTCATTCACTATAAAAATCGCCCCATCAAATGATGCCTCACTTTCAAGCAATTGTGAGAGTTGCAAATTCACAATTGCTCGAGCTTCTGAGGCATCATAATTCTCCAACCAATGAGATGAGTCGATTACATCATAGTGAATTGACTGTTCAGCTCCCATCTGGAAAAAAAATTAATATTATTCATGTAGATCATATTATAATTATACGTATGTACATTTTAAAAAACTTATTTTTGCAATTGTTGATGTTGATGTTGATGATGATGATGACGATGCTGCTGTTAAGAATTTTTTAGAGTGAGTAAATGCTGTAAATAATAAATTAGGTTGGTTGATTAATTAATTAGTTTGATTTATATTTAAATATAATAAAATATACAATATAGAATATATAATAATAATAATAAAGAATATTCTCAGTGAACACAGAATGTAAATGTAATATGACAAGGAAGTAACAAGTTACGTAACTTTTGTGACTTATGGGTGACATAACAATTATATAAAATTTGAGTTTTATGTTATGTACTTAATTGCTACTTCTATGTTACGTAACAGTTACATGGCATTGTGACTGTAATAAAATGTCACATTAGTGGCTCTTTTGTTATGTCCTCGTGACCTAACAATATTACTTTAAACAAGACGGCACAACAGTGACTCTTATATTACGTTTTTCTGACGTATTCATGTTATTTTAATAAAATGTTACAATCACGATTCCTTTTTTACGTTTTTGTGAGGCATTAATATTGCTATGTAAATAACATTAAAACCCATTTGTACATACATGCTGTAACAATAACATATCATTGACATGAAAATAACATGACTTTGAAGTAACAACATCCTTCTCAAGTTATGTTGATGCTCGGTCTGTATCCTTTGAAAAATCCCATACGTCGATATATAACATTCATATAATTTGAATCTTTCAATTTCATAACATCAACGTATTCATTACATTAATATCATATTACTCTTATGTGAACCCAGTAAACACTCAATGTTGCCGCGATGTAACATAGAAGTAACAAAATGTAACACGTGATACAACAAATGATGACATGTATAAATTGTCATTGCAATGTTCCATGAAAGTCACAAAATAACATTGCAGCTGTTATCTCAGTGTAACATAACATCAATATAACGGAGTAACATAAGTGTAATGTAACTAACGTTACATATTTGTTATATAGACTGCGATGCGTTAATTATGTTACATGGATACAATATTTTGTGACATACTTTAGTGATATTGCATGTATATCACTTAAATTTTTTGTATATTACATAACATGATTGAATATTTGCAATCGCTTTTTTCTTCTTTTTTTTTAAAAACCTAAATATATACTCATACATACCATGACAATTCGTCCTGTTATCAATATCATTGAATTTAATCGAAATATTTGCATATGTAGGCCTACATTCTTGTTTAGATATCAAGTACTAGAATAGCCGAGCGGGTTAAGGCGTAAGTTTAAGTCGTATGCGTGCAAGCGGTCGTAAGTTCGAATCCTCCCGTAGGAAAAAAATTTATTTACAATAAAAAATTAAACTCAACCTTAAGAGTGAAGAAATGTAACGAAACAAGTATAATTTGATTATATAAGCAACATCAATCATTAAACAATTTTTTTTGTCCAATATAACGAGTATGCCACATTGATATCACAGTGATGTCACATTGTCAATTGTTGAGTAGGAAATAGTAACATCTATGGTACTTCCATGTTACATTACTACAATATAAGTATGTCATATTAGTAATATTATAAGCATATTACAACGATATAACAGTGTTTACTGAAAATGTTACAATATTTTTATCTATAAGTAACATCAAAGTTATATTTTTCTGAAATGTAACAAGAACATAACAATGTTACGTCACATTGTTACGTTTATGAGTGGGAAATTGTACGTTACATGTGAGTCACAAATTCTTTCTCATCTAAAAGTATGGAAAATTCATTAGCCATCTTGTCGGCCTATCTTTTACGCCGCATGAGGGCAGTTGTGTTCCCATGCTTGATGAACCTCAAGAATTACAGCATCCATCTTGAAATTTATAGATTCCATTAATCATTTTTTATTTTCATAAAAATAAAATGACTCCGTACATTTTAAACTATAATACTGTATGAAATTGACTCTTTCTATGGGTTAAGCGATAAATAGAACATATTGTTATATATGTACATAACAATTTATCCTCTTCGCCATTTGTTCTACATATCCAAATTGTTTCGCCATTTTTTCCAACGAACTTTTGCGTTGAGCCATTAAAAATCCGATTTATTAATCCAACTATTGGGTTCCTTACCAAATCCTAACGACTTTATATAGACTTGATTGCCACGTTTTTGTAGAATTTTTTAAACCAAATATACATCAGGATATTGAGCTCGAGTTATTTCTTCCTCATAGAATCCCCCCTCTATTGGTTGATTTTAATAATCGATTAGTTTATGTCACAGGGTGAGTATTCTTTACATGACTTACCGTAAAGACTTTAGTTGCCCAGTTGGAAGTATAACCTTTCTCAAATATATGCTTATATTTTCTTATAGAAACTTGGTCACTAATTTATTACTTTTTCGTAACTTTGAACTTTTTGTAGACTGTTTCGAGTGAGTCTATTAGTAGATAAGCTAGTAGTGCCCCTTCCGATAAAACAGATCGAGGTTTAAGTCCGTGCTAAATTACCAATTGTTCCTTGATCTTTTTTACTGGTGGCCAAATTGCTGACAGTCAGCATTTCTGTTTTACCTACAGTTGATAATTGTAGGATTTTCCCCTGCTTTGCCGACCGAGTCACTGGCAGTCGATAATTGTAGGATTTTTGTACTCTTTTATAGAATGTCTTTTTTTGGTAGAATGGCTCTCTATATCACCAACTTATCGATACTCAACTGTTTTGTTACTGCGCAATGACGTCACAGACAAGTTAACCTTGCTTACAAACAATTCTATGACATTTTGTTATGCGTAGAAGATCAGGTCATAGCCAAGTTTAGACTGCGTAATGATGCTACAATCCGGTTTTATTGCATCATCTTCGGTCACAAATGTCGTCATGAACAAGTTTCAACTTGTTTTGCCCACACTCTCGGAGTGGAAATTTACGATATAGAAGTCGGGACCTAAAATATTTTCCATCAGTCCTAAAAATCCATTTGTGCTCAGTAAGCTAGTGAAGACGCTCTTACAAAGGTGAGTCTTAAGTGGATTGTGTGTAACATAACTAAAATTTTTTTTGAATATAAAAAAAAATGAATCCATCACACGTAAACCGATCTGCTACGCTGGAAGATTTCATACCTGCTATCAAAATGAAGGATCTCTTTCTCGATACAGTCTACAAAGTCAATGAATTGAGACTCGTCAAAACGAGGAAATATACGTGAGCTGCTCTTGGATTATTGAAAAAAACGGATAGAAAAAATGTGAAGGTTTTTTTGCCCTCACGCATCACTAGAGTGTATCAACGAGACGATTATGGAGATCACTTCCATGAATGAGCCACAAAAGGCCAGCTAGTCCTTAAACATCTCGGTGGCAAATATAATAAATTTAAATTTACTACAATTGATCAATAGTACTGAATGCATAAAAAAAGCCTGAATAGATTATGTAAAATTAATCACTGTTGTACTCTTCTAAAGTTGAAGGATTCTATACGCATGATAAGCAGTTTTTAACAAAAGAAATTGCAATACTATCACTAAGTGATCAAACTTGTGATTTTTTACTCACATTCAAACCTCCTCTCAACAGTTATAATGAAATTATTCTGTTTCCGAGTGAAGATTTTTGGGGGCAAAGCCATTCTATACCTTAGGATTCCGGTAATACCAAGTATGAATACCTTGTCAGACAAACTGGACTTTTACAAGATGCAACTTTCATTTAGGTGTTGGGTGCAGAAAATGTAGAGTGGTTAAGTGATTTTATCAATAAACCTATAATTGATGTGGCTAAAATGGAATACATAAATTATCTGGAAAATAAAGAATTAAATAAAAAAAAAATTCGAATGTACACACATGGAAATGTACGACGCATGAAAGAGTGGTATAAGTCTCATTGGAGTCCATCAGAAGAGAAATCATTACGACTGTCTCATCAACTGCAAAGTTAACGGAAAATGTCACCAATTGACATTGCTTATCTTCATGAAAATGTTATACTACAATTTGCAAATTCTAAAATTTGTGAAATTTAGTCAAAATTACCAACACGACTACAAAAAGATAAAAGATTTATTAATTATTTACGATGCGAAGACCATTATAAGTCAGACAATGTCATAGAAAATCCATTTCCTTACAAGAAAAATTTTATAAGGTGTCGAGAAGAAAATAAATGAAAATTTATACAAAAAAACGTTTATTTCTTTTTTGATTACATTGATTAATTTAGGATTAAGTTTTTAAATCTTTCAAGCTGCTTCTCTCCAAGGTCTGGCAGTTCTAGATGGCCTTTATAACATCAATTTTCGTACTTGTCCAATTAATGGCTTATATTCTATGATGTGGTCGTAAACAATTAGACAATAAGCTAATGTATCAGCGGAAAATTGTTTTGATGATTCAAATTCCAGTTGAACATCAACAGGTCCAGATTTTAAAGATTCGTTTTGCTTTGAGCAATTAATTACGATTAAAGGTGATGTATCCAAAAATTGCTTTCTCGAGAGTAATGGCTCAGCTTCTCTGCCGTAGTATGATACTTGAAAATCTTTGTAAATGTCGTATAACAGTGCTTACTGATTGCGAGTCATGTCCAGATTCCTGTTGCCGTATGGATAAGACTGCGAATTGTGAAATAATTCAACATCTTTCAAATCACAGTAATCAAATTCACTTGCATCTCTTGTAGCGTCATTTTTATATGCCGTTTGAAATGCAAGTATAACATATTTAGGTTTTTTAAGTTGCGTTCATGTCTTCACAACCCACACATGTTCTGTTGTCCTTGGAAGCAATGGATATTCATACAATTCCCATGATCTGAAGCTTCGTGTTATTGCCGGATCTTTTGAAATAAAATTCAATAAATTTACTTTTCTAATATCTGAGACCGTGATGTAAGGAATTGTCCATTCAATTTTTATAAGGGAAATTTTTTCATTTGGATCAGCTGGATCTTGTTTTATGGAATTTAAATCTGTATTTGCACGCGTCAATACTAATTCGTGTTTCGGATTGACAAGAATTCGCTGATAATCTTCAGCAAATCCCAATAGAATCTTCAATGGAATAAAACTGTCAAAATTTTCTTCATCATCGTACAACAATTCATCATCTAACCAGCCGGCATTATACAAAGAATTTTTCTGTCCAGGCTGGAAAGATAAGTTGTCTTTCATGAGACTTGTAAGGCCGACATTTTTATTGCGATCAATTTCTACACCATAAAGTTCATATCGAATTTCTCAAAATAAATAGCATATATCTATATTTCCAAGTCTTGATGAAGCTGCGACTACTTGACCATTGAGCTTGGTAAATTTTCCAGTGATGTATAGAGAACTTTTACTCGGAAGTAAACACAAATCTTGATGTTGGACTGAGATGCGTATTTCATCATTGTTGTTGAATGTTGCAGAAGCGTATGGCTGATGAGCATGCACTTCATAATGTGAAATGGACTCATCAAATATCACGCCCCTATTGATAGCTAAGATTTCTTCTTCTGCAGCCATGGTAGTAGACATGCAAAACAGCACACTTTTACTTGATTCGTTTGTACGGTTTCAGGCCTCACCTTTTAGAAATAAATAGTTCTGATGACTTAGTTGTTTGGGTGTTTGTCATTGACTGACGATATTTTGGCATGGTAACTCAGTTTTATAGCTTTGTCCAAGGATTGGCTTATAAACAATTCCCATTATTTTACGGATTTCACATGTAATCGTATTGTTATTGTTTCTCCTCGAAGATCAACTGATTCTCCGTCTTGATCAACAATTCTCAATTGTATGTGATACATTGCATGCACGACGATTGGTAGATAAATGACGTTGGACGGCGCTTCAATGATTTTATATCCTGGAGAAACTGATGGAAAGATTTCATGAATTGTATGCACTAATTTATCATTCATGTCCGTGAATATTATAATCTGATTACTGCAATTGAAAAAGCATACGAGGAACTTTTGAAACTCGATGCTGTAAGTGATGATGTGATTCAGCCGCGGTGCAATATATGCACAGACAATATCGCGTACATGAATTCAGTGTTAGTGAATCGTAAAACAAGTGTTCATGAAAAACAATCGCTGCAAACAAGCATTATTCTATTGCATGCACTTCATGCCAAATCCTGTCAATTACGTGGACAAGTGGTAGGAGGAGATTTGAGTGTTAATCACTCAATTCGGTGGCAGAACCTAGAAAATGCTTTCAAGAATTACATTAAAACAGCATGTGTATAAAATCTAAGACATACGGACATCCGTACATTTTTGAGTGATGCGAAAGTTTCGGTAATTAAGAAAATTAAAGGAATACTTCAACGTAAAGGAATCTTGAAAGTGAGCCTTGTTGTGCAAATTTGAAAATGGGATAAAAGACCAGACAATTGTCGAAGTGAAATCTATCCAAACAAAAAGTGTCGAGATTTTACCGAGTACAGAATTCGATGACTGGTTCGATGATAAAGTAATTGAACCATTGTTCAGAAAACCCGAAAACTTCAATCACAAAGACAGTGGGTGGAGTTTGTATGAAATCGTTAATCTGACGATCAAAATTGCTCGGTATGTACCGCTGAAGGGAGGTTCATCAACATATGTCAAGTAACCTTTGGATATCCGAAATGAACTTGCGGTTCTCAGTATTGAAAACTTTGATGAATACTGTTTTTTGTGGTGCATTACTCCAGCTATATATCCCTTTGAAGTAGCTCATCCCGGAAGAACACCTTCATACAAGTGTATCAACGAAGAATTAAAGTATGAAGGTATACGATTTCCTATTGCATTAAAAGAGATTTCACGTTTTGAATCCATGAATAACTTAGTTATCAACGTGTACAGTATTGAGTCTAATTTTATCTATGAAGAATCCGCAAAAGGTATAATAATGCCTGTGTATTTGAGCAATAACTTTGAATCAGACATACCAACTATTGATTCTCTCCTTGTTGATGCTGAGATGGATGACGAAAATTTTCATCCCGTTTTCCACTTTGCGTCAATCAGAAATCTTTTACGCCTATTGGCACGTCAGATAAAACCAACCAATCATAGATCATTTCTGTGCGATCGATGTTTAAATCATTTTAGATTGCAAAAGTCATATGAAAATCACAAACTGGATTGTTTTAAAACTAATAAGATTCGAATGGAGTTTCCTCAGAGAATGAAAATCAGATTATTAGTTTCAGCAATTTTAAATGTAAAAACCCTGTAGCATTCGCAGTATACGCCGATCTTGAGTGTACTTTGGAGCCGCAAGAAGATGAGACGCAAAAGCATGTCCCACACAGTGTAGCCTTTTACCTTCATTGTACGTATAACAATAATTTATCACAATTCGAATTAAATCGTTCACCCACATGAATTCAATGGTTTATGGAAAAGCTGAAAAACATTGCATCGGAAGTAGATGGCTATTTAAAACATCCTCTTCCAATGACGCAACTAAATAATGACGAAAGAAGGCACCATCAATCGAATATCTCCCATATATGCGGGAAAAAAATCCATTCACTCAATGATAACCGCTATGACCATTGTTTTTTCACAAAATGAAAATGATGGATATGTATCTAATGAAGACTATAATCATGCTTTGAATGTTTGGAATAGATTTTCGATTAAAATACTCGGCAAATACTCCGATTTATACCTTAAAGACAGATGCACTTCTACTTGCCGACATTTTTAAAAATTTCCGACGGAGCTGTCAGAAAACATATGACTTGGATCCACTCCATTACTACACTGCTCCGGGGCTTGCTTTTGACGCAATGTTGAAACTCACGAATGTTAAGCGTCAACTTTGACAGATCCAGAAATGGTCTTATTCATTAAGAAAGGTATCCGAGGCGGCCTATCACAATGCTCAAATCGTTATGCGGCAGCTAATAATCGATACATGGGGTATGATTATGATCAGAGCAGAGAAGAATCATATCTCATGTATTTTTATGTAAATAATTTATATGGCGCAACAATGAGCATGCCATTACCCAAAAGTTATTTTGCATGGGTGCAAGAGCTAATCTCTGTTGAAGATCTTTAAAGAAAGCCCTTTTCGGTGATGATGATGATCTCGGTTATATAGTTGAAGTTGACTTGGAGTATCCAAAAGAACTTCATGATCTTCACAATGATTTGCCTTTGTGCCCTGAGCATTTCATTCCACCGAATCGTAAACAATCCAAATCGGCTACAACTCTATATCCAAAAACCAGATGTGTAATTCATTACCAAAATCTCAAGCAGTGTTTCGAGTTAGGTTTAAAGTGTACAAAAATTCATCGAGTATTAGAATTCAAACAGTCTCAATGGCTTAAACCGTAAATAGATAAAAACACAGAATGTCGTAAATAGGCAAGGAAAAATTTCGAAAAAAATTTTTATAAACGCATGAACAACGCTGTATTCGGTCAGACTATGAGAAATGTGAGGAAATACAAAGATGTCAAACTGGTCACTCAATGAGATGGCCGATATGGAGCTAGAGCTCTCATTTCAAAACCGAATTTCCATAGTGTTACCATTTTTGACAAAGATATGGTTATGATAGAAATGAGACGACTTAAAGTTTATTTTAATAAGCCAATTTGCATAGGTTATGCAATTTTAGATTTATCAAAAATATTTTTATATGATTTTTATTATAATTATGTTAAGGAAGATTTGTTAAATAATGCTTCCAAACTTCTGTATACCGACACGAATAGTCTTATATATCATTTTACTGTACCTGATGTCTATGAAATCATCAAACGTGATCTTTGCAAATTTCGTTCAAGCTTCTATATGATAACAACGAAGATGACGAAGAACAAGAATAAGAAGAAGACGAAGAAGATAAAAACGAGAAGAAGAAAGCTAAAGGAATAAAGAAGTCAACATTGCAAACCATCACGTTTGATGATTTCAAACGATGTTTGAATGGTCATGAAGATATTGTTAAAAAGCAGTATTTGATAAGAAGCGTAAAACATGACGTTCAAACCATTATACAACAAAAATTTGCCTTAAATTGGAATGATGATAAACGTCAATTGATCTACGATTCAACAGATAATCTTCCTTGGGGGTATCAAGAATGAAAGGCAATTCATTTATAATTTTTTTTATTTATAAATGTTACAATTTTGTTTTTTTATAAATAAACTTTTATATTTTGTTATAAATAAATATTTTTTCATAAATAACATTGCAATTCTTCATCTCTTTTGTAACTTTTCAAGCATTCGATTATTTATTGTATCAAGACGTTCAATTTCTTTCTTTTCTTCATCAACTTGTTGTCGTTCTTTGTCCGATAATGGTGTCCCTTTGACATTTTCAGCTTCATCATCTGTATAGCATGGAAATTTTTTAGCATCAAAGTACATTCTCTTCGCCATTTGTTCTACATATTCGAACTGTTCAGACATCGAACTTTTGCGTTGAGCCATTATAAATCCAATTTATTAATCCAACTATTGTGTTCCTTGCCAAATCCTAACCACTTTACATAGACTTGATTGCCACGTTTTTGTAATATTTTTTCAACCAAATATACGTCAGGATATTGAGCTCGAGTTATTTCTTCCTCATAAAATCCACCTTCTATTGGTTGATTTCGATAATCGATGAATTTATATGTCACAGGGTGAGTATTCTCTACTTTCCTTACAGTAAAGATTCCAGTTGTCCAGTTGGGAGTATAACTTTTCTCAAATATATGCTTATATTTACTTATGCGAACTTTGTCACTAATTTTAATTTTATTCCTCTTTTTTGCAACTTTGAACTTGTTGTAGACTGTTTCGAGTAATTTTTTTGCATTAGCTCGAGTCACATCGACAGGTTTCATTTGAATGGTACGATGTTTAGTATTATTATCGCATAATAGTAATTTTGGTAAAATGTCAATCCATTTGTTATTTCCACGAAAAGTAAATTCTTTCCACATTTTATTCTTTAACGTGTGATTAAATCGTCCACAATTTGATGCTTTTCGATTGCTGAATGTTGAATACATCTTGATATTATATTGCATCATGAGTTCTGTAAAATCTTTATTATGAAACTCCTTTCTCCGGTCGACGTGCAAATTTTAAGGTATTCTTTTTTCCTTTAAAATTGTTATCATTACAGCAGTGACATTTTTACTTTACTTCTTCGTCTTAATTGGTACAGCCCAAGCATACTACGCAATCGATCTAATTCATGAAGTTTAATTGTTTTATTTAATTCTTTCCGTAAAATTCTTCGATATTCTTAGGAAGATTCTATATGCTGTTCAACTTGAACATCAAGAGTCTTGATTTTTTCGATATTTCTTTCAATTGATTTCTTTGAGTTTGAAACCGATTTTTTCAAAAGACGTAATTAGATTTGAATAAATTTTTCAAATTGTCAATTTTTTTTTTAACAATCTCGAATGATACAAGATTATTTGGATCTACTAGCTAGGCAAGGTTGCATAATCGTTGATTATTTATATCATACTGATTATCAATTGTGAATTCAAATCCAATACCAGGTGGACCTTAGATATCACTTTTTTGTGCATCTTCCATCAACTGACGTCCGAAAATATCAACACTCATGCTCTCTCATCAAAAGCGAATTAACCAATGAGTTTTTTTTGATCAGCATGAAATCAATGTATAATTCCAGCTTTACGTAATTCTTCGATTATAGATATTATTTCATTGTTATGACCAAAATTTCCAGCAGCACGTGATGAAACAAGTAGTCGCAATCGATCAACAAGTTCATTTGGATCGTCCTGATAAACATAATCTAATAGTCGATTATGATTTGTCATATATCGGGGCAAACCTTCTCCACCTTTTGGTAAATATTTGCTTATAATATTTCGATACTTTTTTCAAAATTTATCTCCTGAGACTTCCATCAGGGTAATAATGCTTATGATATGCATGGGTGCTTTCTAAAATTTGCCCATAAGTTTTGTCATCACTCTCTGTAGCAATGGTTGGATTAATAGAATCCATGAATAATAATTCCAAGAGCCCAGGGGTGCTTTGATATTTATTATTGCCAATATAAATAAATTTATCATCAAATCTGGCTTCGGCATTACAAACTATTGAACGGTTTGTCAATTTTTTCACGCCAAATTTCGTATCTAATTCTTTGACTTGGCGTTTAGAATCGAATTTCTCAAGATCCGAAACTGCTGTTATTACTCTGATCGGCGCACTTTGATGGGCTCCACCCATTGGCATACTCTGAGTAGATGCGAAAGACTCATCATTAGTCATAATATCACCGTGCATGCTATAATTAACAGCATTGTCATTTGCTTGAAAACTCATGGGTTCTTCTCTTATCGGCTACTCTTTGATTGACTTTTCTTTTTTAATACTTGCATCAAACTCTTCTTTAATTGGTGCTTTCGCTACTTATTGTTGTAGAGGAGTCACAACGGGTTTAAACATTACATCCGTAGCTCGTTTAGTATATTCTCGACCATGTTGAATCGCTTCATGTTTTCGCTGTGTTGCATCACTAGCTCTTGCAATTTAATGCGAAATATCGGCTTTTTTCTTCACTTTTGTTGACTTCATATTGTCACTTTGATGGTCTCTACTCGAATAGTCTTGTTTTCCTTTTTGTCGATTAATTTATATATTAACGAAGCAATCATATCCCTTCTTAAAATGTCCACAATTTATTTTACTATCTTTATCGATAAGTACAAATCCGTCCTTATCCTTTTAAAATTTCGAGCGAAGATCTCGAGATTCTGTAAATTACATGTCTGTATTCACATGATCATCATAAATATGTTTTAGATTCATATCATCTTGTCGGAAAAGCACGAGAAAATTTGTATTATCTCGCACTAGATATTTAGGGATACGTGCATAAGTTTCACAGAGATAAAAACAATCTACATCCCTGTGTCGTCCTATACAAAAATATGCACGCACATTATCTTGCTCTTCGCATGCCACATCATCAAAAATCATAATTGAATTGGGTTTTGCTTGATCAGGTTTCTCAACCTCTATGTGTTTATTAAAAGAAAAATAACCCATTCCTTTAACGGGTTCAAGTAATTTTACTAAAAATTTATACATTGGTTGATGTCTAGATTTCGAATATAAATATATATTCTCAAATCGTAAACCATTCGTATGAATGATAAGGGCCAAGAGTGCATTTGTTTTCCTACAATTCGAAGGACCAAATATTACTCCGCGAACACTACTTGGCAGTAAACCACCATGACGTTGAATTTTTACAGTTTGTGGCACAACATTATCAAAATTTGGCACCGGTAATTGCATTCTCTGTTGCTCAAACTTCATCTCGATACCAACTGACGAGCTAGAATATGAATGCGCAACTTTTATAGATGTTGTCTCAGTATTGGAGACAATATAATAGAGCGCAGACATGGAGCTGGCTTGGTGAATTCAATCATCAATAAACTGCTATTCGAGTTGCATGTTTCCGGTTATCAGTACTGCCGACCTGGTACGAACTTACAAAAGAGATTGGCACGTGGAGATTCTGGTGTTAATTCGTTGGACGCAGCTTGTATAGAGCACGATATTGCATACTCGAAAAATCAAGAAAACGTAGAAGCGAGAAACGCTACTAATAAGGTGCTTTCTGAAAAAGCTTGGCAAAGAGTGTTTCCTGAAGACGCGAATCTCGGTGAGAGACCCGCTGCATTAGAAGTTACAAATATCATTAAAATTGAATCGAAATCCAGAATGAGCTTGAAGAAAAAAGTTGGAAAAGGTTCGAAGAAAAAACTTTCAAGACAGATTGTGGATTCAGCCAAGTTGATGATCAATTCGGGTGCTGATCCGGTAAAATCAGCATTTATAGCTGCACGAAAAGCTCAAAAAACAATCGGTGGAAAAAAGGATGTTAGAATTCCACGAGTATTACTTGTACTCACAAAAATTGGTGGGGTTCTACTACTTATACCGATATTTGCTGGTTTGAGTGCGGGTGGTGCTCTAGCTAGTGGAGCTTCAGGCATTGCGGAAGCAGTCCATAATGCTAAAGCTACTCAACGCCAATTAGATGGAGTAAAACGTCATAATGAGAAAAAGGAAGCAATAGCTTTGGGTCGAGGTCTACGCATAGAGCTACCATATCGAGCATTAAGTAACATCGATACTTTAAAGTATGCAAAAGTAATGAAAATTCCATATTTTCGTGGAGTTTTTATGAGGAATGATTCACCAAAATCAATACCCTGGAAAAATGAATCCGCTATGATTAATCTCCATAATAAAAATGGTGTAGGACTTACTGGGTGGCGTATTAAAAACGTAGGAATGAAGTCATGTACTTTAATAGATTTGAAAATTTAAAACCTCCGCCAGAACTTGGAAAATATCTCGATGATGGCAGCATACTTTACAATCATAGAAAGCATCAAGATTATTCAACGACAAATTGTGGACATTTATGTTCGAAGTTACTGAAAAGAATGAAAGAATTGTAAAGTGATAAAAATACTTTAGTTATTGATGATTCTTTTACAATAACACTGTCTGGACAGTCCTCCATATTGGAGGCTTATTATTTTCCGCTGATTGAATTAACAAAGTCCAAAAATTATGTATTGGGACTTGTTGAATTATTAACATGCAAGTTTATCCTAAATGTTAATCGAGGGAATGATGGAGTTTATTATGCAGTGAAGAATAATGAAAGAATCATCAGAATACCTACAGAGAGCTACGAAATTGAAGACGTTGAAAATTATTTGAAGAAGGCTGATCCTGAATTATCCATTACTATTAGACCTAACAACAATGAGTTACACAGTTAAATTTACAATGAAAACGCACTCATAAATTTTGTACCAGACGATTCGATTGGTCGTTTGTTGGTGTTCAGTTCACGATTTGTCCCTCCAAAGTCAAATCAAATATCCGATTCGCCGGTATCCAACTTGAAAGTAAATGCACTGAGAGTTGAGTGTAACATTACAACAGGAGCATACATAAATAATAAATTAATCCATACAATTCATGAATTCGTTCCATCAGTTTCTCCAGGATATAAAATCATTGAAGTGCCGTCCAACGTCATTTATCTACCAATCGTCGTGCATGCAATGTATCACATACAATTGAGAATTGTTGATCAAGACGGAGAATCAGTTGATCTTCGAGGAGAAACAATAACAATACGATTACATGTGAAATCCGTAAAATAATGGGAATTGTTTATAAGCCAATCCTTGGACAAAGCTATAAAACTGAGTTACCATGCCAAAATATCGTCAGTCAATGACAAACACCCAAACAACTAAGTCATCAGAACTATTTATTTCTAAAAGGTGAGGCCTGAAACCGTACAAACGAATCAAGTAAAAGTGTGCTGTTTTGCATGTCTACTACCATGGCTGCAGAAGAAGAAATCTTAGCTATCAATAGGGGCGTGATATTTGATGAGTCCATTTCACATTATGAAGTGCATGCTCATCAGCCATACGCTTCTGCAACATTCAACAACAATGATGAAATACGCATCTCAGTCCAACATCAAGATTTGTGTTTACTTCCGAGTAAAAGTTCTCTATACATCACTGGAAAATTTACCAAGCTCAATGGTCAAGTAGTCGCAGCTTCATCAAGACTTGGAAATATAGATATATGCTATTTATTTTGAGAAATTCGATATGAACTCAATGGCGTAGAAATTTATTGCCACAAAAATGTCGGCCTCACAAGTCTTATGAAAGGCAACTCACCTTTCCAGTCTGGACAAAAGAATTACTTGTATAATGCCAGCTTGTTGGACGATGGACAACAATTATGGGACGATGAATGAAATTTGAATATTTTTATCCCATTGAAGATGTTATTGGTATTCGCTGAAGGTTATCAGCGAATTCTTGTCAATCCGAAACACGAATTAGTATTGACGCGTGCGAATACAGATCTGAATGCGATGCTACAAGCTCCAGCTGATGTAAATGAAAAAATTTCACTTATAAAAATTGAATTAACAATTCCTTACATCACAGTCTCAGATATAAGAAAAGTGAATTTATTGAATTCAATTGCAAAAGATTCGGTAGCACGAGGTGTAGTTTGGCTAAAGGGCCTCGACGATCCATCTAGCAGCTGGCGCTGTGGTATGGCATTCGACGGGTGAGCGGCAGCTGTGTCACCACGCTCGAGAGTAAGAGTGGAGGGGCTAGCGCGTGGTAGGACCGAGTCCGCTTCACGCTGGCTGAACGCCGTTTCTAGTGCTCAGTTTTGCCCAGCTAGGGCCTACGCACGGGTGCCCTGTTGCTGCCGCTCGCAGCGTGGGAAAAGGAGTCTAAAGAAAGCTGCGCACAAACGTGTTACTGTATTTACGTCCACTACGCGCAGATATGTATGCGCCAACTTCCTTTTCAGCAACAGGCCTGGCGCATGAGCAGTATATTGTGCAAATGAGAGCGCAATAACACTGCAACTAATAAAGGCTTTGACAAAAGACAGCTATATGTTTGATCCTACACGGCACGTGTATCACACGCTAATGTATGACGTCGTTGCTTAGCAACGCGGCATGATGGCCGACCCATATACACGTGCTCATAGCAAATTATCTTTCCCATGCAAACGTAATTAAATATAATAAGCCACGCTGTTATTGTTTATAAAATCATTATATTTATTTCTTCTTCATTGAAATATTTCAATATATATTTACATTATTCTAACATAATCATGCCTCAAAAACACATAGTGAAAATTACAAAAATACGGGTTTGAGCGGTTGTGTAAGCTGCTATGACAACATTTGTAGTAGGGTGTGACTCGAGAGCATCTTCTCTATGTACGAATGACACATACGAAATATCATTATTAACACAGTGTAAGCGGGTGATATCGATCTCAGGATTTGTCAGTAATTCCATAAGCTTAACACGATTATTTACTTTTTCAGTTTGGGTACGATTTTCACGCTGCCCAAATTTACCCCATAACGAATTTAGAAATTATTTTGCAACTGACCGCAAACCGGGATTTTGTGTTATTTTTTCTCTTTCTAATTTAATGACTTCAGCTTTTTCATAATTTTCTATTGTTTCAGCACATGTTTGGCATAATACAAATGAGAGTTTACCGTGAAATCTTGCCGGTAAAACAGGATATAGAAGGTCTCGGGGTAGTAAGATAGTACATTTTACAAGCCTTTCAATCTGATCAAAATTACTTTTATTTTTATGAATTCCATCACATTCATTGCCAACATAAATTGTGGGATGAACAATGGGAAATTTACCTGTTTTGCACACGTAAGGATAAAGTGAGCATACATCAACATATTTAATTTTTTTAGATTCATTAGCATCACGTAATGATACAAAGTTTTCTGTACGGCCTCCAAAGAAAGCATCACGCGGTTTAAGAGGTGTATTTTGTAATAAGGGGTGAGAATTAATAGATATTTCCAAACTAGGATTATTTTTCAGAAACTGTCGGAAGGTACATTCCCACTCCTCAATAAAAGTATATCCTGTTGAACGTATTCTATTTAAAGTGGCCCGTGTTAATTCTAACCGCTGATCAAGTGTTTCACCTGTACAAAGTTGTTGATCTCTGTTTACGCGATAACACATTGTACAGCCATGCCAATAACATCCATGGAATTGGAATACAACTTTTTCCTGAGTTTCTGGATTATGATAATAACCATCGATTAAAGTACCACAAGGTAACCGGATCTCTTTACGGCGTGCAGCATGATCTATAATGTGACCACGCTTTTCTCCTGGAGTATTAACCATGAAATCGCTATTGATGATTGATTGGATGACCACCGATATCCACCGCGTGGCGGTAAAATGCCAATTGTATTAGATTTTAAAAATTTTTCTCTAAAAATTTTTGAGCATGTTGAGGCTAATGTACAACATTCAGAGAAAATACAGACGTCACCACATTTTAGTATCATATCTCTGAAAGCTATGCAGGCACGTCTTAACACGATAACGTCAGCCCGACAGTAGTGAATGAATTCTTTTTGAAAATTAAAAGTATAGTTAGCCTGTTTCTTCTCATTATACCATGTTATGAAAGACTCGCGTTCTTTATTATGCTTTGTATCAGGGGAGTAATATTTCATATCAGGAAGAGGAACTTCATAATTGATGTTTTCAGGAGTGTTAAATAAATGTGGAAAAGAGCCTTTAGTTATCTCACTGTCAAAACCGAATGCTTTAGGTAGAGCTCTTAAAGGCATTTGCAAATAATTCAAACTATCTGAAAATGTTACATTATCTATTGTCATGACAATAATCTTACTTCCGTTCAAAAAAAGGCTTGGAATACGTGTTTTTTTATTTTCTACTAAATAACGAAGAATAAACTGGCAATCAAAACTACGGGCATTATGGGCGATACATATTATTTTAGTAGAATATTTATATGTTTGAAATGCTAGATCTACAAGATTACTGATCGGGCTGTCATGAAACACATATTCACGTTTACCACAATATGCACAGTTTTGTAATAAATTATTATTTCCAGCACAAAAAACGCATACTTTCTGAACAACGCAAAGATTAGGGACATGTAATTTTGTCATTTTATCACCTTTAACATGTTCGTGTTGTTGTGTTTCGAAATCATAAAATAAAAATATTACTTTTTGAGTCCTCGTTGGTTCAAGAGGGCTCATATAACAGCAGTGATTCATTGGTCGGCTACAATCACAAATACGACAAAAAGATTCATTACACACGTGCTATTTCGTTTTATATGTACTGTATATTTTTAAATGAAAACATTTTTCAGAGACTTGTATTAGATTACAAATAGTTAAATCTTTATCTTTGCTTTTCAGTGAATCAGACCCCTTTAATAGATGTTTATCATAGCAGCTATCACTTACAAAATATCTATTACCTTTATTACACAATCGTTGTTTTACAGTTTCACAAACAGGTGCATTACCACAACGCGGACATTTAGAAACACAACGATGTAAGGCGGGGGCCGTAGCATAACTTTTATTGCAAGCCGCACAAAAAGAACGCGAACCTATTGCCGCACTGAGATTCAATATAGGCTCATAATGGTGTGTTTGCTGATAATATAAAATGAATAGGGTTTTGCTGATAGAACCATAATACTCCTCAACGACCCGCCGGCCATCAAATAAGGGTGGACTTCCTTTTCCTAAGGTGTAAAATTCGAAAACAACAATAGTCGTACCCTTGCGAGCAAAATATCGTTGGAAACCATTGATTTCATCAAGGCCACAGCCTTGACGGGGTATTTAAACGCCGGCTCTGCTTACTTGTTCTAAGGCTGCTTCATGCTGCAAATTACACCGCCGATCACACATTACCTTCCAACGTTTTTGTAGATTACCCGTACGGATTTCACCGCGTTCAGCATAAAGATCAGCGACAACGTGTGAGCGTGGAAAGTATAAATTATCGTTATTCGTGATACTTAATATAGAGCGCGTGAAAATATCTTTGAAAGTCAGCTTTTTACGACTGCGTCCTTCTACTCCACGAACAATTGAAACCGTCAAAAGAATATTATCGTCACTATTTAAACCACCGGCACTTTAGGCAATTTTGCAAAGTAGCTCACACAAATCGTTACTTGTATATTGTTGTGGTGGTCTAAACCAGACAATATTGGCCCACTGGTCAACTTTTCATAATTAATAGTGAAGGCTATTCTATGACGCGTTGTATAACCCTGTGTAATGTAGGTGGTAATATCAGTTAAAGCACCCTCAAACCATTCCAAATGATTTTGACTCTGGGGCGGTGGTGGTAGTCTAACTAGACATTCTTTACCTGTAATTTGAAACTTTTTGAAATTTTTTACCCGCTCTCTGTCGACAAAAAATCGCCGGCCTGGTAGCTAGATAGCCGCAAAATTGTCTGATGAGGTACTTGGTAAAAAGTTGACCTTGACGTTTGAGTCGAGAATTTTTTTTGCTGTAGATCTGGTTACAGCACCACCACGTTGAATATCTATAATTAATTTGTTAGTTGTAAACAGCATTATTCTTTACGTGGCCCCTAATCATAATAGTCAAAACCTACATAAATTTGAGCATTTTAATAGACATAAATTTAACATAAGTAAATTCAAAGATATTTACTTTCCGAGGATGATGATCTTGGTTCATGCTGTTGATCAGCATTCGTGTCCATTTCTAAATCCTGTACTCCATCATCGCTTTCCTCAAAAGTATCAGCTAATGATACGCTTGACTATGATGACTCGGAAGTTGGATGTAAACTGTCTGAAAGCATATCATCATCAGTTTCTTCTTCAGTATCAAGTCTATAAGGAATACTGATATCACAGCTATACTGCAAGTATGAACAGGAGGTTGTAGATGGTGCACTGTCATCATCGACGTTCCAAGGGCCGTGAAACTCGGCCATAATTTTATCGCCGTAATCAACATTGAACCATCGCCCTTTGATAAGATTCAAAGGTATGTCTTCAGGTTTTACGGTTAAAGGTGATGATCCGCGTACTTGAATCCAATTGTCTGATACAGCATCATAATAGACCCCAGTTGCTGTTGAAGTTGATGGTTGAGGCTGATCAATGTTAATAATGTTAGTAGAAGTAGGTGGTTGAGGATTTTCAATTCCAGCGACATGTATGTTTTCTTCAATTTTAATATTTTTAGCCTTAGGGCCACTATCTGTTTCTTCTTCAGTTTCAGAATTAGAAGCTAAGAGGATATATTTGTATCGCCGCTCTGTAACACAAAGACTTTCAGAAATGTACATCATTTAACTGGTACATAAACGTTCAGAGCTTCTTACCATATTGAATTAAGAACATCTTACCATAATAACGGAGAAAGGGCGAAACACACGTAGCATTTCCTTTAATACTGCTCATTAATGCCTCAGCGGCTTCATACATAATCGTAAAATTCGATGTCAACAAACCACGTGTATATGCACGGGCTAATAAGCGACATGACACGAGTAAAATAATAAGTCTAAATAGTCCAAATAAACACGAGGGCGATGGATTATTCCATCGTTCAAGTCTAGACTCGGGATAGAACCGAGCAATCGCTAGGGATCGATCACGAAGATAACGCACAAGCGTTAACAAAGCAATCATGAAAGGTATAGTGTTCGAATTATCCATTTTAAATAATGAAAGAATACACTTCTACAACTAATTAAAAGCGAGAGAATGTGCTCACTTTGAAGCTCTTCAGGGACTGACGATTAAAGAATTAAATTTGAAACTGCATCTGCAATTGTTTACATATCGTGCATATTTGTTGCTCTTAAAAAAAGAAATATAATATTCTTCCCTAAAAATCTTATGAATGCTAAATTATTTAAATCTTCGGTAAATATTTTTACACTAGCAATATAGACATAAAATAATGCATTTCTAAAATTCTTACGTGTGCAAAAACTATATTCAAGGTTATTTACAGCGAACGCTTGATGTTGTCGAAATCAGCGTTTTTCAGAAGTCTAAGTTACATATTCGACGGGGAGGGGCTACAATGTTTCAAACCACAAAACCTTACGAACAACTCATTTAGTCTCGTATCGTTGACAGTGAAACAGCCAATAGTTATTTACAAAGCCTTACGAACAGTCCGTTTAGACACGTCTCGTTTATAGTGAAACAGTCAACAGTTATAACATGTCATCGTCACCGAGGCAACAATCTGAATCTTCGACAATCGCCGCTCAACAGGTTGAGATGGATACTTCCGAAGCATCATCACAAAAATATACATCGTGTGGAGAAATCTTCAAGTTCCTGTTTTTAACAACTTATGGCTTAAACGTATCATGATCAAAAGCAATAATCACGGGTGTGCGCTGGAATCACTTCAGCAATAATTTCGAAGCTTGTGTATTAATCGTTGACACTAAATGTTCAGGCGTACTTTTTAATGCTGAAAATTGGTTAGAGTTCATGGAGAATCTCTCACAATTGATTAAGTGCTTTGACAACTCTGATTATGATTACCGTAAATTAATCAATAAAGAGAACAGCTGTGCTGGTTATTCATATACTTTTATGGTTCTGGGTAGAACGGAATACGGGAACCAAATGCTGAAAATCCAAGACTACTAACAACTCATCGCACAATGCATCTCGGCAATTCTTCATACAAAGAGGTACTCTTGAGTACGTTGTACGTATAAACAATTTCATTCAAAAACGCTTAGAGCAACTCCAAGCAATCATACCTGTGATCACTAAATGCGTAGTGTTGATGGTCGCAGCCCTAAAAAAGGAAATACCCGCAATTCAACATACTATCAATACTATACAGTTGCCTGTTAATTTAATATATACATTTGGAGCCAATTACCTTCAACGTGCGGAAATAATGACAAAAATTCTTGAACAACTGGAACCTACCTACAAAACATCAACGTTTGTCTCAGTTATGGACGTCGAGATCATCGCTCAAGAATTGTGCCAGCTTATTAATGAACACGTTGTGAGTGAAGCGATACTTTTATAATTTTTATGTATTTTTATCATACCAAGGGTAAAATTGTGGCAATTAATTTTTATACAAACATTTATGTATCAAACTGTACTATGATAATAAAATGTCAATAAAAATGTATTTCACCTTATTCATACATTTTTTGAGATTTTAATTTTTATTAATTTCAGGTTGCTTTTTTGAAAATATTATCTAAAAGTATATTTTAATAACACCTTTTTAATTTTCGTGGAGTAGTCTCTTGTGACATATCAAGAAATGAGAGTCGAGTGTGGCACCAGCTGTTAGTGTCTACCCGTTACTACCTCAACAACATTACGCGGCTGTTCTGTCTTAACCACATGAGCATTTTTGTCTGTTTGAACCTAGGCTGGGCGTTTGCTACAATGAAAACTTATTCTTAGCTCGGATAGGATAGTAACGTGTTTCTTCAGGTAATAGGGTCTTGAGTACACAAATGTTTCATTTATTAAAAACCTTAAAAATAGTACGATATATTTTATAACAATATAATGCATTTAGGTGGGCCCTCGTTGAGTCATCGACGGCGTCATAACTGGAAAATAAATTTTTTGTTAACATCTCTTTGCAATTAATAAATAGTAAACAGCTTACAATCAGTTTTCAGGGGCTATTTGAAGGTCGTAGCGTTTGACTACAGCACCTTTATCACTACTATAGGTGCATAAGTGATTGTCAAAATAAAATTTGTTGATTACCTTCCTGTCTAGGCCAATTTTTGACAATTCTTCAGACGATCCCCAGATAGAAACATCATCAAAATCTTCGGCTACCTTTACAGGATCCAAATGAAGATGCAGCATGATCGGTTCACGTCTATCTTGACGGTAATATACAAGACTCCAGCTGAATTCACGTTCACAACGCGCAGCGCTCAATTTATAGAGTTCGTGTTTGAGCACTGTCTTCCACTGCTCATGTCCATAATCTGGTTTAGATCTAAATTTGTGTTCATACACCTCTCGCATCGCCACCTCGCATTCAATTGCTGCAATTTTAACATTCGTTAAGTCTTCACCTCTCTGAATATCCCGGGTAAAAAATGGAAAATTCCGAGCGAAATGATAGTATTCATGCGTTAATTTCCGTATTTTTTCATGATCTTCACAAAACCGACCTTTTCATAGTAAGG
Source organism: Chelonus formosanus (assembly GCA_028641665.1). NCBI lineage: Eukaryota > Metazoa > Arthropoda > Insecta > Hymenoptera > Braconidae > Chelonus > Chelonus formosanus. The sequence continues at coordinate 8,810,806 of CM054002.1, forward strand.
TATTACACTCTAGATCACGATAAATAAAAGCTTTACACTTACGTATCTTTCTTATGGCTAAGCTCTCCAAAAAATGATTAAACTCCTGCCGATATTTTATCACCGTTTATCTATCACAGCAAATATCGAACATTAGCCACATACACCTCACAATGTACTTTATAAATTTAAAAAATATGTTTATCACAAACTGAAACATTTCAAATAGGTACTTTATTGCTTTGACCGTTATGAAAGACTTTTCGCTACTAATGCTCATTTATTATATTAATCATCTAGAAAAAATTTCCGCTGTTTCAGAGACCTTCTTAAAAGATCATATGACCATGATGATGATAAGACCTATGTTGAGCGTCAACAAAAAGATGTTGATGACTAGGCATTTCTGTATATATCTCTTAAAACTTTTATAACATAAATATCGTAGTCATTTTTATAAGGGACATTTATAATTATAGATCCGCGCTGGAAACATCCTTGGACTTCGATCATCTGTGGTCCTACAGGGTGCGGTAAAACTGTTTTCGTAAAAAGATTTATTCGCGCTATAAATCACATGTGTGATACACGGTTCTCAAGAATTATATTCCATTATGCTGAATGGCAAGAAAGCTATAATAATTATCTAAAATTTCTACCCCTTTAATTTAAAGAAGGACTACCAACTAATGATGATTATACGTCCGATCACACACCAAAATTAATTATTATTGATGATTTTATGCGTGAATCATTAAGTAGTACAATTATTGACCTTTTCACGGAGGGCAGTCATTATCGTAATTTGAGCGTTATATTTATAACACAAAATTTATTTCATTAGGGAAAAGGCCAACGAGACATTTCTTTAAATGCTAACTACATTGTAATTTTTAAAAACCCCCGTGACCGCTCACAAACCCAACATTTAGCCCGGCAAGTGTGTCTAGAAAACAACCGCTATTTCCAAGAAATATATTATGACGCAACAGCTCAACCGCACGGTTACTTATTGCTAGACTTAAAACGATGAACACCTAAAAATTGTCGCTTCCGCACATGTATTTTTCCAGAGGACCCAAAGCACTATGTTTATGTGCAGCGTAAATCTATAAATAAGAGCGCCCATAATCACAATTTACCAGCTGTTAGTTAGTAATGGCTACGAATGCATCACGAAAGAAACAAGCGGCAATTCTCAGTTCTTTATTTTATCTAAGCAAAGAACAACGCACCGCTATATTACGGAAAGCTGATCCTCAACTGGTGCGATATATATGTGAATGTGCTCTTTATATTTTACGGGGAAACGTGTCATTGACAGCTGATCAAAAACGTAAATTAATGCGCCACGCTTCTCTTTTACGACGTCTAGCTTCACGTGGTAGTGCCAGAAGGAAGAAAAAAATCATTTTACAAAACGGGGGGAGTTTTTTACCTGTTCTTTTGGCACCTATTCTTGGTGGCTTAATATCATAACTGATTAATGGCTAAAAATGGAGCATGTTAAAAAAATGGTTTTAATACCTGAAGAGACTGTAAAGAATTATTAAGTCGCAGACACAAAATTATTGATGAACAGGTCAGATAAAAGTTATGATACCGTTTTAACGCAGCTTGATTAAGAGATGAATGAAATATTATGCTCTACAGCTTATCAGAATGAACGTAAGAAGTGAAATGCCTACTCACAAGTATTGGGGAGGTATTTGCGCCTAATCAACCATGAAAGTCGCCCTGCCGTACGTCCGCTTTTGACTCAAAACGACAATAAAAAAGCGTCGCCGTATGACGGCGAAACAGATGAGTCAATATATAAATCGCCTGATCATAATATAGATCAATCTGTTATTGACAGTGGGCCGAAAAAATTCCAATCAAAAGCAAAACTTCTCTACAGGCGCTGAAAAATATGCCTGATAATATTATCTCATGGGATAACTCAGGCATTGTTAGTATTGAGGGTCGAGTCATACCAGGCTCAAATATTATAGATCTTTTAAATAACGCTATGAGGTCTAGAAAAAATGAATATGCTATAGGAAGAGACCAGTTTGTACGTGTTATTCATAACAGTTACGTGCCACGGGAGTACATAGGCAATAAAGAATTACTTGATCCTGAAAAAGCAGAAATGTCCACACCGACAGGTGTATCACGAAGACGACGGCTTATTATACCGGATATGATAGCTGAAGGCTCTTCATCAATAAAATCACAAAGTGAGTCCGAGCTCTATGCTGCCGCTAATTTGTTGAGTGCTGGTAGCAGTAGATCTCAAATAGGCTCTGGGATTTCCAAGCGAAAGTGTAAAAATAAATGGTTAATGGAATTTTCGTTTAAGTAATGGCCGCTTTCAAGAAGATATATTACAGCCCTGAACATTCGGCCAGTTTTGCTGGCGCGAATCAGTTGCTAAATTATACAAAAAACATACATCGTGATAATGTGAAGGAATGGCTAGAAAATCAAGATGCTTAAGTCCATGTAATAGATGCATTAGTTAGTTAATGAATACACTTTTCAATCGTTTCAACGAATTTACATTGCTATAAACAATTTGTATTTATTGTAATGTCTGAGTGTATTTCAAACATTTTCTATAATTATTTAGTATATACATATATTTTTAAAAAAGGTTAAAAATGAAACTCAATGATTGAGGTTCACAATTATTACTTAAGTTTTTTTTAAATTTCGTTAAAATAGAAAAGATTTCGGAGAATTTTTGAAGAAATCATCTTTTAGACATTTTATTGCTTTGGAAAACCCACGTGGCGAAAAAGCAATAAAAGTTTAAAAAAAGAGTGCGTGACGAAAGAAGAGCATTAGCTTTCCAAAAAAGGAAAGGACCATGTGAAGGGACTTGTGTGCGCCTGAAGCAAGGGACTTCTAATAATGTCATCCTCGACTAAATAAATACGTGAGATTTGATGCATCAGTCAGTTGTCGGAAAAACAAGATCGAGATCAGATCATCGTGAAACATCGCTCGAAAATTGTAAGTCTTATTTTGTCTTGTATCAATAATTTTGTTGAAGTTAGTAAATTTTTATGTGAAGCCAATATAATTTTTAAATTGTTAACAACGAATATTTGAATAAATTCGCAAGTTAAAACGAGAATATTACGCTGACTGGAGCATCAACGGAGTACCAATTAATTTAAATACATTTTTACCTGAGCGAAAAAAATCATCTGTTGGTAACGTTTTAATTGAATTCTTTTAATAATTTTCATTGAATAAACTTTGTTATTGTTTTACATAAATCACACATTTTTACTTTCTCTATCGAAGATCCCTTCATCCCTGTCTATTGGTCGAAAGGCTAGGACTAATAAGAAGAATTTAAAGTCTCTAAGGTTAAGCATATGTATCTCATATTGACACCTTTAAAGAGCAAAATTACATAACATTATTAAAAGTCATATTTATTTATGAAAAATAATGTTTAGTTAATATCGCGTAAATGTTGGAGTAAAATTGCTATTCTTTTGCTTAAAAGTATTTTAAATCGTTAAACTTGTCATTCATTTATTATTAGTTTTATTGTTATAAAAAGGAAGGGTTTGACCAAATTCGTTTTAACTTCTTTTAGATCTTTTTTATAACAATTTCTTTCAAAAAAATCTTCGTTGAAGTCAATTTCTCAGTCCGTTTTCGAGATATCAAAAATAAAAAAATGCTGACGTCCGTATATACGTACATACACACATCATTCTAAAAATTGGTCAGTATGCTTAAAATATCTCGAAACGTGGAGATATGATGAGAATTCACGTATCACTAATCGACCCAATTTTCAATAACTTCTTAATGGGAAGTTAATAAACGTATATTTACAGATGACGGGGCATTCCATTTGATTTCAATCCTTTTTGCTGTTTTGAAATTCTCTCTAATAATTCTTCAAAAATGAGAACTTGGATATTTGTAGAGTCATTTAGGACCTGTACATTGCGCGATGTTTTACTTTTATCCGATGATAGCAGTTTTTGTAGGATACTTGAAACTCTTAAAGAAAACTTCTGAATAAGATTGATGCTAGCTAATGTTCATTTAATATTTCAATCAAACATGCAATTTACAATTTCTCATACACATTTACGAAATTTTTTCATGGAACAATTGATAGAAACAATTTTATGGTTTTGCAAATATGGCAAGTCGGACTTAGCGCAATTTCTTGATCTCAAACATTTTTTGAATGAAGAAAAATTCAAGAATATCGGACTTTCAAACAACAGTGGGTGCACCAGCATATTCAAGGCGTTAGGACAAGAAAATTGCACGTTCCTAATCTTTGCGTTGTTCAAAAGGTGGGCATATATTGTACAAACAATAATGATCTAACCCTAAGCAGCTCTTTCTGTGGTAAGCGTGAGTATATATTTCATGAAAATCCTGTAGGTAACCTTGTCAATCTAGCATTCAGTCGATATAAATTATTTAAAAAAATAATTTGTATTGCGCATAATGCCCGTAGTTTTGACGTTCAATTTATTCTTCGTTATTTGATAGAAAATAGGAAAACACGTATCCTCAACTTCATTTTAAATGGTAGTAAAATTATTATCATGGACCCTACCTAAAGCATTTGGTTTCAACAATGATATTAGTGAAGGGTTTTTTCCTCATTTATTCAACACCCCAAAAAATATCAATTGTGAAGGGCCCCTTTCTAATATGAAATATTATACCCCCTATGCAATGCATGCAAAAGCACGCAAGTCTTTTATATCATGGTATAATGAAAAAAAAACAGTCCAATTACATTTTTAATTCTTAAAAAGAATTTATCCATCGCTGTAGAGCTGATGTAACTGTTTTAAGATGGGCTTGCATACATTTCAGAAATATAATACTTAAATGTAGTGACGTATGTCCTCTCACAGAATTCTGCGCCTTAACATCAACATGTTTAAAAATTTTTGAAAGCTGATACAATAGGCATTTTACCGCCTCGGGGAACGTATCATGGTCCTCTAATCAATCACCCATAGCTATTTCATGGTTAAGTTTTCGGGAACAAAAATGCGATCATATGATAGAACATGCCGCTCGTCGCAAAGAAATCCGCTTACCCTGTGGTACTTTAGTAGATGGTTATTATCATAATCCAGAAACTCAAGAAATAATTGTATTTCAATTTCACAGTTGTTATTGGCATGGTTAAAAATAGAGATAAAACACTCCGTCACAGTGAAACCATTGATCAGCGCTCAGGATTTACACGCCCTACTTTGGATAGAATACGCTCATTGGGTTATACATTAGTAGAAGAGTGGCAGTGCAGTTACAGACAATTTTTGGAGAATAATCCTAGTTTAGGAATATCAATTAATGTACATCCTTTACTACGAAACATGCCTCTAAACCGTGTGATGCTTCTTTTGACGGGTGCACTGAAAACTTTGTTCTGTTACGTGATGTACATGAGTCAGAAAGAAATAAAATGTTAATATATGCTCGCTTTATCCATTCGTTTTGTAGAACAGGAAAATTTCCCGTTGATCATCCGACAATTGACGTCGGTTTTGAATGTTATAAATTAGTACCAGATGAAAATGATTTTTCTGCCGTTGGGGGTCTTGTGAAATGTTCGATTTTACCGCCCCGTGATCTTTTACATCCTGTTATACCATCAAGATTCCACGGTAAACTCCTTTTTGTATTATGTAGGACCTGTGCCGAAACGAGTTATCAAGGTCATTGTTCTCATAACGATATTGCTGAACGTGTGTTATATGGTACCTGGGTCGTTAACGAAACACGTGAAACTCTAAAAAAAGGTTATCGAATCTTAAAAGCGATGGGAATATGGTAATACGAGATGATTCAATATAACAGGGATACAGGTGTACGTGGTGTTTTCACTGACGACATCAACACTTTTTTAAAAATAAAGTAAGGGGCAGGTTATTGGTCAAAGTCATGCGAGAGTCATCCTACCGAACAAAAATTATACATAGAAAATTATAAAAAAGCTGAGGGTATCCAATTAGAGGCTGATAAAATAATGCATTCTCCTAGTTGAAGATCGGTCACAAAATTATTTTTGAATTCTTAATGGGGTAAATTTTGCCAACGTGAAAATCTTAAAAAAACGGTGATTGCAACTGATCGTGCGAAACATATGGAATTATTAACAATTCCTGAAATTTATATTACAGGTTTACATTGTGTTAATAGCTCTGTTTTATGTGTTTCACATGTACAAAAAGAAAGATCTCTTGACTCGCACCTTACGACAAGTGTTGTCATAGCAGCTTATACAACCGCCCAAGCTCGCTTAAAATTATATTTCTATTCAGAAAAATCGGGTGATCGTGCACTTTATTATGTCACTGATTCAGTTATATATGTATCTAATGAGAACATCATTGATCTAAAATCTGGTAACTATCTCGGGCATTTAACCGATCAGTTCGAAAGTTATGCCGTCGGTAGTTATATAAAATTTTTTATTTCTGCGAGCCCAAAATCTTATGCATATCTCGTACAGAAACATGATGGATCAACGGTTGAGGTATGTAAAGTTAAAGGTGTGACATTAAATTATACAAATAGTAATTATATCGATTATAAAACAATACGATCACGAATTACTGGTGAACGTACAGAGCCCATTGTTATTCCTTTTGATGCTATTAGAAGAACGTCATTTACTCCGGTTATTACACGCCATGAGACAAAAACAACTCGAATACAAAATGAAAAACGCCGTGTCAAAGACACCTTTTCGACACTACTTTTCGAGTATCGAATAAATAAATAGATGTAACATAATAGTACATTGTGTATCGAGGGACCTAAGTACCCTATTATTGTCTCGGGCCGTTGACGTTAACCGACGCGTGCGGCGCATGAGCCGTAGGCGAGTGCGTGACCGCACGACTCGTGCTCACGTCATCGTGACCGAGGCGATGATAGGTTAGGTCCCGTGGTGCACACGGAACTTTATATAAAAAAGGTTATGATAAGCGTAACTTATTCTCGCCGTAGAGAGGAATCTAAGTACCCAATGAGCGACACGGTAAAAAAGGTTTCTGTACAGTTTTTGTAAACAAACAAAATTACATAACGTCATAGGATTTTCCAACGATTTACTTAGTCCGTCATTGTTTGTTCTAAAAACCTGAAAAAAATTTGGTGTTTATCTGGAATTAATCATTATTACGTTTTCGCGTACTTAAGTAACTAGGAATTTAAGTAAATATTACTTAGGTCCCACTTTACTTCACTGGTCGATAATTGGCAACTTAGGTCCCTCTCTACAGGCATAATAAGTTACGTTTATCATGACTGTGTTATATAAAAAATATTATAACTTTAGAGTGCCGTACGAAGTAATTTTTGATATGAATTTCCACGACATAATACTTGAAAAATAATGTAAAAGTATATGCAACTTTAAAATGAATAATTAAATGAGCATCTCTGTTTACAATGAAAATAAAGTCATTTCTAAAGACACGTGCTTATACATGCCACAGTCGATAGTCTGCGTACAACTGTTGAAAATATGCAAAAGCGTTTGTGTGCAGCTCGTACAGACACCGGTCATTGGCTGCAAAGAAGCTTCTATCGGACCGTGGAAAACTCTTGGACGGAGAGGCAATGACACGCCACCCGTTCATAAGCCTCCGCCTGACGGGTCTGAACGCTAAAAACTGCACTTAAACAGCCCGCAGCGACGGCATCTGTCGCACCACCCATCACCTCCCACTACTTGCATCGAAACAACTGCCTGCACACAGGCACTGCCAGCGTATCCGATCAGCTAGACGTTACATTTTTTAACGTTAGATGGCACGTCGATGCTCTTTAATTCATCTCAGGCTTTTAATTGCAATATAAGGCTCTTGTTATGCGCATGCGTCAATAATACATGAATATTAAAATCATTTCATGTAATTTACGTACTTATTGTATTTCTTATAATTATAAACAAGGCTAATTACAATAAAAATTCTAATTATACAGCGATATCATTAATATAATTATTTCTACATATATAAATATATACAACGACTTCGCGCTACGCAACTACCCCTGCCACCCACGGCATGGCTCCGACGGACACAAGTTCATCCCTACTTTAGGGTGGGAATTGGAGTGGGGTCCGCAAAAGTTGTCCCATACTACTTACGATTCTGTAATCTGCTCTTAATAAAAATCACTGCAAATTTTTTTATAAAAAACTGATTCGAAGGAGCTTCGAATCTCTGAATATCAACTAAGATATCCATTAAATAGGTTTGATGTTACCAGTTTAGAGATTTCACACTAATTCATAGAACTTTGAAAATGTATTTTATCGAAATTTTTTAAACGCAATAAATTCTATGTCTCATTTGTTCTGGGAAATCGGCCATCTATGGGTATTGTAATAAACAGAAAATAAAGACTTTTTAATTATATGACGTCACTTGTTTTGAAAAACGAACAGAGAGATAGAAATCAAATTTATAAAAAACATTTTTCTGGAAATTAATACTTGACGTACTTTTCTGGGAATGAATTTTTCGAAAGCGACAAAAGAGATTGCGTTGTTAGAAAATATTTTAATAATAATCCGCTAAAGTAACAGCTACATATAAACGAAACCGATTGCTTACAAGTCAGTTCGGCTACAGAAATCTACGTGTACACAATTGAGTGAAACTGTAGAACATTGATTTGTAGATTGTTGAGTAAAGGACATATAGATACTATCGCTAAAACTAGAAATAATGCTTATAAACCTATGAAGAAAATAAGAGAATCCAACACATCAAAAAAACACAAAGTGAAAAAGTGAACGTCAGTAAGGTACTTTCGTAAACATATTCTTACTTTGGATGATGAATTTGATATTTTTTTCCCACCACGACATTTCAAAGATATAGTTTTATTTGACCTTCTATCAACGCATATAAATACGAATGATTGGCAATGCAATATTTCGGTGGAAACTGCAATTAGTTCAAATTCTCCTTCAAAAAACATGAAGTCAATATCAGAGAGGATTCCACATAGCGAGCTAATTAATTTAACACAAAGTACACTTGATTATTTCAATGTTATACAAATGAATTGATGTCAATAATTATAGAATAAATTTTTTTTAAAGTTTGAATATTTTCTGACATTTACTCATAGTATCTTCTTACGGACGACACATTTATAGCTGAATTTCTCTGAAAATTTAAAATCGTGCACCCGCTACATAACAGCTAACATACAGTGCCACATAATGGCGGAAATTGATAATAATTACACATGGATTTAAATTAATTCAAACCAATGAGATAACAATGCTATTGAGCAAGAAAGGTCAATAAGAGTTATCACTTGGCAGTAAATAACAGTTACCAAAAAAACTGCATGAAAATTCAAATTTTTTCCCCGCCGTGCTAGTGCCATCTACCAGAGATCAGTAATAGTTACTGCTTGAGATCGATAGCACATACCAGCAAAAAATTATAAAATAATTTAAATGCTTCACCTGCCACAACTGCAGCGTCCCCTGTATCGGTAACTATTACCAACTGTTGGTAGGTACTAGGGGAAAATCAGCAACTACACCAACAATCCGTATCTTTGTGACTCTTGTGCGAACTTACCGTCACGGTCGGCATTAGTAGAGTGATCCAGAATCCTCCGACCTATCGACTAACTTTCTACCACTTTTAAAGCCTTTCCTTTGATTTTGCTGTTGATTATTTTGGCTTGGACTGTAGCAGCATTACCATGAGTGGGTACTACACCAACAATTTTCCTGAAAAATACAATTAGAATGTCTCAAAAGTAACATACAAAAAACAAATGGAAACATCTTATTAATCAGTTCTTCTGAACAATACATTTGTCTATTAACTATACTCTTCTTGAAAATGATTTAACTCAGATACAAGACATTGCTATAATACGTAATTTTTAGAATTTGGTAATCTGAAAAAAACTTTTATAAATCATTCTTTCTAAATAATCGTAATATATAAAACATAAAATTTGTCCATCCGGCAAAAACTTTTGAATGGTAGCTCCGATCACCATCAAATTTTCACACGACATATATCTCGATAAATAAGAATAAGTGTACGTATTCATTTTTCCAGTCACACATCCCTTCATACACCCATGCATAAACATAGATATACATAATTTGATTGATCGTATTTTTTGGGGACAAATCGTATATACAATGCATTATCTGAGGAGAGTATCAAAATTACATTAGTCTGAACGCATAGTTTGAGACACTCACAATCTATGTAGCGTATCATTTAAGGACACAGCGTTGCCATTGTAATCAAAATGTTCGACTATAAATCAAAAGTAACCAGAATTAAGTGTAAAACTCCACTGTAATTGCATACGCTGCAATTACAGGGCGATTTTTTCCCCTTTAATCGGCCGAAGGCTGCACGAGAATTTTCAAAATCAAGAGGGGGATACCAGTTCCTTATCCATGAATGTAGATGAACACACCCAACGCATACTTTAAGGACTAAGGCAATATACATACATACATACTCACACACTCATGCGTACACGCATACATATACATACATATACCCAAACTGTATTTTGAATGAAAATCTATGTAAAAGAACGATTTTTTAGCAGAACGTAATGTATTCGCCAAAAAAAACATTGAATCATCAAAATTCATAGTTTGGTTGTTTACATAATAAAAAAAAATTATGAGAAAAAGATTCGAAAAATAAATAATTAAAATGAAAGATTCGGAGTTCACATCTTCCGAAGAATTAGACAAATGGTCATCTCAGAGTCATTTGGAGTAAGTAATTTATCAATCGAAGTTTACGATACGGTCCAATAGAAAAATAATTTGAATAATAAAATTAAATAACCAACCTAAAGTATTTTCAAATTTCAAAATGACGGATGATTATCACATCATTTTTCGTATTTTGAGAATATTTACAGATTTTTTTGAAAAAATCTTATATAAAAGAAGAATGAAAAATAATTGTTGTGTTGAAAAATTTATTATGAATAATAAAAGTGAATGAAGAATCTTAATCCTTCTCGTTCATCATATCAGAGACATGAATGATCATTCAATTGAAAACAACAATGTGAGTTTAATAAATTTCTTTATTTATCATTGAAAAGTATCGAATATTGAAAACTAATGATAAAAATAATTACATCTAGGTTTTGAAGCTTTTACAATTCAAAATTAGGGCACGACATAATATTTGGAGAAGATTTCAATGAAATAATGGGATTCGTATATGTAGTTGAGAAGATAAAATGAACTATAGAAAAAAAATATATATATATAACATAAAAATTTACAGTCATACACGCTTAAATATTTATATACATACATGCCTACATGCATATACGTCAATTATGATCATGAAATTGGCTACGTCACACATAAAAATTTATACACACATGCATTTAAGTCAATTATGTTGAATGCATAACATTGTTAGAATAAATAATTGTAATAAAAAAAAACTTTATAAATATAATTTATTGAAAAGTAAATTGTTTTGATAAATAAATTTTATGTGTTAATTTCATTTTATGATGTTCTCAATTTGAGAGAAAAAAAAATCTTATGAGGATTATTTATTCTCGAATTATAAAATGCAAGCTAGAGATTTGAAGTCTATAGAGCGGCATTGCTGAGTATAACGGGGGCGCTGAGAACAACCCTGACCTTGGCTATGGGCTGCCTACTGAACATCCCTCCGCCAGAGATAATGGTGGAGGCGCTAGCGAAGAGGGTGGCTATCTGCTTAAGAAGCAATAGACAGTCGAAGAGCTTTCGGGCAGGGCATGTGGAGATACGTGCCTTAGAGGACCCAACGGGACTCAATGACAGGTCGATCGACCGCTGCCCCAGGAAGCTAGAGTTCTCACCTGGGTACGAGGACCTAGATAGAGGAGGGCGAGGAATCGCTCACTCCAAAAGAGCCTGTCTGGTATGTGGATGGGGGGAAGACCAAGGGGGCAGGAGCCGGAATATAGTGCAGCGGACCACGGGTGGAGGAATCCTACATCCTGGGCCGGGATGCGTCCGTCTTCCAGGCAGAAATCTACCCAATCTTTATCTGCGCAATGTGCATTGTCAGAAGGAAATGCAACGGAGAGCACATCTACATTTACAGTGACAGCTATGCTGCCCTAATGGCCCTCTCACAGGTGGCTCTAAATTCGTGGACAACAGTGGAACGGTGCTATAACAACCTCTACGCCACAATAAGATAAAGATGCGAAACGTACCGGGTCACTGCGGTATACGTGGCAACACTAGAGCAGACAGGCTAGCCCAGCTAGGCGCCAGCGGTGGAGGTGACAGAGGCCCAGTAGGGATTAACGCTTTCGGAGAACTTGTGAAAGCGCTAGGGGACAAGTGGATGCACAGAAGGTTCACCAGCCTCTGGATGGAGACCTGAGGAATGAGGCACACCAGGGCGTTCGTCAGGGGACCCACTGCTCAGATCAACAGGGACCTGATTGAACTAGACAAAGGAAGGCTAAAGGTAGCCGCAGACGCCATCACGGGGCACTGGCTTACTCGACGCTACATAAAAATGCTGGGACGCGTGGATGTATCCACGTGCCGGTTGTGTAGAGAGGAGGAAGAGACCTCTCTTCACATAATAAGGGACTGCTCGGGGCTAAGGGAACCAAGGCAGCGCCTGCTAGAGAACCAACAGTTCTCGCAGATGTCGGAACGGCTGAGCTTCTGCTACGAAGCCGGGCTGAGCCGACTTTTAACTGCTTGACGACCGCCTTTACCGCTTTATGGACCCAGCACAATGGCGCTAAGGCTCAGCAGAGGGGAGGCGGGATGAACAGGCTTAAAAAAAAAAAAAAAGCTAGAGATTTTTATTGTAAGATTCCAATGTTTAATTTTAAATATTTCTAATCAAGAAAACTTCTAAGTTTATCAAGCTGAGTCGGAATGCACCGTGCCAAGTAAAATTTAGAATGAGAGTGTCGCTGGTCTTCAAAGCCGGGCTTTTTTATTGTGCTTTTAGCGCAGCCTTCTAGGCTCTTCTAGGCTAGTTTCCTCCAGTCAAGAGTTTGAATTAATTTGGTTGTCTAGGTGCTGCCTAATTTTCTTCAATCATTTACGCATTTTAATCCTCCTTCTCTTCGTCTATTCCGCGACGCATCCCTTGGCTTAAAAATTGCCCTACGCAGAGTTCTTCTATGTCTACGCACGATGTCTTTTAGGCTTGGTGTCCCCCACCTGGTCTCTACCTGAGATTACATTGCGTACGCCCTTCTCCTTGGGTCGCGAGTTTGCTTATTGATTTTTTTTTTCAACCTTACGTGCCCCTCTTCTTCCTTACTTTCGCTTCGCTCGAGGGTCTGCTGCCTTCTACGTTTCCTCTCATTAGGCTAATCAATATTTTAAAAAAAATTTAATACTCGGGCTATAACAACAAACATAAATTGTTTATAATAATGTGAATTGGTTATAAACAATTAAGAATCGTGTTGGAGTATTCGGGAACATGTTAAATATTAGTTTTATACACTGCCGTATGAGCGCTAAGCGGTATTCTCAAAAAGAGTATAATGGGAAGTTCGTCGTGTGGCCACAAAGTTCGTCCTGTTCTGTTCAAAATTATTGAAAATGTAAGTGATGGATCGTGTATTTTTTATACGCTTTCTTTATTAATATGCGGCAATATTTCAAAGGCTGACAGAATAAGACAAAATATTGTTCATCATGTATCAAATAACTGGAATTGGAGTTGGAATATTACATGATTTATTTTTTACATAAACATGTTTGACGAAATTTAACATATTACATATTTCTCTTTTTGCATAAACATCATTACTGCTATACATATTTTTATAGGAGCAAAAATTTACATACTTTTATTTCTACATTGACATATTGGATGAATTTTAACCCTTTACCTACAAAATCATTTTTAGCATATTTAACACTTTTTTTTCATAAAAGACTGATGATATTCACTTGAAATCTTATTGTTTTCGGAATATCGTCGATTAAAGCAAGTTAGAAAGTCATTAAGTGGATAATTAGTAGACATAGCATGCAAAAACATGATACAATATTGACCGCAAATTCGAGAATCTTATAATGTTGTAAATGTTTTATGGAGTGTCGGAAGTATCTGCAATTCTTTTTAAGTCGTCTAAGGTGTTCTGGAATAATTGACAGCAGTCCATAGCTGTTGAAGTAGCAGCCGACTCTATCGCGATTGACGTACATGGCAACCCTCTGTTGCCCTGGTTGCTTGTGGCTATTAGTATTAACGACAAGTGCTGTTGGTTTTGTGCACAGCCTATACGCCTATAGTATGTTCCGAGATATACTGGTGGGCTTCTATAATTTGTAGCGTATTTATTACATGCTTCGCAGTTACTGGTGCAAATGTTCAAATTTTTGTTATCTGGCAATTAGCCTAAAGATTTTTCAGCCTTTGACAGATTATTTTCGAAAACACCAGGTGGTGTAGAATAATTTTTTAACCAAGCACTATAATACCATGCAGCAGACATTGAGTAGTGACCCGTATAATTGTGTTTTAGAGAAGCGTGATATGAGCACATGATCTCAATGGTTGACAGATCAGTAAATGATGGTTCACTAGAAAAGTCGTCGATACTTATAATTTTTTAAATCTCTTCAGCAGCATGTGTAATAGCCTGTAGATTATTGTATACGGCCTTGATTGATGATGACCCCTTGTACCAAAGAATACTATGCTGCGTTGTCATCGAAATATTTGTGTGTATTGGTGCTTCTGATAAGAGTGAATACGGATATTCTGAAGAAATTATCCAGTGACCGATGATGTTTGCTTCCAGAGCAATCAACGCTACTTTTTTTGCGAATAATCAGCGTCGTTATGAAAGATTCTTTGAATGTCAACGACAAACATTATTTCTAATAAAAAGAATTCTTGATCATTTAAACGTGTTATAACGTAAGCAATAAGCTCAATGCTGAACACTGCATCAAATCATATAATTGTATTCCAACAAAAATGTGCTCAACAAGCAAAATCTACAATAATTTAGCGGGATGAATCCATTTCAAGTACATGTTCATATTTAGCATAGATAATACAGTTTATAGGTGAAGCTACGGCGTCATCAAGCATACCTTGAGCCGCATACTGCCATGGCGGATCGAATTCCAATGTGTAGTACTATTTGCCGAAAGATCAGGTTTCAAATCAAAAGCCAAAAAACAATATCCATTTGGATAATCAGTGTGGCTAATTCCGTTTTCTTTATTGAGAAAATGTATTTCTGTTCCTTAGAATAACGTATGATAGCAGTCGACATACACGAAATTTCCAGTGAAATCTAACTGTATAGGATTTGACAGAATTCGTCCTCTATCGACGTACAAGAATAAATAATTAATTCTATAATGATGAAAATTGAATAGATTTGATTTCCGATCGCCACTAAACGCTTTTTCATTGACAAAACCAATAATTATTCGACGTGGTAATTGACCAAGAATTACATTGTCAACGACTTCACGATGAACGCCTCTATGTATGGAAACCGCTGTAAAACCCGTTATCACGGGCGTTTCACACGTGTGAACGGGTATGTTGCTGTCGTTATTGTAAGAGCACGTGCATGTGCTAGCAAAGTACCTGGTGATATTTTCACACGTCTCATTATTGAAGATGCCTCAATCATGTCAACTTTGAATTGAGCGTTAGACGCGTTTATGGAACAGAATGAATCTCGATATTCTGTTAAGCGTAAGCATATTTCCACGCCATTCATTAACAAGCCTTTTTTTATTAAATATGTCACAACGTAAATGACCAAGGAAATTAAACGTTTTTCTATATGATAGATATTGACGACGTTTTTTTAGCCCTTTATTGTAATCAGCGAAACTGTTCATTTTACCAGGTGTATCTTGAGCCCAGCAAACGGTACTCATATGTGAATTTTTCGCATCCCGTCCACAATTTAACAGTGTTTTAATATAGGCCCTATAGACGTATGAATTATTAGAAAGTAATACACATTTTTGAAAAGAACATCAACGTGATTAAACATAAAATGCATAAAATTATTTATAGCTGCGACAGCAGTAGGTTGAAGACCGGCTTTTGGATAACTTGCATCTATTGGAGTATGGCAAGCTGCAATTTTGACTATTAAATTCAAGATAGTATGCGCGAGGTCTATGGATTCATCTTTTTGGCCTTAAACGACAAATTCAATAGTTGAATTGTCCGTTAACAATGGTACTGGCTTGTAAAACACTTGTTGGGAGCCTTCAATCGTTGATAGTGTGGGCAAAACAAAGAATATTCCCAACTCTGTCTTCGCACACTCACATGCCTTTACTCTTCTTCTTTCCTCTACGCGTCTGCTTTTTTGACTTCTTGACTTTTATGGTGCCGCGTTTTCTTCTCTTTTAAGAGCCGATGTTCTCTAAACGGCTGTCGAGAAGCAACTGTTTATTCGATGTTGAACCTCGCGGTGTATCGCCCGATCCTTTCATTAAGCTATCAATTTTTTCTCCTACTTTACGTCTCAAATTTTGTTCTAATTCTCGTAAACGCGTACGTGCTGATTCTTTAAAGTATCCCAAACCATTGTTGAGTACATCGTGGGCTGTTTTTAGGTCTGATTCGAAGGCTTCTTCACCAATAACATTTGCCTCGCATATCAACGAGAGCAGAACACTCCTGAATGAGCTGCGTAAAAAAACGACCGATACCATGAACTCTCTGATGCGGTGTTCCAATGTAAATTCAACTGATTTCACTGTAACTACTGCAACCGAAGCCGTGCTGTAGAATATCGTAGTCCATTTCTTGATACATATTTATCTTAACTTTTTGAAGTGTATTATTACTGTTAGCCTACTGTATTCAAATGGTATAAGTTTACTAAACTCATCTATAGTATCTTTTTAGATTGTACGAATATTTGCTTTTTAAAGTGGTATATGGCGTATTGTAGGAAAGAACTTTATTTTTGTATGCATAGTTATGCATATCAAGAGGTATGATACGTAATAATAGCGTCTGTACATCTCCTGTTATATAATTAGTGACGACATAGACAAGTTTAATGATGACGTCATGAACAAGTTTCAACTTGTTTTGTGCATACTCTTGGAGTGGGGATTTACGATGTAGAAGTCGGGACCTAAAACAATTGCCATCAGTCCTGAAAATATATCTGTGCTCAGTAAGCTAGTGAAGACGCTGTTACAAAGGTGAGTCTCAAGTGGATTGTGTGTAACATAACTAAAATTTCTTTTGAATATAGAAAAAATGGATCTACCACACGTAAACCGATCTGCTACGCTGAAAGATTGAATACCTGCTATCAAAATAAAGGATCTCTCTTTCGATACAACCTACAAAGTCAATGAATTGAAACTCGTCAAAACCAAAAATTATGGATATGCTGTTCTTGGACTATTGGCAAAAACGGATGGAGAGAATATGAACGTTTTTCTGCCCTCACGCATTACTAGAGTGTATCAACGAGACGATTATGAAGATCACTTCCATAAATGAGCCACAAAAGGCAAGCTAGTCCTTAAATATCTCGGTGGCGAATATAATAAATTTGAATTCACAACAATTGATCAATAGTACTGAATGTAAGAAAAAAGTCGAAATGAATGATGTGAAATTAATCACTGTTCGATAATTTTTCCTGCTCTGCGTCACAAACGTGTCCAATCCTTATTGGGGTAATCTTCCAAAAATCACACATCCAAGAAATCATCGATGTTAGAAAAAGATATATCACACATTTGATCTGAAATGTTTTACATTCAATGTCTTATATTGAGTATCAAATATCTCGAATTTGATAGGGAATATCTTATATTTAATATGAAATATTTCACATTAAATATGAAATGTCTCACATTTGATATGACTTTTTGTTTTGCGCAATTGTATGACGTCATAAACAAGTTTAGACTTGCAACTGCGTAGTTTGATGATGTCATAAACAAGTTTAAACTGGTTCGCGCATGTTCTTGGAGTGGGGGATGTATGATATGAACGTCGAGGCTTCAAATGATTTTCTTCAGTCCTAAAAGTTCTTTTGTCATTTTTATTGGTGCTATTCTAAAGTGTACAAAATGGAAGTGTTCGTAGATGTTGAAGGATTCTATACGCATGATAAGCAGTTTATAGCAAAAGAAATTGCAATACTATCACTTAGTGATTGAACTTTTGATTTTTTACTCACATTCAAACTTCCTCTCAACAGTTATGATGAAATTATTCTGTTTCCGAGTAAAGATTTTTGGGGGCAAAGCCATTCTATACCTTAGGATTCCGGTAATACCAAGTATGAATACCTTGAAGTCGTACTAACTGGACTTTTACAAGATGCAACTTACATTTATGTGTTAGGTGCAGAAAAAGTAGAGTGGTTAAGTGATTTTGTCAATAAACCTACAATTGATGTGGCTAAAATAAAATACATAAATTATCGGGAAAATGAAGAATTAAATAAAAAAAAAATTCGGATGTACACATAGAAATGTACGACACATGAAAGAGTGGTTCAAGTCTCATTGGAGTCCATCAGAAGAGGAATCATAACGACTGTTTCATCAACTGCATAGTTAACCGAAAATGTCACCAATTGACATTGCTTATCTTCATGAAAATTTTATACTACAATTTGCAAATTCTGAAATTTGCGGAATTTAGCCAAAATTACCAACACGACTACAAACAGATAAAAGATTTATCAATTATTTACGATGCGAAAACCTTTATAAGTCAGATAATGTCATAGAAAATCAATTTCCTTACAAGAAAAATTTTATAAGGTGTCGAGAAGAAAATGAATAAAAATTTATACATAAAAACGTTTATTTCTTTTTTGATTACATTGATTAATTCAGGATTAAGTTTTTTAAATCTCTCAAGCTGCTTCTCTCCAAGGTCTGGCAGTTCTAGATGGCCTTTATAACATTAATTTTCGTACTTGTCCAATTAATGGCTTATATTCTATGATGTGGTCGTAAATAATTAGACAATAAGCTGATGTATCAGCGGGAAATTGTTTTGATGATTCAAATTCCAGTTGAACATCAACAGGTCCAGATTTTAAAGATTCGTTTTGCTTTGAGCAATTAATTACGATTAAAGGTGATGTATCCAAAAATTGCTTTCTCGAGAGTAATGGCTTAGCTTCTCTGCCGTAGTATGATACTTGAAAATCTTTGTAAATGTCGTATAACAGTGCTTACTGATTTCGATTCATGTCCAGATTCCTGTTGCCGTATGGATAAGACTGTGAATTGTGAAATAATTCAACATCTTTCAAATCACAGTAATCAAATTCACTTGCATCTCGTGTAGCGTCATTTTTACATGCCGTTTGGAATGCAAGTATAACATATTTAGGTTTTTTAAGTTGTGTTCATGTCTTCACAACCCACACATGTTTTGTTGTCCTTGGAAGCAATGGATATTCATACAATTTCCATGATCTGAAGCTTCGTGTTATTGCCGGATCTTTTAAAATAAAATTCAATAAATTTACTTTTCTAATATCTGAGACCGTGATGTAAGGAATTGTCCATTCAATTTTTATAAGGGAAATTTTTTCATTTGGATCAGCTGGATCTTGTTTTATGGAATTTAAATCTGTATTTGCACGCGTCAATACTAATTCGTGTTTCGGATTGACAAGAATTCGCTGATAATCTTCAGCAAATCCCAATAGAATCTTCAATGGAATAAAACTGTCAAAATTTTCTTCATCATCGTACAACAATTCATCATCTAACCAGCCGGCATTATACAAAGAATTTTTCTGTCCAGGCTGGAAAGATAAGTTGTCTTTCATAAGACTTGTGAGGCCGACATTTTTGTGGCAATAAATTTCTACACCATAAAGTTCATATCGAATTTCTCAAAATAAATAGCATATATCTATATTTCCAAGTCTTGATGAAGCTGCGACTACTTGACCATTGAGCTTGGTAAATTTTCCAGTGATGTATAGAGAACTTTTACTCGGAAGTAAACACAAATCTTGATGTTGGACTGAGATGCGTATTTCATCATTGTTGTTGAATGTTGCAGAAGCGTATGGCTGATGAGCATGCACTTCATAATGTGAAATGGACTCATCAAATATCACGCCCCTATTGATAGCTAAGATTTCTTCTTCTGCAGCCATGGTAGTAGACATGCAAAACAGCACACTTTTACTTGATTCGTTTGTACGGTTTCAGGCCTCACCTTTTAGAAATAAATAGTTCTGATGACTTAGTTGTTTGGGTGTTTGTCATTGACTGACGATATTTTGGCATGGTAACTCAGTTTTATAGCTTTGTCCAAGGATTGGCTTATAAACAATTCCCATTATTTTACGGATTTCACATGTAATCGTATTGTTATTGTTTCTCCTCGAAGATCAACTGATTCTCCGTCTTGATCAACAATTCTCAATTGTATGTGATACATTGCATGCACGACGATTGGTAGATAAATGACGTTGGACGGCACTTCAATGATTTTATATCCTGGAGAAACTGATGGAACGAATTCATGAATTGTATGGATTAATTTATTATTTATGTATGCTCCTGTTGTAATGTTACACTCAACTCTCAGTGCATTTACTTTCAAGTTGGATACCGGCGAATCGGATATTTGATTTGACTTTGGAGGGACAAATCGTGAACTGAACACCAACAAACGACCAATCGAATCGTCTGGTACAAAATTTATGAGTGCGTTTTCATTGTAAATTTAACTGTGTAACTCATTGTTGTTAGGTCTAATAGTAATGGATAATTCAGGATCAGCCTTCTTCAAATAATTTTCAACGTCTTCAATTTCGTAGCTCTCTGTAGGTATTCTGATGATTCTTTCATTATTCTTCACTGCATAATAAACTCCATCATTCCCTCGATTAACATTTGGGATAAACTTGCATGTTAATAATTCAACAAGTCCCAATACATAATTTTTGGACTTTGTTAATTCAATCAGCGGAAAATAATAAGCCTCCAATATGGAGGACTGTCCAGACAGTGTTATTGTAAAAGAATCATCAATAACTAAAGTATTTTTATCACTTTACAATTCTTTCATTCTTTTCAGTAACTTCGAACATAAATGTCCACAATTTGTCGTTGAATAATCTTGATGCTTTGTATGATTGTAAAGTATGCTGCCATCATCGAGATATTTTCCAAGTTCTGGCGGAGGTTTTAAATTTTCAAATCTATTAAAGTACATGACTTCATTCCTACGTTTTTAATACGCCACCCAGTAAGTCCTACGCCATTTTTATTATCGAGATTAATTATAGCTGATTCATTTTTTCAGAGTATTGATTTTGGTGAATCATTCCTCATAAAAACTCCACGAAAATATGGAATTTTCATTACTTTTGCATACTTTAAAGTATCGATGTTACTTAATGCTCGATATGGTAGCTCTATGCGTAGACCTCGACCCAAAGCTATTGCTTCCTTTTTCTCATTATGACGTTTTACTCTATCTAATTGGCGTTGAGCAGCTTTAGCATTATTGACTGCTTTCGCAATACTTGACACTCCACCAGCTAGAGCACCAATCGCACTTAAACTAGCGAATATCGGTATAAGAGGTAAAACACCACCAACTTTTGTGGGTACAGGTAATAATCGTAGAATTTTCACATTCTTCGTTCCACCAATCGTTTTTACAGCTTTTCGTGCAGCCATCGATGCCGATTTTATAGGATTGGCACCAGAATTTATCATCAACTTGGCCGAATCCACAATCTGTTGTAAAGGTTTTTTCTTCGAACCTTTTGTAACTTTTTTCTTCAAGCCCATTTCGAATTTTGATTTAATTTTCACGATATTTGTAACTCCCAATGAAGCAGCTCTTTCACTAAGATTTGCGTCTTTAGCAAACACTCTTTACCAAGCTTTTTCAACAAGCACCCTATTCGTAGCATTTCTCGCTTCTACGTTTTATCGATTTTTCGAGTATGCAATATCGTGCTCTATACAAGCTGCGTCCAACGGATTATCACCAGAATCTCCACGTGCCAATCTCTTTTGTAAGTTCGTACCAGGTCGGCAATACTGATAACAGGGAACATACAAATCGAATGGCGGTTTATTGATGATTGAATTCACTAAGCCAGCTCCATGTCTGCGCTCTATTATATCGTCTCTAATACTGAGACAACACCAATAGGAGTTGCCCATTTATACTCTAGCTCGTCAGTTGGTATCGAGATGAAGTTCGAGCAACAGAGAATGCAATTACCGGTGACAAATTTTGACAATGTTGTGCCACAAACTGTAAACATTTAACGTCATGGTGATTTACTGCCAAGTAGTGTTCGCGGAGTAATATTCGGTCCTTCGAATTGTGGGAAAACAAATGCACTCTTGGTCTTTATCATTCATATGAATGGTTTACGATTTGAGAATATGTATTTGTATTTCAAATCTATACATCAACCAAAGTATAAATTTTAGAAAAATTACTCAAACCCGTTAAAGGAATGGGTTATTTTCCTTTCAATAAACACGAAGAGGTAGTGATACCTGATCGAGCAAAACCCAATGGAATTATGATTTTTGATAATGTGGCATGCAAAAAGCAAGATGATGTGCGTGCATATTCTTGTATAGGACGACACGGGGATGCAGATAGTTTTTATCTCTGTCAAACCTATGCACGTATTCCTAAACATTTAGTGCGAGATAATACAAAGTTACTTGTGCTTTTCCGACAAGATGAACTGAATCTAAAGCATATTTATGATGATCACGTAAACACAGACATGTCATTTACAGAATTTCGAGATCTTTGCTCGAAATGTTGGAAGGGTAAGTACGGATTTGTAGTTATCGACGAAAATAGTGAAATAAATTGTGGACG
The DNA here is from genome assembly GCA_028641665.1 of Chelonus formosanus. Lineage (NCBI taxonomy): Eukaryota > Metazoa > Arthropoda > Insecta > Hymenoptera > Braconidae > Chelonus > Chelonus formosanus. The sequence continues at coordinate 8,833,674 of CM054002.1, forward strand.
TTATTGGAAGGAATTTGATTGCGTCATTAATATATAAATAATTCGTTAAAAAGGAAAACCAGAACATTCGAGTCGAGATCATCAAAGTGACAATATGAAGTCAATGAAAGTACAGAAAAAAGTGAATATTTTGCATCAAATTGCTAGAGTTAGTGATGGAATACGTCGAAATCATAAAACGATCAAACATGGTCGAGTAAATACCGAACAGGCTATGGGTGTAATTCATACTTGCATCCAACTTTGATGCCAAAAAATTGTCATGCTATACAGAAGATGAAGCTGCGAATGTCAAATGGACACCATTATCTGACAAAGAACGACAACAAATTGACGAAGAAAAGAAAGTAATTGAACGTCTTGATACAATAAATAATCGAATGCTGAAGAAGATACAGAGGAAATGAAGAATTGCAATATAATTTATCACAAAATAAAAAAATTTCTTTATAAAAATACAAAATTGTAACATTTATCAATAAAAAAAAATTATAAATGAATTGCTTTTTATTCTTGATACCCCCACGGGAGAGTATCTGTTGAATCGTAGGTCAATTGACGTTTATCATCATTCTAACTTAAGGCTAATTTTTGTTGTACAATGGTTTGAACATTATGTTTTACGCTTCTTATTAAATACTGTTTTTTCACAATATCTTCATGATCATTCAAACATCGTTTAAAATCATCTAACATGATGGTTCGCAATGTTGACGTTTTTATCCTTTTAGCTTCTTGTCAAAAATGGTAACACTATGGAAATTCGGTATTGAGATAAGAGCTCTAGCTCCATATTGGCCATCCCATTGAGTGACTACTTCGACATCTTTGTACTTCCTTACATTTTCCATAGTCTTACCGAATACAGCGTTGTTCATGAGTTTATAAAAATTCTTTTCGAAATCACTCCTTGCATATTTACGATATTTTGTGTTTTTATCTATATACGGTTAAAACCATTGAAACTGTTTAAATTCTCATTTTATCGATGCAAAATCTGAGAAAGTGCAATAATACCTGTGTATTTGAGCGATAACTTTGAATCAGATACACCAACCATTTATCTTCTTGTTGTTGACGCTGAGATGGACGACGAAAATTTTCATCCCATTTTCCACTTTGCTTTAATCAGAAATCTTTTACACCTAGTCGCACGTCAGATAAAACCAACCAACTATGAATCATTTCTGTGCGATCGATGTTTGAATTACTTTAAATTGCAAAAGTCATATGAAAATCACAAACTTGATTCTTTTTAAATAAACATAGTTCGAATGGAGTTTCTTCAGAGAAAAAAAAATCATATTATTAGTTTTAGAAATTTAAAATGTAAAGACCCTGTAGCATTTGCAGTATACGCCAATCTTGAGTGTACTTTGGAGCTGCAAGACGATGAGACGCAAAAGCATGTCCCACACAGTGTAGTCTTTTACCTTCATGGTACATATAACAATAATTTATCACAATCTAAATTAAATCGTTCACCAACATGGATTTCATAGTTTATGGAAGAGTTGAAAAACATTGCAACGGACGTAGATGGCTATTTAAAACGCCCTCTTCTAATGACGCAACTAAATAATGACGAAAGAAGGCGCCATCAATCGAATATCTGCCATATATGCGGGAAAAAAATCTATTCACCCAATGATAAACGCTACGATCACTGTCATTTTCCCGGCAAATACTGAGGTCCAGCCCATAACTCTTGTTACTTAAATTATCAGCAATCTCACATAATTCCAGTCATTTTTCACGATTTATTCGGTTACGATTCCCACTCTATTATTAAATCTCTAGCTACAGCATTTGCAGGACCAATAACACTATCACCTATCGCTACATTTCATTCACAAAATCAGTTGATAATACAAAAGTTTCCCTTAGATTTATCAAGTCATTTAGATTCATGGCCTTCAGTATTGAAAAATTAGCGTCATATATCGGTAATAATGATGCAAAAATCCCAAAATCCTATTTTCCAAATTCCGAACAATTTGAGTTGGTCACAAGAAAAGGCGTATTCCCATATGGATACATCGATTCAATGGAAAAGTTAGACGATGACCATACGCCAGCGAAAGGACAATTATTCCAAACTAAACGATGGAAATGTGTCCAATAATGACGATAATCATGCTCTCAATGTTCGTAATAAATTTGCGATTAAAACAGTTGGTCCATACTCGGATTTATACCTCAAAACAGATGCACTCTTACTTGCCGATATTTTTTAAAATTTTCGATATAGCTGTCAAAAAAAATGTGATCCTGAACTATCCATTACTATTAGACCTAACAACAATGAGTTACACAGTTAAATTTACAATGAAAACGCACTCATAAATTTTGTACCAGACGATTCGATTGGTCGTTTGTTGGTGTTCAGTTCACGATTTGTCCCTCCAAAGTCAAATCAAATATCCGATTCACCGTTATCCAACTTGAAAGTAAATGCACTGAGAGTTGAGTGTGACATTACAACACGAGCATACATAAAAAATGATATTAATAATAATCCGTGTTAATCCGTTGGACGCAGCTTGTATAGAGCACGATATTGCATACTCGAAAAATCGATAAAACGTAGAAGCGAGAAATGCTACGAATAGGGTGCTTGTTGAAAAAGCTTGGTAAAGAGTGTTTGCTAAAGACGCAAATCTTAGTGAAAGAGCTGCTTCATTGGGAGTTACAAATATCGTGAAAATTAAATCAAAATTCGAAATGGGCTTGAAGAAAAAAGTTACAAAAGGTTCGAAGAAAAAACCTTTACAACAGATTGTGGATTCGGCCAAGTTGATGATAAATTCTGGTGCCAATCCTATAAAATCGGCATCGATGGCTGCACGAAAAGCTGTAAAAACGATTGGTGGAACGAAGAATGTGAAAATTCTACGATTATTACCTGTACCCACAAAAGTTGGTGGTGTTTTACCTCTTATACCGATATTCGCTAGTTTAAGTGCGATTGGTGCTCTAGCTGGTGGAGTGTCAAGTATTGCGAAAGCAGTCAATAATGCTAAAGCTGCTCAACGCCAATTAGATAGAGTAAAACGTCATAATGAGAAAAAGGAAGCAATAGCTTTGGGTCGAGGTCTACGCATAGAGCTACCATATCGAGCATTAAGTAACATCGATACTTTAAAGTATGCAAAAGTAATGAAAATTCCATATTTTCGTGGAGTTTTTATGAGGAATGATTCACCAAAATCAATACTCTGAAAAAATGAATCAGCTATAATTAATCTCGATAATAAAAATGGCGTGGGACTTACTGGGTGGCGTATTAAAAACGTAGGAATGAAGTCATGTACTTTAATAGATTTGAAAATTTAAAACCTCCGCCAGAACTTGGAAAATATCTCGATGATGGCAGCATACTTTACAATCATACAAAGCATCAAGATTATTCAACGACAAATTGTGGACATTTATGTTCGAAGTTACTGAAAAGAATGAAAGAATTGTAAAGTGATAAAAATACTTTAGTTATTGATGATTCTTTTACAATAACACTGTCTGGACAGTCCTCCATATTGGAGGCTTATTATTTTCCGCTGATTGAATTAACAAAGTCCAAAAATTATGTATTGGGACTTGTTGAATTATTAACATGCAAGTTTATCCCAAATGTTAATCGAGGGAATGATGGAGTTTATTATGCAGTGAAGAATAATGAAAGAATCATCAGAATACCTACAGAGAGCTACGAAATTGAAGACGTTGAAAATTATTTGAAGAAGGCTGATCCTGAATTATCCATTACTATTAGACCTAACAACAATGAGTTACACAGTTAAATTTACAATGAAAACGCACTCATAAATTTTGTACCAGACGATTCGATTGGTCGTTTGTTGGTGTTCAGTTCACGATTTGTCCCTCCAAAGTCAAATCAAATATCCGATTCGCCGGTATCCAACTTGAAAGTAAATGCACTGAGAGTTGAGTGTAACATTACAACAGGAGCATACATAAATAATAAATTAATCCATACAATTCATGAATTCGTTCCATCAGTTTCTCCAGGATATAAAATCATTGAAGTGCCGTCCAACGTCATTTATCTACCAATCGTCGTGCATGCAATGTATCACATACAATTGAGAATTGTTGATCAAGACGGAGAATCAGTTGATCTTCGAGGAGAAACAATAACAATACGATTACATGTGAAATCCGTAAAATAATGGGAATTGTTTATAAGCCAATCCTTGGACAAAGCTATAAAACTGAGTTACCATGCCAAAATATCGTCAGTCAATGACAAACACCCAAACAACTAAGTCATCAGAACTATTTATTTCTAAAAGGTGAGGCCTGAAACCGTACAAACGAATCAAGTAAAAGTGTGCTGTTTTGCATGTCTACTACCATGGCTGCAGAAGAAGAAATCTTAGCTATCAATAGGGGCGTGATATTTGATGAGTCCATTTCACATTATGAAGTGCATGCTCATCAGCCATACGCTTCTGCAACATTCAACAACAATGATGAAATACGCATCTCAGTCCAACATCAAGATTTGTGTTTACTTCCGAGTAAAAGTTCTCTATACATCACTGGAAAATTTACCAAGCTCAATGGTCAAGTAGTCGCAGCTTCATCAAGACTTGGAAATATAGATATATGCTATTTATTTTGAGAAATTCGATATGAACTTTATGGTGTAGAAATTTATTGCCACAAAAATGTCGGCCTCACAAGTCTTATGAAAGACAACTTATCTTTCCAGCCTGGACAGAAAAATTCTTTGTATAATGCCGGCTGGTTAGATGATGAATTGTTGTACGATGATGAAGAAAATTTTGACAGTTTTATTCCATTGAAGATTCTATTGGGATTTGCTGAAGATTATCAGCGAATTCTTGTCAATCCGAAACACGAATTAGTATTGACGCGTGCAAATACAGATTTAAATTCCATAAAACAAGATCCAGCTGATCCAAATGAAAAAATTTCCCTTATAAAAATTGAATGGACAATTCCTTACATCACGGTCTCAGATATTAGAAAAGTAAATTTATTGAATTTTATTTCAAAAGATCCGGCAATAACACGAAGCTTCAGATCATGGAAATTGTATGAATATCCATTGCTTCCAAGGACAACAAAACATGTGTGGGTTGTGAAGACATGAACACAACTTAAAAAACCTAAATATGTTATACTTGCATTCCAAACGGCATGTAAAAATGACGCTACACGAGATGCAAGTGAATTTGATTACTGTGATTTGAAAGATGTTGAATTATTTCACAATTCACAGTCTTATCCATACGGCAACAGGAATCTGGACATGAATCGAAATCAGTAAGCACTGTTATACGACATTTACAAAGATTTTCAAGTATCATACTACGGCAGAGAAGCTAAGCCATTACTCTCGAGGAAGCAATTTTTGGATACATCACCTTTAATCGTAATTAATTGCTCAAAGCAAAACGAATCTTTAAAATCTGGACCTGTTGATGTTCAACTGGAATTTGAATCATCAAAACAATTTCCCGCTGATACATCAGCTTATTGTCTAATTATTTACGACCACATCATAGAATATAAGCCATTAATTGGACAAGTACGAAAATTAATGTTATAAAGGCCATCTAGAACTGCCAGACCTTGGAGAGAAGCAGCTTGAGAGATTTAAAAAACTTAATCCTGAATTAATCAATGTAATCAAAAAAGAAATAAACGTTTTTATGTATAAATTTTTATTCATTTTCTTCTCGACACCTTATAAAATTTTTCTTGTAAGGAAATTGATTTTCTATGACATTATCTGACTTATAATATTGAGTGTATTATAATATTATAATAAAATCTGACCAAAAATATTGAGAATTCTCAAAAATAAAATGAGCCGAACCGTTTAACGATAGGGATGAGTGTGCCGGGTCAGAGCATATGGTAGACAGGTCTTAGTTTAACAAAAATTATAACAAGTTTTTTCAACACTATCAACAGGTATACAATAATACAAGTTTGATTTCTCGAATACTTGGTGAATGTCTGTCACTGATTTATCACTGAATGTTTTTGAATGTCTATTTATTAGCTCGACTTGGTGTGTTCAGTATTATTGACCTCCCACACGAGCTCAACACGCTTCTCAGGTCAAGCAAGAATATGATTGTGCACGTGGCGTTAGCCTAACTAGTAATGCGAAGTGAATGCAATTTATTTCAGGTAAAATAAATCTTGAATGTCCAAAATTAACACTTGGTTCAGTTAATGACTTAAGAACTGAATATTTCTGTTAGTTCAGAAATGCACAAGAACGAAAGATTGACTCAAAAATTCTAGATTTTTGTGAGAATGAATAGAATGGCGTAGTTACGTGAATAAGAACAGATCAGGAAATTTACTTCATTTAATATATCGAAAATACTATGAATTTTCTTGAAATATTTGTTGATTAAGTTCTAGAATGACTAGATGAATAATTAATATTACTTTGAATGTCACAAGCTTCACAGATTGTCCCACAAGAATCAGATTTTGATGAATAACAGTGAATGGCGTCCGAATGTCTTGAGAACAGAAAAAGGAATGGGCGACAGAAACTCCACAGGTCAAACTTGACACCAGATTTTAGTCAATTGAGTGACTAGAATTTGAGAATTTATTGATTGTCTGGTCGATTGATTATCGACTCAGTATCAAGATGGCCGTCGGAGTTCCCTCAGCTGATTATTTGAATTGAGAATTAAATAATTCTCAACATACCGCCCGCCATCATCAACTTGTTGATGATTGTCTTCTAATGAATCTTGCTGGTGGGCTGCAGGTGTTGGTTGTGAATTGTGGAAGCTCATGTTGCTCTGGGAGCAACTGAATGAATCTTATGAGTGACTATTTTTTGAAGGAAATCTTTCCTCTGTCGGTCAGGCTGATGCATCAATTTGAATTGTCTTGTTCCTGAAAAACCACTTACAAATAGATTGTTATTTTTGTGAATAAGGTTGCTATCACCTGTATTAGAACTGCTGTGATTGGCGTTGAATCATCCACCATCTTTTTTGAATTGAATGTGCTAGTTCTGGGATTGTTGGTTCAGGAACAGTGTTGATTGCTGACCCAATGAGAAAGTGTCCAGGAGTGAGTTAAATGTCTTCTGGATCATTACTGATTGGCTCAAGAGGTCTTGAGTTGAGAATGGCTTCGATTTGAGTCAGTAGTGTGGTGATCTTTTCGAGTGTGAAGAGAGATTATTCTTCTGTTCTCGTTAAATGAATTTTAAGTGATTTCACTACTGACTCTCACTTGCCACTTATGTGTGGTGTTGCAGGTGGATTGAATGACCAGTGAATGACTTTGGTGATGATGATGAACCTGGAGATGAACTCATGCTCCCTTATGAATTGAGTGAATAGTCTCTTGATTTCTCTATCAGCTCATATAAATTTTCTGCCACAGTCAGAATAGATTGTCTGGCACATTCATCGTCTGATGACTTTTTTATTGTGAATGGCCCAGCATAATTAATGCCAGTATGTGAGAGTGGTTTAGAAGGAGTGATGCGGGATTGTGGCAATTGGCCCATGAGTTGTTGTGCTCGAATGCCTCGGTGTTGAGCACATTCTACACAACGAAGACTGAATGTTTTTATTGGATCTCTTCCACCCATGATCTAGTAACATTGTCTTATTGTTCTGAGGGTGAGTTGGGTGCCACCATGTAGTGTGGATAAATGATAATGTCCAATAATAAGAGTGGTGACTAATGAATGTCGTAATAGAATCAATTGATATTTTGAATCATGACTCAACTGAGCATGTTGAAGTCGTCCTCCTACACGTAGAACTCCTTCAGAGTCAACGTATGCTGTGAGTCTGTTGAATGAATACTTTGGTGGAAGATTTTGATTGTTAGATAAAGTCCTTAGTTCTTGATGAAAATATACTGCTTGAGTAGACTTTATCCAGAAGATTCTCGCTTTTTCGATGTCGGCTGTTGTGATTGATGATAAAGGACTGGTAGCTAGTGAATGTCTGAGCCTTAAAGTGAATTTTATGATTGTAGCGGTGATTCTGAATAACCGATTGAGTGTTGAATATGTGTTGACCGAGTCCCATTGAATTGTTCAATCTTGAATGAATGTTATAAGTGAAATTCCAGGACGAGCTTCTAAGTTACAAGTCTCGTCAGCTAGTGGTAATTTTACTGGCCAGTTTTCTTGATTTTCAGCTAACCTGGTGGGTCCCCTCCACCATTGCGAGTAATCTCTTAATTAATTGTCTTTAATGGTCTTGAATGGTCTTCGCATCGTAAATAATTGATAAATCTTTTATCTGTTTGTAGTCGTGTTGGTAATTTTGGCTAAATTCCGCAAATTTCAGAATTTGCAAATTGTAGTATAAAATTTTCATGAAGATAAGCAATGTCAATTGGTGACATTTTCGGTTAACTATGCAGTTGATGAAACAGTCGTTATGATTCCTCTTCTGATGGACTCCAATGAGACTTGAACCACTCTTTCATGTGTCGTACATTTCTATGTGTACATCCGAATTTTTTTTTTATTTAATTCTTCATTTTCCCGATAATTTATGTATTTTATTTTAGCCACATCAATTGTAGGTTTATTGACAAAATCACTTAACCACTCTACTTTTTCTGCACCTAATACATAAATGTAAGTTGCATCTTGTAAAAGTCCAGTTAGTACGACTTCAAGGTATTCATACTTGGTATTACCGGAATCCTAAGGTATAGAATGGCTTTGCCCCCAAAAATCTTTACTCGGAAACAGAATAATTTCATCATAACTGTTGAGAGGAAGTTTGAATGTGAGTAAAAAATCAAAAGTTCAATCACTAAGTGATAGTATTGCAATTTCTTTTGCTATAAACTGCTTATCATGCGTATAGAATCCTTCAACATCTACGAACACTTCCATTTTGTACACTTTAGAATAGCACCAATAAAAATGACAAAAGAACTTTTAGGACTGAAGAAAATCATTTGAAGCCTCGACGTTCATATCATACATCCCCCACTCCAAGAACATGCGCGAACCAGTTTAAACTTGTTTATGACATCATCAAACTACGCAGTTGCAAGTCTAAACTTGTTTATGACGTCATACAATTGCACAAAACAAAAAGTCATATCAAATGTGAGACATTTCATATTTAATGTGAAATATTTCATATTAAATATAAGATATTCCCTATCAAATTCGAGATATTTGATACTCAATATAAGACATTGAATGTAAAACATTTCAGATTAAATGTGTGATATATCTTTTCTAAACGTTGCCGGTAGAACAGCGCAGTCAGCAGTCGGTAATTTAGCACGGTCACAAACTTCGATCTATTTCATCAGCTACTAGCTTGTCTTCTGCTGCACGGTAGAGATGCAAAGATACTCGCAGTGCCAGTGCTTTAAAGATGAGCTAATAATTCAGGTCTATTCTTTGCTGAAACCCCGAGAATTTGTTAGAGATAAGAAGATCGATTGACCAGGTGTATCCGATTACAACTGTCGTCACAAATCATCATAGTTTCGACATAGCGACCACAATTTACTATCCATTTCATATGCTTGTTGATAATGTTGAGTTTATTTAATCCATCAATTGGATGATTAAGTGTTTGATATACACCCACAGGAATAAACGATTCATGATTTTCTGCTTTGTCAAAATTATAATTATCAGCAATGTTCTCTCTTACGAATCTTAGGATATTGCTGTCATGTATAAGTGAAAAAGTAACATGAGCACGTTTTGCAGACATATTCACATAATTCATAGAAATGCTTATGCCTCCTAAAATTACACCCCACTTCCCAGGCAATTCAAGAGAATGTGATAATTGCGTAACAAAGTGCGTTTTGGTATTTTCAGGAAAATAAATCATGCTACTATTACTGGGTAAAATGTTGTGGAACTCGTCTTTTTGCAGAGTCATTTGTATTTTCTTGATTTTCGACCTACTCTTGACAGCTCTTCTTCATAACAAATACCGTCTGTATTTTGATGGTTTAGATCTAGAAGTATTTCTGTAGTGAATCGCGGAAGGTCGGCTTGCATTGAATAATAATATTCATACATAAAATAAATGTGATCTTTATTTTAGGGAGTAACATTACTGGGTGCGATGGGAAATAATACAGTGTCTTATTTCGTTGCTTGCTGACTACTACGTAAGAATTAGAGCGTAGCCTAATTCGTGTTCAAATTAGTGGGGTAATTGACCTGACGACGAGTGTCGATCAGGATTGATCACGCCTGATTATAATTGTACGGTCAACCAATATACGAAAACACAAGTGTGAGTGCAGAAGCACTACATGCATGCAGGTGGCTGACGAAATTTTAGCACCCGAATTGCTTTAAAAATTTCTTCGCTTCAGCCACTGGTATAACCTTTCATGAAAGCTGTCTTTACTTTACTGATGCGAACTAGATCACCAACGTTACATTTAGAAAATTTCGATGTTTTTCCACGCCACTTATTATTTTTATGACGATGTTGCATATTCCGAATAGCTACGAATTCATTCTCGATATTAATTTTAGATGGCATAAATTTTGTTACAATGTGTTTCGTATCATTGTAAGCTAAGACAATTTTCCGTAGAACATCAATGTATCTTTTTGTGTGGGCGTATGTGAAATAATGCTACGTTCGCTTTTTTAACGTGTGATTAAAGCGTTTAACAATAGCGGTTTTAACGTCAGAATTTCTCACTGTTCTGAAAGTTATTGCTTTTTTATTTAAAACTTTTTGAAAACCACTGCCCAGAAATTCTTCATCTCGATCTGTTTGTAATTTACGTGGTAATCTTTTATCACTACGTTTAAAAATCCTTGTCATTGCTTAAGCAACCTTCAATCTTGTTTTGTCATGTAATGCCTCAACTGACACAAATTTACTTAGAACATCACTGATAACTAATAAATACTTAATATTGTCACTATAAGCAGCAAAAATACGTAGATAAGCTAAATCGGCTTCCCATACATCGTTACATGTGAAACATTGTACGTCCGCCTTGGAAAACGGTGTCTCATCATACGATGTCAAGCATAAGCATCTTGGTTTTCAAACTATTTTTTTATTTTATTGTGAGGTGTATTTTTTACATAACCTAACGATCGCGTTGCACTAGAAAAGCCTGCGGAGTGTTCGGGGTTATAATATATTTTTCATAGGGCCGCCATTACTTGAATGAAAATTTTAACCAACCCTCTTTACACTTCAACTTTGATAGGCCTGATCTTTTTTGTAATTTAGGGCTGCGTAAACTTAAAAAATCATCACCTCTATTAATATCCGATTCACTTTGCGATATCATTGACGCGGAAGCTTCAGCTATTATATCTGGTATGATAAGCCGGTGTTCACGGGTTGAGTGTGTTGACGGAGATGTGCTTAGTGTTTCAGCATCAAATAACTCGTTATTTCCTATGTACTCGCGTGGCATGTACCTATTGTGAATAACACGTGCAAACTAATCTCTGCCTTTAGCGTATTCATTCGTTCTAGATCTCATAGCAGAATTCTTTTCAATCAACCCAAAAATGATTCCTTAGTATAGTATTGATAAATTTTTGAAAAAATCATGAATAAAAGTCTTTGATTGACAACAAACAATATGAAGCGTAGAAGAAAAATAAAAAAATTAAATTTTTCGATATTATGCTAAGAAATAGTTTTTGGGTTGATGGAGAAGAATTCTGTACTACCGGCAAAATGGCATGGTAACTGTAGAATAATTAGCATGCTCTTTTTTTTTTTTGAGAATGAATATCTCAAAAAATTGGTAACAAATAGAAAAAAATGAGGTCACAGCAGTTTTTATTAGATCGTAAGGAACAAAAAATTTCCTGTAGAATATAATCAATTTCTGCATCGTTAAAAAGTTATGAACAAAAATGTACGGGTTCGAGCTGGCAAAACCTATTCATCATAAGAAAACACAATGACGCGTATACTTTTTTTGCCTGCAAATAATTTATTTAGCGTCCTCGTAAAATTTTACATAAGAATAACTGTGTTTTAAAAGTGGAGGTTAGATTTTCTATTACCCTTCTTTCTGTTTGCACCCTTACCGGACTATAAAAGCGCATTCACATATGTATCTTACTCAGTGTAGATTAGCTTTCCGTACAATAGCCGCTTGTCACTCTTTTCCCAGGTAAAATAATGCGCGGGGAAGTGCTGCTTGTTTCCCCGTGATGCGTTTGCCACCATCACTGAATAACAACTGATAACTTATTGTTATTTGAACTTTTTTTTATATGTTTTCGCTAAACATAAACGTAATGTCTCGGATCATCTGAAAAAATACATATACGAAATCGACCATTTTCAGGTGTTGATTGTTTTAAGTCCAATAACAGGTATCCATGAGGCTGTAGTGTTGCGTCATAATATGTTTCTTGAAAAAAGCGTGTATTTCCTTGGCACACCTGCCGAGTTGAGTGCTCGATCAGTGAGTGGTTACAGGGGTTTCTAAAAATTGCAATGTAATTAGCACTGAGTGAAATATCTCGTTGTCCCCACGTAGAAATAAATAGATTTTGAAAAATATAAATTAGAAGCATAAAAATTATCTATTTTAAGATATATCAATGATATATTTTAGAATATATATTCAATAGATAAAAATTTGCTGTTTTTAGTCTATTTTAGATATATCAATGATATATTCGTTGAAATATAAATTAAATATATTTTTATTATATACTTGTTATATTATTTCAACATATTTATTTATTTAAATATTTAAATTATTAACCAGACCCAAGCCGATGGTTGGGGAACACACAAAAAAACTTTTTAATAACTTTTCTCGAAATGAAAAATAGGTTGATGCGTTTTTTTCTTGATTATCACTTTGCCAATGTAGAGATGCAATTTTACTATTCACAGCTTGACCAAATTCTGAATCACTCATTTCACGAGGAAATGTTTTATTTACTGAAACCGAAATTATTGTAATTAATAACTGTTTTGTCAATATTTGAAATTAAAACATAGATGAGCATTGAATTGTCATGAATGTTACTTAATATTTACTTTTTAGAGCTTCAATAATCTTGGGATTCAAACGTTTTTTCTGGATCGGATTGTCCTTTTGACTCTTAGGTGCTCCTCCTTTATAATTGCTATCAAGAAGAACATCGAGCTCAAATATACATGGCAACAAAGTCTTTACCATATGTATAGGAAAATTTTTTGGTATTGCAGAAGCCCATTGTATTCCGTCAACTTCAACTCCACTTCCAGGCTTTCCAAGTCCAACCTGTATAGTAGATACATTGAATAATAATATAAAATTTTAAGAAATTTCATTTCTACTAGGGTTTTGATTTAAATATTATATTTATATTTACTTCTTTCACGTAAAACTCTCCTTTTTTGACTGGTTCACCAGTTTTCGAATTGTCATTGCCACTCGTCCTTACTCCTGTTTGGAGTAATTTCTCTAAATTGCAAATTTTTTCATGAACAACATTCACTTCTGAAGAAAATTGATTTCATAATTAATTAGGTGAAAGCCAAAACTACTTGAATTTAAAACTCTTGTTACTCTTAATAAGATCTTCCTTAGATACTGGTTTCAAACTAGATGTGCTTATAACTGGACTTGTTATTTCATCTAAATCTTCATCAGCAGTTTTATAATCTTGAATTGGTGAATCTTCTGCGCTGCATGAACCACCGATATCCAGTGTCTTTTAATTTTCTGTTACATTTCCATAACTATCTCCTGCCATCTACATTATGATTTTATTCAAATATAAAGTCATATAATTTAACAATACAACTTGTAACAATTCTTTTTAATAAGTAATTGCATTATGCCATGTACCTTGGAGAATACTTCATTTCTTACAATTTTACTATTCTTGGCTGTATCAATTTGAGCTGAATCTGATTCTGCAGCCTCATGAAATTTTTTACATTTTTTAGAAACCTACTATTAAAAATAATAAATTATACACATATCACATTAACGTGTTCCATAAATATTGTACTCACTGGTTTATCGATGCATTTCGATGACGAGATGGTGAGTTATTTTTTTTATCAGATTCTTTATTGCTAAAATTAGAATCTACCATATCTGATGATAATCTCTCTGAAGGTTGATTGGATTCTTCTAAAATTCGCTTTCTTTCATTTAAACTTCTTTTGTTGTCTATATAAAGTAAAAAATGAATAAAATTGATGAGGAAGAACTTTCTCAATGATACTAATTTTATCAAATTTTGTCATTACATTCAAAAATAATTGTGAAAATAAATTTCATACCTGAAACAGCAATAATGTAGGCGTCATACAATTTCCATCCTCCTCTTGGACACTTTTTTGTATCATGCCACTCAATAGTATATACTTTTTCAAAGTCAAAATCGTCAGCTAAATGAACTTCATGATCGAATCCACGGATCCATTCAATTGGTATGTCAGTAGTGTATGCCTTGTCAAAAGTACTACCGCACCATTTAACCAAAGCGTATTGTTGGCTCATTTTTGAGAAATCTTGATAATCATGAAAATAAATTCAAAGAAAGTAAATAATGGTGAAATTTGAATTATGCAACTTAGCATTCAATATGTATTATAATTATTATAAATTTTATTGCTTAAACTCAACAAATTCATCTGTCTAAAATGAAAGACATTTAAACACGTTCATCAGAAAATTATTAATTAAAGAAACCAATGATAAGAAGAAGTAGTTTAACAATTTATCAAAACGCATTTGAGATTGAAAAGTTAAACAATTAAATACTTACATAGATGTCGATATATTGATACATATATTTGTATTATCTAGTGTAATCACAACACTAACGGACAATTTTTGATATTTTTCGTCCATATTATACACTTATATTGCGTTTATTCTTCACCTAAAGCAATGTTTAGTACTAAAATAAGTATTTTTTCAATAATGATTGTTTTTGTGAAGAAAAAAAGATATTCGGCGTAAAACAATTGATGAAAGTATTAAGATGGCTGTATGTCATCGTTTGAGTACATATGCTTGTGACTCAATAGAATACTTATAAATTCACATAAAAACTGTTCTTATAACACAAATTCATCTGTATAGTTACAGGTAATTTATAAATTAATATTTCGTCCATAATAAGTGCAAAATTTCGATTGGTTACTATAAGAAAATATATAATTTGTATGCTCTTCTAAGGTTGATATTTTGATTTACGTTGTACAAAGAACATTTGACTATTGGTTAGCTTGCTCGTGTTGTGAAACGGCGGTTTACTGTTTAAGTGCTGTGCATGTACGCTGAATATTTTTATTGGCATATTTTCAAATATATGCATATCAAATGTTTATGAAATTTTTGACTTTAAACTGTCAACTAACTAGTTAATACACATATAAATCTTTCTAATTTATCATTTTTGAAAGAAAAATTCTTGAGTGAGGTGTAATATTTATAATGAATACTAATATAAGAAATAATACAGATTATGAGCTTACGAAAATATAAACAATATAATTTCCATTGTAGTCAACAAAATGTTCCAGCTAGAACATTACGTTATTGGAAAGAGAAAAAAAAGTAAGTAGAATTCTACGCTTGGTAGACATATCCGTAATGATGTAGACATTTCTAGAAGATAGTTCATAACAATTATATTCGTATTAACATTTCAGCAGCTTAAACTATTGTCGAAAGAGTGAAGTTTAAATAAATTTCATTGAAAACGTTCATAAAGCAGACCTTGTAAATATGCATGTTTATAAATTTTTATGAAAGTAATAGAAGTGAAAAATCTGAGCAGAGTAGGCTGCAATCAATTTCGTTTCATATCGATTGATTTTCTTGAAGAGGTACATTTTTCACATTTATTACCTAACCACGAATTCAGGAATGACAATTTCTTGTATGAGATGTGTTCAACTTCAAAAAATGGTGATGTTTTATCAACTGAAAATGTGGAAAACATTATCAAAACTACAAATAGATCATCTTCAGCTTCACAATACAATTTTTGTTTACAAATTGAGTGTACCATGGAAGTAGCAACTATGAGTAATTTCAATACCAATACATTATCCAATGAGTAAGTTTAACAGTGTTGTATTAGAAATTATTCGTGTAATGTATATTTTGGAATATATTATTTTAATTTTTTTTAATTTTTCAGACCTATTCTGCAAAATCGTAGTGAAAATATAAATTTTGAAAAAACACATTCACATCTAAATGTAAGCATTATAACTTGTATAGTCAACTAAATATATGATTGGAAATTACACATCGATTGTCACAAATATATTCTATTTTATGGAGCAGTTTAATTGAAATTATTAGAAATATTTTCGTTTCATTCTTCAGTGCCGATGGATTTATTTTTTTGATATGATAAAGTTTTGCTTCATTTACTGAACAATGTTCAGTCATACATTTTTTTCTCCTACTAATTCCAATTCAATTGTAATTGATAATAATAACACATTACTATTAGACAGTGTATTTATCAATATTTTATCAATATTATAAATTTAATATTCAATTGTAAAATTTTTTTTTAGGAAGCTGATAGCAACTATTCAAATGAAGATTTCGATCTCTACGGATTTATTAACGACAACATTACTGATGAACATATCAACTTAGATGATTGAAAAAATAATATATTATCTTGTAACAACTCTGACGTTGATAATATGAGAAGTACTGACAACTGTAATCAGAATGACCCAAACGACCATGAATGTAATGTAAACAATAATGGACTTGATAATTCCTCTATGAGAACTTTGAGAAGGGTTTTGTTCATAATGGCCTCAAAATTACGACATTGGTTAACTTTTGTAGTCACTGAACACATCGCATTATTATCAAAGCTGGATTGTAATCATCCTGAAAAACTCCTGACAAAATATTTATTGAAAGAATTCTTAGATAAATTTTCTACAACATGGTCTATTCATCATATCTATTATCATTGTAATTGTTACGCAGGTAAACAATTACAAACAAAACAAAATCAACTACTTTGTTAATCTTGCGGAGAGTATATAATTATCCACAAAAACATTACAAATGGCTCTACTTTTTTATATTTATCACTTACAGAACAACTCAGATATTTCATGGAAATATTTTTGGATATTGTTAATTACCGTAATCAACGCATAAAAGAATGTTACTTTGCACTTGAAGACATATATGATGGAAAAATGTACAGATATATTTTGGACCAAATGGAACATTCCGATGACATCATAACTTTAACTTTTGGATTTGATGGTGTTCCAATTTTTGAAACGTCAAATTATTCTGCTCATCCAATTTTATACTCTGTGAATGAACTTGAACCTAAATTACGAAGAAAAAATATTATTTTGTGCAGTATTTGGTGTGGCAGAAGTAACCCTGTTGTTAATGAATATTTCCAGCCATTTGTTGCAGAGTGCAAATCTTTATATGAAGAAGGTGTTTGTTTTACATATAATGGTGTTCATTTGCGAAAAAAATGTCTAGTTATCATGGGAGTATGCGATTCAGTAGCACGACCAGTTGTTCAAATGTCAACGCAATTTAATGGTTCTTACGGTCGTTCATTTTGTCTTTATCCAGGAGAACAGATTGCAAAAGGTCACGGCAGTGTTCGTGTATTTCCATTAAATTCGGAAAATGATAAAGTTTTTTATAACTATCGTAATCGAACTCACAGTAATCCTTTGATTGATGCACAATATCACCTTCACGGAATGAAAGGTGTATCAATATTATTCTCTATTCCGAAATTCAATATAATATCAGGATTATGTCCAGAATGGATGCATTGTGTCGGATTGGGAATTTGCTGACATTTTCTTAGACTATGGTTTGATTCAGTATACCTTGAAGAACATTTTTGTTTTCTTCACTTGCAACAAAAAGTTGATTCACTATTATTATCTTATAAGCCAACGATAGAAATATCGAGAACCCCTCGGAAAATAGCTGAGTATAATCGGTAGAAGGCACATGAATATATTATTTGGCTTTTATTTCACAGTATACCAACCCTCAAACAAGTTTTTCCGGTAATCATCTAAAAATCATCCCCCACCCCTTATCAAATTAGGGTTTCGGGGGTGTTAGAGGGAGGTAAGTAAAATATATGAGCGGTGGACTTAGCCGTCGGTCATTGTTTTTTACAATTTTATACAACTCCAAAGTTTTGTAAATAATTCATTTTCCGTGCGTACTTTCAATATTGTAATTGTCAATTGTTAAAAATTCTTGATTTATTATATTCTTATGTAGGTTTGTCTTTATTGGACCGAACACACAGATCAGCAAATTGGCGGAGTTGGTCACACAATTGAGATCGACGAAGCTAAATTCGGAAAACGTAAACATCATAAAGGTCGTTTAATAACTGGTCAATGGATTTTTAGTGGCATCGATCGTATCAAAAAAAAAGTTTTTATAGAACCTGTGACCTCACGCAATGCTGCTACTTTGTTGGAAGTTATGAAAGGACGAGTCAGAATCGGGACAACCATAATATCTGATCGTTGGCGTACGTACGATTGTTCAAACAAAGAAGGTTTTGAACACCTCAAAGTCAATCACTCCGTAAATTTTGTAGATCCCAACACAAGAGATCACACCTAGAATATCGAGCGACTGTGGAGGGATTAACGTGCAGCTATGCCAAAATACGGTAGGCCTGATATTTATTGGCCACAATACATTGCGGAATTTTTATTTAAAAGATAATATCCATTCAGCGAAAGGATCCCAAATTTCTGCAATGTTATCAAAGATATGTTTCCTCTTTCTGATAATGATTTTTTGTCAGAACCATCGTCGTCATCGTCTCGATCATCATCATAATAATACGGAAACAATAATTTTTAAATTAAAATAAAGTAAAAAAAGGAGTAGAGGGTGCGGGAGGGGGAGGGGGGGGGGGAATAACAATCATTGTTGAAATATTATGAATATTTTTTTCAATCTAAATGATTTCATCAAATCTACTTAAGAACACTAATTTTACAGCATATTTTCATGCTCTTATAACCCGCCCTCCCCCCTACCGCCGGCACCCGATGCTCTTTGTTTTACCTTATTAAACCGTAAAAAAATAGTTATAAAATTATCAATTTCGTTATGTTTTTTTTCTCAACAAGAAATAATTATGTTTAGTTACTTTAATTATTAATTATGATTGTTCATAATTATAATAATTTAATTCTATATATTCTTTTCACTAATTGGCTGTATTTATTATTCGTAAATATTCAAATAAAGTTTATAATATTTTATAATACACATAAAGAGAAGGAACAATTGATATTGACTTGAATTAACAAAGCATTTCTAAGCTGATCTTTTGCCAGTAGCAATTCTCCTTAGAAAAATAAATCTTGGTACTTACCATGATCCATATATAATAGTACTTATCATCGTGAAGAATTAATTCTCTCTTCCAAACATTCTTCTTAGTATTCTTCCCTATACTTCGTCCACATTTCTGTCAAGTTGGATACTTATCACTCTTACTTTTTAATTTTATTCTTTTTTATTTATTGTTAAGTTTGTTATCATTTGAATTGTTAGGTTTTTCTGACATGGTGAACTCCCAAAAAAAAAAATAAAATCCCTTATTAACTAATCTCAGATAAGTCCTCCATGGAAGGAATGAATGAGTGTAGGACCCTCGATCCGTCCGTACTTACATGAATGAGTTATGTTCAGGATAGGACATTACTGGGAGAATATTAATTTATTAACCCAACCTTCTTTTGAATGGAATGTATTAAACACAAAAATTATTCTTTAGCTCAGATTACACTAGAGCAACCCTCAGTTATTCTTATTATATTCTAACATAAGTGGTATGATATAAAAAAAACTCTATTAAATACAAAATTATCTAAAAGAATAGAGTTATCTTAAGTTATCCTTTTTTTTTCTTTCATTCCACAATGCGGGAACTGCTTTGAAAAGTGAAATCGAACAAAAATACTAAGTGAAGAATGTGTAATAAAATTATATAAGGAAACACACACACAAGAAAAATCAAAGAAGCGTTTACAGGGAGAAAGGAAAATATTAAACATGAACTAGAGCAAGTCTAAGGGGATAGTCCAGGGTTGCTAGGGTGATCCAATCGCCAAGCTTGGCTGGGGCCAGTGCTAGAGCTGCTGCTAGGCATAGTGGTCGTCTCTCTTGGAACGTTTTTGCAATATTTAGCTACGTATGGTCCCTTTTCTTTCCATCTCTGTCCACATTTAGGGCACGTTTTGGTGATTACCCCCACACGCCCACATATCTGGCAAAACCGTCGTCGTTGTTGTGGGCACTCGGCATACTGGTGGCCTGGTTCCCGGCAATTCCAGCACAACCTTTCCACGCTAGCTACCAAAAGAGTCGGTTTTGATAGAAGTGGTGTTGGGGCAGGCATTAGTGGAGCCCTTCCTGGCCTTCCGGTCTCTTTCACACCACCTTGGAGATTTTTCGGTGGGTTTCCTTTGGCCAGACCCATCATCATGGGAGCCAACGTGCATATAGCAACCACTGGATCATCTTCTTGTAGCAATTTTACTGGAACGTTAGTTGGCTCTGGAGGGAAGGATTCCTTTAATAGTGCTTTCGTTCCCCAGGATGAGGGGAAAGGTAGATCGGTTTGGGTACCCGCCGTTACCATCTCTAGATATGGTCTTATCTCCTCTGGTCTTGTTGTCTCAGTGGCTCAATGACCCAGTCATTCGGCCCAGAGCACGGATCAATTCTGACTGATACTCGTCAAGCCGTACGAGGGCAGGTACATAGCTCCGGATTGGGTCCCATATGAGATCATCATCAAACTCCAAATCCTCTTCGGGCTCCGGGATTCCCAATCCTCCTGGCCCTGGTCTCATCCCACCTCTCTTCTCCTCGGACTCCTCGGCACTCCCCTCCGCGGCTGAGTCTCCTCCCTGCTGGTCTCCCTCTATTTCGCTTCCTCCTGGCTGTATTGGAGTGAACTTAAAAGCATCATCACCTGGATGACAACGGCTGGTCATTCTGGAGCTTTTCTAGAGCGCCTCCGATTACCTGGAAAGTACGAATAGTCTTAGTTATTTTATTTATAGGAAATTCTTTAGGTTAGTTAAACTACTTACAAAAAAAACAAAAAACTTAAACAACCAAAAGGAAAATTATTAGGAAATAAAGTTTTAGGAGACTCTACTATTCTAGAGCAGACTGCAAAAATAAAAAAAAATAAAAAAAAAATGAAGATCTTTAGGCTTCTATATTAAACACTGAAGCTTTGTAGGGCTTCAAATCTTGAATGGAGACTTTCCCCTTGGGTACCCCATCTAAATCGGCGATCTCGTATACAACTTTTGATGTCTTTTTTGTGATTTTAAATGATCCATGATATGGTGGTATCAGCTTGGCCGAAAAATGTTGAGCCCCGAAGGATAACATGGTATTTCTTCCAAACTAGATCTCCCACGTTATGCTCAACATCCCGCCTCTTTTGATTGTAGTAGTGGGCCTGTTTTTGATATGCTGCTTCTAGAGCATGAGTTACTGAAGCTCGTAATCCATCCAGCCGTCTCACTCGCTGTAACCAGTCGTCGGTCGGTCGTTCTATCATTTCTATTTGGTCCTCATGCTCTTGACGTAACTGAGCGGCAGGTCGTGGTTCTCGTCCAAAGTCCAGGAAAGCTGGTGGAGACTGTATAGAACTGTGGTGAGCAGTGTTGTGAGCAAAACGAAAGTCGTGGAGGAACCTATCCCACTCTCTATGGTTGTTTCCTATAAATGAAATTAACATAGTTTTGATTACGCGATTCACCCGCTCGACGGGGTTTGCCTGAGGATGGTATGGAGGTGTCGTAATATGCCTGAACCCTATCGTATTAGATAGAGTACGTAGATTACGATTTATAAATTCTGTGCCATTGTCTGTCAGCAATACTCGAGGGGCACCCCATCTAGATACGACTGAGTCTTGAATAAACGTGCTGATAAGACTACCTGTAGCTTTTCTCAAAGGCTGGAGCTCGATCCACTCGGTGTATAAGTCCTGGATGACTAGAACGTACGAAAACCCAGATTTACTACGAGGTAGTGGGCCCATGACATCCGCAGCAATTACTGTCCATGGCTCCTCTACAATCTTCCTACCCACGAACCCTGCTGGACGAGTCTGCTCTACTTTATTCCTCTGACACAAATCACAACTTCTTACAAATGCTACTACGTCTTTAAACATATTTAGCCAATAATACGTGAGATATAATCGTCGATAGGTCTTATCGACACCAAGATGACCAGCTTGTGGTGTACAGTGACCCTCTTGAAGTGTCCTTAACCTAGCTTCTCTTGGTAAAACCAATTTCCAAGCATCTAGATCCTCAATTGCCACATCAATGAAAGTCGAGGGTCGATGAAAATACAATTTTGAATTTGCAATACGCCAGTCAGAAAATTTCTCAGGCTGTCTCTCGACACCACTATACCGACGAATATACCAACGATCTTCAGTAGTAGAAAGGAAGTGTAACACTTCAGCTAGATCTTCCGGGATAAGAGATAGAGCGTCAGGGACATGGTGCAAAGCCCCTTTTCGATGAATAATTTGAAAATCATACTCCAATAATTCTAGAGCCCATCTAGCTAGACGACCTGTAGGATTTCTGACGTTATGTAGCCATTTTAAACTACTATGGTCGGTAATGACAGTGAAGGAGTAGCCTTCTAAATAACAACGAAATTTCTGTATAGCCCAGATGACTGCCAAACACTCCTGCTCTGTCAGTGAATAATTTTTCTCTGCATCCGTTAAAGATCGACTCGCGTAGGCAATAACTCTTTCTTCCCCCTCAAGAACTTGAGTCAAAACAGCTCCTAAACCTACTGAACTCGCGCCTGTTTGAAGAGTGAACGGCACACTAAAATCAGGACAAGATAATGTATGAGCAGAAGTCAATTTCCTTTTCAAGATTCCAAAGGCCTCAGTCTGTTCGTCGCTCCATTCCCACGTTTGACTTTTTCTCAATAATTTATTCAAGAGAGCAGCAACTGTAGCAAACTCTGGGATGAAACGACGATACCACGAAGCCATGCCCAAGAATCTGCGAATTTGTTTCACATTTTTGGGAGTCGGAAACTCTAGAACTGATCGAGTCTTATCTAGATTTACCTTGAGCCCTTCACTATTGACTACAAATCTCAAATATTTTACTTCAGCACAACGAAAGGAACTTCATTCCCGATTTATCGTTAGATTAGCAGCATTTAATTTATTTGAAACAATCCTAAGCTAGTGAAGATGTTCTTCAAAAGTTTTCGTTACAATAATAATATCATCCAAGTAGACAAACACATGAGGATAAACCTCAGGACCTAGAACCCTATCTAATAATCTCTGGAAGGTAGCTGGAGCATTAGTCAGGCCATAAGGCATTCTGGTGAACTGGAACAACCCTCTACCTGGAACGATAAATGCAGTGATAGGTTTGGCCCTTTCTGTCAAAGGGATTTAATAATATGCTTGACTTAAATCTAACGTAGTTATATACTGAAAATGACGAAGTTGATCTAATATGTCTGACATGTGAGGAATAGGATAAGCGTCTTTCTTTGTGACAGCGTTTACTTTTCTATAGTCAATGCAAAATCTCCAAGTGTTGTTGGGTTTCTTCACCATCACCACTGGCCTCGCCCAGTCGCTTTGACACTGTTCTACAATACCTGTTTCCACATGCTATCAACCTCTTTCCACATTGCTTCTAATATTGCTGCAGTTACTGAATAGAATTTTTGTTTAATGGCTGGACTATCTCCAACATCGATATCATGTGCTGCCATGATCGTTGTGCCTAATACTTTTGGAGTTTCGGGTATGAGCTCTGTCAATAATCGGTCTAATTGCTATTCTTCTGTACGAGTTATTTCTCTAAGACCATACAAAATAATCTGACATGCAATAGCGGTTGGCGTAAAGGTAAATTGAGACTAAGGATTGTCTCTGAAAAACCAAGTTTTCATCGCGAAATCTATAACTATGCCAGATTTTTGAAGAAAATCCATCCCCAGTATACAATCTTCAGACAATGGGTACATTAATAAGAATGTAACAGAAATAACTCGGTCACCCAACTCAATATTGGTAGTAAACTCCTTATTAATTTTATGGCTAGAACCACTGGCCGTTACTACTCTACGAAACATAATTAATTTTGTTGGTAATTTCAATTCTCTAATAATATCTATAACCTTCTTTCCCATAAACGATTTCGAGGCCCCTGAATCAACAAGAGCTGTAATTACGTTGGCCCTTATGTTAAATGATACGTAAAAGGCAACTGAGGAACGAACTTTAGTCGATTGGACAGAGAAATCAATGATAGAGTCATCCTCTGTAGAATATTCTGGAGCATACTCTGAAAGTACGATAATATTTCTCGTAGCCGACTCATTAAAACAAAGTGAAGGCGCTAGAGTCGGGAGAGCGTTCACTTTCTCGCGTTTCCCGGATTACAAGATGGGCAAGTAACCGAGGTCATTCCTGGAGCACGACACTTAAAACAGAATTTTCTACGAGGCTCTGGACAAAAGCGATAATGATGGTCCGTTTTATTACGATTCCAACAAACAACCTCATTAGGAATGGGATTAACGGGAGCTTGGGTAGGTGGAACTGGAGCTGAAGGGACTGGATTTGGTGGTTGCATGGTTCATCCAAGAGTTGGGTTTGGGTTGGGTGGCCTGTCACCCGTCTTCTCCATGTTGGATCGGGGTTGCATTGCCTCCAACATTTCTGCAGGATAACCTGTCATTGGATGCATCATCTGTAAATTTACTGGAGCTCTCCGTGGAAGAATCACAGAATGTGGTCCAGTATTAGTGATTCTAGGACCAGCATAGGCGTAAGCCGGACACATCGATTCTTCTGAGCGAGGAGGAGGTCTATGATCTCTCAAACTACGCCAAACTTTCTCTTGACGAACTGCCAAACCTTCTAGCTCCGTCATAGTTAATCTATCCGTCCATGGAATTGCAATACGATATGATGGATGTAACCCACGATGAGCATATCGTACACATTCCACATCGGTCCATCTAGGGTCAGTACGAGCAAACAATCCATTTATGCATGCTAGATACTCCCCTACAGGTTCACCTTCGGCCTGAGTTCTTCTGGTGATCTCTCCCCTCAGCGCTATTTGATAGTCTGGATCAGGAAATCTAGAGCGAAACGCTTTCTTTACCTCCACCCAAGTTGCAAAAGATCTCATACGACCACGATACCATACTAGGGCACCGCCTTTCAAGAAGAATAGCATAGCTTTCAATAAAACTCCATCACTAACTCCTAGTAAATCAACACCTTCTTGAACTCGACTCAAAAACAACTCGAGATCTTCCCCTAGAGCACCACGGAAATTGATATTCCAACGTTGCATTACTTGTAGAAAAGCGACTGGCTTCACTTGGCTAGAACCTTCTGGACTGAGTATTGAATCGTCAGAGTTGATACGATAATCAGCTGGAGTTGGATGAATAGTACTACGTCGTGAATTCTCAGCTTGACCCTTCAACACCATGACTCAGGGAATATCTCGCTTAAATATAAATCTGAATCGACTATGAATTAATAATAATAACAAAAAAAAATCTCAATAGTTCCACAAGTATCTCCTATAACTCAGAAATCCATAAACTTCAATTTCTACTTATTCTAACACAAAAGAAATCGATTATTTTGAGCAAAGTTTCGAATAAAAATGCAATTACTCTACTCCAAAACTACAACAACCGAAAATTATTCGTCCAGCCCCACGTCGGGCGCCATTTGTGACGATACTTTTCTACTGGGGGACGTGTACTAAGTATTCATCTTCCTCCAGGACACTTTTTTACCAGCTAACATCCCTGGTTCGCTTACAAACATAATTACTAATGGGCGCCAAGTTATTTTTGTCGCCAGAATAACTAAACTGGCCAAAAACATACATCTAAAAATTCCCAAAATTAAATCTAGACAAAAGTTATAACTAATAGCCTAATCCAAAAAAAACCAAACCTTAAACTACTTCAAAATACTAAAACTAATTCAATCAAATCTTAAAACTAACTTAAACTAAGATGCTGCTGGTAGAAAGGTCCTGACAGGGGATCTCCTGGAGCTCAGTTATGTGGGTTGTGGAGAGAGGGCCAGGGCCGGCAAAAATTCTCGGTTGAACCCCCAAAAATTATTCATTAATTAACAATCACAGGGGAGTTGAAGGTTCTTCTCTACCTCAGTAATCAATGTCCAATTGTCAATTAATTCGTGGTTTATTAAACAAAAATCGACTTCATTACTTTCCATACAATTAATAAAAACCCTAGATTATCCTGTAACCATTCTGCATCATCAAATAAAGAAAATATTTTACAAACAATTAACGTAAGTTCTAGAACGGTCTACAATTTCTTCAACAATGACCTCTCTTTACAAATCTTAAAACATCATGAAATCTTAATTTGGCCAATCAGTTCTCAAATGTACAAATTTTTAATCTATAAGTAACTCTAAACTGTGACATGTTGGGCTCGACCAACAGTCAAAAGAAGAGCTTCGTCAACGCACTCTGGCTTTTCTACTTTTGATAGAGTAGAAACTAATGCCAAGCGTACAAGTTTCAGCGAGACACCTCCAGTCGCCGCCAAGCTGAGATGGAACGAGCGGGAGAACTCGCTCCTTCTACCACTTGGAGGGGATACTGGCCGCCACGCGGAAAGCTGCACGACGCCAGGACGCCACTTAGCCCTCGACTATTGATCGAGACGCACCAAGCTCATCGATATAGCTTCGATCCAGACAATAGTCTTAATTAAGTCAATTAGTCAAAATAGTCTATGTCAGACAGATAGTCGTAGTCACAAGTCATTATACTCTCTAATTAAGTCAAACATAATAAATTGGTCTGGCAACTAATTGTTGCATTCGCCGAACGAAAAGGATTCGTTTCATCGACGAAGGTCCAGAGCTGCCTCCAACCTCCAGACGAGAAAAGGGATCCAGACAACAGCGAAGCAGTGCCATTGCTGAGATCAACCTCTCCTGTGATACCTGAAGGTCAGCGAAGCAGCCCCTTGTTGAACATTGAAGGTCCAGAGATTCAGCGAAGCATCAAAGAGTCATGTAAGTCCAGCCAATTATTCTATGAATGACAAAGAAAGTGACTGTGCATAAAAATAGCTACTATCGAGTCAAATATTGCACTGAGGGTCATAGTCAAATTTATATAAATTCATTAATTGTAAAATTATTTACTCTCTTCGAGACACATACTCGAGAGAATTTATTGTACTTCACTTATCATTATAAAACAAGTCTATCAGTCAAATCAGTCAATAAGTCTTGTAGATGTGAAAGATAAAAGAAAAGTCATATTTTTGTAATATCAATTTGAGTCCAACATATCTTAAATCAATGTAAAATCATTTGTAAATCTAAAATAAATCTAAGATATAAATTTACTTATTTTCTTTCTATAATAAACATTTTGGTTATTTGTTTAAATCAACTCTAATTATTTCTAAGGGAATATTATCTGTCATTTCCTATTTATAAATCCCCTAAAAACAAATTATTCGATTCCTTCGAGTCTATTCTAATCGTATTCAATGAAACTCATATAAAAGTTCAATAAGTGAGTTGGTGCTTGCTTCACAGCTACTCAATAAAATTAATAAAATCGTTAAGATAGTTGATGATCTATAGAATTATCCATCCAACATTGATTCCCAGGGATTCCCTTTGATAATCATAAAAATCCTCAGGGAAAACGTAACAAAACCCGAAGCAAAATTATTACTATTTCTTTAAACAACTTATAATTCTCTAATTTGACTCCAATAGCGAACTAAATAACGATAGCAAAGCGAGGGTGGAAGATTTCCTCTGTTACATGAGATTACTTTTAAACTGTAGCAAACTTACAAAATACCATTACCAAATATCAGACTCAATACGACTTACAGGAGCTGCAGGGGATACTTAGGTGCCGCCAAACTGGCCTTGACTCGTTCCTGGATATTCTGGAACCTCCTCTCTGCATCAGGGAACTCCCTGTAGTCTGCCATGTCTCTATCTTAACTTAGCTTCCTTCTGGAACTACTTCCGTCTTCAACCTCCTACAATACTCACCATCTTCACTCTTCGGCCTCCAAATTTTCACTACTTCTTAAATTATCGACATCAATCCTCAACGTCTAAAATTCGACTCCCCTCTTCAAATTCCAAAACTGCACTCTCTTCAGTCTTCATTCCCACTTCAATCTCTTTTCTATTTTCTGATTTGTGGAATTACTCGCCGATTTGTAGTCTCATCACATGACCTCTTCTAGATTTCATTATGGAAGGGCAACTTAACCTAGGTGCTTCCTTGGAGGCGAGGTTGATCAGGCTTCCCCCACAAGGCCTGCAGACTTATAACTAATTCTTCTACTAATTTCTCCACCAAATGCTTATTCCGCACCTCCATCTCTTTCTTTGGAGTGCTATGTGACTGGTCTTGATCACCTGATGATGACTTATAGGGCTAGAACGTCTCCTAGCATGGACCAGCTAACGGGTGGCACGTTTCGTTTGGCCCTCAACTCCACGTTAGCGATCCACTTCTCCTCACAATGGTTCCACAACTCCTCAAATATTCGTTGCTTCTCCTCCACGAACCCCTCCTCATCCTATTGAGTTTTTTTATATTACTCTAACTACTATAACTTCCAACCTTGCTAAGCCTTTTTACGATATTGTTAAGAATAACCGACATCAAAAATAACATACTTAATACTAACAATAATGATAATTAATGATAAAAAAAAAGTGTACTAGAACACATCTTCAATAGCTCCTGAGAGCTCAAAAAAAAATATACAACAATTATAGTCAAATTATCTAGAGCAAACTAATTGGGCTAGTATTAGCCTTCAATATTTATAAAATATTATTAATTATCGACAATGGGACGTTACTCAAAAAAAATAACGTCACAATATATATATATATATATATACATATATACCCAAATAAAAAATGTATAAAAGTTACATTTAAGTGAATGAACCATTAAGAATATTAATTGCGTCGTAATCACTAAAAACTTAAATTAATTCAAATAAAGAGAAAATTCAATGAATTAACATGCAACTAAATGAATTTTCAATAAAGAAAAAGGCAAAAAAAATTCGTTTATCTTACTGTCATTAAAACTATACATAGCCGAAAAATCGGATGTGACAGTGAATCTGAATCTAGTACATTCTATGGTACTTCTACCAGTACTTTTCAAAGAACTTCTACCAGTACATTTCCCAGTACTTTTTCCAGTACTTCTACCAGTACTTTTTCCAGTACTTCTAATAGTACTTTTTCCAGTACTTCTAATAGTACTTTTTCCAGTACTTCTAATAGTATTACTACCAGTACTTTTCCCAGTATTTCTACCAGTACATTTCCCAGTACTTGTTCCGGTATTTTTGACCATACTTTAACCGGTAATTCAACCAGTACTTTTCCCAGTGCTTCTGCCGTACGATCTGAACGAGGCAATTTTAAAATAAAAAAAAATTAATTAAAAAAAAAACATAATTTGTAGACGTGATTAAAAACAATTTTTACCAGTGCCAACATATATATATCAAACTTTTATTTGTTTATACTGCAATATTTACATTCATGCTATGTAAACAAACACATAACCCAATTTCGTCATTTTATGTACTGGACTGTCATTGTATCGCCTGAACCTATTCATCTTCAGACAAGATAACATTTTTATTAAATTATTATTGATTAAAATAAAAATTATCTGATGATCTTAATTTTTTTTTTTTAGCGCAGCGAAATTCCTGGCCCTACTGATAACTAACTGAACTACGATGGTTCTAGATAAAAAATCAGAATCCTCCTGAACAGGGCATGTTCTGGCCATCAGTTGTGGAGAGGGGTCGTGTCCGGCCAACAAAACAAATTTAAAAAAACAAAAGGACTAAAAAACCAATTTAATCAACTATCCACGGGATTAGTTGAAGGTTCTTAACTACTATAAATAACCTAACAAGCTCATTATATCTTAATTTTATTTTAATACTTTCACTCAATTAACTTTCTTTACAATTACTCAAGCTCAAAACATAATTATAAATCCCTTTATCTAAATAAAAAAAAAATCGAATAACGTAATTACAAACTTCAAATCGAATCGATAAATCTCTAAACTGTTACGATTTCCAAAATAACTAAACAACCGCTAACGGGTTACAATTATGAAGCTCATAAATGTCTTACACAATCTAAGAGGTATTTCTTCAACAAAATTATGTCGCAATAAATCATAACTCAAAATCTTAAACCAACAAGAACTCAATATCTTAATCTTAAATAATAAAAGGACTTTCTAAATCAAATTAACACAACTAAATCACAATCTTCTTTCTGAATACGTAATTGAACTTAAACTAACGAGTACGAGAGCAAACTAAGCCGCACGGATTTTCTGTCATTCAACAAAATATTTCAACTCAATACCAATTTACTATTTGACCCATTTCTAAGCAAATCTTAATAACTTACAATTTTCGCAGCCGAGAGCTTACGATGTTTAGCATTTGTCAGACCTGGTCCGGATGTTCTAGACTTCCGTTGCTGGAATTGAGGATCCTGGTTGGTCTCCATTCTGCATTCTGGATCTCTGCTCTCTTCTCAATCACCAAGATGGTAACACTCGACTTCTCAATAGCCTAATCCGTGATCGACACTCCATGAGCTCAGCTCATCAACGACTCTCCACAATGTATTTTCAGGAATCTCTTATCTTCCATTTCTTTACTCTCTTCATTTTCTTCTCCCTCCAACTTCAAAAGTTTTTTGATTCGTCGTATAATACTTTCTATTGGTGGTTATCTTCACGTGACTTCTCCAAGATTCACATATAGAGGGGTCACTTATATCTAATGTGCATCAAAACTTAATTCTAACTCCAAAACTTAATTACTAGACTCAAAAACATATGACTACGACCTCTTTCATACATCCATCTTTTTCTTGAAATCCCATTTTACTAGCAACAGTCTCATGATTACAACCCTTACGGCCAGGACGCCTCGCAGCATGGGAAAACTGCAGGGCGACACGTTACTTTTGGTCCTCTACTCCACTACAACTTCCCAACTCTCCTCTTTATAGTCCATATTGTTGACAAATTTACCCTTAATCACAACTTTGCTTTATCGTTGGGTTATTGAAATTCTAACACTACTTTTATAACTACTCAATCAATCAGCCTTGGTCTGAATTTATTATTATAATTCTAACTTATAAATAACCATTCTACGCCTATGAAGTTATAGTTTTGAATGTGAAATTAACAACAAAAATATACGGAAATGAAACTAGATAATAACAAAGACTCATGAATTAAAACAAATATAATAGAATAATTGCTTGCTTATATTTTTTTGGCGTAGGGAAAATAAGTATAATTAACTTGACGTTGAAATGAATGAACATCTGACTATAAGAGTGAGTATGACTTTATCAAAAAAAAAACATCATCACAGTATATAACACTCAAGTTATGAGGATGACTACCCTTCGTGAAAAGATCTATAATTGTGCTACTCAATGATTCACGCATAAGATCATCTATAATAATTAATTTTTGCCGCTGATCAGACGCCTAATCATCATTGGCTGATAATCCTTCTTGAAATTCCAGAGGCAATGTTTTCGGATGATTGTTATAGCCATTTTGCCAGTCAGTGTAGTGAAAAATGATCTGAAAGAAACGTGCATCTATCATTTGATATACAGCATTGATAAATTTTTCTGCAAATACAGTTTTCTCACGGTCTGTAGCTCCACAAACAAAAGAAGTCCATAGATTTTTCTAACGTGGATCCATCATGATCCTCATTATTAATGTTGGTGTTATATTTATGTTACAAGTGATTTATAGATTAAGTACTGAACAATTTGTGTTACGTTTCCAAAGGAGTATTAATAAAATTTTGAATAATATTATTTGTTATTTAGCGAAATCGTTCAGAAACGTTCAGCCGTGAGGTTTTTGTTTATAGGGACCTAACATGTGATAACTTGACTAAGACCAGGCATTTCTGTCGTGAAAATAAGCGTTTACGCGCTTTAGCACACAGCCGTTATCATTTAACGCGTCATCTTGAAATTTATATGCCAAAAAACTGCTCTGCTGAATACCAGCACTAGTTGGCAATGGCAGCAACAATGTGTGAATAAGGAATGCACCATGAATACGAGGCAGAGTATAATTTCTTATATGGTGCTAGGCATGAGACTTGGAAGCAAAGCTATGATCAAATCAACGGTGTTTTTTGAGGCCTGTAACATCTAACAGTATCGAGCAGGATGCCGCAATAGGCGAGAATGAAAATTAATATTTCAGGTATTTAAATAATGTTTAATAGTATGAATAAATTTTTATTATTTCAAGAACCTCTAATTACTCCGTCCCAGAATTTTGAAAAATAAGTCATATTACTACAGTAATTTTACAGCTATAAAAGTTCTTTTAAAAAAAAATAGCATTAAACGAAAAAAAAAGCAGCTTATTACGTTTTTCAAAAAGATTATGATAGAAAATTTTTACTGATATTTTAAAACATGAAAATAATATAGGTATAGATAATAATGAAATTGATTTTAAATATTGTTATTCAACATTTGAGAACACTTACAGCATTGCTTCACTCACAATATGTTCATTCAAAAGTTGGCACAATTTTTGCGCGATAATTTCAATATCCATGGATGATACTGCTGCTGATGACATGTAACTAGGCTTTAGTTTCTCAAGAATCGTTGTCATTGGTAGATAGATAGGGAAGGGGTCACTCTCCTATTAACGACCGTGTCGGTAATTTACTGACAGGGCCGGCAACTTACCGATTGTAGATGTAGTTCCCAGTTTTCCCACGAGCTGGCGCTGTATCGACCTGCAGTCGGTAATTGTTAGGCGGCGCTGCTGTTGTGGCGGGTAAAAAAATTTGAATTTTTTTTTACTGGCAATTGTTACCAATCTAATGTTGATAACTGTTGTTAATCTTTTTTACTGAGTAGCACTGTGGTTGTGGTGGGTGAATAATTTAAATTTTTTAAATATGATCGACCTGTAACGACTATCGATCACCAGGCAATAATTATTACCAGCATTTTTCACTCGATTGCGATGTTATTCCGACGGTTTAAAATCCGTATTTACTCCACTCAACAATCTACCAATCACTGTTCTACACTTAAGCGTGCACACTTAGATATGTGTGCGATGATCACTGTTGCTGAACTGACTTGTTGGCAATCTGTTCTGTCTACATATATAGCTCTTACTCTAGCGGCCAACTATTGAAACACATTTCCTAACGCAATTTTCTGTGTTTCATGAAAAGTACGTCATATTTCAATTCTCAGAATAAATTAAAATATTTATATCCGTTAGAAGGTAATATAAATAAATTTCCAAAACTTTTGAATTAAAAACATTTTATTTTATAATTGTTATTATAGATTTTAATTGTATTATATTGATATAATTATATATATGTACATATACATTGCGTTTGATCAGTCGTCTTGTTTTACGGATTCCTCGGAGGTTATGTCTTCTTGCAATTCAATGAACATGAAATTTTCCCATTCTCCACCAATGTAGAGAAGGGACAACTTATTGCGTTTGACGAAGTCCAGGAACACGTTGAATGCAACATAATTATCTTTGAACACTTCTACCGGTCGTGTCGGTAAAAAAACAAAAAATTCATCATCCAATGTGGCAATGACTGCGTCCCCATGCGTTGCTTTTACTTTTTTTAGCCCTGTCACTTTATATGGCTTTGTTGTTTCCAATCCTGACATTTTTTTCTAAGGTTTTTGCGTGTTATTGGCGATGCTGTTGATGTAATCCATTTTTACGTTCCTCGACAATGCACTATTGAATAGATTAAATATTTCTACTCAAAGGTGTACACTTAGATTTGAATTCGATGATGTCTGTGACTGAATTACCTTGTCGAAAGTCTTTTTCCGTTTTTATATAAACCTTACTTTAGCGGTCATTTTCCAAAACACATTTCCTAACAACGCAATTTTCCTCTGTTACTGTCTCGTGATTCCTAGAATAATACGTCATCTCTGTTCAGTTAAACCTCTTTGCCGGCTTTTCGGAGAAATGACGTCACAGAAGTAAAAAAATAAAAAATTCTTTCATACATCCGTATCAGATAAACCTTTTCTAAATAAAATATCAGAAACTTAACGATCGAAAGTATAGATTTCATTCTCTCTCCACTTGCATTGAGTCTTTCTCAGAATAATAATAATACGTCACATCTTTTTCGAAGAAATGACGTCACACCAGTAAAAAATAAAACATTTCTTTGTTTATCTAGATCAAATAAACCTGTCTAAAAAATAATGACGTCAGAAACTCAACAGTGAATGTATAGATTTCATTCTCCCGCCACTTGTCTTATATCTTAATATAAACGACGGATCATGTGCATTTAAAATTAGTCTTGCAGAGAAAGACAAGTGATCACATAGATCTAATTCTTGATACACAAGGATATCGTTTATCTAACGGTAAAGTTATTGTGAAAGAGTTGGCGTCATGTAAATGGCTAGGATTGGAAAAAATTTGTGAATATTACTTTTTATTTAAACCGCCATACGATTATGGACAATTAACTGATGATGAAGTATGGGCAGTGGATGTCAATACAAGATATTTCCATGGACTTTCATGGGAAATTGGTGATACACCATATGAAACATTGGTTAAATACTTAAAAGAGACATTGAACAACGTGCGCTATATTTTTGTTCGCCATTATGAAGTGCAATATTATCTGGAATCATTCGTGAAAATAGATATACCAATCATAAGATTGGGTAGAGAGGATTTTACAATTTACAATAATTCGATTTTTATCAAATGTCCACGTAACGACCAACACTGCGGAGGAATGATGAAGGAAGAAATAGATTTAAAATTTCCACGTCTATACAACCCTCGATATGAATGTGCACTCAGAAATGTGAAAAAACTAAATCAATAGGTTCTTGAGAATATTTCTATTCTTGATGATGATATCAGACCAATGAGAATTTATCAAATAACCAACAAATTGCTTCCTAAATCTTTCTCTATCTCGAGCTGCTTCTTCCCAACATCCTTGTCTAGCTGCTCTGTATGCATTACGTGTATTTTCGATTAAAGATTGAATTGAACAGATTTTCGTTCCATTATAATAATTTTCCTAATTGTTCACTCAAAGGTTTGTATTCAACAATTCGATCATAAACGATTAAACAGTATGCTGATGTATGATCGGGTATTGGTTTTGTAGATTCAAATTCGATTCGCACATCTACAGGTCCAGATTTTATTGATTCATTTTGTTTTGAACAATCAATGACAATTAAGGGTGCTTTGCCAATAAATTGTTCTTTCGTGAGGAGAGGTTCTGAAACTTTACCATAATGCGATGTAAGGGATTATCCATTTCATTTTCGTCAATGTAATTTTTTCATCTGTACTAGCTGGAGCTTGTACTATTGCATTTAGCTCGGTGTTTGAACGTGTTAAAACAAGTTCATGCTTAGCATTGACAATAATGCGATGATAATCTTCAGCGAATCCCAATAACATATTCAATGGCAATAAAATGTCAAAGTATCCTTTGTTATCCGTAAGCTTTCCATCATTGTCAATCCAACCTGTGTTATCTAAGTAATTTAATTGATTCGGACGAAGTGATAGATATTCCTAAATGACACTCGTAAGACCGACATTTTTATTACGATCAATCTCAATGCCATTCAATTCATATCGTATTTCTTCGAATAAGTGACATAATGCCATGTTTACAAATTTCGTTGTAGCTGCTACAGCGGTGTCATTAAGTTCAGTAAATTTCCTGATAATATAGATAAATAAAATGTAGAGAACTCTTGCAAGGCAATAAGCACAAGTCTTGATGTTGGACAGCAATCCGGATTTCATCGTTGTTATTGAGTGAAGCTGATACATAAGGTTAATGAGCATGTGATTCATAATGTGATATAGACTCATCAAAAACAACTCCTCTGTTAATAGCTAATGTCTCCTCCCCGCAGCCATGGCAATAAACACGCAAAGAAGCACACTTTTACTTTTCTTGTATGCAAAGGCCCAAGCTCTTTAAAAACGAAATATTCTGAAGACTTAGTCGTTAGAGGTTTCGTCGTTGACTGACAATTTTTCGGCATGGTAACTCAGTTTCATAGCTTCTTCCACGAATCGTTATATAAACAATACCCATTATTTTACAGATTTCACATGCAAACGAATTGTTATTATTTTTCCACAAAAATTGACCAAATGTCCGTTTTGATCGACAATTTTTAATTGTATATGATGTATTGCTTGTACGGCGATTGGAAGATAAATGACGTTAGATGGCACTTCAATAATTTTATATCCTGGTAAAACTGATAGAAAGAATTCATGAATCGTATGCACAAATTTATTATTTATGTATAAAAAATACTCGAAGTTTATTGTAGCGTTATCACTGTAAATCGCACTGTGCAATTCATTGTTGTTAGGACTAATGGAAATTTACAATTTACGATCAGCTTTCTTCAAATAATTTTCAATATCTTCAATTTCACAGCTCCCTGTTGGTATTTCAATAATTTCATCTCGTTTATTTATATTATAATAAAATTTATTATTTCCATTGTTAATATTTGGGATAGAGTTGAACGTTAATAATTCAACAAGACCCAGTATATAATTTTTTGTCCTCGTTAATTCGATAGGTGGAAAATAATATGCCTCAAATATAGAGGACTCTCCAGAAAGCGTTATGGTGAATGGATCGTTCATGACTGAAGTACTTTTAGCCATGTTTATTATTTATATATCTTCGAGATTATATTCCATACCAAGTCGCCAAAGGTCTTCAACTTTTTCTCTGAAAAAGTTTAAACATAGATGTCCACAATTTGTTGTTGAATAATCTTGTTGCTTTGTATGATTATATAGTATGCTACCAACATCGAGATATTTTTGAAGTTCAGTTGGAGGTTTTAAATTACCGAGACTATCAAAGTATATAGCTGTATTTCCTTGTTTTTTATATGCAAACCAGTGAGTTCCTGGTCCATCTTTATTATCAAGGTTAATGATAGCTGACTCATTTTTCCATGGTTTAGATTTCGGTAAATCATTTTTCATGAAAAATCCACGAATGTATGGAATTTTCATAATTTTTGCATACTTCAAAATATCGATGTTTGTTAATGCTCGATGTGGTAGCTCTATACGTTTTTTTTCGCCGGTTTCAAGTATAGACCATATCCTCGTTTTCGACGTTTAAAACGTAGACCTGTACCCGAGGCTATAACTTCCACTTTTCGATTGTGACGTTTTGCTTCATCCAATTGACGATTAGCAGCTTTAGCATTACTAACTGCCTTTGCAATACCTGAAGCTCTACCAGCTAAAGCACTAATTGCACTTAGACCAGCAAATATCGGTATAAGTGGTAATACACCTCCAACCTTAGTCGGTACAGGTAATGCACGAGGAACTCGAACATTCTTTTTTCCACCAATCGTTCTTACTGCTTTCCGTGCAGCTATCAATGCTGATTTTATAGGATCGGCACCCGAATTCATCATCAACTTGGCCGAATCCACAATCTGTCGTGAAGGTTTTTTCTTTAAGCCCTTTCCAACTTTTTTCTTTCCTACTCTTTTCTTCAAACCCATTCCGAGTTCTGATTGAACTTCCATGATATTTGTTACTCCTAATGCAGCAGCTCTTCCACTGAGATTTGCAACTTTTGCAAAAACTCTTTGCAAAGCTTTTTTAGCAAGCACTTTATCAGCTGCGTTTCTCGCTTCTACGTTTTCTCGATTTCTTGAATACGCAATGTCGTGCTCTTTTCACGCTACGTCTAACGGATTTACACCAGGATCACCACGTTCTAATCGTTCTTGTAATTTTGTTCCGGGTCCACAATACTGATATCCAGGAATATGTAACTGGAATGGCAATTTATTTATGATGGTGTTAACTAAGCCGGTGCCACGTCTGTACTGTGTCATCGCCTGAGCCGTACTGAAATAATTTCCATAAAAGTCGCGCATTTATACTCTAGCTCTTCAGTTGATAACGAGATGAAGTTCGAGCAACAAAGAACTCAATTACCGGTGTCGAATTTCGACAACGTCGTGCCACAAACTGTAAAAATTCAACGCGATAGTAATTCATTACCGAATAGCGTTCGCGGCGTGATATGTAGCCCCTCGAATTGCGGTAAAACAAATGCTTTCTTAGCTATTATTGTAAACCCGAATGGATTACGATTTGAAAATATATATTTATATTCGAAATCCATACATCAGCCAAAATACAAATTTTTGGAAAAATTACTTAAACCTGTAGAAGGTATGGGTTATTTTCCTTTTAATGAACATGAAGAAGTTGTTAAACCAGAGCAAGCAAAACCAAACTCAATAATGATATTTGATGACGTAGCGTGTGAAAACAAGATAATATGCGTGCTTATTTTTGTATGGGACGACACAGAGATGTTGATAGCTTTTATCTATGTCAAACCTATGCACGTATTCCCAAACATCTAGTGCGAGATAATACAAATTTTCTCGTGCTCTTTCGACAAGATGATATGAATTTGAAGCATATTTACGATGATCATGTAAATACTGATATGAAATTTTCTGATTTTCGAGAACTTTGTTCTCAATGTTGGAATGATAAGTATGGATTCGTCGTTATCGACAATGATAGAGAAATCAGTTGTGGACGTTATAGAAAAAGATTTGATTGCTTTATAAATATATAAATTAAACAACAATAAGAGAAAAAAACCATTTGTGACGCGGTCATCAAAGTGGTAGTATGAAGATAAAAAAAAATGCAAAAACGAGCTGATATTTTGCATCAAATTGCGAAAGCCAGTGACGCAATACGACAGAAGCATGAAATTATTAAACATGGGTGAGAAATAACTCAACGAGCTATGAACGAAATGTTTAAACCAGTTGTAACTCCTTTACAACAATCAGTGGACAAGACTAAAAAAATTCGATTTAAAACGTCAAGTGAAGGAATTGGATACAAAGTTTCGTGTACGAAAATTGAAGTATATAGTGATGATTTGTAATACTGAAGTAAGATTTGATAATAAATTTGTTCACATCGATAATAAAAAATATGGAAGTACTCCGGGTCTCTTACAATTACTTTTCATGGAATCTCCTGATCCAAATATAACAACAGACATTGACGAAAATACTTATGGCCAAATTTTAAAAAGCACTTACGCCTACTATAAACATTATCACCCTGACAGAAGTGTCAGAGAGAACAAATATCAAAATATTATCAGCAAATATTTACCAAAAAGCGGTAAAGGTTTGCCGCAATATATGAGAAATCATAATCGACCACTGGACTATGTTTATTAGGATGATCTCAATGAACTTGTTGATCGATTACGTCTACTTGTTTCATCACGTGCTGCTGGTAATTTTAGCCATAACAATAAAATAATGTCAATTATTGAAGAACTACGTGAAGCTGGAATCATATATTAATCAGATGCTTAATGTCATTACTCATTGATCAATTATCTCTTGAAGAGAGAGGATAAGTGTAGATATTTATGGACGTCAGTTGGACAATGATTCACGAAAAAGTGTCGTCCATGGTCCACCGGGTAATAGATTTAAATTAACAATCGATAAACAATATGATATGAATAATAGAAGATTGTGCAACCTTGCTGATCCAGTAGATCTAAATGATGCTGTATCATCAAAAGTTGTTAAATCAAGCATTAGTAATACGATAGCATCTATAACACAAGAGATACAAAATCTCCAAGCAAAAATTGAAAATATCAGTGAGCAAGTAAAACAGCAATTGGAATCATCACAAGCAGCACAACAAAGTTTGAAGGCTGAATTAAATGAAATAAATGAATTTTATCAATTTGATCAATTAAATACGTTCAAAGAGGCAGACAATAGGCATACCGACATTATAAAACAGCTGGAGGAGAACGTTCAGAAAAAATTGAAAGGAAGACCTAAAGTCCAATTGCCATGAATAAAGAAAAAAAAACAAATTGCAGAAGAGCTTCATAGACCGGTGAGAAGAAATTATCAACGACGACATGTGGATATACGTGGTCTTGATGAGACTTGGCAGGCTGATCTTGTTGATATGAGTCCATATAAATCCTACAATAAAGGATATCAATATTTATTAACAGTTATTGATATTTTCTCTGAATATACTTGGGCTATACCAATTAAAACTAAAAATGGTAAAGATGTCACTGCTGCAATGATGACTATTTTAAAAGGAAAAAGAGTTCCTAAGCATTTACACGTTGATAGAGGCAAAGAGTTCTATAATAAAGATTTTGAAGGACTTATGGAACAATATAACATTAAAATGTACTCAACATTCAGCAATCTCAAAGCATCAATTTGTGAAAGATTTAATCGAACTTTAAAAAACAAAATGTGGAAAGAATTTACTCTTATTAGAAATTATAAGTGAATTGATCTGCTACTGAAGTTATTATTATCATATAACAGTATTAAACATCGTACAATTAAGATGAAACCTGCGGATGTGACTTCAGCCAATGAAAAGCAACTGTTTGATACTATTCATAGACGTCTCACAGCCGTGAAAATAAAAAAGAAGAAAAATAAGTTCAAAATTGGCGATAAAGTTCGAATCAGTAAATATAAACATGTATTTGAGAAAGGTTACACTCCCAATTAGACCACTGAAATTTTTACCATCAGCAAAGTTGGAAATACTCATCCAGTGACTTATAAATCAACTGACTATCAAAACCAACCAATAGGAGGCGGTTTTTATGAGGATGAATAAACGGGAGTCCAATATCCTGATGTACATTTAGTTTACAAAGTTCTAAAAAAACGTAGAAATCAAGCATATGTAAAATGGTTGGGGTTCAGCTATGAGCACAACAGTTAGATAAATTTAAAAGATATATAGTTTATTTGACAAAAAATTAAACTTGTAATGATGACAAAAACTTATAATTATCAGAAAAAATTATAATAATGATAGGTTAACTTATGGAAGAACAATTATAACTTATAAAATAACAATTAAGATCATGAGCTATGACAATTATAATTTATAACTACGATATTTTGTAATTATCTCAATAAAAAAACATAAAAATTACGAATTTGTATTACTTTTTTATAGCTCCATAGCGCAGTATCAGTAGTTCCCTCTAATAATTGCCTTTTATTTTCTTGCCAACTCAAAGCTTTTTTTTAATTAGAAACAATACATACTTCATGTTTCTCACTAACAATGTGATACTCAATTTTATTTAAAATTGTATAATTAAATTGGCATTTTTTGTAGTCATCAAATGTGATGGTTTTAACTCTAGCCTGCTTCACACCTTCAGCTTTTTTAACAATATCATCTTCGTCTTTATCTTTATCTTTTTCTTTGATAAAAGTAGTATAGCTATACATTTTAGCTCGAAGACCCACAAATTCAGTCATAATTATCCCTTTATTCTCATCTTTCGTTAAATCTAGTATCTTCTTATTCTTCCTAGGAATACCATATACATTATTTTCTGGATAATCAGAGGTATCATACATATGAATATCATGTTTTATATAGTCATATATGTTAACATTGATAAAATGATAAACTAAGCTATCTATATCAGTATATAGCAATTGAACATTATCTTTGAACGTTTTCTTAATATAATTATCATGAAAATCATAAATAAAAATCTTTGATAAATCGAGAATGGCAAAGCCTACATAAATTGGTTTATTAAACATTACTTCAAGCTGATTCATTTCAATAATAACCATATCATCATCATCAAAAATAAGACTGCTATGGAAATTCGGTTGTGATATCAGACTTTGTGCACCCCATCTTCCCTCCCATTTTGTAAATAATTTAATATCTTTATAATTACGCACATTTTCCATAGTTTTCCTATAAACCGCGTTATTCATGAGTTTAAAAAGGTTTTTCTCGAAATCATTTTTAGACTTTTTTCTCATTTCTGTGTTTAAATCAATGTATTTTTTCAACCAAGCTGACAGTTTAAACTGTAAAACTCTATGAATTTTAGTGATTTTTAAACCAAGTTCAATACATTGTTGTAAATTTCTATAGTGTATAACATATTCATTCTTTGGCAATAACGTTGTCATCAGCTTTTTACGTTTGCTATCTGGTGGTTGCCAATGTTCAGGGCATAATAGTAAATCTTTATGATGTTCATGTAATGATTGTGGATAATCTGAGTCTACTTCAAAAATATAGCCAGTAGAAGAATTCTTAGGAATATTAAAAAATAAATTATCAATATTATTATTAAAAATAAACTTATCAGTTACCCACTCGAATGAACCGGTGGGTAAATATTCACTCATTGCAGCACCATAAAGATTATTCACATCAAAATACATCAGATATGATTCTTTTTCATTTTCATCAAAGTTCTCTCCCATGTACTTATTATTAGCTTTGGCATATCTATTGCTACATTGAGAAATACCACCTCTTATACCTTTCTCAATAAAATTTAACATTTCAACATCTTGTAAAGGATCAAGTTCTATTTCTGTGTATTTTAGCATGGCATCAAAAGCTAGACCTGGAGCAGTTAAATAATGTAATGGATCAAGGTTATAAGCAGATAGACAGTTTTCACGAAAATTTTCATAGATATGTGCTAATAGTATAACATCAGTTTTTAAATATAAATCTAAATATCCACCCAAAGTTTTAAGCTAAAACTGATTCCAAACATTGAGTGCATGTTGATAGTCTTCATCTGATATGCTTGTATTATTCAACTTGGAATAAAAAGCTGATTGTGCAGGGAGCTGGGTTTTATCAAGTTTATCCCAGTTATCTATATATTCATAAGGAAAAGCACCCTTTCTCACTACTAATTCAAATTTTTCAGGATCGTTGTAAAAGCTTTTAGTAATATTTTTTTTATCATCATCTAGAAAAGATGGTAATTTATCAATGCTGCTAGCCATAAATCTAAAGGAATCTATGAATTGCAATTTAATTACTATTCCACGTGTTCTTTTTCTATTTCCATTGTACTCTTCTTTACCGACAGCTTTTTTAAAAGCTATGTATTTTTCTTTATTTATCGGCAACAAATCAATTTTACCTTCAAATGATGTTGCTGCTAATTTTTTAATTGAAAAATGAGAATCGTATCCCGAAAGATTCCGAAAAACTATTGGAATAATATAAAAAATTTGATAATTCAAATTACATCTGTTGTGTGCTGGACCGCGATAATTATCGGTAAAGTGACAATGATTACGAATTTTAGGTTCACTATGTAAAAAAACTCCATTACAAATATGACACTTTCTAGCTTGATTATGAGCTTTTTGCTGCTGGAGAGTTAATGGTTTCATTGGCACAATATGTTTGATGGTGTCTTTTACATGTTCTGACAATTTTTTTAATTCTCTCATGAACTAATCAATGCAATCTATTCCACGTTTCGTGAAAAATTTAGATTTAAACTTATCATATGAGCGATGAGAATAAAAAGCAATACTACATGGAATATGTTTTTGTCTATTGTTATCTGGCTTAAGTATGCATTCTAGTTCAGCCTATGCAACAAATGGAACTTGTTCCTTATTATCATAATTTTCATATGTAATTTTTTCAACACTTGGTAGGGAAGTGATTGCTGTTTTATTCATTTTAATACAATCTTTACGATGATTATCATAAGATTTTTCAAATTTAAAATGACATAAACAATGATCGCATAGATATTTTTTCGTTTTACCATCAGAAATTTGAGAGCTAACTAATCTAGAAAGATCCGTAATTAAACAAAAATGATAAGTAGATTTTAAATTATTTTCATGATCAACCTGAACATTACTTTCCACCATTAACAAATGTATACATTTTTCATGACGAAATATACTCAAGTATAATGGGGCTATTTTATCATTATTATTTAACCCATAAACATTGATTAAAAAATTTTTTTCTTTATTAATTAATTTAAATTTTGTTATATCATGGAGAGTTGTTGGACAATTAATGCCTTCATACTGGAGAACTGTTGAATAATGCGGATATAATGAAGTTCTTGTAGAATTAATTTCAGCTGGATGCAGAGCTGCAGTAACTGCCCAAAGAAAACAGCATTGGTCATTATTCTTGATGTTTAGTACTGCTTTCTTATCTTGAATGAACTTTGGTAGGGGGTTGAAAGTTGATGCTCCTGCTGCTAATGGATCATACCTATTGATGTTTACTTGGAGATGCACAATTTCCACCATGGACCATCCTGAATCTCTTTCTTCAAAGTCCTCAGCATTTGCTAATAAAACATCAATGACTTTCTCCGCTATAATTCCTTCTACGTCACTTGATGGCATAAATAATTCATTTAGCGTTGTGAAATATTTTATTTTTTCGATGAAATCACCATCTTTAACATTATTAAAATTGCACGCCAAAGAAAAGTTCACTTTTATGCTGTCATTATTGTCAATTATTTGTTTAAATTTTCCACAAAGAATTTTTTTACATCATCAAAAAAATCCCTTAACTTCACGTGTTTTAAATGACC
The DNA here is from genome assembly GCA_028641665.1 of Chelonus formosanus. Lineage (NCBI taxonomy): Eukaryota > Metazoa > Arthropoda > Insecta > Hymenoptera > Braconidae > Chelonus > Chelonus formosanus. The sequence continues at coordinate 8,878,389 of CM054002.1, forward strand.
AATTGATTCAGTAGAAATCCGAAGTTCAAATACATTTTCTACCTCTCTCCAAGTCACTGATGGACTTTGTCTTTTAACATTATGTTGGAGATTACCCCCCCCCCCCTCCCCCCGTATATAGTTTTGTTGAGAAATGAATTTTTTAGTTAATGAATTTAAAATTAAGATCGTTGATTGTATTCTCATTTTTTCACCAACTGTCATATTGTATCGTAATTGTCTTCTCAATGTAACAATATTCCTTTCTCCAATCTCCAACCACTTGTTCTCCGCTTCATCTTTACTTGGTCCATTCAATGATGAAAGAAGCACATAAGCTTCTCTCATCAATTTAATCAAATTTTTATAATAATCATCCATTTTCACTCACTTTTTATTAATTTCTTCGTCATTCACTTTTTTGATTACTTTTTCTTTGATCGAATAATTAATCATTAATAATTATCCATTTGTTAACAATTTAAACTAAATTCCTATGTTTACTCGGCAACTTTTGAATCAAATATAGTAGAAAAGCTCTTATACATTTTATTTTATATACAAGCCAACACTACCCTCAAGCATCACTAGATTTTATCGTTAATACATTCGAATGATATCACTTCATGAAAACTATACAGTCAGTTTAAAAAACGTCGTCAGACATATGCTAAATAACAACCACCCTTCAACACTATCTGATTACATGGCTTTTTCTTTGTGACGTCATTTTTATGAGAATATACGTTGGTTCAATAAAGATATTGATAAATACTTTCAGAATCATAGACGTGGCTTCAAGAGTCATAAAGAGAGATATTCTCAGTCGTGTATAGTCTTGAATAATAAAAGATGGAAAAAAAAATTCTTTACATAATTGATATGGAAGGATTTATGGTTAACAAAAAATTTTTTTGCAAAGGAATGGGATTTATTAACACTATTACAAATTAAGTGAATTCAAGATTTCATAAAATTGGTAAATTTAATGAACTATCACATGAAGATAAAAAAACTGCATCATTCTGCTTGCATTATGTCCACGGAATGCTATATCGAGATAAACAAGATGATGAAGAACCATCGAACCTGGACAAATTATTATTGAGAATTGCTAATGAAGCAGAAAATTAAAAAATTGTTATAGCATACAAGGGTGGAAACTTTGAGAAAACAAGGCTGAATCATTCAAACATCAACAACTACATCAATCTGGAATCAATAGGATGCCCAAAATTTAAAGTCATCATGGAATACATGAAACAAAAGGATAAAGCAGTCTACAATCAATTAGAAACTCTATCGTGCGAAAGAAATTTCAAGCTAAGGGACACACAAAAAGTCGCCCATAGTCCAAGAAAAAGAAGTCTTTTGTTTAAACTATTTCTTGGAAAATATGTTTTAAGTTCATTATTATTTATAGAATATTAATTTTCTTATTCTAAATTACTCTCTTATGTTATAACTAAATGACAATGTTCAAATTTTCGATAATTATTAATGTAAGTTTTGTGAAAGTAACTTAGAATAAAAAAATAACAATTGCAATAACGAAACTATTATGTATTTTATAATAAAAAAAAAACGATATTTATAGTAAAAACGAGAATAATTTTTTATTCAATTATGAAATATTATTGCATGGTTACGAACATTATAGTTACTTTTTCATTTTAAAGAATATAAGTAAATTAACTTATAGTAACATTAATGAGAATAAAAATACTTTCATCTTGATGAACATAAGTAAATTAATTTATAGTAACATTAATCAAAATAAAAATACTCTTTTATCTTAAAGAATATAGGTAAATTAACTTATAGTAATATTAACGTGAATCAGAATAAAAAGACAAATAATATTTTAGCAAAATAGAAAAAACACTCGAGAGTTATATCACAAAAAGTATATCATGATTAACCCTATATTTTCTTACTTTTTTCATCAGAATTATCATCATCATCATCATCATCATCATCATCATCATCATCATCATCATCATCATCATCAGAATCACAATCACTCGAACCATTCTCTGGACTAAACCTGCCTAAAATAGTAAAACCTATCCTCAAATGAAGAAGATCTGAAAGGAGTTTGAACGATTTCGGTCCAGCCGGTTTTTTTATAACAAAAATCCTAATAATAAATGAGTGACAAGATTAACTATGTTAAATAGTCTTAAGCAAAAGAATAACTATTTCATTTGAAAAGAAACTCGATATTGACTATAAGTCCGTACAGTTGATTATACATTATTGTTTACAGCAATGTGAATTTGTTATAAACAATTGAAAATTGTATTTATCGATTAACTAATTCATCGATCGTATGGACTTGAAGTTTTTCGACAAAATAATATTATTGATGATGAGAAATGACATTTTACAATTACGTATTGTTTATAACAATATGAATTTATTCTAAATAATTGATAATGGGAAGTTCGTCGTGTGAGCACAAAGTGTGCTCAGACCTATTTTTTTGTTATTCAATTATGGGCAAATTTGTCATGTTAATCAACATGATATGTTTGAACAATTACACTGTAAAAATACTAAAATATATAATCTTCATTATATGAACTTGAATAAGTCATTTATTACAATTAGATACAGATAAATAATCACATGAAGTTCTTTCCAGAGAACAAATCGATTTTTTTACAATCGATAAATAAATTGACCAACTGTTTATACAGTTTATAAAGGTAGCATTGTTTACTAAATGTAATTATAGGGTTGATTTATAAATTTTATAGGACATCGATGTCTTAAAATATTTACTATCCAAGGAATTTCATTTCTCTTTGCTTGTTCTTGCAGATTCTACACCAAGAGATGCATTGACATGGAGAATCTAATTAGAGGTGACAGGTAGTAACCAACTAGTACCTACAGTGTAGCCTCACAGTCATTAACTTCTTTAGTAGATAGGTAGGGAGGGTTGTAAAAATTTTTTTTCCAATCCTAGCCACTTACATGACGCCAACTCTTTCACAATAACTTTACCGTTAAATTAACGATATCCTTGTATATCGAGAATTAGATCCATTTTGATCACTTGTTTTTCTCTGCAAGACTAATTTTAAATGGACAAGATCGGTCGTTTATGTTAAGATATAAGACAAGTGGCGGAAGAATGAAATCTATAGTTTCACCGTTAAGTTTCTGACGTCATTATTTTTTGGAAAGGTTTATTTGATCTAGATAAACAAAGAAATGTTTTATTTTTTACTGGTGTGACGTCATTTCTTCGAAAAAGATGTGACGTATTATTATGATTCTGAGAAAGACTCAATGCAAGTGGAGAGAGAATGAAATCTATACTCTCGATCGTTAAGTTTCTGATATTTTTTTTAGAAAAGGTTTATCTGATACGGATGTAGGAAAGAATTTTCTATTTTTTTACTCCTGTGACGTCATTTCTCCGAAAAGTCGACAAAGAGGTTTAACTAAACAGAGATGACGTATTATTCTAGGAATCACGAGACTGTAACAGAAGAAAATTGCGTTGTTAGGAAATGTGTTTTGGAAAATGACCGCTAGAGTAGGGTTTATATAAAAACAGAAGAAGACTTTTGACGCGTTAATTCAGTCACAGACATCATCGAATTCAAATCTAAGTGTAACATCTAAGATAACATCAACAGCATCGCCAATAACACGCAAAAACCTTAGAAAAAAATGTCAGGATTGGAAACAACAAAGCCATATAAAGTGACAGGGCTAAAAAAAGTAAAAGCAAAGCATGGGGACGCAGTCATTGCCACATTGGATGATGAATTTATTGTTTTTCTACCGACACGACTGGTAGAAGTGTTCAAAGATAATTATGTTGCATTCAAAGTGTTCCTGGACTTTGTCAAACGCAATAAGTTGTCCCTTCTCTACATTGGTGGAGAATGGAAAGATTTCACGTTCATTGAATTGCAAGAAGACAATATCTTAGAAAAATCTACAAAACAAGATGATTGATTGAACGAAAAAATATATATAATTACATCAATGTAATACAATTAAATCTATAACAATAATTATGAAATAAATATTTTTCAATTTAAATGTTTTTGAAATTTACTTATATCACCTTCTAACGGATATGAATATTTCAATTTATTCTGAGAATTGAAATATGACGTACTTTTCATAAAACACAGAAAATTGCGTTGTTAAACAATGTGTTTCAATGGCTGGCTGCTAGAGTAAGAGCTACATATGTGGACAGAACAGATTGCCAACGAGTCAGTTCAGCAACAGAGATCATCGGACACATATCTAAGTGTACACGCTTAAGTGTCGAACAGTGATTGGTAGATTGGTGAGTGAAGTAAATACGGATTTTAAACCGTCGGAATAACAACGCCATTGAGTGAAAAATGCTGGTAATAATTATCGCCTGGTGATCGATAGTCGTTACAGGTCGATCATATTTAAAAAATTTAAATTATTCACCCACCACAACAACAGCGCTACTCAGTAAAAAAGATTAACAACAGTTATCAACATTAGATTGGTAACAATTGTCAGTAAAAAAAAATTCAAATTTTTTTACCCGCCACAACAGCAGCGCCGCCTAACAATTACCGACTGCAGGTCAATACAGCGCTATCTCGTGGCAAAACTGGGAACTACATCTACAATCGGTAAGTTGCCGGCCCCGATGTTCTGCGCGTGAAGGTATAGTTATTGTTGTTTATTAATTTTATACATTAGGAAAGGGAAAACCATCTTCATTGTATGGTCGGGGCGTTGTTGAAAAAAGTCACAGACTATTATTAGAACTTCATTCATTTTATATGATCAAAAAACGCATCATTGTAAACCAATATTAAATCTCCGTGCTGCAATAGGCGCACGTTCAGTTTGTTCAGTCTGCCATAAAAGTTATTCTACACCTCCAGCATTGCATCGTTGTCGTTTAGAATGTTCTCGATGCGGCAGCTCACCTGTCTGCACGCCTGAAAAATCGCACATGATTCATGAATGTAATAGATATTTTTTGAGTGATAGTTGTTATAACAAACATTTATTCAAAGGTTCTGTGACCCTTACTGGTGCTGATAATTATTTAAGTAGTTGTAATCTAATGCAAATTTGTAAAAAATGTTTCCGTCTCAAAATATGTACAACAGATAAAAGCAACAAGCACGTGCCCCCGCGTTGAGGGAAGTGATTTCTTTGTGCCTTAGTAATTACTTTATTACCATTAGTTCATACCTGAGAACCCATAGACGCTGTGCTGTACTAATGTGCATTCAAGGGACACCTCTGGTGCGAATTAAATTGTAATAAAAGTGTCTAAGTGCATATTAATAATTTTTTTATCGTGGCCAGTGCGCTAAAAATGTCTTGAACTTCCCGAGTCAACAGAATCGATGGAAGGAATTTCTTTTGTTCCATGATGAACGTAAATAACTTGTTTACATGTTCCTAAACTTTTTCAGACTCATCCGTAAATGAGTCAAATCGTATTTGTAACTTAATTTGTTAGTTTTAGTGTGTTTCACGATGGCTGAATCGAACAACGAATTGGTTGACGCCAAAGTTTTATAACAATCACAGTTCTTGTAAACAGAATAGGTTCTCTTACATTTATGTTAAATAAAACTATCCTCCAATAACAGGATGAATTTTTTGTTGGAGCAACTCGGATTGATAGCATAGCTTCTGTTTTTAATTGATAATAAAAAATTAAATTTTTACAAGAGAAGGAGTTCATTATATTTGAGCTTTTCCCACGTACGATTTTTTCTTTTTTTTTTTAAATAAATTATATATAAAAAATAATAAATATAAGATCAAATTATTGTGCCGATCTACAGTTCCAAGAAAAATCCCGTAAAATAAGCTTAAAGGGTCATTTGCATGCTGTTAAAACGTAAATAACGATTTTTAGAATTTCGGTCTGTCTGTTTGTCTGTTCGGACTAATCTCATAACCGGCTGAACCGATTCTGATATAACTCCGCCGACATCTGGAAGAAGTCAGAAGTAACATAGGTTACTTTTTGTTTACGTAAATTTGTTATAACAACTGCATTAGTCATAAACAATCGAAAACGGGATCTATGCATTTTATTCACTTGCTTCCTACGAGTATTTTGTTTTTAGCTGAAAAAGAATAACTAGCTATGTGACATGAATGATCACTGACTCTCTTTGTTCATAATAATTGAATTTGTTATGAACAATAGCAAACATGATCTACAAAACGTATTCGATTTCTTCCAACGGAAGAAAATTTAAATTTCACTAAAAAATTATCACTCATCACGTAACATGATTACAAACGACCACTATTTATTTATCACATTTAAATTTGTTGTAAGCAATAAAAAACAGGTTTCATGCGAGATATTCAAATTCTATTAACGAGATGTTTGCCTTTTTAACTAAAAAGGGGTTAGTAAGTATGTAACATGAATCTGAAATCTTTTGGTTTTTCATTATGATTAGTGTTATAAAAGTGTGACTCACAACGTACCATAAACATAAAAAAACTTTTTTTGTGAATAAGATTTTAATGTGTTAGAACCAATTGAGCTCAGAAATTACACAATGAATGAGGGCTCTACTAATGAAGTATTTTTTTCACGACAAAAGAAAGTTACTGACTAAATGATATGAATGCAAATGTTTTTCTATGTTCATAAAAATTTAATTGTTGTAAAGAAGTAAGAGTTATGTCTTACGATGAAGTTCGGAATTCTTCCGTCTATCATCAGTACTCACGAAGTTAATACTTTGATTTTGACACTATCCTAGAGTAATGCGTATGTCAAATTAACTAATCCAAACGATGAACTGACCACTCAAATCTTTTTCGGGCTATTACATTGTTATCGAACGTAATTATGCACATACACCATTAAAGTTGCGAAAATCACCTATATTTAAGTTCTTCCGACGTGTGATTTTTTTTTCACTAAAATAGAGTGACTCAAGGCGTAAAATGTGAAAGAACCTATTCCTTTTATTTATAAGAATTTAATTTGTTATCACACTAAGAAAAGAATTATTAATGGGAAAAATCCGGTGGCGCTAACCATGTAGCTAAAGTGATAACTAGTAGCTATATCATGGCTTTCAACAGGCTAGTATTGATGCCTAATAATAACGGAGAGTTGGATAAAAATGACACGGAAGATTTGCATGACAGAGAAAGATGTGATCGTTCATTATTTTTTTACAAAGCTTCAAACGCAGTTCATCTGTTTTTTTCGTTAATCTACACAAAAAAACGAACAATTAAAAAAAAAGCAATTGGTAAATGTTTACTTATGTATTTTTTATTTTCCTTCAAGATTATATATGGTTTTCTGACTTCAAATGTTACTATAAAAGTTCTAAAAAATCGAGAAATCGTCCGATTTTAATAAATGTTTCATGAAAATAGTCGTTTCTACGGCGAATTTATGTGATAAAATATAGGAAATATTTTACTAGAAGGTTTTATATGATTTTATGACTTTCAATGTGGCCATAAATGCACTTCTTAAAATATAATCGTTCATAATTCCTGTGCTAAGCATCAATCAAAAATCATATGTTTTTGGTGTTAATTTACAACAAACCCAGGTAGATTAATATCTTTGCAAGAACAGTTAAAAACTAGCTGCAAGCCAAATTTTGTCTTGCCATTCGAGACTTGCAATTGAGACATTGGTGCTAGCTTGATACTATTTATGATAGGTTTTATAATTATTTCATGATAAAAATTATCTAGCAGCAGGCTATTTCTTTATAGTTAATTGCCAGATTCATTTTTCTCTTGCAAATTGAGCTAGACACAAGTTAACATTAAAAGTTTTCAACAATTAGTATTATGCAGGATTGCAGCATGCCTATTCCCTACTTACTATGCGAAGTTTGACGAAACTGTTAAATATGTCGTGAAATGTTAGGTTGATAAAATAGGTATCCATAAGCTTAATCGACATAGCTAATCGCTGGTGAGAATGTTTACTTATCTGTGAAGTTATGAACATAACCTTATAATCTAAGTGTGACAAAATATATTTATAAGTGGATTTCATTGTAAGTTATATCATGAATTCCAATACAAAACGTAAATTAACATTATTGCGAGTACGTAAGTTTCGAGCATTAAGAGCTCTCAGAAATTCTATAAACAACCAAGTTCTGAATGATAGTCAAGATCAAACAAATAATGAAAGTAGCTGTATAACCTCGTCAAGAAGTGAAGTAGAAGATTGTGAGTTCAGATTCGAAGACGTTTCCAACAACAATAAAGAAGTAGCTACACACAGGAATGAAAATGCAGAGTTTCGAGAACCAGAAATAATTGTGAAATTAAATAAAAATCAACATAAGCCTGTAACGAATATAAATAAATTCACTGACGATCGTCCAGTTGATCAACTTTCTGTTAATTCAGAAAATAACCAACCTATAGAGATTTATCAGCTTCGACACTGGGCCATACAACGTCGAGTTCCTCACGCTCATCTAGATCCTCTTTTAAAAATTCTTCGTTCAAGATTACTTCCCAGTTTACCTACGTGTGCCAAGACATTTTTAGATACCAATAATGCTCAATATATAATAGAAGAAATGCGAGATGGTGATGGAACAACTGGAACATTTGCATATATTGGTATAGAAACTAATATTTTGCAAAGTATAAATATTGATGCTCATAACGACTATGCTATTGAATTACAGTTCAATTGTGATGGACTTTCTTTATCAAAATCGAGTTCTTATCATATTTGGCCTTTATTGTGTAAAATTTATTCAAACTTAGTCAATTATGAGCCATTTGTCATATTATTATATTGTGGAGCATCGAAGCCAATGAATGTTGAAGAATATTTGATGAAATTTATTAAAGAAGTTAATTTCTTGAACAATCAAGGTATCAAAATTAATAATAATAAGTACAATATTTTAATAAAATGTTTCATATGTGATACACCTGCAAGAGCTTTTTCCAAAAGTACTAAAGGACACTTGAGTCCTCATTCTTGTGAAAGATGTAACATAACTGGATAAAGTAAAGGAAAAAATATGACATTTACATCTATTAATAATAGTTTGAGAACAAATCATATCTTTCGTCATTTTTTACACCCTGATCATCATCATAAAGCCTCGCTATTGATGTTGATTAAACCAGAAATTAATATGATATCATCATTTGTATTAGATTTTATGCATCTTGGGTTTCTTGGAGCAAATGCAAAATTGGTGGACTACTGGTGTTCAAATAAAAAAAAGCAGGCACACGCTGGACATTCTATATCAATAACATTAAGTACAGCCAATAAATTAGAAATATCTCGTCGTCTAAAATTTATAAAACATCAAATCCCTTGCGAGTTTCAAAGACAGCTGAGAACTTTATCAGACGTTTCTAAATGGAAGGCTACTGAGCACAAATTTTTTCTTATGTATGCAGGTCCAATAGTATTGAAAAATATTGTTTACACTAAAATATATGTTAACTTTTTACTCCTACATATCGCCTCTCGAATATTATGGTCTGAAGAAACAGCAACCAAATGTAGTCAATATGCAAAACGTTGTTTAATAATATTTTTTTTACAAGCACAAGGAATTTATGGTTATGAGTTTGCTACTGTTAATATGCATCATTTGATTCATGTCTCTGATGATATCGATAATATGAATTGTTGCTTAGCAGAAATGAATGCATTTTCTTATGAGAATCTTTTAGGAAAAATTAAAAGAATTTTAAGATCTCCGAATCGATCCATCACACAGTTGGCTCGTAGATTACATGAAGAATCTGTAATTAAAGGGCCACCACCACTAAAGAAAAAAATTGTAATTTTAAAAGAAAATAATCGTCAAATTTTGGGAATGCAATGTAACGGATGTTACTTGTCGAAGACTCCACCAAATGACAGTGTAATTTTGAAAAATTATTTAATTTTCAAGATAAAAAAAATATTTCGGCAGAAGGGATCTATTCGTCTAAAAGATGTATTTTGGAAAGTGAAAAATTCTGCTTATTATGATCCTATGGACTCAAGTATATTAAATATATATGAATTACATACTAAAGCTTCGTTTCGAGTGAAAGATATTTGTATAAATAGAGTGGAAACAAAAATAATAAAACTACATTTGAATTTCCGAAAAAACCAAAGAGAAAGAACTTTTGCAATTCCTTTGTTACACGAATAACGCATTTTTATTTGCATATAGTACAAAGGTCAACATAAAAAGGTATAATTATACAAAAAAGATATGATAAATATATTTTATTTGCCAAATATTCAATTTTTGCGGTTATTGACACTCTAGCGGGACAAATATGAACTATAGAGCTTTGGAAATCTCGGACGCCGAGTGTTGGACGCTATTATGTGAAGCCGAGATCGATTTCCCGCGTTATTTACCGCGTTCTTTATTGAAGATTCTTAATATAAATTAAATAATAATTAAAAAATTGTTGATCCTATGATGGCGAAATCAATATCCAATGATTCAGGTAAAATGTTAATAATTATTTTTACATTAAAAAATGAACTAAAGAATCATGAAACATAAATTCTATGTTGAGGTTAGATTGTTAAGACAGGAAGACGTTCTCTATACGTGGTTAATAATATTTAATTGCAAATTTTTTCTGTTTATCGGTTAAATGTTACATACAGATACTAAGGAAAGTGAATCAGATGATGAAATTTTTGATTTTGTTATAATTGAATTCATAAAAAGAGGTAGAAAGACAAAAAAGAAAGGTGTTCATGTTGTACCATCATCGTGGCTAAATTATGATACCAAAAAAAAGCATTATACGTGCCCATTTCCTCCTGAACCGTATAAAAACTTAGATGATATGGTGAAAAGAAAGTCACCTCCACATGAATCCTGGAATATTTATAATGTCAAGGTCGAGGGTCACGATGGTAAGCAAATTCAATAGAAAATGTATATGAATATAGATGTAAATAATTATTTCTGTTATTTTTAATTATCGTAGATAATTATAAACAAGCAAAGAAAAAAGCGCAAAAGTTACAAACTAGAGATAATGCTTTCTCAACGGATACTGATTTTAATTCAACTGAAAAAACTGTACAACTCGAACAAGCTGTAAAAACTAAATTACTAAAAGAAAGTCTAGCTGCAATGAAAAAATATATAGATACAAGTAATGAACATCCATCTAATATGGATAAAAATTCATCATCAGAACAAACGTCTTCACATAGTTAAATAATATTTGTGTTACGTTGGACTGAAATTAAATCATTGAATTAATTTTTTCCTAATTATAATATAAGTGGTTCGGATATTTCTGGAGCTGAATCTCCATCGAGTCAAGAATCGTCAAACAAAAATAAAACTAAGAAATCCAACTTAAAAAAAAAATCTGTTCATCAAAAACCACTCAATAATGCATGTGATATCATAACTGAAAATATTAAATTATCTTCTACACAAGTTTCTTGTCCTGAAAAACAATCTGAATCTAGCCAAAAATTTTTTGACCCAGCAGTTTCTATTGATGCATATATTGATAATAATGGTGCAATTGTTGTATCAGGTTTGATATAATGTTGAATACTGAATATATACATTTATCATCAGCAAAAATGAAAGTAATTAAAAAAATATCTATGAAATGATTTCAGATATAAATCGACGAAGTGTAAGCAATCACAAAAATCAAGAAAATAATCTCAAAAGTGCAACTGAATTTAGTGAAGCTCGTATGTAATTGTTACCCATATATTTCGTGTTTATTTCTGTGTATGTTTATTTCTATATTTAGCTTTGTGATTTGGAATTTACAATGCATTTTTATTTGATTAAGGTACTCGCTTTTTTCAATAAACAAAGGATTTTTATCAATTTTCAGATTGCTTAGCTTTTCGTTTACAAAAACTTCCTAAAAAAGCGATCTCTGCATTAGGAAATGCTTTTTCTAATTCAAAAGATTGGGACGGTCATCGTGCAGATAGAATTAAAAAAGGAAAAAATTCTGCTGCTGTATCCGATTCTACTAATACTTAAGTCTTTAAAGCTTTTTTTAATACTATAATTATATTATAATATTCGATTTAATACAAAACTTTTAAATAAATAGCAAATTTGTATTCCATAATTATATATATTATTAATAAACAAAAATTTCTCCTAAACTGAATTTTCTATATTGATGACAGCTTTATTCCATATCTTGCCTCTAGAATTATATTCGAGGCTAATACTAGACACATTCAGCGTTACAAAACGATCTCGCATTCGTCTAACTTGCGCCATAATATAATCTAGCAAGGCCAGTTTGGCGCTAGCTTTTTTCCAGCCTTATATTCTACCTGGGAAAAAACGAATATTTTGGAAAAAAAAATCACATAATAATTTCTATTCATCGATTTTTTAGAAAAAACAACTTTTATCGTTAGTAATGGAAAATAAAATTTATGTACATAATCAAATTATACTTATTTCGTTAGTCTACGCGGAAAAAATTAATATTTACGGAAAAGAATTATGTACCACTGATGATACATGAATGTTAAGTAACTTAAAATAATATTTATGACTTCGTAATTGGATATATTGATGTTTAATGACAAAAAAATATAATTTATTCGTTTTTTGACAGTGATTGTTATATCTTAATCTGAACATAAATTCTACAATATATCCAATCATATTCCCCCCCTCGCATCAGAATCTCTGAATACTGGCTCGTGCTGTTCTCTAAATTCTCTCAATATGGTGAGTATGAGCTCCACTATCTGGGTCAACAAAATTATAAGTGTGGTTCACTGTTAAATTGCCAACACTCCAGAAAATCATTTAAAAACGATTTTGAAAATAGAGAGAATTGCGAGAAGGGCAGGAGGGGTGCTAAAGATTCAGAACAAATTTTCACGTTTGGTCTGCTTCTTAACCCCCCCCCCCCCCGCGCTCTTTGTCGTACTCCGGATAAGTGTGTTAACATAAAAATGAGTAAGAAATGACTACAATGTTGATCAAATGGGTGACTTGCGTAGAAAATTAATGATTACGTGATAAAAAAGGTACACACGATTATATGTAAAAGAAGGTAAATTTTTAGAGAAACTGTTCTTATGTTTAATTGTAAAAACATGATAAATCAACATTTTTGTATAAATTTTTCCAATTTGTTTGTTTTTCTGTGTAGATTATGAAAAAAATTATAACAACTTCATTTGATTACTTGGGAAAAAGATATAATAATTGTACATGAATAAGTGCATTTTCATGAACATTCAAAGCTCCGAAACCAATATAAGTTTCTATATTTTTTTTTCCTATAATTTTTTTCATAAAATCTACCGCAAAGATGAAGATTTAAAAGAAAAATCACTAACTTATGTCGATTTTTTGATTTTATAGAGCCAAAAAATGAGAGAACCCCGAAAGTATAAAATTACAAATATTAATTTTCATTTTCCATTATATATTTCTGAATTGATAAAATTATATATTTTCTATCAATTAGTGCATAATGATTATAAATTTGTTCTAGTTACTTTTTTTTCTTTGTCCGGAATTTAGACGTTTATTCATGAACTCATAAATGTATTTATACTTTTGTTACTTTCAGTCTGATTCATTAATAAATTGAAATAAGTTCTAATCAACCATAACATTTTATTCAATTTCGTTCCGGACCACTTATTATTAATATTATCATATTAAGAATTGAAAAAATATTCAATCATTGGCTGTATACGAAAACGTTGAAGATGTCAAAGTTCTTAGTTTGAGATAGAGTTTGAAAATTTCGACTCTGGATAATTGTCAGACGAGGTGCAATTGAAGGAGTGGGGATGTAAGGTATACTATTTAGTTCAATTGTAAAAAGTTATTGATTATAAGATATAAGTTTTTCAGAAATAACGATGAGAACCTAGTTATATGGTTTTTATTCATTAACTTGAAAACTTTGGAATACCGGAAGAATTTAAAAATTTTTTTCTTAAGATTTTCCACATCCCATAGACTTCATTGTGTACTTATCAATTACCAAAGACTCATTATGATCGGACTACTGGTTATAACTGCAATAATCCGGCTGGGTTAGATAGCAACGTAAAAATATGGATAACATAATAATTAAAGAAAACTATTATTATAATTATTACATTAACAAAAAACTCATCTCTACAATTTTTGTGCAAATCAGTTCAACATTTTGTAGGAATAAGTAGACAGAAAAATATACCGTAAACTGTTAGTAATATGAAAACAAACAACTACGAAATTATGTACACACTGTCGTATATCCATGCTCAATGATATATTTCTTTTTCTTATTTTTTAGCCCATACATATTTGTTGGAATAGTTTTAAACTATTTTCAATATATTTCGCAATTCTTTTCAAAAATATTAACAGCAATTGGTTATTTCAACTAACTACAAATATTGAAATAGACTGAATTTTAAGTAACATTATTTGAGCAGATAAAAGGAACATGTGTGATGTCTGACATTAGCGTTAAATATGTAGCAATGTGATATGAATGCACCACAGTAATAGATTTATTTAGTTTGTCACTAGATATCGTTCACTTTTCATCTCTTGAAGAACTACACCTCTCAAGTTACATTGACATGGTATTAGTTAATCATCAAACAATAGCTGTACAAAAGTATTCATTGAGGGGACTGAATATGTTAGGGAAGAACTCTAAAACCCTAAAAGTGATTAGCCTCAGGCAATATGTCAATATGGACAATTTAACTCTACTTTATCATTATTTACTTTGTATTTGACACATGGAATGAATAGTCTTGAATATAGTAAATTATTTATTCATCAATCAATTATCTTATTTTTCACTGAAAATGATCAGATATTGAAAAACTTTTATAATTAGAATGAATATGAAATAGTGGTGGGTGAAATCTGAAATTCGACTTCAATTTTAACATAAAATTAAAATGTGTTGAACTCATCGAAAATTGGTTGAAATTGAAAAAAAATGCATGATTACATTTAAAACAATACGTTTCTTTTCATAATTATACATGTGTTGCAAATCGAAACAGGTAAAAATAACAGATTAATTTTTAAATGTTATGTTACTAAACACAATCTATGGAATCTTGTAGACATTCTACACACTTAAGAGCATGATGAAACCCTCTTTTTAATGGAATTTAACTTTAAAGATGTTTTGTGTTTATTGTTACATACTTCAATTTGCATTCTAAATATACTATTCATTAATTCAGTATGTCTCAAAAAAAATCTATTAATCGTATTTATTAAAAATTCATTTCAACTATATATAACTAATGTTCAGAATCTTATTCGAGAATTAAATAACCACATTAGTGTGTTACATTAATTCACGGAAGGATTTTAGCCCTCAGAAAGTATAATTGAAAAGAATAATTCATGCGTATATGTAGATATATGTAAATCGTATTATATCCATGATTTGGTTTAAGAAATTATTACAATCAATTTTCCAAATAAATATTCAGTTACCTTTCTTCGATATTTAAATTTCATCTAAATTTAGTTTGGATGCTCAAGATTCAATAACATTTATTGGTTATAACATATCAAGTTTTCGAATGTACTATCAAAGTTTGATACAATTATCCAACTGACCTAGAGGTTCCGAACGTCTTTTGTAATGTGTAACAATAGATGTTTGGGTAGCAACTGAAATATGTGACATATTAGTGCAAAATCTAGTTATAAATATTTCATTCACAAAAATTGTCATAAAATACCTGAAAATTTAATCTCATTGTTAATCCCGTTACTCGGCTAAACGGTCACATATTTTCTATGAACTACTTAGTGGGAGGCGTTTCCTGTTATGCATCCGGTTTGAAATAAATTAGAAGATTCTACAAATTTACGTTTAAAATATAAATATTGATTAAATTATTTAATTATGTTGACTACGCATGAATTACTACAAATAATAATAACTATAATGAAGATTATGCGTATAAAACTGCACGATCAAAATCGGTATTCTGTTATTTACTGCTAAACAACGCTGAAATTACGTTTAATTTTACGCTTTTTGTTTCGAAATATCAAGTTGTATTCCTAGCGAATGCATTTTGTACATTGATTTTTTTATTTAACAAGCATTCAAAAAGTTTCTTGTTCGCACTTGATATAGGAAGAGTAATATATGTTACATTGTATTTCATCGATCATCGTACTACTCTATAAAGAAGTAAAAAATGTGTAAAAAAATTGCTAGGCGTGACTGCACTCAGAGAAATTTCTGGTTAACTCAACTATTTTAAATAGTTATTTTTTTTTATCAAAAAAAAAAGTATTCACTGCTACTAGTCCTACTATTATTTCTAGTACCAGCAACTACTCCGTAGTTATTTTAACTAGACAAACTAGTTAGTGTGGCTACTTTTCGATACTTAAAACAAAGTAGTAGCTGTAAATATTTCAATTTTTCTCAGTGTGTGAATGTAAATATCATGTTACATAAGGAAAATTACGTTAACATGATGAGAATTTTTTTTACAAATTGCTTCAAAAAAAATAAATAAAAAATATCATAGATATGAATTTCCTTTCATAAATATTTAGGTGATCCAATATAGAATCTATTAAATCGATTGACAGTAATAGGAGATGCTGTCAATCTATGACTATGCATCTGCCACTTATAAAAAGTAAGACATCTCTATTAATGCAGATGAAAGACGATAATTCCCAATACTAATTTTTTTCGGGTTTAATGTCTATTAGATTTCGTTCTCGATATATTTAATCACTACTTCACATTTTATTTTGGACTTTTTCATCACTGTTGTGATAGTCATCATTTTTCTATTCAATAAATTTATTCTTTTGAATCTATACTGTGACTCATGACAGCGACAGAGAACTACGTCTTTAATATGAGGATATAATGAAGTTTATGATCATCTTTCAATTTTTATATATTGTCTAAACATTGAAAAACTGTACTAAATTAAATTCGATTTTTAGAAATTGAGGTATTTAATGTTTAGAGTCGTTTTTCGATGATATTATTTAATTTTGTTATACGTTACATGAAGAAATAGATAATAAATATTTTTGGGCACTGTTTTATTCATCCATGATAAAAATATATAACTGTATAAATGGACTAATGGATGCATTCATTTTAGAATATGGATATAATTATTAGAAATTTGTTTTGATGATTATAGATGTCAAATATAAATTTATAAATAAATAAGTAATTGTATTTTTTAAAGATAGAACGCCATTCTTTTAGATAAAATAAATTAAGATTGTATTCATTAAATTCAATTTTCAGAATAACATGACACAATACTTTGATGACGAACAAAACTGGTTAATTATTAAAAAATTATGTATAAAGTCAACTTAACTCGTTCTAAAGAATGATTTTATAACTGCTAACAAATTTTTATTTAGTTTTGTATTTTAATACTCATTGATGTATAAACTGTCAGTAGATTATTTCAATCTTGAAATTCTGCCATCAATGCAGATATTTCCTCTCCATTTTTCTTTCGAATGGTAGTATTAAAATTTAATGCATAATATTTTCGTGGATTCATCTCTTAATAGCCAACTCATATGTTTGGATTAATGACATTAGAAAATGTAAGTACTTAGGAATGTATTTTTATGAACTTACCAATATTTTTGTAAAAATGATCATGAAGATTTTTAAGGTCACATCAACTTTACACCTACTCATGTCTCTCGTCGATAAATGCATAGACACCGGAAATCCACGAAAAATGTAGACTGCATGACACTTCGAAAGCTACAATTCACTTATCTTCATGTCATATAATAAGAGAGTATCTTTAATTTCGGTTCAACATCAACAATAAAGAGTATCAAAATTTTGCGTAGAAAGTTTAACTGAAACTTTATTGTTGCAAATCAAATCATTTTTTTTGGTATCCACATTACCGATTAAAAATGTCTATTTGAACAAGTAGTGTTAAACAACTATTCCATTTTATTGGAAAATCACATGAAATACTCAAAAATTAATAAAGTCGACATATTTCATACGTCGAGTGCGTTTTCACCTTAAGGTAGTAATTACTACTGTTTTTCAGGCTTTGCATTTCAGATCGACTTTCGATTGCATCACTGGGAAAATGTTTACACCTCTTCTAACATAGCCAAACATGGGTGTCCGCGATTACCCAGTGTTCGTATTTACCCCACTCTCCCCTACTCCAGATAAATTTTTACAGAAATAATGAACTTGCATCCAAGTAATCTTCAAGAGCTTAGTTAAATTTCCCGGATATATTTTTTTTGTATCTGGATATATTTTGGATATATCTTGAATGTATTTCATATATTTCTCGTATACATTATACATGTATTGGATTTCTGTGTGCAAACGTATTGGACTTGAGATATTAAGGGTCGCAAGTTTGAACCCAGACGAAAAAGTGGCCTGTGTCACTTTTCTTAATATTCTTTTCCATTAGTTAATGAGCATGATCTTTCTGATAAGTGTAAGTAGAAGAATTAGTACAACTAAAGGGAATTGTAGGTTGAATTTACATAAATTTCGAGAAATGTATCTCAGATATATTTTTTTTTGTATCTAGATATATTTTGGATGTATAGTGCATATGTTTCATATATCTCTCGTATACATTATGGATACATTGTATTTCCGTGTGGGTTACCACTACGCCATTTACGAATTCCATTCGTTAGATTTAAGTCTTAGTTATACATTCAATTACATATGTGACAAAAAGGAGGAAATGAGATAAAATTAAAACGAGGGGAGTAAAACCGATGAAGATAACGACAAAATCAGATGAATTGAAGCTTAACGGAGGAACACAGTAGTAGAGCCATAATTAAAGGAAAAATCGAACTCATTTAGGAGTAAAACAGGTAAAATCATCGATTTCAAACATAAAACAGACGAAATTTGGCTACTCGGTGAATGATACGATTTAGTACATCTAAATTATATGATTGAAAAAAAATTTTGATTCTTCCCATTTGTTTAGTACACCTAATTAATAAAGATATATAAAAATCATCAAAGTGGAACGATTGAAGAATTACTCGCTAATTATAACAGTATTATAACATTTTAGCATATTAAATTAATACTTGAAAATATCATAACGATTTTTCCGAACTTCAAAAATATTTCCGCAAATATTATCGATTCATAGGAATAGTTAAGCATCTTAAAAATTAGGAATTGAAGATTTGTTTCAGGCTATGACATTAATTTGAAAATATTTTTGGTTCTTCAGAATATACAGATAATAATTATTAATTAGAATAAACGTAATTTATTGACTTATTCAACCACTACGTAATTAGTATACTCAGTATTATATAATGATAAAGCATGTAAAACTGTATAGTTATTTTCGGTGTAATAAGATATTGCCTTAGATATTCAATCGGTTTTTTATTAGCTCTTAAATGTTCTGTAAATAAGTGACGTCCAATTTAATTACTTCTACACGGAGAGAATTTTTCACTAAATCTAAGTGCAAAAATGACAAGTCCACGTTTTGAAATTTATAAGTAAAAATATTTCCACTCAATAGTAAATTTTGAGTTCTTGTAAGTTAACATTGTACTTAAGAGGTGTCTTAGTAGAATAATTACTTAGGATAACCCAAAATTTACTTACAACAACCCAAAATTCACTGTTGAACAGAAATATATTTTTACTTATAAATTTCGAAACGTGGACTTGTCATGTTTGCACTTTGATTTAATGAAAAAATTCTCTCCGTGTAGTTTAAGAATTGCGAACTAATGTACAGGAATAACGTAATTTCCTTACTTAACATTTTATTTACTTTCAATGCACTTGAAAGTATGTAGACAGAAGACTACAATGTTAATCAAACAAGTAACGTCCTATTTGATACACTTATCCGTTTAAGAATAATACACATAAACTCGCAGCGTCACAGTGAAGGAAAAATGATGATTGAGAGGAGGAATTTCAGTATTTAAAACGACTTCAAAAATACCAAGAGACATCTAGACTTTTATAAATATCAATAAATATCAATATATCACTGCAGGTACTTGAGTTTTCAATCGAAGAAAATCTTTCATCATATAAAAGGCTTTTAATATTCATTCCGATAAAAATTCCAAGTTCATACTGATAGTACCTGGAATTTATCTAATGAATAAGAAAAAACGTATGTAAATGTTTGAAACAATGAACTTTTTAGAGTTTCGTTTTGAAATCATTGAATCGACTATAAAAGGTAACGATTGAATACTCACTTGAGAAGTCTGAAAAGGCTAAAGATCCCTATAGTATAATTTATTTTATCGGTTTGTTTGATACACCCATAGATGTATTGCTAATGTATCGTTAAAAATATTCTCAACAAAAAAAATCGCATCCAACGAAGAATGTAGACATGACTCAGCAAAGAAATTAATTATACGATTGCATTTGTCTAGTGAATGAAAGTCCTCTGAATAGTTCACATCTACCTCAGTTGCCCTATCGGGAATAATTGCTTCGAATCTTATATAAACGAATATAAAAAAATATAATTAAATATATTTTTGTAGTCAATTATATATATACATTTTTTTTTTACACTTGTTTATATAAGATTTGGCTGAAAAATTCTATTTTAATATATTTTGATATATTTTTGGAGGAAAATATGTTTTAAAAAATCTATTCTTTCCCATATAGGTATTGTTTCTATTTACATTTCGTTATACTTATCAAATGGAATTTTCCGTATTGAAAGTAATTGATTATTGACAATATTTAAACTGTTATACATATTATTCAACTATTTATTGACAAAAAAAAATTTTCGTCAATAGATGGGGAAAAGTAACACTAAATATTAAAAAAAAGCAACGGAGCAAAGTCAATACTAATGCAATTCTCAATTTTTCTTTCTCTATCTGTTATTATAGTATGGCTTCTATCATTTGTACATTGTCTCTTTTCTTTCGGTAACATTGAATTAAAATTGCTCTTACGAAAACGGGAACTATGCAGAGAATATTCTGTTGAAGTTATGTAGTCTTAAATTTTACAACTCGAATGATTTGTAACAATAAATAGTTATAGCCAGAGTAAAGTCAGTATCGAAAATTTCTTGTTTTATTCTGACTCTATGAAAAGAAACAATAGTGTAATGACTTTAATTTTAAAGAGGTGATTTTTATCATCTGATTTTTGTTTAATACGATTTTTAATATCCAGGATTTCAACTTATTTGTTTTAGTAAACTTGTCAGAGCATGATTGCATTGAAGAAAAAGTATAAATCAATTCATATCATACCTTTTTTAACTGTATAGTGATACAAGATCAATAATGAAATGACAAAAGTTACTGTTATCTGGAATATAATTAAATGAAAAATTCTTGTTGCTTAAAGTTGATTACTGTAACAATATTTTCTTTCTCAGCGAAAAAATACCTACAGTTAAATCCGAATTCCTTAATTAAGATGTTAATATTCTATAGACCAAATAAAAGTTGTTACGCCTTGCTACGTTCATCGGTACAACACTAATTGAGCTGACTATGACAATGTCATAAATAGATAACAGATTTCTCATTTGTTTCACGTGTTTATTGATCGACATAATTGTAATTAAAAAAAATAAAATTCGATGGATTCCTTATTGAAGTAGATACATATGTCATTGAATATATTGGTGAAAATCTAATTCGATATTTCTATCAATTTTTATTAAATCATTCGAATATAATGTTGAAATAATAGTGAAATGAATGAATGGGTTTTTATTCGAATTCTTATTTCAACTAAAGACGAAAAATTTGAGTATTATACGTATAAACCATGTCTATAAATGCCAGTCTATTTTCTGAAATGATGTCGTATAGTGACGTAGTTTATTAAATAACATAAAATACTAAGCTTCATCATAAAATCTACAGAAATTTTTTGGATCATCCACGTCAGAACTTTGGGTCCTAAGGTTCAAGGTGGTTAGCTACATTCTGGAGATATACTTAAATAGTTGAAATGAAATTGTTCACAATATGTTGTTACAGATGTTTTTCAGTTATAAATATTTCTTCGTTGTGCTGTTACATTTGTATGATGTATATGAGCTGAAATGTCGTATTTTTCTATACTTGCTCTATGTATTTAATGATACATTGGCTTATACGATTATAAAACATATACTTTTCTATTATTTCCTTCGGAATATATTAAAAAATGATAAAAAATAAAGTCCAGTCTACTGATTACAGTTAAATTATTATATACTATAAATTAAAACACATTCATCCAATTAATTATTTTTAACATTAGAAAATTTATGTCATTCGTAAGAAGACAGATCAAAAAAATATTGTTGTGAAATTTAGAGTGAGCGTAAGACACTACCCGAACACAAATAATTCTTTTAGCTTATTGTCTTGCAATCTAACTTTTCCATTGTGTATACAGAATATGATTAGAACCTTAAATTGCAGGATAATTTGTACTTGATTCTTCTTCTCCTGTAGCTAAACATAAAAAAATCATTTTTCTAGGTTGAGAGTTTATCATGAAAGATAATAAATATATATATATGTTTCTAAATCGAAATTATTCTAAATATAGAATCGTATATACATGATACAGTGATCCTTACTTCGAACGAAATTGTCTCTCATATTCTGAAGGTTTTGTTTGTATTTTCGTTTTGGTCTGAAAAGAGATCATGAAAATCTAAACGATATACTATGAGTTACAGTACATATCTTTTCGTATAGATCATTTCGATTGTTAAGCAAAAAAAGTCATGGTTGTTAGAAATTTTATGAACATATAAGTACACGGAGAGAATTTTTTCACTGCTCGGAAGTAAAAAAATGAGAAGTACACGATTTGAAGTTTAGAAGTGAAAATGTGTGTATTCACAAGTAAATTTTAAGTTATCGTAAGTAACTTACGCACTACATCACAATGTTTTACTTACAGTAACTCAAAATTTACTTGTGAATACACACAGTTTTACTTCTAAACTTCAAATTGTATACTTCTCATTTTTTTTACTTCCGAGCAGTGAAAAAATTCTCTCAGTGTATTATGAGTTATTAATTATTATGTACCATTATATTTAAGAATGTATTTTCATTGATCATATATATTTGTTTCGATTTATTTATATAATTATGTACATTAATTGATGAAATAAATGTCAAAAAACATGTTTCATGTTCAATAGCATTCTTTTTTACCCAACGCCAATGATATAGGGATAAGCAGTCTCAATTTGAGAAAAAAAAATATAATATTTCATGGTGATTTTTTTTTTTTATTCATACAGAGTGCATGAATTTTATTTTTGTAGTTACAAAGAATTTCAAACAGAGTTATATACAAAATAAATTACTTTTTATCCATCTTCATGGTTCAGATTGATCAATAGTAAAGGTTAAACTGAAAGTTGTGTAGAAAGTTAGTGTGAAGTGACAATTGAATTTATAATCATTTTTTATAATCGTAATAAAAAAAATTACAAATTTATACAAATATGTAAGTCAATGTACAAATGATTATTCAATAAGTGATTCTAGTTCGAATATTCTTATCACCACAATTAACTCTTCATGAGGGAACCCTCAGTTTCCTTATACAATACAACAATTTAAAGACATGTTTTTCTAACTCCACCGATGGAACGAAATTTTTGTCAATAAAGTACAACGAATTTCCTTTCTTGATAAATAATAACATATGTAAGTTCATTTACATGATACATTTTTTTCGCAATGCTATCAATAAGAATTCAGTTGTATTTGCAATAACATAGGAAGAAAATTTTTTTAGGCCAATTTCAATGCAATATATGTTATTACAAGTATTAAGTATTATAAAGCGTCAAACAAATAATCTTATTAAGTGTCTTTTACAAAGAGGAATACGATTCCTGAAGTTTAGTTATAGAATGT
Organism: Chelonus formosanus; assembly: GCA_028641665.1. Lineage (NCBI taxonomy): Eukaryota > Metazoa > Arthropoda > Insecta > Hymenoptera > Braconidae > Chelonus > Chelonus formosanus. Next base: position 8,902,283 of record CM054002.1, read on the forward strand.
TCAATTTGACGTCTAACCAGACGACAACTCCATCATGCTGATATCTTTTCATCATTGTTTTAAACATGCTTAGATGAAATTGAGTCCAGTGTAATAACGGATAAATGTTACCACCCACATTTATGTACTGTAGCGTAGAATTCGAGATCAATATCTCAGTAATGCAGGCGGGTTCAGAATTCCTCGTAGAGACCACGCCTACCATGTTAGCGATTGGCTTAGCATTCTATATCAGTAAAGTTTAAGTATTCCCTTGGCATCAGAGAAAACGGGCGGGACGAATCGTCCAACCATAGGAGTTCAGAGAGGAAGGGAATATTCGGTTGTTCACCAACCGAGACATAAATCATTTCCAGTCGTACATTTACCGTGAATAAGTTTGAGTAACATATTATATGAAACTGAGGTGCAACAAGTACAATACTTTTTTGTCAATAGAATATTATAAGAAAGAAATTCTTTCAACATTTTAGCATAAAAATGACAACATGTTTTTTTTCATAACAATTAATATTGAACGTGGTTCAAAATGTGTGAAAGTTATGAAATAATTATCAGCGTTGATACTACAGTGTCGTAATTAATAAATCATAATGTGTAGTAACGATAGTCCTCCACCAACAAAGGAATCGTTAACTGTGGATTTGAACATCGGAAGTCCAATGGCAGGATTTTTACCAGGACTCGAACACTATAGATTACAACTATATCATTATGCAATGGCAGAACGTTTACGTTTAGCCCAGCAACTACATCCTCAGCATCCTGGACTCAGTCATTCTACTTCTGGAACGTCAGGATCACATCTTACTATATCTTCGAATTTTCCAGCGCCTCTCCCACTCTATCCAACTGCTGCAGCCGTAGCTGCAGCTACAAGTTATCCGAACAGACTGGCATTATCAATGGCATTACTCCATCCACATCATCAACGAATTCCTGAAGAGCCAAAACCACAACATAGTTATATCGGACTTATTGCAATGGCAATTCTTTCATCTCCAGAAAAGAAACTTGTGCTATCAGATATTTATCAACATATACTTGAACATTATCCGTATTTCAGGAGTCGTGGGCCGGGTTGGCGAAACTCAATTAGACACAATTTGTCATTAAATGACTGTTTTGTCAAGTCGGGGAGGAGCGCGAACGGTAAAGGGCATTACTGGGCTATCCATCCAGCTAATGTGGAAGATTTTCGACGTGGGGATTTCCGTAGACGTAAAGCTCAAAGGAAAGTTAGACGACATATGGGTTTGGCAGTAGATGAAGAACCTGATAGTCCCAGTCCACCACCTTTACCAACTACTCCACCATTATCAAATTCAGTGGTCAGTCAGCCAAACACATCACCATCGTCGAATGGTATTTGGAGCTCTCATGGCTATCAAAATCCCTATCTTTCACAGATGCAAAGTAATTCTGATCACAATAAAATGCTCCAACAAATACCTCAGAACCAGCTCAACTCAAATCCTCATAACCATTTTCCAAGGAATCCAGTATTACAGGCGACTTATCAACCATCACGTAAGAGACAGTTCGACGTAGCTAGTCTTCTTGCTCCAGATGATCAGCAGATGCACATTCAAGATAAAAGATTAACCAAATCAAGAAAATTTAGCTCTAGTGAAGATGAGCATGAAACTGACAATGTTGATAATGACGAAGATGTAGATGTTGACATTGAGACACATTCTTCTTACCCATCTCCTCATGCTCATCGGGAAAGCCCTGATGTTAAAATGAGTTACTCAAGTAATGGATGTAATTGGAATAAATCAACTTCTATCAAAACGATGCAGCCACTTTTAACAACGCATCTTCACAGCCACTTATATATGAAAAGCCACTATGTTCAAACTAATAATACATCAAATTCAAGTATTTAAAGGACTTTTCTATGATTCCATTGTAAATAGTAATCCATTATTAATAATCGATAAACATTCGAGAATGTAATATGATTGTTATATATATATTCCATGTTTTGAGTTAGTTCTTTATTTAGATAAGATAGTTAACATCTATTTTGAATCATGAAAAATGTGAATTCTTCATTAAAACCCTTTTACAGATATGACATTGGGCTGAGTAATTATTTTATCAATCTAAATAAATCATTGTGTAATCTTCAGTGTTCTAGGAATGACAAAGTGAATAAAAAATTGTTTAAAAATATCAAAAATTTAGGACGTCACATGTTTTATCTTGTAATGTTGTTAGAAAAAATTTATCATGAAACAAAATTGAATTTGTAAAAAACATCGGTTGTGAAACAATAGAGGAAAGCATATTTGTTGCAATAAAAATATTTTTCAATTTCGGAATTAATGTCAACATAATACATGTACATATTGATCATGAATAAGTAGTGACATTTTGATGTGATGTATGTTTTACTTTGCAATTTCAATATTTGAAGTTTAACATAGATAACTTGGTATTTATGATAGTGGTGTGGTTGAGAAATCCATTAGCATGACGGCAAACTGATAATAGATGAAAGTGAGACCCATTACAGTTTATGTAAATGTATATACTTCTATAGCTATTATAATTTTTTTGCTTTTATTGACAGCGAAACCGATAGAAATTGCTCAAAAAATAACGAAGGGATCAAATATGCTGTAAAAATTATTGAGTAGCAAACATAGTAATTGACATTATCATAACATTTTCATTGTTTGTAAATAACTCACAATTTTCATCGGTAAATTTCGATTCATTACTATTTACATAAGTTGATTTAAATTGTAAGAATAAATCATCATGTCTAATGTTCATTGAGCTTCTAATAACAATTTATTTATGCAAGTATGTGCTACCAAATCAATTATGTAAATAACTTACGATAGAAAAAAACCTGTTAAAAAGTTTTTTTAGAAATGTACTAATATGTGATAAAATTTGGAAGGAAAATTGGATTCGCACTGTGTGTAAATTAAATAAAAAATCTAATGAAGATAGAAACAATTAGAATGGGAACGAAAATGACTTTAAATAGTTTAAAATTACTTCAGGTAAGTAAAATTATGTTATTTATAAATAATACTCTAGAATGTAAAATTTCATGCTTTGTTCACAAGTGTAATTTCAGAGTATACTTTAATTCAAATATGAGACATGTTGTGTATCAATTTTTTCAACTGAAAATATAGTTTTTTTTTTGCGATTTTCCCGTGATAAAAGTGTGTGAAAATCATTAGAGTGAGTAAATTTTGTTCATAATAAAAAGTTATTCCAATTCCTTATCATGAATATATGCAAAGCTATACGGAATGCCGAGTCATAAAATTACAAATATACATTTTTTATATTCAATAGATATTCATAGTATGCTCTGTAAATTTTAGTGTCTTATTTTAAAACATTGAAAGTATTTTGTTGTAACTTTACCCATTCATTTAATATTGCCTCGATTCTTAAAAATTTTTTAGTGTTTCAAAATAAGATACTGAAATCTACAGTAAACTTACGGCAAATCGAGAATACGTTCAAAAAATCCTATAATATCTCATTTTTGATGCTTTCATTAATGAAAATTATTGCATGATAGAACAATGAAATGCTACAATTATGTATTTAATTTTTAAAAAACGTAAAGGAATAACAATGATTGCAAGTTAATTGGATTGCAATTTGTGAGAAATGTATTTCATTTAATTCGTTTTTTTTTGTGATTAGGAATTTTAAACACATCTGCAGTTAAAGTACATCTCCATTACCTGTCAACGTAAATTTCATTCAGAATTTTGTCAAATTTTTTGCAACATAAACGTATTTTTTTTTAACGAATTACTAATTCCAATAAAGAGTTGGAAATCAATATACTTGAACTGAGTTTACAACGAATATTCTGTAAAGTACTATTTTGATTGTTTCAGAATAAGGCCTATTTCTTTTACACTGACAAATTTATCAGAGATGGAATGTAAAATAATAGCTTTACGATTGTCTTTACCGACTTTCATTCAATAGAATGGTTTTTAAGAATATTTTTTAAGTTTAAAATACTTTGCCTGACTATTAAATAAAAGAAGTAAAATTACATTTTTTTGGTTCGAAATTGCATCTTTGTATTTATTGTTTAGAAAATTTTTTCCCTAATATTGGAGAAATTTACTTTCTTTGCTTATAATATATATTATTCACAGTATAAACTTTAAAGATATTTCGTCGTTTAGTTTTTAATATTTCCTTGACGAGTTATCACTCATTTACATCACTTAGTAATCATAAACTTTATTTTTTTTATAAAGAATACTTTCATAAAGAACATATGAACATTTATTTATATTATACAATAAGAGAAAAAGCACTAAATGAATTGCATGCCTTTTCATAGAACGTGACAAACATTCAGCATCTCATAGTTTATTTGCACTGGCGAAAAGTTAATGCATTGATAGTGTTATGTCCGACATTTTCGTGTCCCGAATTCATTGGAATATTTATTTTATCAGTATTTAATTATCAGCGTAATATGAATCCTCCATGATTCAAAACTCTATTCGACATAAGAGCGATTTCAAAACTCCACACTTTCCTCATTTGGAATGTTCTAAAAACTTATTGATACTGATGTGGAAACTGGGTAGTTTTTCATTTCTGTCCTACACTTCCCTATAATGTCCTGAATCCACAGACTAATTGATTGCTATAAAAACCGTTAAATATCATTACTCATCAGTTGATCAGCAAACTAGTCAGTGACACGCAGGCTCGATGCCCCGTGCTCGCTGACCACGACGCGTTACTAAGTTCGAGAATGCTATTGAGATTTTTCTCAGTTATTCGGACGAAGTGGTTGTTAACTCAAACCTCCAGGATCTGTTTAAAATCTGATATGGAAACCTCTCAGTTTATGTACGTACTGGGACGCCTTCCAAAAAAAGACTCAAAACGAAATATAGTAATAAATCTCTTTTTGAGTTTTATTTCTGTTCACTAATTATAATTTGTATCGACTTGTACTTCGTGTTTGAATGAAGTGAAGTGGACAAAAGAGTATTAAGTGCGTCCAAGTCTTCTCGAGGAAGCACTTCTATCTATCTTTGTTCGAGCTCGCTTCCTGGCAAACCAATATCATAAGTCAACTCTCTGATCATCAGCTGAAATAGCTGATCCAATCGTATATATATTTTACGCCGACGCTGTAGTGCAGTATGTATGATAATCATTTATTTCACTACATTCATTTTATAAACTGAGGTGCGGGTTTCCGTTAAGTGAAACTTCATTATGACAATTCCTTTTCTCTCGTCTAGCCTTTTGGCCGTTACCAATCCATTTAATTAATTCTTTAATTTAATTAATAATAAATATCTTTGGACATGACAATAGTTTTATGGCTTTTGAAGAGGCAAATATCTTATCGACACAAAGTAAAGCGAGGCCTAGAGTTATGTATCAGAATATGTAAAAAGAAATAGTAATAAAAATTGTAATTGCACGTCTTCATACACCAATATTCTAATCAATGCTAAAAAGTTAATGTTGTGTATCTAATAATACTCCTTTTGTTTTAGCAATTTCAAATGTTATTATAATTATATCGATAAAAAATGATATTCCCGTAAATTCTGCTTTGTTCCCAACGATTGATAGGAAGAAAAGGCGATATAAAAGTAAAGAATAGTTAAAACCGTGTTTCTGCTATCCGTATTAATGATTCTCAAGGATTTATTTTATTCCATACTCTTATTTCAACCAGTATTCATGAAGTATAATTGAATTTCGGTCAATAATATTGTTAATGTTTAACTTTTGTAAAAGATAGCCGAGTAGAATTTATTTATGGGAAGGAATTAGATGACAAATGGGATACCACATTAGGTCCACAAAGAGAATGTAACACTTGTCCCTATTGGGACTAAGTGAGGAAAGTCTAATTGAGGCAAGTTAAACATCAAAACTAATGTCGAACTCTCCAGAGTGTAACACCTTAGTCTGCACCACTTTTCATACTGCAGAAGGGTCACCTCCGATAGTAAAACTTCTTCTCTCCCCACTACCAATATTTTTGAGCCAATATCCATTAGTGCATAATATTTTTTTTCTTAGAAATAGTTATAATACACTGTTATATGATTATTAAAGAACATAAAACCTTAAAATCATATAATTTGATATTAGGGGAGAGTGAGCCAAGACGTCCCTTGTGAAGCAAGACGGACTTTTCGATTTTTGGTAATTTAGTGAGGCAAAACGAATTCTTCGAGGCTGTTAATATAGAAGTTAAAAATTGATTTAAAATGATACTTATTTTTCAAATTGCATTATCATGAGTATTAGTCATTTTTCAATTCAAAAGTCCGTCTTGCCCTTAAGCGACCGGCTTGCTCCACTCTCCCCTATCAATATTGTAAAATATAAGTAGAGGACAACAGATATAATAAGAAGAAACTTCATTCAATATGTCAGATTAAATGTAAAATCGAAAAATGACATATGATCTGTAATCGTCTTAGTCCCAAACTAACATAAACAAATCAGTCACGCTTTGCTAACAACAATTTCTGTCGTTTGTCCATCCATCTACAGATAAAAACATACGTATATTTTATACTTTTTCCGATCTTCTGAGAATTGCTTCCTGAAAATTTGTAGCAGCTGTGTAAAAATATTGGATTAAGATGGAATAAAATAAACATTCAAAATCTAAATATTCTTTTCCATTCAGAATTTCAAAAATCGATTAATAATCATTTAGCCTACGATACAATATTACCATTTTCCACCTTTACCTGCTTAAAAAAAATCAAAACAAATGATTCTGAAGAGAAAAATCATGTGAAAGGTAAAAACCTTTAACATAGTCAAAAACAATCTAAACTAATGACGTAACTCTATACGATTAAAATATCTCGAAAACTAAGAATCCGTCGGTTAAAATATGAAACTACAAAAATTCCTCTTTCCTTTTTCCTTTCCATCGATAAATATTGATAACAATGAAATAAAAATCCGCAAGAGCTGGGAATGCGAAGAATCAAGGCTGTCATAACAAGGAAGATCTAAACAAATCCCAAAAATTACTGCAGCATCCAAGTCCTTAATAACTTTTTAATCAAGTACAAATTCCTCGGAATCTCAGGAAAAATAATAATCATGAATAATTCACCGTGCAAGGAATTTCTGAATACACGAGTTTAATCGTTTAAACCAACTATCAGGATTCCATAGAAAACCATCGACACCTGATGCCTAACGTAACATCAATTTAAATATTAATAAAGAAGAGGTCAACAGCACAAACAGCTTTATCGTGTATATCTACAGTAACTCTACGAGAACGCCCGAGCTGAACCATTGTGAGCATAAATCAAAATTCAAATGATCAATAAAAATAAACGTTCAACAGGAATTAGGAATCCAGAAAGAGTCAACAATTAATCAACATCATGAGGAGCGAGTATATTCATATGATCCACTTTTAAATAACCATTCTGCATCTCCTTAAATCTTTAAACAGCACCATTTAATGACTTTAACTACTTTTTATCAAACTTTGTTTAATAACTTATGAAATCATACAATTTTTTTCCAAATGACCTTCTATTCCACGAACTTAATATCTGAATCCATAAAAAGAATTTTGATTACGGAACGACTTCAAATTTCCTACATCACAATAAGAATTACTATTATCATTGTTGTGAATTTAATCTTCATTATTTTTGTCTTTACTAGAAACATTATTTATTACTTGATCTATAGTCTATCTATCTGTAAAAAGATACGGTAGTGTCTCGTGCGCTAAGCATCAATCGCCGTCATCTTGCCCTTAGGTCACGATGACGCACTGCCATGTCTATATATAAGTCACTGCAAATCCCGAAAAATTCAGGTGTTTAGTAATAAAACGTTTAAAGTGTTTAATAAGTGAACACCGAAGTGTTTACAATATTAAACATCATAAACTAACTATAGCATTTAGGTAACCGACAAGAAACGTTTAAAAGTTGTCTTTTGAAAATTTACCATACTTCGTTCATAATGTTTAACATTGCAAACACTCTAAGTGCTAAACACTTGGATGTGCAGGGGGTATAGGATGATTTTTGGAGACTATCATTTTTAAAATTAAAATGTTTCCTTTATTATAACATAAATATGGCCTGAAATTAAGAATTTGCACGGAAAGTAATTATAGACTTTTGATTACGCAGGCTTCGTAACAAAATAACCGATGACGCAATAACTGCGACAAAATAATCGCAACAAAATAATCGCAATCGAAAATTACTTAATCTTAAAATTTTTTTGAAAGACAAATGCTACAAAAACTAGTAGAGACCATTTTACATTTTATCATGAATTAAAAATCGATTCTTATAAATGAAAAAAGTAAGTTTTTATTTATTTCATACGACTTGTAACTTTTTTTCAGGAAGAGAGAAAATTATGCATTGAAAGAACTCGAATATGTTGCATAGATCCCGTTTTGCATTGGTTATAACAAATTCGATTGTTATAAACAAAAATAGTATGTTTTTATTCATGTTATACAGTCAGTAACTTTTTTAAATAAAAGGGAAAATTACTCGTTGGAAAAACTCGAATATGTTGCATAGATTCCGTTTTTCGTTGTTTATAACTGTTAAACATTTTTTCCTTAATCATTTTCATGACCATTGATCATTTGTTATTAATAATGCTCAATTGTTATGGACACAGTTTCATATTATTAACAATTATTATTGACTATTGCCGCGTCTTCAATGCTGTTTTCTCAATCCTGACACGAGTTTAAAATTATTTTATTGTCAACTTTATTTTGAAAGAAATTTTTTTTCGATGAACTATTGTTGTCATATTTCCATACAAGTATTCTAATCATTCAATATTCATATTTCTTTAAAGATCTTGAATTTTGTCTGAGAAATGGTATAATTTGTAAATTGCAAAATTCAGGTCGCTTTCTCTTTTCTCTAGTTTTTTGATTCGGTTCAAAAAATGGCTGGGCTGGAAACCTAATCAGTTCCAAGTTGCATCATTATGCGTCAAATACCGGAACGGTTTTCGGTAGATATGGACAAAATATTAAAATGCATCGGATCTTGTATTGTTAAAGCATCTAAAATTTCTTGTACTTTGACATTTGTCCGAAATCGAAACTTTGAAGTCATCTGTCTATTTATGTATGACGTCTGTCTGTTCTGATTAATTTTAAGGCGTAATTAATAATAATTTTTCTGCATTAAATCGTTTGAGTAATTGTCCTTTCATTATTGAAACATTCCTTGAGTTTCATTATCCAGACAAAACAGATATCGTCGAAAATCTGTAAGGGTTGGCGCCTAGAACACATTAAATTGAAATAAGTATAAATAAAAAAAAGACCGAATTAAAAAATTCTGAGGAATAAAGTGAAACGCCACGTTAGCCACGTCTTTTTTTTATAATTTTTTCAAACTAGGAATGTACTATTATCTTCGAAATCAAAAAACTATGGAACTTAGCACAATTCTGTCGTTATAGTCTGCCCAATCTACACTGAGAAAATTTTTCGTGAAAAATTACCCTTAACTTTGGGTTAACCGCGTGATACCTTCAAAATGAGGGAAATTTTACAAACTACGCGTATGAATTATTACAAAACCATCTGGGTAAATTTTACCAAGCAAGTTTAGTAAAATTTCCCCAACAAAAAAAAATCTTTAGCCCTACAAATAAATGAAAAAGATGTTATTTCACTCATTATGAAAAAAATGTACGACACATAGTTAAATAAATGCCTGGCTCAGGATTCAAAATTTCCCGACCACATGTGCCTACTATTCGGATAACCATAAATGACCACGTGAGCGTAGTCCTGATTAAACTTGGGAAAATTCCATACAGCAATAAAACTGGCCTAAACCCCCGTAACTGACAAAAAAAATCATTCTCCTTTTATTTAAGAGTATGCACTCTTTGTATATATTTGAGATCCTTGCATATTCAATTTTAGTATTTTCTTAAACTTCTTCGAAGAACGATCAGGTTAGTCAGCTTGTGTGAAAAACGTAGAAGTGTTTTGAGTTGTCGTGTTTGTTCACTAAATTTGTAATAATAGTGCAAGTGATATTGTTTCTGATGGCGAATATTGATAACTCGGTCCAAAGGGTAAGTAACATATTTAAGTACTCATATTATATAAATCCTTTTTTTTAGATAATTATTTATTCAGTGAAATTGAAAAATGTGTATTTTTTCCCATTGAAATTGATATACAGAATAGATAATGTCATAACATTCGTAGTAATTTTTTTTTAAATATATAATTTAATATCGATTAAATTTTTCTCGTAGACTAGGCGAATCGTTTATTCACAGAGAGACATGCAACAAGTTAGTATCATTTTAATTAAAATTATATAATTATCAAAATCTCAAATTCAAAATTACATATTAATGTGCACATAACTATATATTCTTTTTTCATAATTCCATCCGGGATAAATAATAGTCGATTTATAGATTTTTATCGAGAAGTACAGATGGAAAATCGGTATTAAAAGACTATGAAGTGAACGGGCGACTTCGCAAAAATTCGAGAAATTTAATGTCTCGATTAATTATTGCTGATTTGAAAGACAAAGCATTTCGAAATGTAGTGATTGGCGGAGATCCTGATCATTTGAGAAAATTCACGTGAGATCAAATTTTCTACACAAGTAAATACTTTAATATATGATTATAACAATGTATTTAATTTTTGTTGCTTTTTCTTTGTAGAATTAAACGAGAAAAGTTCGAAGAAATAGCACATTTAATTGTCGAGTTATTTAGGAATAAAAATCCAAAAACATATTATTCGCCATTTGTTTATGCTAATAAATTGCGCATAGGGCCTACAGGAACGTTATTTGAACATTATCATTATACAAAAAATAAGTTAAGAAAAGCTCAGTTGTTAGGAATGCCAAGAGAAGATATGAACCTTGAATTCCAATCTGTGCAAAGTAAATAATAAAAATTCAGTAATGAGTTTGTTATTGATAATCGTGAAATTAGTAGTCTAATCAAACCTTTAACATTCTTATTTCATAGGAACTGATGATGGAATGTTAGATTGGTTAAAAGACCATCTAGAACCCGAAAACACAGTGCTTGAATATTGGGAGGCAACATTTAATCTACGTCGTACGTTGTTGCAAAATAATACTTCAGTACACGAATATTATCAACTTTTTGAAGCTCTAAAATACGAACAAGGAATTAACTTAGTAAGATAAATTATATTATAATTATTGATTTCTAAATGTTTATTTTTATTTACTGAAATTTTGTGTTTTATATGTTACAGTTAAGAGTAGACTTTGAAAAATTGTGGCCCCAAAAAAATAATACTTTTTCGGATAGATGGAATACGATTCGCACTTTTTTAATAGAAAAAATAACATCAGCGGATAATATTCGGGATATTTCAGATGGAGGATTGATTCATTTACTTCCCACAGTCTTGGAACGTATGTCATAATGCATTTCATTTAACTGTATAGGAAAATTTTTCTATTTGTGACGTTTTTATATGATAAAATTATTATTATAGATAATCAAGATACTATAATTCTTTTTCTTCTGCCGTATCTCATTGAAGTATCAAGGCCGAGACATAATGAAGATAATAATAATCAAGGAAGAAGAAGCTGGATAAGAACTTCTCTACGAGAACGAAGGAATGCATTGTTCATCCATGTTCAGGGAATTTTGAACTTGTCGGGCTTACTATGTATTTATACATGTACATGTAAAAATGAAAAAATATATATGTTTTCTTAAATTAGTCTGCTGCAGATATAAGAACGAGTATCAACCAACGGCGAAGTTATTTAGCAGAAATCGGCTCAACACTTCAACCAATTATTATTTTTGTTGGACCTATCCATGCTGTCGAAGCAGTTTACGTTGCGGTTAACGACGTTTTATACAGAGCTAATTCTACACTGCATGCCGTACAGTTAGCATTTTGGATTTATATGACGATTGATTGTGCTTATCCCGCCAACGCTTCAACTATTTGGCTCTTTTTCCAAAAAGCATGTTTTGGAATTCATTTGAGAGGTGATAGACCAAACCGTTCATTCAATGCTTTGATTGGGGAGTTAGATGCAGCATTTTGAGATTATTCAGGGATCTTTTCGTTTGATATTAAAATATATTTCAGTTATATTAGAATATTATTTATATCAAGAAAACGTTAAATCATTATTTTATCATATCATATATCATAATTATTTTAAAGTTTTTTAATTAATATCTTTTTTTAGTCATACAGAAAGTTCATTTTAGATTATTTGCATTCATTTTAATTTACTTTTGATGTTTCCATTTATATAATCAATATGATTATAATAATTACTCTCTATTATTAATATCAAGACAACGTTAAATTATTACTTTTTTATCATATTATATATCATAACTATCATCTTTATTATTGTAGAGTTTTTTACTCAAAATTGTTATTAGAAAGGTCATGTAAGATTATTTGTATGCATTCTAGTTTGATTTTGATTTTCATTATATTAAACATAATATACATTTTTTATCTTTCAACATAAACAGAGCTGTGAATCAATATTCATTCATTGGAATCATTTTATTTCATATATTTAGATATTTTATTCAATCAACTTCTATCCTCTATAATTTGTATCGAACCATTATCAGCATGTTTTATTGTCAGGAGTGTAATAATAGTTACACAGGTAGAGATCTATTTCTGCATCATTTTTCATTAGTACACAAATCAATGAAAGAATTTAAATGTGGAGCTATACCATGTTATAGAATATTTTCATCAATAAATAGTTTAAGAAAGCATGTTTATAGTAATCATCAAGTCTTCAATACATCAACATCACATGAAAGTACAGAAGTAATAAATGAAGCTAATGTAAAAATTGAGTCTGAATGTACTGATGATGCTGTTAATGATTGTTTCAGCGAATTATTTGAAATTGATGAGGTATTAAATGATAGTCAGCTTAATATTGATCCATGTTTAAAGTTCGTTGCAAAAATATTTAGTCACGCTGATATTCCTCGTTCAAAGTCCCTTAGTATTATAAAAGAAACAGATAATTTACTGGAAAGTATCATTAAAAATATGAAAAACAAAATTATTGCAGTTTTGGAAAATGATAAATCTGATAATGATAATAATAATAACATTTTAGAAAATATCAATATTGTTTTTGAAGACTATGAAAATAGTTTTGATGATTATCAGACTGAATGGTCTATATTACAAGCTCTTGAAAACTTAAATTCCTTCATTGCTCCTGAACAGTATTTAATTGGAGAACGCGAAGAGTTTGTTCATAAAAACGGAATTGCAACAATAAAACAAGTACCTGTCAAAGCGCAGTTCATTCCCATTCGAAAAGTTTTTAAGAAGCTATATGAATTGCCTAATATGTATGAAGAGACTATAAATTATATCAATTCATTAAAAAATCAAGAAGAAATATTGACTAATTTCATTCAAGGAAACTTGTGGAGTGAAATAAGTTCAAATTTCGAAAATAAAATCGTGTTCCCCCTATTTATGTATTTCGACGATTATGAGAATAATAACCCACTTGGTACCCACAAAGGTATTTCCAAATGTGGGGCTATTTATCTATCGATTCCGTGTCTACCACCACGTTTTATATCTAAATTAAAATATATTTTTCTTTTTGCACTTTTTAACACTTTAGATAGAAAAACTTTTAAAAACAAAATGATTTTTTCGAAAATTATTGATGAGTTGGTATTTCTCGAAAATAATGGAATTCAAATTAATAACGGTGAAGAAAATATTACAATATATTTCAAGCTTGCTTTAATTCTTGGTGATAACCTTGGATTACATTCAGTTTTGGGGTTTGTTGAATCTTTTAATTCTACTTTTTACTGTCGATTTTGTTACATGAATAAAGATGATATTGCGAATAATCTGAAAGAAAATGATAATTTACTCCGCATAAGTGAGAAGTATAATAATGATGTAGCCAATATTAATGTAGAAAATAGAGGAGTCGTAGAACTGTGCATTTTTCACAAAATAAAAGACTTTCATGTAACAAAAAATACGTCTGTGGATCCTATGCATGATGTCTTGGAAGGCATATGCCAATACGACTTAGGTCTAATTATTCATTATTTTATAAAAAATAAAAATTATTTTAATTTAGAAGATATTAATGAAAAAATCAGGGCTTTCAATTATGGTCGTAGCACAAATAAGCCACCCGAAATTTTAAACGCAAATTTAAAAAATAAATTAATCAAAATGTCAGCATCAGAAATGATGTGTTTCATTCGTCACTTACCATTAATGATAGGACATCTAATTCATGAAGAAGATGATGTTTGGGATTTATTACTACAGTTATACAAAATTGTTGAAATCGTCACAAGCACATCTCTCGATTCTAATATTAGTACAACTTTTTCTGATCTAATATATGAATATTTGACTTCTTTGAATAATCTATTTCCGGGATCCTTAAAACCCAAGCACCACTTTTTAACGCACTATCCTCGTATAATAAAAATATCGGGACCACTTTGGAAAATGTCGTGTATGCGGTTTGAAAGCAAAAATCGACAGGGTAAAATCATTTCTCGATCTACGACGAGCCGTCTAAATATCTGTCGTACAATTGCGCTAAAACATCAATTAATATTAAATTATCAGATGTTAAAGTGTACAAAAATTTCAGACTTGTTTTATGAACAAGACAAAGCTGAATTATGCACACTGATCAATATTCCAAATATTATTTTCTTTAAACATTTACTACCTAGCCATTTAATTACAATGCAACAATTATTAACAGTAAAAACAGTACATTTCGAAAGTAATGATATAAAAATAGGTGACATTATTATTTTACATTTAGAAGATGGGCCTGAATTTTACATTGTTCATTTAATAATAATTGACGAACACGATTTTTTTATTATAGGAAAGATGATGAATGATGTAGGTTTTGATTCACATTTACAGTCTTATGAAATTTTATCGCCATCATTTTCATGGGTTTGTAAAAATAGTAAAGATTTGTATGGTTGTATTATAAGCTATATTATATGCGCGTCAAATAGTTGTAAATATATTGTAAATAGATAAGCTTACGAATTATGTTTAACTGATTATTATACTTTATATGAATCTCTAAATAATAAAGTCATTACAATGTACTTAAATGTTTATCTTGTCAGAATGATATCCACCTATTTTATTGGATGCCGGTAAGTTTCAAATAATTTTTTAACTTACATAAGACGTGTAAAAAAAATTTTTTACAGTAGAAAATTTCACCGAAAATGACATTAAAAAATAGCCCTAAAATGTGTTAAAATTTAAACAAAAATGTTGCGGTAAAATTTACTATAAATTGCTTGGTAAAATTTCACCGAAAATAAAGGCGAAAAATACTCCTAAAATCTGTTAAATTTTAAATAGAAATGTTAGGGTAAAATTTACCATGAATTGCTTGGTAAAATTTACTCAAAAACCGACAGTAAAGTAGCTTTACCAAACTGCTTGGTAAATTTTACCCTCACATTATAGTTAATTTTTCAGGAAAAATTTTCTCAGTGTAGTTTTAAATGTCCTTATCGATGTAAATAAAATTATAGTGTTTGTCTGTGACTATGAAATTTTTCAAAAAATTTTGTAAAAAAAACTGAGATAGCCATTTCGTAGAGCAGGAAAAATCCTACCGGCGCCTAAATTGGCAATGAAATGTGCCTCTAGACTAGAATGTACCCTGAAACTAAAAAGATGTAAAGGTGCAAAGTTGACAAAAAAAAATAAAAGAAAAGGACACTTCAAGTAATCAAAAAATTAATATTTTTTTACGATTTAAATTGGAAAATCTTCAGGAAACTATTCTGATAATTTCAGAATTTTTTGAGATTTTTCTCACATTAGAAATGTTTTTTTTTCGAATGTTAATTAGAAAGTCGCTCAACGAAATACTCTGTTAGAGAGCCCAAAAAGCTCGATTTTCAGCGCGCCTTTACAGCACTGTACATTTTGACCTGTCGATTCGATTCTCTACAAAACAGATAGAAACTTTTTTTATATCTATAACCTTTCTCCCTACGTAAGCGATGAATGGTGGAAAAACACCATTTGTTAAACTTTGACATTCGATAAAAAATAGTAATTATTGTTTTCCAGCATTAACATTTTGCACAAATGCCCTCCTAATCACCCTCTACGCGAATCTGCAATCAAAAAATTTTTAACTCGATTCTGTAATCAATGCACGGTAAATTAACACGGCTACTAGACTAATAGTTTTTGACGTTAAATGTAATCATAAACTCATTTATTGACATATAATCGTTCATTACTTTTCTACAAAGCTTCAAACGCAGTTTATCTGTTTTTTTCATTAATCTACACAAAAAAACGAACGATTAAAAAAAAGCAATTAGTAAATGTTTACTTATGTATTTTTTATTTCACTTCAAGATTATATATGGTTTTCTGACTTTAAATGTTATTATAAAAGTTCTAAAAAATCGAGGAATCGTCCAATTTTGATAAATGTTTTATAAAGATAATCGTTTCTTCGGCGAATTTATTTGAAAAAATAAAGGAAATATTTTGCTTGAAGGTTTTATATGATTTTATGACTTTCAATGTGGTCATAAATGCACTTTTTAAAATATAATCGTTCATGACTCTTGTGCTAAGCATTAATCAAAAATCATATGTTTTTGGTGTTAATTTACAAGAAAAAAACGAATATTTTGGAAAAAAAAATCACATAATAATTTCTATTCATCGATTTTTTAGAAAAAACAACTTTTATCGTTAGTAATGGAAAATAAAATTTATGTACATAATCAAATTATACTTATTTCGTTAGTCTACGCGGAAAAAATTAATATTTACGGAAAAGAATTATGTACCACTGATGATACATGACTGTTAAGTAACTTGAAATAATATTTATGACTTCGTAATTGGATATATTAATGTTTAATGACAAAAAAATATAATTTATTCGTTTTTTGACAGTGATTGTTATATCTTAATCTAAACATAAATTCTACAATATATCCAAGTATATTCTCCCCCTTGCATCAGAATCTCTGAATACTGGCTCGTGCTGTTCTCTAAATTCTCTCAATATGGTGAGTATGAGCTCCACTATCTGGGTCAACAAAATTATAAGTGTGGTTCACTGTTAAATTGCCAACACTCCAGAAAATCATTTAAAAACGATTTTGAAAATAGAGAGAATTGCGAGAAGGGCAGGAGGGGTGCTAAAGATTCAGAACAAATTTTCACGTTTGGTCTGCTTCTTAACCCCCCCCCGCGCTCTTTGTCGTACTCCGGATAAGTGTGTTAACATAAAAATGAGTAAGAAATGACTACAATGTTGATCAAATGGGTGACTTGCGTAGAAAATTAATGATTACGTGATAAAAAAGGTACACACGATTATATGTGAAAGAAGGTAAATTTTTAGAGAAACTGTTCTTATGTTTAATTGTAAAAACATGATAAATCAACATTTTTGTATAAATTTTTTTTCCAATATGTTTGTTTTTCTGTGTAGATTATGAAAAAAATTATAACAACTTCATTTGATTACTTGGGAAAAAGATATAATAATTGTACATGAATAAGTGCATTTTCATGAACATTTGAAGCTCCGAAAGCAATATAAGTTTTCATGTTTTTTTATGCCTGTGATTTTTCATAAATCCGCCGTAAAATCGAAGATTGAAAAAAAAACACACTCACACAAAAATGTTGATTCTTCGATTTTCTAGAGCTAAAAAATAAAGGGACCGCGAAAGTGTAAAATTACCCAGAATTTTGTCACATATCAATAGACCAAGAGATTGACCAGAAAAATATTAAAATGATAAGTTTGTTGTATGAATGAGCCTATTTCAGATACGAATTGCATTGTGATGGCATTGAAATATAGGTATTGAAGTAGGGTAATTTTATACTTTTGCGAGATACTTTTCATAATTTTTTTCATATGTCCGCCGTGAAAACGAAGATTTGAAAAAAAAATTCATTGAAACTGACTGATTCTTCGATTTTCTAGAGCCAAAAAACGAGGGAACCGCAAAAGTATGAAATTACCGAATTTCGTACATTATGCAGATAAAGTTGTGAGAATCAGCTAGTAATACATAAAGTAGATATTATTTGATCGATCAATTTTGGAGTTAATAAAATCTTGATTAAATATAATTTAAGTGGATATGTAGGGCTGGTTTCTAGATCAGTCTGCAATACCAGCTAAGGCAAAAAGTGGGCTCTGATTTGCACTAATTACTGACTACGATAACTTTTCGTTGATGAGTCAATTATAACGTCAATTACCAGCCGTGATTACTTTCAGCGATAAGTTGCCGACTGGGAGTACCGATCGCGATGAACGATAAATTATCATTAGAAATTTTTTTTATAAACCTCGATGAACGGTTAATTATTGTTAGCGATAAGGTTGATCAAAAATTGAAATTTTATCATGGTGTGTCAGTTAAGGATGAATTACTGCAAGCAACACAATACCTATTGTACTGAGCTCAATCAAAATTTAATCATCAGCAATAAAATGGGGTTTGAAATTTCATCATGTGATGTTGGGATTGTATAAATCACCTCTAGAACTTTCTCAAAATTTTTATTACTATAATATATTCAAAAGACAGGTATCTGTTCATGAAATTTTATCGTAAAGTTGTTCGAAAATATACAAATTGTTTGAATTGTTTTTTAATGAGCAAATTGCTTGAAAACCATTATGTATGCAATGTACTTTTTAGTTCGGAAAAAACCATTTAATTGCTGAAAAGAATTGAATAGTAAAAGAGAAATAGCGGTGATGTGTCTGAAGGATGCTTCTTCATTAATGACTCAAAATACATGGTTGAGCCGACTAATCATAACACTATCACTGGATGTTCCACTGACGGTCATCCAGAAAGTTAAATTCAAAGTAACGTAAAATCTTCATTAATAATTATGTTGTTACGTCTCGTAACTAGCTAGCAATCAGACCTGATTCGAATGTGCTAGACTTTCTTTACTGGAATGAAAGATCATTGATGATCTTCATTGTGCGTACGGGGTCTCTGCTCTTCTTTCTGGTTCTCTTAACTCATCACAGGCGAGGCCTGCAGTCAACTCTCCAGGAGCTCTGCTCACACTCTACTCTCGATTCAACTCAACTCTAAAACCTATCTTTAAAAATTTCTTATCATCAGTTCCTTCATTATCTTCATTTTCTTCTCCCTTGAAACTCAAAATTCTTTTGACTTGTCGTAACCCAATGAGCTGACCCAATCAGCCTTGGTTCGCATTTAATGAAATCATTCTAACTTATAACTAACTATCCTACGCCAATCAAATTATAGTTTTGACTGAAATTACGATAAATAGGACATGGACAACAAAAATACACAGAAATGAAATTAGGAAATAACGAAGACTTAGAAATTAAAACAAAATCAATAGAATCAGTACTCGATTAGATATTCTTGGCGTAGGGTAAATAAGTATAACTAATAAAACATGGAAAACAATGAACATCTGACTATGAAAGCCATTAGGACTATTTAGAGGAGCCTTGAATAACTAAATATTTTCATTAAATCATTCCTGGATCATACTAAATTGGCCATTAGAAACCTCAACACATTTGATCAAACATTACTAGAACTAAAAATGGGACGTTATCAAAAAAAAAAAAAAAAACGTCACAAAATACATTCGTATTTAATCACTACAGTGGTTAAATAATGAATAACAAGTCTTATCATGTACTGCTATAACTTTGATTGATAATATACTCACAGAAAATTTTTACCGTGAAAAAAACAACGCTTAAATAATGTATTACAAGATCTAAGATAATTATCGAAAAATAGAGTAAAAAGTAATTTATTATAAAATGAACAGATATTTTATCATTACTAATGTTTACAATTTTCTTTTAGTAAAATTTATTTCGTTTATGATTTAATAATGGAACATATCTTTTACCTTATACATCGAAGTACGGAAGAGAATGTGGAAATATTAATTGGTCAATATTGTCAATCGATTTGGATTAGCTAACGGTTTCCTCATATGATAGGCATTCCATGTTAGTTGGAATTGAACAGTGCCGAGTATTCAAATTGAAAGTAATTTTTTTTTCTAAAATAAAAATTTCTTTTACTTTTTCGAATACGGGAAGATCGTTATCATTACATGCAAGAAAAACAATATTAGTTGGTTAATATATCATTCTATCTACAATTATTTTAGCAAAATTCATTATTTCATATGTATGCTAATCAACTTCTGCGATAAATTTTCTTAATATTTCAGGATACGGTAAATGGCCTGCAATAAATGTCTATTATATAGTATCCTTCATAATAAAATTTTTTGGATGAAACGCCAGGCCTTGTGGCAAGTTTTGAGCACATCCGCGCTCGATATCTATATGATAATGTTTTTGCTATGTTGTTATAACTCTTTACAACAGGAACTAATCCTTTTAAATAACCATGTGTACTTTCAAATCAAAAACATCATTGTTGCATCGCTAGTCCAAACATTCGTATGTATTGAGGTAAGTGTACCATGAAATGGAATTTTGGTAACAGAAAATCATCGTTGTAAAGTCGACGAAAACTCCTAAGAAATGCTTTAATAATTCGTTCTGAATAATATACTGATTCTTCGTGTATTTCATAAGCCAAATGGACATTACCGATTTGTAATAAATTAACAAAACAGCTAAGATGTTTAATTAGGTCAGTAGTATAAAGCGACTTCGGCAGACCCCACTCCTATCCCTACCACAAAGTGACGATGAATTTGTGTCCGTCGAAACCGTATCGCGGGCGGTGGGGGTAGGCGCATAGCACGAAGTGGGGGGTATATATTTACATATGTAGAAATAATTATATTAATAATATCGCAGTATAATTAGAATTTTAATTGTAAGTAGTAATCTTTTTAATTATAAGAAATACTATAAGTACTTAAATTACATGAAATTATTTTTATATTCATGTATTATTGACGCATGCGCATAACACGAGCCTTATATAGCAATTGAAAGCCTGAGATGCATTAAAGAGCATTGTTCTCAGGGATATCTTCACACGCCTCATTACCAACGTAGCTTCAATTACTTCAACTTTGCATTCAACAGCTGAAGCATTCATAAAACAAAATAAATCTCGAGATTTGGTTAAACGTAGGCGTGTTTCAACACCGTTTATTAAAAAACGTTCTTGATTGAATACATCACAATGTAGATAGCCAAGTAAATCAAAGGTTTTTCCTTATGATAAATATTGACGTCGTTTTTTTAAGTCTTCATTTTCATTGGTAAGACTATTCATTTCACCGGGCGTGTCTTGAGGCTATCCAACAGTACTCAGATGAGAATTTTTCGCATCACGACCATAATTTAAAAGTGTTTCGATGTATGCTCTATAAGCATATAAATTATTAGGCGGTAATACACATTTTTGATTGAAATAGATATCAACTTGATTGAACAGAGAATGCATAAAATTATTTATAGGTCCAACATTAATATCGGGTGTTGTTTATGGAACACTATCGGGTTGTAATGATTCATGTAATGTAATTTTGACTTTTAAATTTAACATAGTATGGGCAAGGTCAATGTATTCATCTCCTTGAACAGAAAATAATTCTAGCTCTGGTTTTGCACACTCACAAGAATAAACGTGAAGAAAAGCCATTATGGTTATTTAAATATATCTGCTGCAGGTCGTGATTTCTTGCAAGCTTGTTTCTTTTTTGTTTTCTTTGCCCTCCTTTTTTTAATCTTAGGGGCATTACGCTACCTCTTTTTTCCTTTACGGACCTGGTTTTTTGATTTATTGACTTTTTTAACAAAGCGTTTTCTTCTCTTTCGAAAAAGGATGTTCTCTAAGCGGCTGTCATGAAGCAACTGGTGATTTGGTGTTGATCCTAGCGGTATATAGCCCGAGCCGCTCATAAAGATATCAATTTTTTCATTGGCTTTTCGTTTTAAATTTCGGCTAGAGTCGCGTAAACGCGTTCGTGCAGATTCTTTGAACGATAGCCCATGATCAAGGACATCGTCAGATATACACAAACCTGATTTCAAAGCTTCTTTACCTATATATTTTCCCCTGACTTGGGAAACATCATAGACGCCTTTTTGATACACGTTTATCTTAATTTTCTAAAATGTAACGTTACAGTCAACGTGCCGTGTTCAAATGATATAGCTTGACCAAATTTATCGCTTATAGGGTGTAAAAAAATTGGTGATCACGAAGTATACCAATATATTTAGCGTCAGAAACTAAACATAAAATCTTTTTGCAAAAATGCAGTAAATTAATATTTTTTAAGATATCAATATTTAAAGTTGACCAATCATGTAATAAAATGCAACAACAAAACGTTCACAAAAGTGTGGAGGGGAAAATAATTGGACTTTGTTGGAATATTAACTTTACAAAATGACAATCAAGCCAGGTGATTTGAATGTAAATAGAATGTTACACGTAAACGTAGCAAACATATAATGATTAACAAAGCGGCTATGAAATTTTTTTATTTATCATGAGAATAATTTAAGGCTACATAATTTCAATAGACGAATGTAGATAAAACAGCGAATTGCTCTTTCAATGATTTTAAATTGAAAATAATTATGAATTCGTAATTAATAAATTACGTTTAGCATTATTTTATTGATAACGCGGGTAAAAATGGATAAATAAGTAACTCATCGATTATTACAGTAAATTCTAATAATTATTAGACGATATATTTGGCATCTTTTATCCACTAAATAATAAAAATTACTAACTTAACATTAAATGGCTTTTTTCAGAAGCAAAAAAAAAATTATATTCTTACTTATTTTACATCCTATTTCTTACTCATTCATTCTCTCATCTATTTTCATACTAATTTTCTTACTCGTCCATCCTTCTTCTCGCTCATTGTCTCATCTACTTTCATGCTAATTTTCTCGCCCTTCCATCCCTTTCCTTACTCATTCTCTCATATACTTCCATACTAATTTGCTTAATCTTCCATCCTTTTTCTCACTTATTCTTTCATCTACTCTCATACGTAATTCTTCACACTTCCAATCCCTTTCTCACTCGTTCTCTCATCTACTTTCATACTGAATTTCTCACTCATTCTCACATCCACATTCATACTTATTTTCTTATCTACTTTTATACTAAATTTCTCATTCATTCTCTCATCTACTTTCGTACGAACTTTCTCACTCTTTTATCCCTTTTCTTGCTCATTTTCTCATCTACTTTTATACTGAATTTCTTGTTCTATCATCTTTTTCTTTCCTTATTCTCTCGTCTACATTCATACGAATTCTCTTACTCTTTTATTTTTTTTTCACTCATTCTCTCATCTACTTTCATAGTGAATTTCGCACTCTGTTATCCCTTCCTTTCCTCATTCTTTCATCTACTTGCATACTAAATTTCTCATTCACTTTCTTATTTGCTTTCATACGGATTTTCTCACTTTGTCATTCCTTCCATTTCTTATTTTCTCATCTATTTTCATACTAATTTTCGCACCCTGTCATTCTTTTCTTTCCTTATTCTCTCATTGACTTTCATACTCAATTCTTCTGACTCTCATTTTCTTTCTCACTTATTCTCTAATCTACTTGCATACGAATTTTCTCACTCTTTTATCCCTTTTCTCGCTTATTGTCTCATCTACTTTAATACTAAATTTTTTGTTCTATCATCTTTTTCTTTCCTTATTTTCTCGTTTACATTCATACGAATTCTCTTACTCTTTTATCTTTTTTTTACTTATTCTGTCATTTACTTTCATACTAAATTCCTTACACTCTCAATCTTTTTCGCACGCTTTTACTTATCTACTTTTATACTAAATTTCTCATTTTTTTTTTCCTCAATCTCTCATCGACTTTTATACGAAATTCTTCACACTCTCAATTCTTTTCTCACTTATTCTTTTATCTTCTTTTCATACGAATTTCTTTACTTTTTCATACCTTTTCTTACTTATTCAGTCATCTACATTCATCCTAATTTTCTGACTTATTCTCTCATTTACTTTCATACTAAATTCTTTACGCTATTGAACCTTTTTTACTTATTCTCTTATCTTCTTTCTATATGAATTTTTTTACTTCTTCATACCTTTTCTCACACATTTTCTCATCCACTTTCATCCTTAATTTCTTGCCTTTCTGTTCGTTTCCTCACTCATTTTCTTATTCATTTCTATGCTAAATCGTTTACTTTGCTCAACATTCGTTATCAATTCTTTTTATTTGAGTATAATTCACAAAATTCACAAATACAACATATAACTTTCAAACATAAGTTGGATGCATCTTGATCATGGTACACTATCGTAATTGTTCTACATGCTCACCATCTTGTTCAAGACACGTGTCCATTACGGCTGGTACTCTCCATGTTGCTTCTTTTATCATATCTGCAGGAATCGTTGCCACTGCTGCTCCGATTCTTGCGCGCAAATGTGCCTCGTTATCAACAGGAGTCGAATACACTTCGTCCTTCAGATATCTCCACAAGAAGAAGTCCAACGTTGTTTGGTCAAGTGATCGAGATGGCTATTCTCGATATTTCGAACCTAACTCAATCTTCTCTTGTGGGAAAATATGATTTAGGCAGTCGATGACATCATCACGACGGTGAGGTCCAGCTCTATCTTGCTACCAAATCATATTGATCCTTCTTCTTAGGGGCACATTTTCTAGGAGTACCAGTAGCATTTCAAGAAGATCTAAATAGACATCACCGTTGATCGCATTCGGTAAAAATACTGGTCCAATCTAAAATCGTAGAATCACAGATTTTAAATGATTGTCATTGTTCGACGTCGTAGTATACATAGGAAAAGTAGGAACCATGACTCTGTATTATGTTACATAATAATTTTTCAAATCCATATACGGAGAAAAGAATTGAGTAAAAATTACTCTGTCGTGTAGTGTAATCGTGGTACACTCATCGAAGGGAGTATAAAATACCCTGCAGGATAGTAAAACTTACTGTGCAAAATAGGGAACTTTACTATTTTTCAGGGTAAATTTTACTATTCGTCAGGGCAAATTATAATCTCTCTGTTGAGTGTACTACGATTACCTTGCACAGAGGGGTATTTTTTACTCAATCCTTTTTTGTATACCGATCATAACCTTTACATTCTTGTTACTTACTCTCAACTGTATCCAAAATTTCTTTTGGGATTGGTGCCATATTATTATTTCCAGTGCGAGACATGTGTTTCAAATCGTTATACCCTACCAGAACCACTAACAATTTCCTCAACATGCGTGTCGGCTTATTGGCAAAATTTTTCTCGATGTCAAATAGCGTTTTTCTATCGATATGAATTCCACTTCCTGGAATAAGTTCCTGGGTCCGGAAATCGATGGTTGCATGGCTCCGAACTAATAAAGTTGAAGGAGAGCAAACTCTTGAGGATTGATTTTGAGAATTTTGTGACTGATGTGTCAGATTAGATCTCAGGAGAGGGGAAGATACATTATTTTCAAGAGGAGGGGCACGGAATGATGTCTGTGCAACATTAAATGACCCCAAAGATGTGCTCATGAGAGAAGTTGAAATCCCCAGCTCTTAAAGTCCCGTTATTGTTCCATGAGTATTTACCACTAACATTTCTAACCATGTTTTATCACCTACGAAAAATAAAATTCATGATAACTTTTTCGAAAACCTATAGATGAGCAGATTAAAAATAAAAGACTGAAAATATATAGAAAACTCACGGTTCTGGGCAATAACACGAGCTGAGAAAGATTTTCGAACCCACAATGCTTTCACTCTTGAATTATTAATCTATGTTGTAATTTGCTTGTCACTGATAATCGAAAAACTTTTATCAGAAGACCACAACACTAAATAGTACATAATTGGATTAATGTAATTAATGGTATCGTTCATTAAATATAAAATGATTTAAACGTTAATCGTAATCGATAATACAAGTGACAGAATATGTGTATTTTTTTTTAATATTGATAGTTTCCGTAGCAACATTCATTCCATGCAGAACTTCGTGTTAGACAAGAACATTAACATGAAAACCGCAAAAATAATAAATAAAAAAAAACGGACAAAAAACAGGATAGACACAGGAAAAATCAGGGTTACGAAAATATATAAAAAAAGAAAACAAGACAAAAAAAGAATTAATTGAAAAAATATCGGTATGAAAAATTGAAAAAGCTAAATACATAGATGCATAGAATTTATTCAGAAAGCGATAGTAGATTGAGAAAAAGGGAGTGAGAAATTAAGTAGAGAAGTAGATAAAAGAATAGGTGAAAAGAGTAATAAGAGATTGAGGAATTAATTATAAAAGTAGATGACAGAATAAGCAAAAAAAACGATGGAAGAGTGAAAAAATTAGCATGAAAGTAGATGAGAGAATGAGTGAGAAAAGGGAAAAACGAGTGAAAAAATTAGTGTGACAGTAGATAGATGAGAGAATGAATAAGAAAGGCATGGAAGAACGAGAAAATAAAGATGAAAGTAGATGAGAGAATACATGAGAAAGGGAATGAGAGTACAAAGAATTAAGTATAAAAGTAGAGGAGACAATGAGCGCGAAAAGGGATGAAAGAGTAAGAAAATTAGTATAAAAATAGATGAGAGAATGAGTAAGAAAAGAAATAGAATCGCGAGAAATTTCGTTTGACAGTTGATGAGAGAATGAGTAAGAAATAGGATGTAAAATAAGTAAGAATATAATTTTTTTTTTGCTTCTGAAAAAAGCCATTTAATGTTAAGTTAGTAATTTTTATTATTTAGTGGATAAAAGATGCCAAATATATCGTCTAATAATTATTAGAATTTACTGTAATAATCGATGAGTTACTTATTTATCCATTTTTACCCGCGTTATCAATAAAATAATGCTAAACGTAATTTATTAATTACGAATTCATAATTATTTTCAATTTAAAATCATTGAAAGAGCAATTCGCTGTTTTATCTACATTCGTCTATTGAAATTATGTAGCCTTAAATTATTCTCATGATAAATAAAAAAATTTCATAGCCGCTTTGTTAATCATTATATGTTTGCTACGTTTACGTGTAACATTCTATTTACATTCAAATCACCTGGCTTGATTGTCATTTTGTAAAGTTAATATTCCAACAAAGTCCAATTATTTTCCCCTCCACACTTTTGTGAACGTTTTGTTGTTGCATTTTATTACATGATTGGTCAACTTTAAATATTGATATCTTAAAAAATATTAATTTACTGCATTTTTGCAAAAAGATTTTATGTTTAGTTTCTGACGCTAAATATATTGGTATTCTTCGTGATCACCAATTTTCTTGTACCCTGTATCCATCTCTATTGTGCGAATATCTGACTTTAAAAGCGGGGTGTAGCGCATTGTTAAGAACGATTTTATCCACATTGAACCATGTTTATAATTATGCATGCCAAGGGGTACAATGCGTAATAATGGTGTTTGTATATCGCCGGTTATATAATTTTCACAAATATCGGCGTGAACAAATAAGCTACATGGTACAGACGCATATATATTTGCTAGCCGTGTGCTTTTTAGAAGTGGCAATAACACAGGTTTATCGTCAGCTGGAAAGCCAAGAATCTATTAGAGATATGGCAATAATTGAACTAGATGAGCCCCGTCACAGCTGTCCTCGCAAACCATTGTTGCTTCTATATACCCACCGGGGTTCAGTTCCCATTTCATATGTTTGTTCATAATAATGAGCTTATTCAACTCAACCATCAGATGATCGAGTCTTTGATACCCATCAGGGGGCAAGCGGGTCGCATGATTTTTAGCATTTTCTAAGTTATAAGCATCAGTAACGTTTACTTTGAAAAAATCCAAAATATCAACATTATGTATGAGGGTGAATAAAACTGTAGCATGTTTTACAGGTAAATTCAAAAAATTCATTAGAATGCTTATTCCTTCTAGAGACACGCTCCATTCGCCAGTTAATTTGAGAGGTTGGGATAACTGTCTAATGAAGTGCGGTGTGGTGTTATCAGGAAAATAAAGCATGTTACTATTACTAGGTAATATTATGGCGAACTCGTCTTTTTGTAAGGCCATTTTTTATTTTTGCTGTTTCGATTCTTGACCAACTTTTGATAGTTCTTCTGCATAGGAAATACCATCGATATCTTGACGATTAAAATCTTGAAGTATGTAAACGGGTAGTTGGTAACTCGTTGATATGCGAATATTTTTGGAAATTTCTTCACTCCAGCCACTTGTATATCCTTTCGGGAAAGCTGCTTTCGCTTTACTGACGCGAACGAGATCACCAACACGATATTTGGGCTTTTTTGAAACGTTTATTGTTCTCATATCTATGCTTTATGTTCAAATAAGCTGTTAACTCATTGCTAAAATCGATTTCAACACGCATAAGTTTTGTAGCACTATGTTTAGTACTATTGTAAGCGGCGACAATTTTTTGAAAAACGTCAATGCATCATTTTGTATGTGCGTATGTGAAATAACGCCACATTCGCTCTTTCAAAGTACGATTAAATCGTTCAACAATAGCCGCTTTGACATCTGAATTTCTTACAGTTCTGAAAATAATTTCTTTTTCATTTAAAACTTTTTCAAAATCGAAGCCCAAAAATTCTCTGCCACGATCTGTCTGTAATATGTGTGGTTATCTTTTATTACCACGCTTGAGAATACGCGCCATTGCTCAAGCAATAGTTATACTTGTTTTGTTATGCAATAGTTTAACCCATACAAATTTACTTAAAACATCAATAACAATTAATAAATACTTAATGTTATCATTATAAGTAGCAATATCACGTAAATCAACTGAATCGGCCTCCCATACATCGTCAATATGTGAAACATTACATAGGCGCCTTAAAAATCGATGTCTTGTTAGCCGGTGTAACGTGTAAGCATCTTGATTTTCTAACCATTTCTTCACCTTATCACGATGTATGTTTTTTGTATAGTTCAACAATTGATTTGCACCAGCAAAACTAGCTGGATTTTCAGGACTGTAATACATCTTTTTGAGAGCTGCCATTACCTAAACAAAAATTTTAACCATTTATTTTTATACTTTCGTTTTAAAATCCCAGAGCCTATTTAAGATCTACTGTTACGAACGCTTAAAAAATCAACGGCATCATGGAGCTCGGACTCACTTGATGATTTCATTGATGAAGAGCCTTCAGCTATTATATCCGGTATGATGAGTCATCGTCTTCGTGATACACCTGTCAGCGTGGACGTTTCTACTTTTTCAGGTTCAAATAAGTCTTTATTGCCTATGTACTCCTGTGGCACGTAACCGTTATGAATAACACGTACAAACTGGTCTCTTCCTACAGCATATTCTTTTTTTCTAGCTCTCATAGCGTCATTTAAAAGATATGTCATATTTGAGCCTGGTATAACTCGACCCTCAATACTAACAATGCCTGAGTTATCCCATGAGTCAATATTATCAGGCATATCTTTTAAGCACCTGTAGAGAAGTTTTGCTTTTGATTGGAAGTTTTTCGGCACACTGTCAATAACAGATTGGTCTATATTATGATCAGGCGAGTTATATAGTGATTCATCTGTTTCACCGTCATACGTCGACACATTTTCATTGTCGTTTTGAGTCAAAAGCTGACTTACTGCAGGGCGACTTTCATGTTTGATTAGGCGCAAATACCTTTCCAACACTTGTGCGTAGGCATTCCGCTTCTCATGTTCATTCTAATAAGCTGTAGAACATAATATTCCATTCATCTCTTGATCACGCTGCGTTAAAATGGTATCATAACTTTTATGTGACCTGTTCATTAATAATTTTGTGTCTGCTGCTTGAAAATTCTTTACAGCCTCTTCAGGCATTAAAACCATTCTGTTAGCATGCTCCATTTTTAGCCGTTAATCAGTTTTGTTATTAAGCTGCCAAAATAACAGGCAAAAAACTACCCCCTTTCTGTCAAATGATTTTCTTCTCCCTCCCGGCACTACCACGTGAAGCTAGACGTTGTAAAAGAGAAGCGTGTCGCTTTCATTTACGTTTTCGATCAGCTGTCAATGACACGTTTCTCCGTAAAATACTAACTTTTACTTATATATCGCAACAGTTGAGGATCAGCTTTCCGTAATATAACGGTGCATTGTTCTTTGCTTGGATAAAATAAAAAACTGAGAATTGCCGCCTGTTTCTTTCGTGATGCATTCGTAGCCATTACTCACTAACAACTGGTAAATTGTAATTATGTGGACTCTTATTTATAAATTTACGCTACACATAAACATAGTGATTCGGGTCCTCTGGGAAAATATGCGGAAGCGACAATTTTTAGGTGTTGATTGTTTCAAGTCTAGCAATAAGTAGCCGTGCGGTTGAGCTGTAGCGTCATAATATATTTCTTGGATAAAGCGGGTGTTTTCTGGACACACTTGCCAGGCCAAATGTCAGTTCTGTGAGCGGTCACGGGGGTTTTTAAAACTTACAATGTAGTTATCATATAAAGAAATGTCTCATTGACCCTTTCCCTGATGAAATAAATTTTGTGTTATGAATATAACGCTCAAATGACGATGATGACTACCCTTCGTGAAAAGGTCAATAACTGTACTACTTGTTGATTCACGCATAAGATCATTAATGATAATCAATTTTGGTGTGTGATCAGACGTATAATCATCGCTAGTTGGTCGTCCTTCTTTGAATTGAAGGGGTAGAAATTTTGGATAATTATTAAAGCTTTCTTGCCATTCAGCATAATGAAATATAATTCTTGAGT
Organism: Chelonus formosanus; assembly: GCA_028641665.1. Taxonomy (NCBI): domain Eukaryota; kingdom Metazoa; phylum Arthropoda; class Insecta; order Hymenoptera; family Braconidae; genus Chelonus; species Chelonus formosanus. The sequence goes on from CM054002.1 coordinate 8,933,130, forward strand.
ATCGTGTATCACTCATGTGATTTATAGTGCGAATAAATCTTTTTACGAAAACAGTTTTACCGCACCTTGTACGACCACAGATAATTGAAGTCCAAAGATGTTTCCAGCATGGATCCATAATTATAAATGGGCCCTATAAAAACGACTATGATTTTTATGTTATAAAAGTTTTAAGAAATATATACAGAAACGCCTGATCATCAACATTTTTTTGTTGACGCGCTACATAGGTCTGATCAACATGGTCATATGATCTTTTAAGAAGGTCTCTGAGCAGCGTAAATTTTTTTCTAGATGATTAATTTAATAAAAGAGCATTAGTAGAGAAAAGGCTTCCATAGAGATCAAAACAATAAAGCAACCATTTAAAATGTTTCAGTGTGTAGTAAACATCATTTCAAATTAATAAAGTACATTGTGAGGTGTATGTGGCTAATGCTCGATATCTGCTATAATGAACAAACGGTGATGAAATATCAACAGGAGTTTAATTATTTCATGGAGACCCTAGCCATAAACAATTTACGTAAGTGTAAAGCTTTTATTTATCGTGATCTAGAGTGTAATACCTTACCATGAAAAGGTCGGTTTTGTGAAGATCATGAAAAAATACGGAAATTAACGCATGACCTTTATCATTTCGCTTGGAATCTCCCATTTTTTACTTGGGATATTCGAAGAGGTGAAGACTTAGCGAGTGTTAAAGTTGCGGCAATTGAAGGCAAGCTGGCGATTCACGAGGTGTATGAACGCAAATTTAGATTTAAACCAGATTATGGCCATGAGCAGTGGAAGACAAAGCTCAAACACGAACTCTATAAATTGAACGCTGTAAGTTGTGACCGTGAATTCTGCTGGAGTCGTGTATATTAGCGTCAAGATGGCCGTGAACCGATCATGCAGCAGCTTCTTTTGGATCCTGTCAAGGAAGCCGAAGATTTTAATGATGTTCCTATCTGGGGACCGGCTGAAGAAGAGCCGAAAATTGGCCTAGACAGGGAGGCAATTAACAAATATCATTTTGACTATCCCTTATGCACCTATAATAGTGATAAAGGTGCTGTAGTCAAACTCTACGACCTTCAAGTAGCTCCTGAAAACTGATTGTAAGCATGTGATGTTTACTGTTTAATAATTGCGAAAGAATGTTAACAAAACATTTATTTTCCAGAAATGGCACGGCGGCTGGCTCAACGAGGTCTCATCTGAATGCTTTATATTTCTATAAAGTGTTTTATATCGTAATATTTGTAATGTTTTTAATAAATAAAGAAATTTCCGTACTCAAGACACTATTACTCAAAGAAACACGATACTATCCTATCCAACACACCTCGTACTTTCAAACTGACGAAAATGCTCATATGTGGTTGAGACAGAAAAGACATGTAATGTTGTTGACGTAGTAGCGTGTAGACACTAACAGCTGGCGCCACGATCTTCTCTCATTCCTTGATATATCACCAGCGGCTACACCACGAAAATTAAAAATGGTGTTATTAAAATATACTTTTAGATAATATGCTCAAGAAAGCAACTTAAAATTAATAAAAATTAAAATCTCAAGAGGTGTAGGGATAATGTTAAAAATTTTTTTATTGACATTTTATTATCATTGTACAATTTAATACATGAATGTTTGTGTAACAATTAATTTCAACAATTTTATCCGTGGTATGATAAAAATATATAGAAATTATTAAAGCATCGCTTCATTCACAACGTGTTAATTGGAAAGCTGGCACAGTACTTAAGCGATGATCTCGACGTCCAAAACTGAGACAAACGTTGATGTTTTGTAGATAAGTTCCAGTTGTTTAAGAATGTTTGTCATTATTTCCGCGCGTTGAAGGTAATTGGCTCCAAATGTATGTATTAAATCAACAGGCAATTGTATAGTATTGATAGGATGTTGAATCGCCAGTATTTTATTTTTTAGGGCTGCGACCATCAGCACCAGGCATTTAGTGATCACAGGTATGATTGCTTGGAGCACCTCTAAGCGCTTTTGAATTAAATTTTTTATACGTACAACGTATTCAAGAGTACCTCTTTGTATGAAGAATTGCTGAGATATATTCTGCGAAGAGTTGTTGGTAGTACCTTGTATTTTTAGCATTCGGTTCCCGTATTTCGTTCCACCCAGCACCATAAAAGTATATGAATAACCAGCAGAGCTGTTCTCTCTATTGATCAATTTTCGATAATCAGAATCAGAGTTGTCAAAGCACTTAATCAATTGTGGAAGATTCTCCATGAACTCTAGCTAGTTTTCAGCATTAAAAAGTACTCCTGAACATTTAGTGTCAACGATTGAAACACAAGCTACGAAATTATTGCTGACGTGATTCAAACGTACACCCGTGATTATTGCTTTCGATCGTGATGCGTTTAATCCATAAGTTGTTGAAAATAGGAACTTGAAGATCTTTCCCCGCGGTGTATATTTTTGTGATGATGCTTCGGAAGTATCCATCTCGCCCTGATGATCGGTGATTGTCGAAGATTCAAATTGTTGACTTGATGATGACATATTATAACTGTTGGCTGTTTCACTGTCAATGATATGAGGCTAAATAAATTGTTCGTAAGGCTTTGTGATTTGAAACATTGTAGCCCCTACCCGTCGAATATGTAACTTAGCCCTCTGAAAAACGCTTATTTCTGCAAAATCAGGCGTTTGCTGTAAATAACCTCGATATAGTTTTGCAAACGTAAGAATTTTCGAAAATTTATTATTTTATGTCTATTTTGTTAGTGTAAAATATTTACCGATGATTTATATAATTTTACATTCGTGAGATTTTCAGGAGAGAATATTATATTTCTTAAGAGCAGCAAATCGGCATAATATGTGAACGATTGCATCTGCATTTTCAAACATAATTCTTCAATCGTCAGTCCTTAAAGGGCTTCAAAGTGAGCGCATTCTCTTACTATTAATCAGTTGTAAAAGTGTATTTTTTTATTATGCAACATGGATAATTCGAACGCTGGGCCTTTCATGATTGCGTTGTTAACGCCTGTGCATTATCTTCGTGATCGATTACCAGCGATTGCTCAGCTCTATTTCGAGTCTAGACTTGACCGATGTAATAATTTATCATGAGCGTGTTTATTAAGACTATTTAGACGTATTATATTACTCGTGTCATGTCGTTTATTAGCACGTGCACATACACGTGGTTTGTAAACATCAAATTTCACGATTATGTATGAAGCCGCTGAGGCTTTAATGAGCAGTATTAAAGGAAATGCGGCCTGTGTTTTACCTTTTCTCAGTTACTATGGTAAGCTGCTCTGACGTTATTATGGTAAGAAGTTCTACATGTTTATGTACCTGTCAAATGATGTACATTTTTAAAAGTCTTGTATTACAGAACGGCGATACAAATATATTAACTTCAACGGCTGCTGGTCTCTCTTATGAAACAGTATTAGACAATTGGATTTAAGCACGCGGGTCGCCACCTTTAACCACAAAACCTGAAGACATAACTTTGAATCTTAGCAAAGGGCGATGGTTCAATGTTGATTACGGCCGAGTTTCATGGTCCTTGGAATGGCGATGATGACAGTGCCTCATCTATAACCTCCTGTTCAAGTTCACAGTGTAGTTGTGATATCAGTATTCTTCATAGACTTGATACTGAAGAAGAAACTGATGACGATATGCCTTCAGACGGCTTACACCCAACTCCTGAGTCATCAGAAGTTCCGGATTTAGGAAAGGACACCAATGCTGGTCACCCTCGTGAACCGAGGTCATCATCCGCAGAAAATAAATATCTTTAAATTCACTTATGTTAAATTTATGACTATTACAATGCTTAAATTTATGTAGGTTTTGAATATTACGATTGGACGCCCTGTGAAGAACAATGCTATTTACAACTATCAAATTAATTATAGATATTCAGCGGGGCGGTGCTGTAACCAGATCTGCAGCAAAAAAAATTCTCGACTCAAACATCAAGGGCAACTTTTTACCAGGCACCTCATCAGACACCTTTGCGACTATCTATCCACTGGGCCATGGTTTTCTTATCGACAGAGAACGGGTAAAAAATTTTAAAGAGTTTCAAATCACAGGTAAAGAATGTCCAATTAAAATACCGCTACCTCCACGGGGTCAAAATCATTAAGAATGGTTTGAGGGTGCTTTAGCTGATATTACCACATACATTACACAGGATTGTACATCGCGTAATAGAATAGCCTTTACTACTAATTATGAAAAGCTGACAAGTGGGCCAATATAGTCTCGTTTTAGACCACCACAACAATATCCAAGTAACGATTTGTGGGAGCTACTTTGCAAAATTGCCCAAAGTGCAGGTGGTTTAAATCGTGACGATAATGTTGTTTCGACGACTTCAATTGTTCGAGGCGTAACAAGACGTAGTCGTAAAAAGTTGAATTTCAAAGATATTTTTGAACGCTCTATATTAAGTATCACGAATGATGATAATTTATGCTTTCCACGCTTACTCGTTGTCGCTGATGTTTATGCTGAACGCGGTGAAATTTGTACAGGCAATCTACAAACACACTGGAAGATAATGTGTGACCGATGCTGTAATTTGCAACTTGAAGCTACTTTAGAACTAGTAAGCAGAGCTGGCGTTAAAATGCCCCGTCAAGGCAGTGGCCTTAATAAAATCGATGTTTTTCAACGATACTTTGCTCGCAAGGGCACAGCTATTGTTGTGTTCAAATTCCACACCTTAGAAAAAGGCAGTCCACCGTTATTCGATGGTCGATGGGTCGCTGAGGAGCATTACGGTTCTATCAGCCAAATGTCATTCATTTTTTATTATCCGCAAACGCACCATTATGAGCCTATATTGAATTTTAGTGCTGCAATAGGTTCGCGTTCTTGTTGTACGGCTTGTAATAGAAGTGATGCTACGGCCCCTGCCTTACATCGTTGTGTCTCTAAATGTCCGTGGTGTGGAAGTAACCCTGTTTGTAAAACTGTAAAACAGCAAATGTGGAATGAGTGTGATAGATTTTTTGTACGTGATAGCTGTTATGATAAGCATCTATTAAAAGTGTCTGCGTCACTTAATGGCAAAGATAGAGATTTAACGATTTGTAATTTAATACAAATTTGTAAAAAATGTTTTCATCTAAAAATATACAGTCCATTTGAAACAAAACAGCATGTGTGTAACGGATTTCTTCGCCGTATTTGTTATTGTATCCGGCCAATGAATTATCGCTGTTATATGAGCCCACTTGAACCAACGCGGCCTAAAAAAGTAGTATTTTTATTTTATGATTTCGAAACACAACAGAACGAGGGTGTCAAAGGTGATAAAATTACAAAATTACATGTTACTAATATTTGTGTTGTTCAAAAAGTGTGTGTGTTTTGTGATGGGAATAATAATTTATTACAAAACTGTGCTTTTCGTGGTAAACACGAATATGTATTTCATGACAACCCGATCAGTAATCGTGTAGATCTAGCATTTCAAACATATAAATATTTTACTATCATAATATGTATCGCCCATAATGCTCGTAGTTTTGATGCACAGCTTATTCTCTGTTATTTGATAGAAAATGAAAAAACACGCATTCCAAATCTTATTTTAAATGGTTGTAAGATTATAGACATGACAATAAATAACGTAACATTTTTGAACTATTTACAAATGCCTTTAAGGGCACTGCCTAAGGCCTTTGGTTTTGACAGCGAGATAACTAAAGGCTTTTTCCCACATTTATTTAACACTTCTGAAAACATCAATAATGAAGGACCTCTTCCCGATATGGAATACTACTCTCCTGATACAATGCATAATAAAGAACGTGAGTTTTTCATCACATGGTATAATGAAAAAAAACAAGCTAACTATACTTTTCGTTTTCAAAAAGAATTTATTCACTACTGTCAGGCTGATGTTATCGTGTTAAGACGTGTCTGTACAGCTTTTAGGGATATGATACATAAATGTGGTGACCTTTGTCCTATCTCTGAATGTTGTACACTGGTATTAACATGCTCGAAAATTTTGAAAATCTAATACAATTGGTATTTTACCGCCGCGTGGTGCATATCGGTGGGCATCCAATCAATCATCAATAGCGATTTCGTGATTAATATACCAGGAGAAAAAGCGTGGCCACATTATAGACCATTCGGCACGACGTAAAGAGATCCGGTTACCTTGCGGTACTTTAGTCGACGGTTATTATCATAATCCAGAAACTTAGGAAAACATTGTGTTTCAATTTCACGGTTGTTATTGGCATGGCTGTACTATGTGTTATCGCGTAAACAGAGATCAACAACTTTGCACAGGTAAACCACTTGATCAATGTTTAGAATTAACCCGGGCCACTTTAAATAGAATACGTTTAACAGATTATACTCTTATTGAGGAGTGAAAGTATAACTTCCGACAGTTTTTAAAGAATCACCCTAATTTGGGAATATCCATTAATTCTCACCCCTTATTACAGAATACTCCTCTTAAACCGCGTGATGCTTTCTTTGGAAGCCGTACAGAAAACTTTGTATCATTACGTGATGCTAATGGCGCCGAAAAAATCAAATATCTTGATGTATGCTCACTTTACCCTTACGTGTGCAGAACAGGTAAATTTCCCATTGGTCACCCGACAATTCACGTTGGCCCTGAGTGTGATGGAATTCTGAGGGATAAAAATAATTTTGATCAGATTGAAGGACTTGTGAAATGTACTATCTTACTACCCCGAGACCTTTTATATTCCGTTTTATCGACAAGATTTCACGGTAAACTCTTATTTGTATTATGCAGAACATATGCTGAAACAGTTAATCAGGGTAACTGTTATCACAATGACATAGCTGAACGCGTGTTACATGGTACATGGGTCGTTGACGAAATACGTAAAGCTATAGAAAAAGGCTATAGAGTTTTAAATGTATCAGAAATATGGCAATATAAGATGATTCAATATAATCGTGACACAGATGTTTGCGGTCTTTTTACTGATAATATTAACACCTTTTCAAAAATTAAACAAGAAGCAAGCAGCGGGCCGAAACAATGTGTAAATAATCCTATTGAACAGAAATTATATCTAGAAAATTATGAAAAAGCTGAAGGCACTGAATTAGAAAGAGAAAAAATAATACATAACCCCGGTTTGCGATCGGTTGCAAAATTATTTCGAAATTCACTATGGGGTAAATTTGGGCAGCGTGAAAATCATACCCAAACTGAAATGGTAAATTATCGTGTTAAGCTTATGGAATTACTGACAAATCCTGAGATCGATATCACAGGTTTACACTGCGTTAATAATGATATTTATTATGTGTCATACGTACAGAAAGAAGAATCTCTCGAGTCACACACTACTACGAATGTAGTCATAGCAGCTCACACAACAGCCCAAGCCCGTTTGAAGTTTTATTCTTATCTAGAAAAATTAGGCGTTCGCGCTTTGTGTTGTGATACTGATTCAGTTATTTATATTTCTCATAGAGATAGTACAGATCTCGAAACAGGCAACTACCTGGGTGATTTAACTGATGAGTTAGAAAGCTATGGTACAGGCAGCCACATAAAATCTTTTATTTCGTGCGGTCTGAAATTTTATGCTTACCTTGTTTAAAAGTCTGATGGTACGACAGCTGAAGTATGTAAAGTAAAAGGCGTAACCCTAAATTATACAAATAGTAAATCTATTAATTATGAAATAATACGCATGTTGATTACTGGTGAACGTACGACACCTATAGTTATTTCGTTTGATGCTATTAGACGAACATCCTTCAATCAAGTTGTTACACGTCGTAAAACAAAAACAACCCGTATACAAAATAAAACGCGTCGTATTGAAGATGAGTTTTCAACACTTCTTTTTGGATATCAACTAATCAATTAAATAAAATTAATATAATTTTACTATGTATTAAAGTTATGCTTATATTAAAAAGAAGTACACATAAATTTAAAAAAAAATATATACCTTCATCAACAATAATAGTGCATCATATTGTATTTAAATACGTTTGTGCGAAAAAATATTTACTGTGAGCACGTGTATATGCAGCGGCTATCATGCTCCGTTGCTAAGCAACGGCATCAAACATTGCGTTGTGCTACACGTGCCTCGTAGCATTAAATATGTTTCTATCCTCTTTCTATACATATATTATTTGCTGTGTTGTTGTGCTCTCACTTGCACAATTTACTGCTCAAGCGCCGTGCCTGTAACTGGAAGGAAGTTGTAGCATACATAGGCTGCGCGTAGCGGCCGTAAATATGGATACGCGTTTGTGCGCAGCTTCTTTTAGACGCATTTTTCCTCGTAGCGAGCGGCCGCAACAGGCCCCCCATGCGTAGGCCCTGGCTGGGCAAGACTGAACGCTTTAAACGGTGCTCAGCCGTCGTGAATCAGACTCAGTCCCACCACGCGCTAGCCCTTCCACTTGCACTCTCAAACGTGGTAACACTGCAGCTGCTTGCTGTATACCAGTCGAGACCCATACAACTGCGGTCAATTGCTAGATGGTTCGCCAAGGCCCTTTAGCCAAACCACGCTAAGTAGGCCGCTGCACGCATGCCCTGATTATGAATTTTGAAAAATTTGCAATTAATGGTGAATTATATATAATAATTAAATAAAAATTGAAATTGAAAAATAATTCAATATAAAATTATTATATTTTAAACTCTTTATCCCAACCCCCGCTTGCACCGCCCCGCGCAACGCTACGTGCCTACCCTCACACCCCATGGAACCGTCCCAGCTGACACAAATTTATCCCCACTTTGTGGTGGGGATGAGAGTGCGGTCCGCCAAAATGGTAGCATCCTACTTTGGTTTTCTGGCCATTTCTTTATTTTATTGTGAGGTGTATTTTTTACATAATTCAACAACCGCGTTGCACCAGAAAAGCCAGCGGAGTGTTCGGAACTATAATATATTTTTTTTAGGGCCATCATTACTTGAATGAAAATTTTAAGCAACGCTTTTCACACTTCAGCTTTGATAGAATTGAGCTTTTTTGTAATTCGGCGCTGCGTGCACTTAAAAAATCATTACCTTCATTAATATCTGATTTTTTTCGCGATCCCATTGACAAGGAACCTTCAGCTATTATATCTGGTATGATAAGCCGGCGCCCACGTCTTGAGTGTATCAGCGTAGATGTGCCTACTGTTTCAGCATCGAATAACTCTTCATTTCATATGTACTCGCGTGGCACGTAGCCTCTATAAAATACGCGTGCAAACTAACCTCTGCCTATAGCGTATTCATTCCTTCTTGACCTCACAGCATCGTTCAACAGGTCTGTAATATTTGAACCTGGGATAGGACTACCTTCAATTCTGACAACACCTGTATTATCAGTAGTTAGACAATGAGAGTTCACCCACAGACGTGTACAGCAATGAGAGTTCTCCCTCAGGCGTGTACAGCTATGAGAGTTAACCCACAGGTGTGAGAGAACTCTAATAGCTGTAGACGTGATAAGTGGTAGGGTTGGTTTTTTGATGTTGTGGAGTGATTTCTTAGGTTTTAAGAGGGTGGAGGGATTCTTAGGTAAGCTTCGGTTGAGTATAGGCTGAGGGGTATCTTGAGTATAGGCTAGGGGATGTCTTGGGAACTTAGGTTTTTGATGGGGGGTTGGGTGCTACCTTAGCTTCACCTGAGTATAAGTGGGTGCTACCTAGGCTTTACCTGAGTATAGGGCTGGGTGCTATCTTGGCTTTGCCTAAGTATAGGCTGGGGTGTCTTGAGACTTTGATTGGGGGAGGATACTAGCATAAATCTTTCATAATGGAAAATCATCCTAAAATAACCATATCATTGATATGGATGGTTCTAGAATAAATAAAAAATTCTACTGCAAAGAAATGGCTTGCATTCAGGTTAAGAGTGGCGATATATATTCAAGTCATTATAATATTGGACGTCATAGACTTTCTCGTAAAGATTTCACATCAGCTCGCTTCTGTTCTATGTTTGTTCATGAATTAGAAATGGATGATGATCGTAGCCACCAATATCAAGGAGCAATCAATGATTTCTTGCGTGGAATCGATGAAGAAGCAAGTTCTTTGGGAGGAATCATCGGATATAAAGGTGGATCAATTGAACGAGAGAAGCTGACATTCCTAAAAATTCTATGTCATAATATTAAAAAACTTGGGTGTTCAAAATTTGAAACAATATATAGTCAATTGCGGGAGTAACGCTCAAATTTATTCGAAATAATGGAAATATTGGATTGTCTTCAGCATGATGAATTAGAAGTTCGCACCGGTGAATCAACTCCAAGAATTGCTTATTGTCCGAGGAAAGAAGTGTACGCTTTCAATCAATTTCTTCTAGGGAATATATAATAATCGTGTATTGAAAAAGAGAACATATGATAACATCTTGCAAATATGTGTTGAAAAAATGTATCAAATACTGTATAACATTTTTTTTTTGTTTTATCTTTAAATGAACTCCACAATTAATAATATGTGTTTTCAAATTATTTTTATGATATGAAAGTCTCTAATCCTAAAATATTTGAGAGATTTTATTTTTTTTTCTGTAAGAAATACATTTTTAAAAAATTTTTTTTTTTTATTTATATAAGTATATAGATGATTACAATTTTCTAAAATTAAACTTGAATATAATTGTGCATTTTTTAGATTAATTTCTGAATTTGTTCGCTTTATGGTTTGTATTCTACTATGCTATCATGTAAAATTAGACAATATGCAGTTGTACCCCGGGGAACCACATTGTTATGTCCGAAGATATTTATTATTAATTAATTTGAATAATTCATTAAATGGATTGGTAGCGGCCAAAAGGCTAAACGAGGGATCTTGGACTAACAGGGCTTTTCTCTTCTAACATATATAATACTAGAAGAATGTGTTATAAAGAATTGTCGCAATGAAGTTTTACCTTACGAGAACCCACGCCTCAGTTAATGAAATGAATGTGATGAAATCAATTATTATAATACTTACGGCACTGCAGTGTTGGCGTAAAATATAGAAACGATTTGATCAGCTACTTCAGCTGATGATTGGAGAGTTGATTTATGATATTGGTTTGACAGGAAGCGAGCTTGGACAAAGGTAGATAGAGGTGCTTCCTCAAGAAGACTTTGACGCACTAAATACTCTTTAGTTTACTTCACTTTATTTAAACACAAATTACAAGTCGATAAAAATTATAATTAGTAAACAGAAATAAAACTCAAGAAGAGATTTATTACTATATTTCGTTTTGAGTCTTTTTGGAAAGCATCTCAGTACGCACATAAACCGGGAGGATTCCATATCAGATTTTAAACAGGTCCTGGAGGTTTGAGTTAACAAACACTTCGTCAAGATAACTGAGAAAAATCTTAATAGAATTCTCGAACTTACTAACGCGTCGTGGTCAGCGAGCGCGGGGCAATCGAGCCTGCGTGTCACCGACTGGTTTGCTGATCAACCAAAGAGTGATGTCTTTCGACGGTTTTTATAGCAATTAATTGGCCTGTGGATTGAGGACATTATGGGGAAATGTAGGGCAGCAATGAAAAACTACCCAGTTCCCACATAAGTGTCATAATGAGTTTTTAGGACATTGAAAATGAGGAAACTGTGGAGTTTTGAAATCGCTCTTATGTGGAACAGAGTGTTGAATCGAGGAGGATTCATATTTCGCTTATACTTAAATATTGTTAAAATAAATAATCCAATAAATTGGGACACGAAAATGTCGGACATAACAACATCATTAATTTCAAATTCTAATCGAACATCAGGTGGTCCTGCTTTAATAGATTGATTTTGTCTAGAGCAATCTATTGCAATAAACGGTCCTCTTTCTATAAAATTTCCTTTATTTAAATATGGTCAGTTGACCAAAGATGGGCAAAAAAGTGCCATCCAAGGACCACCCGGCATTGGATTTAAATTAATGATTGATGATCAATATCATATAAATAATAAAAGATTGTGCAATCTTGATGATTCAGTAGATCTAAATGATAATGTATCATTAAATGTTGTTGAGAAAAAAATTGGAGTTTTGAAAAAATTCATTGAAATAGAACTACGTGTTTTGAGAGAATCGGTTTCAAATTTAAAGATATCAATTGAAAAAAACTACAGAGCAAATCAAAACTCTTGATATTCATGTTGAACACCATATAGAATCATCTTAAGAATATCGAAAAATTTTAAGAGAGGAATTGAATAAAGCAATTGAACTTCATGAATCAGATCGATTGCGTGAATTGAAAAGAGCAGATCGTAAACAAGCTGAAGTCATGAAAGTGTTGAAAGAGAATATACAAAAGTTTTTCAATCAACACTCAACAATATTATCAACAAGGAAAAAAGACAAATTCCAGATGAACCTCATCGACCAGTCAGAAGAAATTACCAACGATGTCATGTAGATATACGAGGACTTGATGAAACGTGGCAAGCCGATCTCGTCGAAATGTTGGCATATAAGTCTTATAATAATGAGTATCAATATTCGCTGACAGCTATTGATAATTTTTCAAAATATGCATGGGCCGTACCGATTAAGACAGAGAATAATAAAGATGTCACTGCTGCAATGATAACAATTTTAGAGAAAAAAAGAGTACCTAGAAATTTACACGTCGACCGGGAAAAGGAGTTTTATAATAAAGATTTTGAAGAACTCATGAAGCAATAATATCAAGATGTACTCAACATTCAGCAATCTGAAATCAAAGGCTTCAATCGCACATTGAAAAATAAAATGTAGAAAAAATTAAATTTTCGTAGAAATTACAAATGGATCGACATTTTACCAAAATTACTATCGCTATATAATCGCACCATTCAAATGAAACCTGTCGATGTGACTCGAGCTAATGGAAAAAATTAATCGAAACAGTCTACAAAAAGTTCAATGTTACAAAAAAGAGGAATAAATTTAAAATTGGCGACAAAGTTCGCATAAGTAAATATAAGCGAATATTTGGGAAAGGTTATACCCCTAACTGGACAACCGAAATCTTCACTCTAACCAAAGTAGAGATTGCTTACCTTGTAACATATAAATTAATCGATTATCAAAATCAACCAATAGAAGGTGGATTTTGTGAGGAAGAAATAACTCGAGCTCAATATCCTGACGTATATTTTGTTGAAAAAATATTACAAAAACGTGGCAGTCAAGTCTATGTAAAGTGGTTCGGATTTGGCAAGGAACACATTAGTTGGATTAGAAAATCAGATTTATAATGGCTTAACGCAAAAGTTCGATGGCTGAACAATTTGAAAATGTAGAACAAATAGCGAAGAAAACGTACTTCGATGCTGAAAAATGGCTATGCTATACAGACGATGAAGCTGCAAATGTCAAATGGTCACTATTATCTGACCAAGAGCGACAACAAATTGATGAAGAAAAGAAAGTAATTAAACGTCTTAATAGAATAAATGATCGAATGCTAAAAAATATACAGAAAAAATGAAGAATCATAACATGATTTATAAAAATACAAAATTATAACATTTATTAATATTAAAAAATTTTATATAAATTGTTTTTTCATTCTTGATACCCTCATGGGAAAGTATCTGTTAAATTATTGATAAATTGACGTTTATTGTCATTCCAACCTCTGAACATTATGTCCTTCGCTTTTTATTTAATATTGCTTTTTAACAATATCAACATAATCATTTGAACATCGTTTGAAATCATCAAACGTGATAGTTCGCAATGTTGACTTATTTATTCCTTTAGTTTTTTTCTGTTTTTTCTTATTTTCTTCTTCTTCTTCTTCTTCCTCTTCGTCTTTTTCTTTCTCATTATCTTAGAGTTTAAACGAATATAAGTTGGCACGAAGCCCAATGAATCTTGTCCTGATTTCTCCATTATTTGCGTCTTTTATATACCAAAGGACTTTTTTTTCTATTAACGGAATTCCGTAAATGTTGTTCGGTGGATAGTCGGATGTATTAAATTTGCGAATATCACATTTAATGATTCCATAGACATTAGGTATTGTAAAATGATATACAAGACTATCGGTGTCGGTACACAGAAGTTTAGAAGCATCATTTGGAAAATTTTTCTTGACATAATTATAATGAACATCATATAAAAATGTTTTTGATAAATCTAAAATTGTAAAACCTATGTAAATAGGCTTATTGAAATTAACTTTAAGTCGTCTCATTTCTATTATGACCATATCTTCATCAAAAATGGTAATACTATAGAAATCCGGTTTTGAAATGAGAGCTCTGGCGCTATGTCGGCCATTCCATTCGGTAATTAGTTTGGCATCTTTATACTTTCTCACGTTTTCCATAGTCTTACCAAAGACAGCATTGTTCATGAGTTTATAACTTTCGCATTTTTACGGCATTCTCTGTTTTTATCTATGTATGGTTTTAGCCACTGTGTGACATATGTTTTCATTTCCTGATATTTTATTTTATTTTGTTTTATTTTGTAATGACTTTTAATGTTTTTTTATATATAACTTCAATATTTTACGTGTGTGAATAAAGGAAAAGAAATTATAGTAAAACTCCCGTTATTTAAATTCTCGCGCTAATAGTCGGGGGTAGGGGAAACCCATAATTACTTAAGTAGCCACCAGATGGTGTTCGAAAGTCGCTACTAGAGAGTCGAAAAGACTTAATATAAGCGAAGCCTGGGGCGAGCACAGGCAGATCCGCTTCAGCCGCCGTGGTGTAACCATACCATATGCAAGGAGCGAAGGTACCTAGCTGAGTATTAGTCTTAGTGTCACCAGGCTAATATTGGGTATTTTTACATATTTTTTGACTGGCGAGTTCGCTTAACCCGAAAGGGGGAGGTACTGCTCCACGGTCGACAGACTGGGTCTAACCCTTCTGATTTTTTACCTAGTCCTTGAGTATCAGGGAGACCGCCGGCAGTCCTCGAAGGAGAGGTCTCGCCGAGGAAGAAGTGGTACACTTCCGACCCCAAGAGAGAAGGGGTGACTCTTTTGTTCAGGTGTGTAACACCTGGCCCACGGTGAGGGGGTGCTGAGGGTGTGTGTAACACACCAACCAGGCCTGGTCAACGGGAAACAAAACCCTGGGGGTAGCGTGGTATACGTAGAGTTAGACATCCGTTGTCTTTTCGTCAACCGGGCGGCCATTTTCTCGATTATATATATACATAAATACGTCATTTTACCGATTAAAGCACGGCCATTAAATAAGATTTCTCTTTTACCGACGGCTATTACAAATCATTGTAAATACTGTAAATTTTCGCTATAGTGATAACTAAACATACTAGAGTCGAGTACTTAATTATATTTTCTACTTTAATACTTCACTATAGCAAAAGCTGATCTTGTATAGATTATCGGTTGATCATTGACACTGTGTACCTCCGGAGAGGAAGTTTTTTCAAATATTAGTGAACCATAGGATATAGTTAATACTAGAGTTTGCTTGCACATAATGTTATCTTTATTCCGCGCTATATTTTGTTTGAATAATTCATATTTTGCTTTAATAAACATATAATTGCATTGACATTCTGAGTTAACCTCATTTGGAATACTGAATGAAACCTTCCTATCTTATCTACTGAAAATTTTCTACCACTCGACGTTTGATTTTGAATCTCCCGCTGGAGATCACGAACGAATATCTGTTGCTGACCCTCATCTACGGACTCTGGCACCGACGAGCAAGAGCAGAGGGTATTCTAACCGACATCGTTAGGTTGTTGTTCCCTATTTGGTTGGAATTCAATCGACGGCATGTTACAACTGAGACTGTTTAAATTCTAATACTCTATGGATTTTAGTACATTTTAAACCTAATCCTAAACATTGTTTGAGATTCTGATAATGAATTACACATCTCATTTTTGGATAAAAAGTTGTTGCTGATTTAGATTGTTTGCGGTTCGGCGGAATGAAATGCTTTGGGCACAAGGGCAAATCTTTGCGAAGATCATTCAGTCCTTTCGGATACTCCAGGTCAACTTCAACAATATATTCGATGTCATCATCACTGCCGAAAAGATCTTCAACAGTGATTTGCTCTTGCACCCATGCAAAGGAACTCTTGGGTAATGGCATGCAACACCATATAAATCATTGACATCGAAATACATAAGACATAAATCTACTTTGCTCTGATCATAAGCATCTCCCCTGAGTCGTTTATAAGCTGCGACATAACGATTTAAGCATTGCGATACACCACCTCGGATACCTTTTTCAACGAATAAGACCATTTCGGGGTCTATCAAAGCTTGAGATGAACATTTGTAAATTTTATCATTGCATCAAAAGCAAGCCTCAGAGCAGTGTAGAAATGGAGAGGATCTAAGTCATACTATGTTTTTTCACAGCTATGTCGAAAATTTTCAGAAATGCTGGCCAGTAAAAATACGTCTAGTTTGAGGTGTAAATGAGGGGATTCACCGAGCGTTTTCATTGACAACTTATTCCAAACTTCCAGAGCATGTTTATAGTCCTTATTAGATACATTCTTATCATTATGTTCGGGATAAAATTTCTCTTTTGCTGGTAAATGATCATGGTCTAACCTTTCCATTGAATCGATGTATTCATACGAGAATACGCTTTTTCTTGTAACCAACTTGAAGTGTTTGGGATCTGGATAAAAAAATTTTGTGATTTTTTTATCATCATTGCCGAGATATGAAGCTAATTTTTTCAATACTAGAGGCCCTGTATCTAAATGAATCGATAAATCTAAGAAAAACTTTTGTTTTATCAACTGATTCTGTGAATGAAATGTACCGTTCTTTGTTGATGAGTAACGGACTTATTGATCCTTGAAATACTCTAGCTAGAGATTTAATAATAAAGTGGGAATCGTAACTGAATAAATTGTGGAAAATGACTGGAATTATGTAAGATTGCTGATAATCCAAATTGGAAGAGTTATGGGCTGGGCCTCGATATTCACCAGTGAAATGACAGTGATTATAGCATTTATCACTGAGTGAATGAATTTTCCTCCCACATATGTGACAGATATTTGATTGATAATACTTTCTTTCCTCATTAGTTAGTGGTGTCATTGAAAGAGGACGTTTTCTATAGCAATCTACTTCAGTTGCAATGCTTTTCAACTCTTTCATAAATCATTGAACACATGTGGGTGATCGATTTAATCTAAATCGTGATAAATTGTTATTATATGAATAATGAATATAAAAAGCTACACTGTGCGGGACATGCTTTTGTGTCTCATCATCTACTTGCGGTTCTAGAGTACATTTAAGATCGGCGTATACTGCAGATGCTACAGGTTCTTCAAATTTGGAATTTCTAAAACTGATAATCTGATCTTTTTTGTCGGAGAACGCCATTCGAAACTTATTCATTTTGAAACAATCAAGTTTGTGATTTTCATATGACTTTTGCAATCTAAAGTGTCATAGACATCGATCACACAGAAATAATTTATAGTAACTTGATTTCATCTGCAATCTAAGTAGGCGCGAAAAATTTCTGATTATAGTAAAGTGGTGAATAGGATAGAAATTTTCGTCATCATCCATTTGAAACCCAGCATCAACAACGAGGAGATAAATCCTTGGTATGTCTGATCCGAAATCGTTGCTTTAATACACAGGAATTAACACACTTGTATCAAAATCTTGATTGGTAAAATCACACTCAATACCATACTCGCTGATGGCTGAATTATTCATAGCTTCGAAACGTGAAATGTCTTTTAATTCAATCGGGAATTGTATACCTTCGTACTTTAATTCTTTGTTGATACACTTATATGAAATCGTTCATTCGGGATGATCTACTTCGTGAGAATGTATAGCTGCAGTAATGCACCACAAAAAACAGTATTTATCGAAGTTTTTATTCTTGAGAACTGCACGTTCAATTTGAATATCCAGAGGTAATTTGACATATGTTGATAAGCCTCCCTTCAGTAAAACATACCGAGAAATTTTAATCGTTAGATTAATGATTCTATTCAAACTCAATCCACTGTCTTTATAATTGATGTCTTCGAGTTCTCTAAACAATGGTTCAATTGAATTATCATTGAACCAATCATTGAACTCGGTACTCGGTAAAATCTCCACACTTTTTGTTTGAAAATATTTCACTTCTACAATTGTCTGGTCTATTTTCATATTTTGAAATTTGCACAACAAGGTTGTGCTCACTTTCCCGTTACCTTCTCAATGAAGAGTTTCTTTGATTTTCCCAATCATTAAAACTTTTGCATCACTCAAAAGTGTTCAGATGTCCGTATGTCTTAGATTTAATACACAAGCTGTTTTGATGTGATTATTAAAAGCACTTTCCGAATCTCGTCATCGAATGGAGTGATTAATACCCAAATTACCTTCTACTGCATGTCCACGTAGTTGACAGAATTTGTCATGAAGTGCATGCAATAAAATAATGTTTGTTTGCAGCGATTTTTTTCCATGAACAATTGTCTGAGGATTCAATAACACTGAATTCAAATATGCGATATTATCCGTGCATATATTGTACCACCACTGAATCACATCATTACTTACAGCATCGAGTTTCAAAAGTTCTTCGTATTCTTTTTCAGTTGTAGCAATTAGATTATAATATTTACGTGTATCTATTTTACGCAATATTTCACTTAGCAATTTTACTTTTCAAATGATAAACCATTACCAAAGCGCACTACTTTTGAAAAGATCAAGTGCTCAGTTACTTAACTTCGTAGTTGCAATCGACTAATTTTAGAACAACGTAAAAAATCATTCACATCACGTTTTTTATAACATTTTAAAGACAATTAGTGATAAAAATGCTTTTTCTTTGAACACTAGAGGTGGATTTTCAGATATAGTTGATTGAAACTATGATACATAACCGATGAGCTCTTAAAGAAATATCCAAAAGTAATTTTGCCTTTTTTTCTAAATTATTAGCATCCTCATCATAATCTTTTCGTGAAAAGCAATAAACAATTCCACAATCACTACGATACTTTTTTTGAATCAATGCTGTAACTTCAGCACACACTTCAGTCCTTTTTTATCAACCACTTGACACTTAAGATTAGGTCTATTGAAGCTTCCTCAAAACAATTTAGGATCTTTTAGTCCAAGTCCAAGCTTGACATGCTGATGAATCAATGGAGATGCTGTTTCAGTCAAAGCAGTGATTTCAACTTTAGAGAGATGTGCCTTCAAACATCTCAATTATTTATAATCAGGCCTAAAATAATAGCCCCACTGAGAATCGCAATAAGCTTAATCGGCAACAAATCTCGCAATGAGATTATTTTGATAGTGTCTTTAAAGAAGGTTAAAAAAATTTCACTGAAGATGAAATCTTCTCGGGAGGGAAATTCGTCAAAACGTTCATTATTATTTTTTTAGGTCTCAGCAAAATTCTCCGTGCCGAAAAAAACTGCATGTAAATAATACACAAAATGATCGATCCCAAATCGAAAATGACCAAATGGAGGTAGCGAGATTTATCGGTCATCTGTCCATAGAGGAATCGATGGAAGTTGCAGGAGATAAAAATGACAACAATTAAGAAAGTGATGATGCTGGAGACGATAGCGAAGATAAAGGAAATAGTAAAGATGATGAGAGTGATGATGCTGATGATAATGAGAGTGATGGACATATAGATAATGATGATGTTAAAGATAGTGAAAATGAAACCAAAAAATTGTTAATTGCAATAAAAAAATGAGCTTCATTAGATGAGAAATATTATAAAGTTATCATTGATAAGTCAAGTTTAACCGGAAGTATTTTAGCTATATGTAACTTCTGTGAGCCAGAAAAAATTATTAAAGGGTGTCTGCGAACAACATCAAATTTCACAACACATCTCAGGGTAAGACTTAATTAAGTTTGTTTCAATAAACAAATGAATTGAGATATTTTAAAAAAAAAATTAGTGAAATTACATAAAACGCCAAAGTTTCGACAAAGTTAAGTAAACTTTTCCTATTCTCGATTGATAGTTAGAAAAAAAGGCTTTGAACGATTTTGAGTTGATAGAAAAAAAATTTTTTTCTAATAATTAATTTTTTTGTTAAATTTTTCATCAGTATGTTTCACATTTATCGATGCACTTTCTTAGTACGATTTTTACGATTTCTATTTTACTTTAATGCAATTAATGCCTGTTTTTCGACAAATAAATAATTGAAGTAATTAATCAATTGAAATGTCTTCAAATAGAGGAGTAGTATTAAATAGAATTTTTATTATCAGTCATGCTATAAAGACTTTTGCTTTGTTGTCAACATCAAGAAAAAATGTTCAAATAATATTCTTAGAGTAAATGGCAGGAACTTGATGAAGTTGATGATAAGAACAATTTAAACTTTGGACTCTATGTGATCACAGTTGTCATAAAAATGAAGATTTTTATTTCTATATACATGAAACCTACACTATAAAACTGTCTGAATTTAGTTATTGAGTTATCTATGGTCCAGCCCTTTAGTAACAGATAGATAGTATAAAGATATTTTGTATCTCATGGTAAAGTATATTGTATCATATTAAATGGGTGTAATCCAGCATACAAATTCATACTTAAATTTATGAATAGCACTCTTATGAGATTTTATTGAAAAAAAATTATTTGCTTAAAACATATTAAATAAAATAATCTCATTAAATTTTATTTATTTTTTTTTTTGGAAAATAATTAATTTTTTATAAAGTTATTAACTGCCCCAAGAGCTTTGTGATCACTTAATAAAATATTTCATTGATATCACTCTTGTTCAAATATTGGAATATTATTTGATCAAATTCAAGATTTAAATTAAAAAACATTTGATCTATTTAATATTATTTTCGGCAACAGTAGAAAAGTTTCCTTTGTACCTTTGCTTCAAAAAATAAAATAAAAAAAATAATTAGAATGCAATTTATCAACACCTAACAACAATCTAGATTCTGGAAATGCAAATCCCAAGGGGAAAATAATTCAAGCTCTGATGATATTTTATGTGTAAAATATTAAGTTCTAATACAATCGTCATTTGTAAAATTACTAGTTGATGAGTTGACTAAATTTTATGTTGCAATAATAAAAAAAACGAAAAAACTATAATACATCATTTCTGCATGTATTTGTCATGACTTATTCTTTAATAATGCAAATATCAATGAATTTATTTATTAAAAATTTCAATTGATTTATCAAACCACATTTTAGTTATATCTTCCATCAAAGAATATACATTTTTTACATGAATTAATTTTTCAATTTTATGTTAAATATAAAAATAGTTTTTTTGGTTTTTTCTTGTTTTATTTATGAAATTTGAATGTAGATAAGTAATAGCTTTTTTCAATTTACAAAATGAACCACTAGTTTTACAAGAAATATTTTGAAAGTACATTCATGTTCTATGAACATAGAATTTTTTAGAAAAAGGAGATGTTGTCTTGTTGTAAGTAATAATTTGAAAGTCTAATAAAATCATAACAGTCCATCAACTAAAGTAAATATTTGATCATTGATGGAGAAATAAATCTCACCTTTTTTATTATTGAAAATCTTTTGTTTTTTTTTCATAGTTGATATGCTATTAGCTGAAGAAATGAAACAATTTAAAACATTTAATTCGAGTTATTACATAATTTTTTGAAGTAAAACAAAAAAATGTTTTATACAACTTTGACTATTATTCATTTTGTCAATTGTTCTATTATTCTATTTAATCTCTTGTAATTGACATTGCAACTAACAACACAGATTAAAAAATTCTGTAACTTGTTGCTGTTTACCTTTAAATTACAAAATCCTAAAAACACAAGGCAAACATGGTTACTGTGGAAAAGTGATTGAATGACTCCTTGAAAAGAGAAAGGTAGATAAGGTATTCTCTCAACAATTATATTTATCATTCAATCGAATGAAAAAATCGTTCACATTTATTTTTAGAAATCAGAGCTCTGTACCTCACAATACTGCCATATTTATGTATTGATCTATCTGTAACGATAAAAGATCTAATTTATGATGAAAATAGAAGGTTTTCTAACATTATTAATAATAATTGAAAATTATTAATAAATTAAATATGTTTTACCATACGATAGTTACTTACAAAGGTTCATGGCAATGTCATGGTCTGACCTCAGAGCACAAATTTACTTATACTTAAATTTTTTTTCTTCACTTAAAGAACCTTCAGTAATTATTTATGTGTAAATTTCTATTGAAAAAATATTTTTTTAATCAATTAAAAATCTTGTATATAATAAGCTTTCTTTAAACTATCAATTGAAAATATGGAAAGTTTACTCAACTTGTGCAAATCATGACATTTTATACAATTTCACTCATTTTTGTTGTTAACAAATACCTTAATTCAATTAATAATTGAATTAGAATTATCAGAGTCATTTGAGATGTGTACTTGACACGAGTGACGAGCCTATTACTTGTGATTTATCGTACTACAATAGTACTATTAATATATCTATTATAATGATGACTATTGTAATTCGCCTTCTTTTATAGAAAAAACATCCAGATATCCATGCACAATACAAAGAATATTCGAAAGAAAAACGACAAACATTGAAAAATGAGTATACCGAAAATAAGAAACGTTGGTCTTGTGTTTTCAATTAAAAAACATTCAAAGAAAATATTTGCAATGTTGTGTTAAAATTTATGTTGCCATTCAGTATAGTAGAAGATTCATCATTCAGGAAAATTTTCGATTGTACGTAACAATTTTCATTTTTTAACGATTTTCAACCTTGAGTTTTTTTCTATGATTTTAGTACATTATTTATGTTATGTAATAAGATAGGAGAAATAAATAGAAAAAGGCCACGATAAACAATCATTCATCAACTGCGAATTTTTTTTAATCATTATATCATGAAGTTTGTTAACTAAATTATGCATTGTTCAGAAAAATTGAATATCTGATTCATGAGGTCTTATAAAACAAAACCTACAAATCAAATATCCCTTTAATACTATTTCCCTAATTATTCTTTTGAATGTCAGTTCATTTTATTTATTAAAGCTATTGTCATTAACAATCATTTTTATTATTCCATAATAATCCAGAAAAACAATAAATTTACCGATCTATGTAATAAGACGAGAAAGAATGATCTTTTTCGCATCTCATTAGTTAAAATTTATTTACAAAATAATCACATTAATATCAGTTATATTATTTCTTTTCATTGCTTATATTGCAAGCTACAGAAATTGAATAAACGGTTGATTAAGTTCTTCTAACAATTTTTTCATTTGCTTCACAGATCTTCGAATCAAAAGAGGTCAATCTCAATTAAACCACTTAACACGTTACTCTATAGGGAAAAGAGTTGACAGGATTTATAAGAGTATATTGGAAGAAATTCGGAAAGAGATAACTTTCTTGGTTAATAGAGGGAGTTATTTCTGTACTACAGCTGATGTATGAACTGGAGGATCGCGAAGATATTTAGGCGTTACAGTTAGTTGGGTAAAGAACGTTAAAATTTTTAATTAGTTTATTTTTTTATATAGACAAAGATTGTTGATCAATTTGTATTGAGATGAAAACATAAATTCTTCGAACCTACTACAAGTATTGTAGATAATCATTATACACACACAAACTTTTGAAAACGTTTCGTTGATCATGTGTGATTTAGTTTTCTTGAATTATTTATTTTCCTGAATTTTTCAATAAAAAAAATATTTTTCTCGTCCTCGAATAGATACATCCAGAAACATTACAAAGAAAATCAGCAGCTATAGCGTGCAAACGGTTCCCTGGTTCACATACTTTCGAAGCTAATTCCTGAAATAATATCTCTGGAGAACAAAGTAAAGAAGTTGCAACTGAATGAGGAAATTGTTCATTGTAAACCTGTAATAAGGGCTATGATTGAATGTATTGATAAGCGTTTTGAAAGTTTATTTGATTTTTTAAAAACTAACATCGATGCAGCTATTTCCCACCCACGATTTAAAGGTCGCTGGCTACCCACATTTGAGAAAGAGATACAATTAAATATTCGCAAGCGCTTTTTGGATGCAATATCGAAAGAGGCATCTATTGAGGGTACGAATTCTGGTACCTCAATAGATAATACTAATATAGATTCAGATGACGATTATGAATTTGGCGATCCATCTTCAACAATTGACAGTTTCCAACCATCATCATCTCAAGGTGCAATTACTGCTGAAGTCACTCGTTATTTAAAGAGTAATGAAAAAGGTTTAGATTCGTTGGAAAAATATTCGTCAGTTAGAAAAACTTTTCTAAAATATAATACTCCTTTGCCATTGTCAGCACCAGTAAAGAGGCTTTTTAGTCATACAACAATGTTGAACCTACCAAAGTATAATCGTTTAACCGATGAATATTTTGAGCAGCGAATATTAGCAAAGGCTAATTGCAAAAAAAAAATATATCTAACGTAAATTAGTATTTATTTCATTAAGTTTCTTATTTTTTTCTATTTCTAAATCTGCATATCTTTTTTGTGAATTTCGTTTAATGTAAATAAATTTATATTTGATTAGTTATTTCAATATCGATCCTTGTAATTCTCATTAGAAATTTTTTTCTCCTCTCAATCTTAATCATTTTTGTCACGGACTAGCCTAAACCTGCACATCCGTCCATGTTGTTGTAAATCAATTGTTCACTACCATTCTATCGCAATAAGTCGCAAGTGTGGATTCTCAATCATTTATCACAACATACATATTACTGATTTTCACTGGAAGAACTCAAATTCATTGTATAGATCGCGTTTTCGGATATTTATAAGAAGTGATGAACTAATTAAGTTCTTGAGAGTCCATATTATATCGTTGGTGACGTTATTTTAGTAGAAAGACAGATTTTCCGTTTCATAAATTCAAATTTATTGTACAGACCCAGTTTTTGATGGTTTACATTTGATTATGCCCGGTTGTTGGTTATGTTACCTCCATCAGAAAAACGATTTTCCGTTACAAAACTTCAAATCTGTCGCATTGATTCTGTTTTCGTTTATTCATTATAAATACAATTGTTATTACTAATTGTAGTTTTTTCTGACATTATATTAGTAAAAAAAATGTTTTTTGTCGAAAAAACTTAAATCCGTCAAAAAGATCTTATTTTCGATCATTTATAACAAATTCAATTGTTATAAACAATTTTAGTTTGATTTGGCTTATGTCCGATCGTAAGTGACGTTACTTTCATCATAGCAACCGTTTTCCATTGGAAAAACTAAAATCCATTGAATAGATCTTATTTTTAATTGTTTATAACAAATTCAATTATTATAAACAAAATAATTTGACAAAAAATAGAGTAAACTCATTGAGCAACGACCAACGACAATTTACCAACCTCCACCACATCTACTACCATCATCATCATCATCATCATTATCGTTACCACCATCATCATCATCTTGATCAGAGAATTATTTACAATTTTTGATTTACAATTTTTTTTTAAATAATTGAGTTTTTTTAAACTTTAATTATAAATGGTTGTGCATTTCCCTAGATCTAGATGTATAAGTTTTTATATTATTTATATACACTTTTTTAAATAAATAAAATCATAAATCTAATATTATAGTTTTGAAATGGAATAGTATTCTAATTTGATATCATTTTCTGTATATCGCTCGCGGTTTCTATAAACTGGGAAAAAATAGTTAAATTCCGGTTGAATAATCGAACCGATATTCAACAGTTCTTTTCCGGTACGTTAAAACCCGGTCAATCACGTTAAAACGTTAAAAACGTTAAAACCTGGTTGAAAAGCAAGAAAATAACTCTCGTATTTAACTAAATGTACACGTTAAAATCTCGGTTAAATCCCGGTTAAATCGTGGTTAAAAACAAAGAAAATATAAAGTATTTGACGAAAAAAAACGTTGAATATGGGTTAGAAACCAGTTAAATACTGGTTAAATAACTAACATAATTTTTATATGTCCTAACAAATATGACGGTTAAATATTGGTTGTCAATCAGGTAAATATTGGTGAAATAATAAAAATCAACCTCGCGTATTTAACTGAAAGAAAATGGTTAAATATAGGTTGAAACAGAGTTAAACCTTAGTTAAATAATACAAATACATTTTTATTATTAATTACAAAGTTCTTTCTTCCTCTCGTGACTATACATCATTTATAACAGCCTGTAATTATTATGAACAATTGAGTAACGTCAATAGTCGTTAGATTTGAGTTCTCTCAGCGAAATTTGATGAATATCGACATAGTTAGGTATCTGAGGAATCTACAACTACTCTCGTGACTGTAAATTGTCTGTAACAGCCTGTCATTATTATAATTTATTTAATAACATTGACAAGATTCAGGTTATTTCGATGGTGATATGGTTCTATTTTTTGTATATTTAATTTTTGTATTCCAACAGGCTGAAATGACTGCAGTCCAGCCATGAAGCTGATATTATTCGTATCAATATAAGTAGAATGTGAATAGTATAGAAATGAATAAGCGTTTTCTTGTTAAAATTTTTTTCTTTCAATTACCATTGTGAATTCTCAGCGAGTTTCAACGTTTTTTTATAAGCAGAATCTACGTCTCTACTTTATCCATGAAAATTTTATTTATAACGAGTGCATGCGTATTTTATATCGACTAATTTTTCAGGAGTGGTTATAGGTTCTATAAAAATGTGGTTCATTATTATAATATATGGAAACAAATGCATATATATATATATATTTATACCAACTTTATACGTCAATAATATCTATTTGAGTAGTGTGGTGTCCTGCAGAAGGCTCTCGTGTAATATGACAGTAGATGTGTGTGAATGAATGCGTGTATTGTCACTGTGCGTTCCAAGGTTGCTCGAATTAGACGTGTCCAACAAGTACTTAACAACAATATACTTTCTTTTATGTGTAATCATAAGTGTTGTTATTGAATTATATTCCGCACATACACCACAAGTAGTATGGAGCAACTTTGGCAGACCCCACTGCCACCCTCACCACAAAGTAGTGATGAATTTGTGTCTGTTGGAGCCGTGCCACGGGTAGTGGCGGTAGTCGCGTAGCCCGAAGTAGAGGTATATATTTATGCATGTAGAAGTAATGACATTAATAATATCACGGTATAATTAGAATTTTTATTGTAATGAGCCTTGTTTTTAATTATAAGAAATACTATAAGTACTTAAATTCCATGAAATTATTTTTATATTCATGTATTATTGACGCATACGCATGAGTGGAGTCTTATATTGCAATTGAAAGCCTGAGATGCATTAAAGAGCATCGACGTGCCATCTAACGGTAAAAAATGTAACGTGTAGCTTAACGGGTATGCTCGTAGTGCCTGTGTACAGTCAGTTGTTCGGGCGCGAGTAGTAGGGGTCCCGCATGGTGGGGCCTGATGCCGCAGCTGCGAACTGTCTGAGTGCAATCCTTAGCGTTAGGACCCGCCAGGCGGGGGCTTATAGACGGGTAGTGTTTTATTGCCGCTCCGTCCGAGAGGTTCCCACGGTCCCATGAAGGCTTTTTTTAGCCAATAAGCGGCGTCTGTGCCAGCTGCGCATAAACGCTTTTGCATATTTATAACGGTTGTGCGCAGACTAATGACTGTGGCATGGATAAGTACGTGTCTTAAGGGGATGATTTTATTTTTATTATAAACAGAGATGTTCATTTAATTATTTATTATATGGTTGCATATATTTTTACATTTATATAAACGTATAATATTACGTATTTTTATTTCTTCATAAAGATGATTATTGTTACATGTATTTTTATAAGTGTAAAATATAACATATTTTTATTTCTACATAAACATATTTGATGAAATTTTATCTCTTCACCCACAAAAGCATTCTTAACATATTCACCACTATTTTGTTTTATAAAAGGCTTATAGTATTTACTTAAAATTTTATCGTTTTCAGAATATTATCGACTAAAGCAAGATGGGGAGTCACTAAGTGGATAATTGATAGACATAGCATGCAAAAACATGAGATAATATTGACCGCAAACTTCAGAATCTTCTTGTTGTAAATGTTTAGTGGAGTGTCGGAAGTATCTCCAATTCTCTCGAAATAGTCTGAGGTGTTCTGGAATGATTGGCGGCAGTCCATAGCTGTCGAAGTAGCAGCCGACTCCATCTCGATTGACGTACATGGCAACCCAGTGGTGCCCTGGTTGCTTGTGGTTATCAGTATTAACGAGAAGTGCTGTCACTTTCGTCTACACCTTCGGGATCTTGTCAGCTTGATGTACATACGATAGTATGTTTCGGGATATTCTGAAGGGGTTCTATAATTTGTAGCGTATTCATCACATGCTTCGCAGTTATTGGCGCAGCAATTTAAATTTTTGTCATCGGTCAATTGGCCTGTAGATTTTTCAGCTATTGACAAATTATCTTGGAAGACACCAGGTGTTGTTAAATAATTTTCCAACCAAGCACTATAATACCATGCAGCAAACGTTGAGCAGTGGCCCGTAAAATTGTGTTTTGGAGCAGCGTGATATAAGCAAATGAGCTCAACGGTTTAAAAATCAGTTAATGATGGTTTACTAGGAATGTCGTTGATACTTATGATTTTTTCGCAGATGACGATCTCTAATAAAAGATTTTGCATGAACCTTCGAGTGTAAATCTCTTCAGCAGCGTGTATAAAAGCCCGTAGATGATTGTATACGGCCTTGATTGATGGTGAGCGCTCGTACGAAGGAATACCATGTTGCGTTGTGATCAAAATATTTGTGTTCTATTTTGCTCCTGATAATAGTGAACATGGAAATTCTGGAGAAATTATCCAGTGACCGATGATGTTCGCTTCCAGAGCAATTAACGCTGTTTGTTTTGATGAAAAATCAGCGGCGTTATTAAAGAATCCTTGAATATCAATTACAAACTTCATTTTAGATAAAAGTAATTTTTTATGCTTTTAATGTTTTACAACGTGAGCGACTAGCTCAATACTGAACACTTCATTGAATTATATAATTGCATTTCATCAAAAATGTGCTCAACCAGCAAAATCCACAACCATTCCGCGGGATGAATCAATTTCAAGTATATTTTCATATTCAGCAGGAATTATACAGTTTATAGTTGAAGCTAGGGCGTCATCAAAGCGTACCTCGAGCCGCACACTGCCATGTTGGATCAAATTTCTATGTGTATTACTGTTCGCTGAAAGATCAGGGTTCATATCAAAAGCAAATAAACAATATCTATTTGGATAATCGGCGCGACTAATTCCGTTCCCTTCATCAAGAAAATGTATTCCTGTTCCTGAAAATAATGTATGATAGCAGTCGACACACATGGAATTTTTAGTGAAATCTGGCTGTAAAGGCTTCGAGGGAATTCGTCGTCCATCGACATACAAGGATAAATAATTAATTTTTTAATGATGGAAATTGAATGGATTTAATTTCCGACCGCCGTTAAAAGCTTCATTATCAACAAAACAAGTGATTACTCGCCGCGGTAATTGTCCAAGAATCACATCGTCAATGGTTTCACCACGAACGCCTCCATGTATGGAAACCGATTTAACTTCCACACGTGTTAACGGGTATTTTGCTGTCGTTTTTGTTAGAGCACGGGCATGTGATAGCGAAGTACCTGGTAATATTTTCACACGTCTCATTATTACAGAAGCCTCAATTATGTCAACTTTGCATTCAGCGTTAAAAGCACCCATTAAACAAAATGAATTTCGAGATTTTATTAAGCGTAAGCGTATCTCCACTCTATTTTTTAAAAAACGTGCTTGATTAAATACGTCACAATGTAACGATGAAATTGATTTGTAAAACACTTGTTGAGAGCCTTCAATTGTTGATTGTGTAGGTGGAACAGAGAATAATTCCAACTCTGTTTTCGCACATTCACATGGATAGGACTACCTTTAATACTGAATACACTTGTATTATCGCATGTCATAATATTATTGATTAATGTTATGATCAGGCGATTTATTTATCCCCTCCTCTACTTTATCACACAATGATGTTCCACTCTTATAGGCATTTCCATTTTTAATAAAATTTGGTGTTGTCACTGTCTGATTTTCATTATTGATAAGACGAAAATACTTTTTTAGCACTTGGGAATAAGCATTCTACTTCTCACATTCATTTTGATAAGCTGCAGAACATAGTATTTTATTCATCTCTTGATCGAGACGTGCTAAAACTGAATCATAAATTTTATTTAACTTATTTATTGATAATTTTGGATCTGTTGTTTGAAAATTTTTTGCAGTTTCTTCTGGTATTAAAACCATTTGTTTAGCATGTTCCATTATTTTTCAACCGTTGATGAGTTTTGATATCAAACTACCCAAAATAGGGGCTAGAAGTACAGGTAAAAACCCGCCGCCTTTCTGTAAAATTATCTTTTTTCTCCGTTTGGCACTTCTCTGTGATACTAAGCGTCGTAAAATGGAAGCGTGACGTCTCAATTTGCGCTTCTACTCGGGTGTCAATAAAATGTTGTCCCGTAGAATATTAAAAGCGCATTCACATATATATCTCACTAACTGTGGATCAGCTTTCCGTAGAATAGCAGCTCGTTGCTCTTTCGCCTAGTAAAATAAAGCGCTGAGAATTGCTGCTTGTTTCTTCCGTGATGCGTTTGCTGCCATCACTAAATATCAACGGATAACTGATTGTTATTTGAACTCTTATTTATATGTTTTTGCTGAACATAAACGTAATGTCTCGGATCATCTGGAAAAATACCTGTACGAAATCGACAATTTTCAGGTGTTGATTGTTTTAAATCCAATAATAGGTATCCATGCTGCTGTAGTGTTGCGTCATAATATATTTCTTGGAAAAAGCGTGTATTGTCTGAACACACCTGCTGAGCTAAATGCTGGATCTGTGAGCGGTCATGGGGATTTTTAAAAATTACAATTCATTTGGCATTAAGTGAAATATCCCGTTGTCCTTTTCCCTGATGAAATGAATTCTGCGTTATGAATATAAGGCTTAAGTTATGATGATGACTACCCTTCGTGAAAAGATCTATGATTGTACTACTCGATGATTCACGCATAAGATTATCTATAATAATTAACTTTGGCCGCTGATAAGACACATAATCAGCGTTAGCTGGTAATCCTTCTCTAAATTCTAGAGGCAATGTTTTTGGATAATTGTTATAACCATCTTGCCACTCGGCATAGTGAAAAATGAACTTAGCTGTATCGCTCAGATGATATATAGCATTGATACATTTTTTTACAAAAACCGTTTTCCCACTGCCTGTAAAGCCACGAATAATAGATATACGGATATTTCGCACGCAGATCCTTCATGTATAATGATATCTATTATATTCGAAAAGCAATTATATTTAAAAAATTTTTAGCACCGTGTCGTCGTAAGGCCAGCTATGTTCTGCTGACAATAGTCATTTGACGCACTGTTTCCGTATTAAGAAAAATAAAGGGGTACTGAATTTAATAGAACCGTCAGTCTGAAAAAAATCTCTAAAAAGTACATACGCTCGTTGAAGTATACGTTGTTATTGGAAATGAGTAAAATGAACCAAGTTTTTAATCAAATACATCCGACAGCACCGCGCAGATAGCCGTGATGGGCAAAAATAAAAATTAATATTTTACGTATTTAAATAAATTTTAAAAAGGAATTCTTATTATCTAAATAAATTTAGATGGTGTTGATAGTATGTTGATTAGCTGGTATTTTATTTCTCAGCGTCTCAACCATTAACTCCTTGCAGTTGGTGATTATAGAGATGAAGTTTTCTAGTTGTTGCGAACGTTTCTGAATAAAATTTTTTATACGTACAATGTATTTAAGCATACAACGCTGCACAAATAACTGTCGTGCAGCACGATACGTAGAGACATTGCTGGTGTCTTGTATTTTCAGCATTCTACTGCCGTATTTTGTACCACCCAGCATCATGAAGGAATATGAATAGCCAGCACAGCTGTTTTCTTTATTGACTAATTTACGACAATTAGCATCAGAGTTGTCAAAGCATTTAATTAGCTGTGGCAGATCCTCCGTAAACTCGTTCCAGTTTTCAACATTAAAAATTACTCCTGAGCACTAAGCGTCGATGATTGTAAAACACACATCGAATTTATCGTTGATGTGGCTCAAACGAACACCATTGATCTCGAGTGTGAGGCGTTCAAACCATAAGATGTTGAAAAAAGAAATTTAAAGATATGAGTACGGGGCGGAGATTTTTGGGGTTGTGTTCCAGCAGTATCGACATCTGGCCACCGGCTGTCGTCCGTTGAAATTTCTATCTGATGTTGGAACGGCGTGGGTATCGACGTTGATGCCATGTTAGAGCACTTAGTAATTACTTTATCAACGCTATGAGATTGAATGAGCAACTTGAACGTCTTTTTTGATCTGTGTTTTCAATGTTATAATAATTCAATGCCATGACGTAACACCCGCTGACCTGGCTATGTAATTTGAAGCTTTAAATTAGTGATTTTTGCGACAATACCGGTCTTAATATTTCTTATTTTAACTCAAGGTATTCCTAGTATATGATCCAAAGGTCTGAATATAATCTTTGCAATCGTAAGACCTTTTGGAGCTTTGTTCATTATATCTCTATTTTATTTTTAGAGAAGTTCTTGTGCAGGATTTATAATATTTTAGTATGTATGTGAATTTTGGAAGACAATATAATATTTTTATTTCTAAGAGAATCGTTTATAAATGCAACGTAAACCACTGCTGCATTCTCATGCCCCATTTTTAATCAGTCAGTAAATGAAAAGTATCAAAGTGAGAGTGTTCTCGGTCTTATGATTATTTTACGAAGCAGCTTGTATCGATTGTGATTACTAATACCAAAGAGGCCCCTTTTTTAGTAGCATTATTGAATCTTGTTCGATATTTACGTGATCGATCACAGTCAATTTCTTGTTTTTACGAACACAAATTCAGCCCCACTTTCATATCGCTGTAAATTAGCTGTCAACATCAAAAAATTAATTGATTCCTTAATTTAAAAAATTTGTTACAAAAGCTATTCGGAAAAATACACATCTTTCGATGAAGCCGCATAATAATTGTTTAATTTATCTGATATTTTATATTACGTTCAACGCATAAAGTTGACATAAACTATCAAGTCATAATACTTAGAATACTTTAATACTCAATGAATAACTCAATATCGGTGTTGGGCATAAAAAAAATTAAAATTTTTCATTTTTAAATTATTACCTAATTATCAATAAAAATCTTCGGAGTATAGAATGATGAAATTCTGAAAATCAAACATTTAATGTTAGAAACTAATGGAAAATCGAAAATTAAATTATTGGAATTACAAATTGTCGAGCAATGAAAAATTAAGGGTCCGAAATTATAGAATAACTTGATACTAAATAAAAAAATTTTAAAATTATGAATTGATGAAAATTTAATGATCAAAGTTTTGGAATTTCAGATTCCTTGATTAATGACTAATTTAACCACACAAATTTTGAATTACTGAATAATCAGTAATATCGAAATAAATATTACAGTGAGAAAAATTAATTATTGATCGCATTGAATATTTTCAAAAATAGATTTATTCTTTGATTGATTTATTTTATTATTAATAATCAAACATTGTTGTTAACAATCGGATATCGTTAATAACGATCGAATATTGTTAATATTGATAAAATATTATTATTAACAATTGAATATTGACAATAACGATTTGATATTGTTTATAACAATCAGATATGTTAATAACAGTCAAATATTGTTATTAAAAATCAAACATTGTCATATCTTTGTTAATTTTTTTATTTAGGATTGTAGGAGTTGGTTCGACAGATTACGAATGATTATTTTGTTTTGATTTTTTTTTTTTTTATTATTATGGGAAATTTACATAAATTTTTTTTATTTAAAGGGACGTGACAATGAATAAGAGTCATTCTGCTATTATTCTTGTCACGTCCACCCGGTCTCCAATCTGCTATCCATTAGGCCCTCGACTGCCTCCTTGCGTGTCCCGTTCTTTCTGTAAAAAAAAATTTCATGTGTAACCCTCAAAAGAATATTTGAATTTTTTCAAAGCGTAATTTTTTCTTCTGATAAAATAAAGTTACTGACTATGTAAAATGGATGTAAACAAATTTTTTTTTTTGTTTATAACAATTTAATTTGTTATGAACAATGAAAAACAGGATCTATTTAACATATTTAAGTTTTTCCAACGCGTAATCTTTTCGTTCACTAAAATAATGTTTCAAACCAAGTGAAATGATAGGAAAACTATTCCATTTGTTGGAAAATAGTGGATTTGATACAAGCATTATAAAAAAAAACCTACTCTTTGAAAAGGTTGTGAAGAAGCAGATAAAAAATTACACGTTGAAATTCGAATTTTTTTCGTTGATGTTAAGTACTTGCGAATACATTGCGCTACTGTGACACTACAATCGGCATCTGTGATTAGCTTATTATTTGCACTACGACCATACTATTGAGAGAACTCTCCAAATCTGTACATTATTATGTAACGTAAACATGCACATTACGCGGACAAAGTTGATATTCATAATATTTTATTGTTATTTACAATATTCATTTGTTATTAACAATATTTAATCGATATTAACGATATTCGATTTTTAATAACAATATTTGATTGTTAATAACAATATTTGACTGTTATTAACAATATCTCACTGTTATAAATAATATTTAATTGTTAATAACAATGTTCAATCGTTATTCATAACATCTAATTGTTACTTACTCTATTCATTCATTTTTAGCAATGTTTGATTTTTAATAATAATATTGAATCGTTATTAACAATATTTGATCGTTAATAATAATATTTTATTGTTTATAACAATGTTCAATCGTTATTTATTCTATTTTATTGTTGTTCACAATATTCATTTATTATTAACACTATTCAATTGTTAATAATAACATTTATTCATTATTATTAATATTTGATTGTTGTGGAAAATATTTAATTATTGTTAACAATATTCGATTGTTCATAATAATATTCTATCATCATTAACAATATTCGATCGTTATTAACGATATCCGATTTTTTAATTTTTTTTTTTTTCAAAAGGGCCAGAGACTACCCTCTCAAGGAGTCAGGTGTTTGAATGTCCCGCCTTTTTCACTGCGCTGAGTCACGGACGATTGTGCTGGGTCTGTTGTCAAACTGAAGGCGGTCGTGAAAGTCTTAGGACTGCAGGTTCTCCCAGGTTCCCAAGTTGCCTTGGTTTCCTTGTTAGCCCCGAACAGTCCCCGTTCATTCCATGGTGTTAGAATTTTTTGAATCGAATTGAATCGTTATCTTTTACTTCTGGAGATTCTGCCAGCCCTGTGGCCCCCGGTTTTCTAACCATCAGCTAGGCAATTTCTGTAGGCCCGGTATCAACCTTAGAGGTCGGCCCAGTTCCACGGAATCGTCCCTGCCTCCGGAGATTCCGCCGGTTGCTTCAAGGGTCCTGGTTTCCTCAGCATCGGCTAAGATAACGAGAGAGAGAGAGAGAGAGAGTAAGGAATTTTGGGGTTCACCTGGCAGAGCCGGCTGCTCAGGTAAGGCTATATACAATGGGGTGTCACCTGGTTTCCCAAAGGCATCGTAGCGGCAATAGTACTTTGTACTACTCAGTCATCAGCTCGATAGCTTACACTTTTGACTGCTCCCTGGAGAAGCCTCCCGCTTACCGTGGTCGGAGCAAAGACTACAAAGTAAGGTCTTGTCACGGCCGGGAATCGAACCTGCTACTTTTAGCGCGCCAGGCTGACGCGTTACCACTAGACCACGGGTCGGTCTATATCCGATTGTTAACAACAATGTTTGATTATTAATAAGAAAATAAATCAATCAAAGAATACATCTATGTTTGAAAATATTCAATGCGATCAATAATTAATTTTTCTCACTGTAATATTTATTTCGATATTACTGATTATTCAGTAATATCGAAATAAATATTAAAATTCAAAATTTGTGTGGTTAAATTAGTCATTAATCAAGGAATCTGAAATTTCAGAACTTTGATCATTAATTTTTCATCAATTTATAATTTTAAAATTTTATTATTTAGTATCAAGTTATACTATAATTTCTGAACCTTCATTTTTCATTGCTCGACAATTAGTAATTCCAATAATTTAATTTTCGATTTTCCATTATTTTTCAATATGTAGTTTTCGATTTCGTATTGAGTTTTAATTAATATTTTTCACTTCTCAACAAGAATTCTCTGTGTAATCTAAAATTTCTTTTGAAAATGTTGCGAAAAAAAATATTTTTGCCCATCACTGCTCAATATTTTGAAGAATTTTCAAACAATGCCATTTGAATTTGTTCACATTACTCATTTGGTCCTTCGAATATCCCTATCAGTTCCCCAAAAAGTTTTTATCACAGAATCGTCGAGAGGCCAGCTACTTTTTGCTAACAGTAGTCATTTGACGCGCTGTTCCCTTGATAAGAAAAATGAAGGGGTACTAAACGTGATAAAACCGTCAGTCTAAAAAAAATCTCTGAAAAGTGTATACGCTCGTTGGAGCATACATTGTTATTGAAAAACAAGTGTAATGAATCAAATTTTGGAATATATTTTATACCTCATCATGATCATCATTATTGATGTTGGTGTTAAATTTATGTTACAAGTAATTTATAGATTCAGTGATGAACAATTTGTGTTACGTTTGCAAATGACAGTTTATAAAATTTTAAATAACATTTTCTTTTATTCAACAAAATCATTAAGAAACATTCAGCCTTGTGAGGCCTTTGTTTATAGGGACCTAAAATGCGGTAACTTGACGAGGACGAGGCATTTCTGTCGTGAACGTAAGCGTTTACGCGCTTTAGCGCATAGACGTTATCATTTCACGCGTAATCTAGAACTTTATATGCCAAAAAACTGCTCTGCTGAATATCAACACCGGTCGGCATTGGCGGCAACAATTTGTGAATTAGAAATGCGCCGTGAATACGAGGCAAAGTATAATTTCTCATAGGATGCTCGGCATGACACTCGGAAGCAGAAATTAGAAACTGATCTACTTTATCTTTAAAAACCCCAGGTGGGCCAAAGCAACCGGTCTGATAGTTATGTGTCAGATGACGACGTAATTTTCACGAAGTACGACTTGGCGAAAAATCAAAATGGACATCAACCACCTCCTTTTTGGCATGAAGACAAGCCTTGTGGGATACTATGTCTGGACAAAGTGACGGTGAATTCCCACGACTTTGATCAAAATGTACGCAGCTACCACCAATGAGGTGCTGAGAGGGAAGTTATCGCGAAGTACGATTTGCGACCTGGAGGCAAAGTAAAAAATTTTATAGAAAAATTTTCAAAATACCTACTAATAGCTATGATTAAATAAAACGTGTCTTTTCAGTCCTGAAATATCCAACAGCTCCAAGCAGGTGGCCGGACTGGCTAAATTTATATGTATTTTGTGATTTTTTAAGTATATTCTGTAATTTTTCATATTCTTTCAGGCTTTCAATTGCAATATAAGACGCCTGTTATGCGCATAAGTCAATAATACATGAATATTAAAATCATTTCATGTAATTTACGTACTTATTGTATTTCTTATAATTATGAACAAGGCTAATTACAATAAAAATTCTAGTTTTACCGCGATATTATTAATATAATTATTTCTACATACATAAATACATACCCCCGCTTTGCGCTACGCGACTACCCCCACCGCCCGCGCCACGGCTCCGACGGACACAAATTCATCCCCACTTTGTGGTGGGGATAGAAGTGGGGTCCGCCAAAGTTGCTCCATACCACTTATTTACATTCAATAAGCAATTGCTCATTTCTTACAGCCATCATTCACTAACTTTTTACTTATGATTACTTCTTAAATTGTTATTATATTATTTATAATTTCTTTTAGAGACCTATAAATTTTCGAATGAATGAAATGCTTCCATGTTAATCAGCTTCCCACTAGTTTGGAAGTTTTATTGCATATATTAGTTGTCCTGATTATATTTAAAATGCCGGGTTTATAGAAGAACTTTCGGGGATAAAAGTTAATCCATCAGTTCTTGAAACTCGATGTATGTATCGAGTATCGAATTATTATCCATGGTCTTGGAGTTTTTTAATGGAAAAACCACCAATCAAGTAATTATTATGATTGAATTTTACTATGTTCAGTATTTCTCCGAATCGATTGTTTTTAGTGCAAATGATAGAATTACAGAATTTTAAATTGCGAAATTCACGACACCGAAACTCTGATCCGTCTAATGTACATTTTTTGAAACATTTTTATTGCAGATTCAGACCGTCTAATTCTTTCAGTCCTCTATGCTGTTGTTGTGTTGGTGGTCGTACATGTTCATTATTTTTTCCATATTTGTAGATGAACAGCTTACAATTTTATTAAATAGTTCAGTCGTTAGAGAAATTATAAACTGAATTTTATTTCTGGGAATATTGTTCATTTTATAGAGTTTCGAAATATATACATTAACTTGATCTTCGATTTCTTCTTGAAATGATAGAAGCTGATCGTTTGTTAAAGTATAATTTATTGTCGTTTTATAAAACTTCTTTTTACAAAATTGTGATATTTACACTTATCTTATACGTTTTTGAGTCTATTGCATAATTCCACATTCAAGGCAATTGGTCAATTATATTTTAAATTAAGCTTAATGATAACACTTGAACTAATTAACTATCAACGTTTTTTATTGTTTTTTATGCTGTAAATAAACTTTTTAAATCACTACATAAACCGTACAATGAGGGCGATAATTTATCTCCATCGATATCATAAAATGTTTTTTGAATAAAGTTCCGTATATTTGCAATCGGCAATGGATACTTGCAATCCAGTGCAAAAAATAATTTGAAACATAAGTCAACAGCTTCAACATATGAATCTACTAAATAACTAGTTTCATCTATATAAACTTTTTTTGATGTGATATCGTTGATATTATTTAATATGAAAATAGTTGGCTGTAATGTTTCATTTGTTTTCTTCAGTTCTTGATATAACTGCCGATGCTTACTTTCAATTGTTTCATTTTTCTGAAAGTATAAAAATATAAAATAAGTAACCAATAGATTTTGGATATGAATGATTTATACTAGGTTGGCAACATATAAACCCGCTATCTCAGATGAGAAGTCTTCTCCATTTTTTGTATTATCAGACAATATTATTTTTTATTTATGTAAGCAAGATCATTGTATGCTACTCGTCGCCAACGCGTTGGCAGAGATAGAATGCCTTCCTTGTAGAAGTCTTTAGGCTTTTGATTAAAGAAGGCTGTGAGTTTACAGAAGTTGATCAAAATAATGTGGCGGGTTTATAAATTGCTAACCTAATATTTTAACTTACTGGAACTATTATCATGAATGAATTTTGCCAAAATGCCACTGTATTCGTTGAGAACGATCCTTGACTGACTTCGTCTTTTTCGATGTCCTCTTCTCACGATTGTATGGAGGCTTTGTTTCGTTTACATCTTCGGCCAACGGGAATTAGGTATGATAATAAATAAAAAATTATCGCAGTTTGGTGATCTGAATAAATTATGCGAATAATTGAAAGTGTATTTGTGTAGATAATGTCAAATAATGTTACTAAAAATTATAACATTGATTATTTAATCGTTAAATATTATTACCGGAATCTAACTTTGGCAATAGAGACAAATAATTTTTATCATTTTCTTTTATATTCTTGAGTTCACTTAGAATTTGAATTAATTTATCCTGCACGTAAGGCCAACGCTGAAAGAATAGGTTATTTTGCTTTGGATATAATTGTTCAAAGTCGCTCTTTATCTATGATTATAAATAAATAAGCAATTGTTTAATTTGAATTGTTGATAAAAAAAATTCAGGAAAATTACCAAAAATTTTCCGTTGTCCGATTGAAGATGGACAAACTCTTGAAAATGGAAAAAAGGAGATCTGCAGGGATCTTTCAGGTAGGCTCGTCGTGCTGGAAAAGTTTCCAACCAAAGTTTCAGCAAATCTTGCAACTCAAGAGTTATTCCAGCCTTTAACCTTTGTAATTTTTTATTCAATTCATCTAAAATAAAAGTCGTAGAGATTACAAAAATTTTTGTCTTGCATTTTAAAAAATCAAGGTTGATTTCCAGTAAATAAATCAAAATGAAATTCTAAATTACATAAAAAAGTTTTCGCTTTTTTAGTATAATTACCTGTTTCAAAAACAGTTTGTTGTATACTAATTTCTTTAGCTGTTTTTTATTCTTACAATCCTTCTTTTTTGACGCGTCCTTCGGCATTATTGTATGCATCCCGCAATCTACCTGATGCTAAGAAACGTTTTTTATCTTTCGTGTATGATGGTATAAAGTAGGTCTCGGTTTCTTCGGTTGGAAAGTGAAACAATATAAGATCAATGTACTCCAATAATTGCTCACTGGTGCTACTAGAATAAAAATGATAGTTTTCTAGTTGTTCACCTTCTAATAATTTCTTCAATTAAGACCAAAGACAAAAAATAGAACTTACATGAATTCTTTCAATTTGTCTGTGCCCTTGAGTGAAAGTTGAGCACACGATTTATTCATTTCAAATTGAATAATTAATTTCGTTAACTTTTTTCTCCGTAGCTCATCCAAGCATTTATTTTCGTCAAAATAACGGAAGAGACCTTGACCTTCATATGTCGATCCTTAAAT
The DNA here is from genome assembly GCA_028641665.1 of Chelonus formosanus. Lineage (NCBI taxonomy): Eukaryota > Metazoa > Arthropoda > Insecta > Hymenoptera > Braconidae > Chelonus > Chelonus formosanus. Next base: position 8,973,828 of record CM054002.1, read on the forward strand.
TTTGTCTAATTTCTGCAAAATAAAATAGTGATTCTTATCAATCTATCTTGAACAAGCTCGTATAGTTAAAATATTTTTTCACATGGAGAAAACGACTTCAAAGTAATTATCGTTATTCCTTGATGAATCTTCAGTTAGTACGAGACGACCGTGATCTTTATATTTTTTTGGAGTAACTTTTGTATTATTCTATGTAAAATTATTAGTATGAATTAATTGAAAAAAAATAAATGAGTTATAATGGAGATTAAATAGAATATACAATTAAAATTGTTTCGGGACAACATACGAGATTTTTTGTACAATTTTTAATGTTGTTATTTCTTATGTCTGTCAATGTAGTATCTAATAACGTCAGTACATCATGATCGGTTAAATCATCATTCACACCGTCAGCATTAACAACCGGCAATGCATTTTCTAATGTGGTTAACGAAAAACTGTCAGTATGTTTGAGTTCGGAGTCATGTACATCTGAATGATTTAATTCTTTTTGTATCTAGAAGAGACATTTATATATTTTTATTATTTGACAAATAAATCGTAATCAATTGTACTTCAGTAAGTAAATAAACATTATTTTAATTACTTTATTCTGTGAATCAATTTTCTCGAAATCATCATCATTTCTATTGATTCTCTTTTTTGCACGTTTATTCATCTCTATATTTCTTTTTCTAATCTGTCACAAAATCATACTATTTTCAGATAATAAAAAAATGGATATTCATATAAAATAATTCGTAAAAAATACTCGACTAAATTTTGTAAGCATTTTTAAGTAGTTACTTAGGAGATTTGAACTTAAATTAATGATAAACCCATACTTACGTCGATATAAAATCAGAAATAAATGACACTTTAGGTTAGCCTCACAAACACTGTTGAGATTTCGAAAGATTGATTCAACCGATTGACTTCAGATTGCAGCGCCAAACATTAGGGGTAGAGAAAAAAGAACAATCTCTGATGGTCATGATTACTACCATTGATCGTCCCGGGGCTCCGTGATCTCTATAAATGAGAGAGTGGAACATTGGTTGAGCACCGACCGGGCGCGTCTCCAGGTGGCGGATAGGAGCATTGTCCGGGTAGTACCGAGTGGTCACCTCGAGGGCCGCGAGGCGTACCGAGGGCGAACACGAGGGAAGCCGCTGGCGAGTGCAGCTTGAGTGCGTATGCAGTTTAAGAGGCACCGTGGACCAACTTCCCAAGTCAAGGTGTAAGCCATCGTACTGAAGACTGAATGGCACTGGGATACTGTGTCGCAAACGATGCCCTTGGGGAACCAGGCCACTTGGCTCAAGGAGACGGTCCCCTCCATCAAGGTCTTGGAAGGAGTAACCCTCAAGGTTCTCGAGAGGGAGAAAATCCTAGACTTACTAGGGTTACCGCGACGTTTCCCGGGCCACCGGTGGATGCGGCGGTGATCTTAAAAAGGCTCGAAGGTCAGAACGCTGGACTGCATACAAACTTTTGGAGGGTTTGGAGCACGAAGGCGACACCGATGCTAACCAGCTTAGTTCTCGGGGTAGACGACGAGGCACTCACGCTCTTGAAAGGGCTGGGAATGAATCCCTACTGCGGCCTAGGCAGGGCTCGTTTTTACGAGGCGCTGAAGGTAGCGGAGGGGAAACAGCCCTCTCCGGTAAAGAGACAGATACCGGTGGCAGGGACCTCCAAGGTAGTACCCCCCCCCCCCCTTCGAAAGAAGAAGAGGAAGCGGGTGGAGACGCACGCAGCCTCCTCCTTGAAAGGAAAGGGAACGCCAGAAGGGCCCGTAAACCCCCCATCTCTAAGGGAGCCACCACAGGGGCCTGGAAAGGCGCACTGTGATGAGGGCAAACCTCAGGGTAGTAGGCGGGCGAACCTCGAAAACCCAGGAGCTCGCCAGGGTGGGGAGGGTTCTGTCCCAGATTAGGCTGACCGACATGGTAAAGCCCGGAACAAAACCCGAGGGCAATCCTCCCGCGCGAGAGAGCGCAGGAAGGGACGGTGATGCCGCGGGCCCACCTGCGCAGAGGTAACATTTTCCTAATGCTTCCGCTTTCCACATCCCGACCTCAGCACGCGGAATCCAACAGCGCCGGAATCTCCATGATCTCGGGGCAGTTGAGGATTTCGCAGATCAACTTGCATCGCTGCTACACGGCCACGGCATTACACTGTCGTGACCTGGCGGCGAAGCATACACATGTTTCCCTGTTCCAAGAACCTTATTGTAGGGAGGGGGAGATTCTGAGGGGAGGCGCGGATGGATCCTTTACAAGCCATAAGGGCGATAGAGACCCCAGGGCTTGCGTTTTTGCGAGGCGAGAACTGAACCCTGTGGGGCTCAGCCAATATTGCACGAGGGATCTAGCGGCAGTACAGGTGAAGATTGAGCTGGGACGGGAGCCGGTCAAAGTCGTTATCGGCTCGGCAAACCTCCCTTATGACTCCATCGAACCACCACCCACTAAGGAAGTGAACCGACTCGTGAAGTACTGCCGGAGGACGAACTGCGAGCTCACACTGGGTTGTGATGCCAACGCGCATCATACCCTCTGGGGCAGCAGTGACACCAACGAGAGAGGGGCTAGTTTATCAGAATACCTCACTCAGCAAGACCTAGAAGTCCTAAACAGAGGGTGCAAACCTACCTTTGTTACCTCGGTCAGGCAGGAGGTCATCGACATAACTGTTGTCACGGCGTGTTAATGTCTTCAACAAAAATGAATCTTTAATATGTTATTTTTATATTTTATATTTTAATTGAAATGTTTATGCTTAGATGTCTGTTTAAAATCAACACTTGGTTTTAAACAGACAAGATTTCGAAGATTTATGGGAAAGGATTCTAATCCTAGTTTATGACCAAAAACACTTAGGTCATCTAATGAGTCCTTTCATTCCGTAGGTTTATTACTGTTTTTGTATATGTATAGCATGTGTTTATTATTTAATAATTTTTCTTAGGCCATGTGTGAATTTATTTAAACTTTAAGAGAAGAAAGGTCTAGGACTTTATGGTTTAAAAAATTCAGTTAAGTAGTTAGTTGGGAGACAACTCTCAGACCAGAAAGAACGATTTCTCTTATGCAGTTCTTTTCAATAAAGAACAAAGTTCATTTAAAGTATATATATATATTACTTGTTTTATTCATTTATAATATACCTATCCTTAACCTCCAACAGGTTATGGGCCCAGGTAACGCGACTAATTAGATAGTTAAGTGTAAAACGTTTAATTTGTGATAAAATTCAAACTGTTAAAGTGACATTAGTGAGTGATAGTACACACATACTGTTACAGTTAATTTTCTGTGTATATTATTATTAATTAAAAAAAAAAAAAAAATGGAAACAAAGTCTAAAAGAGGAATCATACCTTTTAATGGCCTTAACTATGGTGTATGGAAAAAGAGAGTGCGTTTATTATTAAAAGAACTTAATTTGGTTCAAGTTATTGATGGAGAAATCCCAGTCAATCCAGATCGTAAGTGGTTGAAAAAAAATAATGTAGCGCACAGCATTATCGGTTCACATTTAGCGGATTCACTGCTTCATTTTACTGATGATACTTATGCTAAAAATGTATTAAGTAAATTGGATTCTATTTATGATAGAAAAAGTCTACCAACACAGATAACAATGAAAAAAAGACTTTCAGACTTAAAATTAGGAAGTAAAATGTCTCTCATGGAACATTTTTCAATCTTTGACACACACGTCAACGATCTTATAGGATGTGGATCAAAGTTAGATGAAGCTGATAAAGTTCTTCATTTATTAGATACACTCCCATCATCATATGATGGAGTGATAACTGCAATTGAAACATTGGCTGAAGATCAATTGAATTTAGATTATGTGAAGAGTCGTTTATTGAATCATGAAATTAAAATTAAAGGACAAAATCGTGACACTAGCAGCAAAATGTTAGTTGCAGAAAATAGTGATAAGACATATCAAAATTAAGTTCCGTTTCGAAAGAATTATCAAAATGACAAGTCAAAATTTAAAAACAATTTCAAATCATTTAAGAATTTTAAAAGTACATTTAAAGGTAAATCTAAAGTAAAATGTTATCACTGTGGTCGTGAAGGACATATCAAGAAAAATAGTATTTATTTTAAAAGAAATCAGCAATACAATGAAAGAAAACAGAATAAAATAGCTAAAATTGTTCAAGTGACAGAATCAAATATTGAGCCTAAAATAACATTTATGGCTGGTGGAAATAAATTAATTGAAACAGATAAAAATAAAATTATTTTTTTGTTGGACTCTGGAGTCTCAGACCATATTACAAATAGAAGTGATATCGCAAGAAATTTTGAGCCCCTTGGAACACCTATAAAAATATCTGTAGCCAAAAGTGGAGAATCAATTTCAGCAGTCAAACGAGGTAACATTGATGTAACAACTAACAAAGGAATAAATGTTACAATCAAGGAAGTTTTATACAGCCCAGGAATACCATACAACTTGTTATCAGTTTCCAAACTTCAACAATCGGGTATGGTCATTTTATTTGATCAACACGGAGTACAAATAAGAATGGTAAAATCATCATGCAAGGTAAGCCACTGAAAAATTTGACACAAATAGAATTTTTTATTGATAATTTTGAAATAAACTCTGTAGTTAAAATAATGGACAATAAGACAAACTATGACATTTGGCATGAAAGATTAGGGCACATTAGTAAAGATAAATTTATTCAATTGAAAAATTACAATATGATAGAAGATATAAGCGAAATAATAGGAGTCAATCCTACTGATAAAATTTGTGAAGCATGCATTAAAGGTAAACAAACTCGATTACCTTTCAATAAAGCTAAAAATCGAGAACATGTAAGAAGACCATTATTTATTATACATTCAGATGTATGTGGTCCAATCACTCCAACGGCTTTAAATGATAAAAATTATTTTGTTTTGTTTTTAGATCATTATACACATTATTGTGTAGTTTATTTACTTCAACATAAGTCAGAAGTTTTTTCAGCATTTAAAGATTTTGTAACTAAAAGTGAAGCTCGTTTTAATCTTAAATTAGTTTATTGATATATAGATAATGGTAGAGAATATTTATCAAATGAAATGAAAAATTATTGTAAAAATAAGGGTATTACTTATCATTTAACTGTTCCGCGAACTCCTCAATTAAACGGTGCTGCTGAACGTATGATTAGAACTATTACAGAAAAAGCTCGATCAATTTTAGCTGGGTCTTGTTTAGATAAAATTTTCTGGGGTGATGCAGTTTTAACAGCAACTTATTTAATTAATATTATTCCTAGTAGAGCATTAAAAGTGATGAAAACTCCTTATGAGTTATGGCATAATAAAAAACCTTTGTTTAAATACTTAAAAGTCTTTGGTTCTACTGTATATGTTCATGATAAAATAAATAAAGCTAGATTCGATAATAAATCTTGGAAGGGTATACTGGTTGGTTTTGAACCAAATGGTTATAGAGTATGGAACATGGAATTAAATAAATATGCCATTGCAAGGGATGTTATTGTGGACGAGACAAATTATATGATGTCTCGGCCAGGTAAGGACCCTAATGATTCCATACAAAGAACTGATTCTTTTAAGGAATTAGTGTTTGATGAAAATGGCTTGAAGACATTATCAAGTGATAATGTTTATAAATCTGGTAATAATAAACCAGATAGTTTTGATAAATCTGATATTGAGAAATCAGATAGTTTTGATAAATCTGGTAATGATAAACCAGATAGTTTTGATAAATCTGGTAATGATAAACAAGATAGTTTTGATAAATCAGATGGGTTAAGTAAGTCTGGTGATAATGAAACAGACAGTGATGATAAATCTGATAATGAGAAATCAGATGTGAACTATAACCCCAGTTATAAAATTCCAAGATTGGAAAATGAAAATAATGTTAAAGCCAATTGTCGGAGGAGTGAAAGGATCAAAGGTCTATCAAAAATATCTTATGATGAATCAAGTAATTTAGAAGAATGCATGTTTTCTGCCCAAATAATAAATGATATACCAAAATCTTTTGATGAAATTAAGAATAGGAAAGATAAAATTAAATGGGAGCAGGCAATAAAAAGTGAGCTTGATTCACTTAAGGTTAATAAAACCTGGACATTAGTGCCAAAACCTGATGGTAAAAATATTGTTGATTGTAAATGGATTTTTACAATTAAAAATGATGAGTTAGGAAATCCATACAAATACAAAGCTCGTTTAGTAGCTAGAGGTTTTAGTCAGGAGTATATGGTGGATTATGATGAAACTTTTGCTCCTGTAGCTAGAATAGCTAGTTTTAGGTTCATTGTAGCATTTGCTAACCAGAATAATTTATTATTACACCATATGGATGTAAAGACAACATTTTTGAATGGTCAACTAAAAGAAGAAATTTTTATGAGAGTACCTGATGGAGTTCACTGTAAAAAAGGTCAGGTCTGTAAATTGAACAAAGCCTTGTACGGTTTAAAACAGGCAGCTCGATGTTGGTTCGAAGCATTTGAATCAACTTTAAAGGCAATTGATTTTCAAAATTCTCCAGTAGGTCGATGTATTTATATTTTAGATTTAGGTGATATTTCAAAGAATATTTATGTCGTGTTATATGTTGATGATCTCGTTATTGCAACCCATAATATAAATACTATGAATAATTTTAAAAACTATGTAATGTGTAAATTTCAAATGGTAGATTTGAAAGAGATTAAGTTATTTTTAGGTATTCGAGTCGCTAGAGAAAATTCTACTATTACATTAGACCAAAATACTTACGTAAAATCAGTTTTAAGTAAATTTAAAATGCAAGACTGCAATCCAGTAGATACCCCATTAGAATCTAAAATTAATTATGAGGCATTAAATTCAGATGAAAATTGTAATAAACCATGCAGAAATGTAATTGGCTGTTTAATGTATTTAATGATTTGCACTCGTCCAGATTTGAGTTTTGCAGTTAATATTGTTAGTAGATACATGAATAAGAATAATATTACATTGTGGCAATATTTGAAAAGAATTTTGAGGTATTTAAAAGGTACCAGTGATGTAAAATTAGTATATACTCAGGGTAATTACAAAAATGTCATAAATGGATATGTTGATGCTGATTGGGCAGATGATAAAATTGATCGGAAAAGCACAACTGGATATTTATTTAAATTATTTGAAGGTTGTACTGTTTGTTGGGCTACAAAAAGACAAGCATCCGTAGCAGGTTCTACATCAGAAGCTGAATATATGGCTTTGTATGAGGCTGCACGAGAAGATATGTGGTTACGATCATTAGCAGATAGCATAAAAATATTTATAACAGGTCCAATAATAATATATGAAGATAATAATGGTTGCATAAGCATTGCAAACAATCCATCAAGTCATAAACGATCAAAGAATATTGATATTAAATATCATTATTCTCGCGATAAAGTAGAAAATGGACTAATTAAGCTTATTTATTTACCTACAGATCAACAGATAGCAGATACATTGACAAAGTCATTGCCAAAAATAAAATTTGTGGAATTTAGGATGCAAATGGGTTTGAAATAGTTTTAAGCTTATATTGTATCAAAATTTTAAACTGATCTGGTAAGGTTTTCCCATAAGATGTTGGGTTTTTCCTTAACCCATGAGCAACAAATGTTGGATCAGATAGAGTAATATAAGAAGAATTGCATTGAAGAGAGATCGTTATAGTTTTTAATTTTAACAAAATGATATCATATAATAATGTGGATATTATTTTATAGTTTACATTAAGTTTGATAAAATTTCTAGTATTTAGACTGTATTTGAATTTATTTTGTAAGGGATTCATTTTTGAGGGGAGTGTTGAAGTCTTCAACAAAAATGAATCTTTAATATGTTATTTTTATATTTTATATTTTAATTGAAATGTTTATGCTTAGATGTCTGTTTAAAATCAACACTTGGTTTTAAACAGACAAGATTTCGAAGATTTATGGGAAAGGATTCTAATCCTAGTTTATGACCAAAAACACTTAGGTCATCTAATGAGTCCTTTCATTCCGTAGGTTTATTACTGTTTTTGTATATGTATAGCATGTGTTTATTATTTAATAATTTTTCTTAGGCCATGTGTGAATTTATTTAAACTTTAAGAGAAGAAAGGTCTAGGACTTTATGGTTTAAAAAATTCAGTTAAGTAGTTAGTTGGGAGACAACTCTCAGACCAGAAAGAACGATTTCTCTTATGCAGTTCTTTTTAATAAAGAACAAAGTTCATTTAAAGTATATATATATATATTACTTGTTTTATTCATTCATAATATACCTATCCTTAACCTCCAACACGGCGAAATTATACGATTTCGTCAGCAGATGGGAGGTGGACGAAAAGGAAACTCTATCGGACTACCGACGCATTAACATCACTCTGGCAAGGGGAGTGAGCAATGCGGAACCGCAAGTCCGAAGGGACCCAAGGAGCGCAGACTGGGCCCTGTTTCGACAGGAACTAGAAAGGCTCATGGGGGAAGCGGAAAGGCGCGTGGGAACACCTGCCAACCTCGATGAGGTGGTGCAGGACCTACAAGACGCCATTGCAGGGGCCTATGTTTGCTCATGCCCAGCCAGGGTGATGCAGAAAGGAAGAAGAGTCCCCTGGGGAAACAGGGAGCTTGCCCAAGCTCGCAGGGAAACTAGGAGACTCTTCAATAGGGCCAGAAGGCTCAAGACGGATCAGGGCTGGGCTGAATATAGGTCTTCTCGAAGGACATTCAGATCCCTGATCAAGTCAGCAAGGAGGCAAGCCTGGAGAAGCTATTGCGAGGAACTGGAGGCACTACCTGAGGTAGCCGGGATCCGCAAACTGCTTACTCGAGGCAAGAATATGGCGCTCCAGGGCCTAGAATCTCCTGAAGGAGGGATGATCGATGATCATCAAGGCATACTGGAGCTCCTCACAAAAACGCACTTTCCGGGGTCAACCCCACTGCAAGGAACCACAAGCGAGGCTGAGAGACCGGACGGGCTCGAAATAGCCGACTGGGAAATCGCCAGGCAAGTGGTTACATATGATCGAGTTAAATGGGCGGTCGGCACCTTTGATCGCTACAAAAGCCCGGGCACAGACGGGGTCTATCCGGTTCTGTTGCAAATGGGCGATGAGCGGCTATGGCGCAGACTGGTACAAATATACCGATCGTGCCTCTCCATGGGTTACATACCGATGGCATGGCGTTCGGTCAGAGTAGTGTTCATACCCAAAGTAGGGAAGGACCGCTATGATCAGGCAATGGCTTATAGGCCCATAAGTCTCACCTCCTTTGTTCTCAAAACACTGGAGCGGCTAGTGGACTGTTACCTTAAGGAGAGCGCACTGCATATTAAGCCTGTGTGCCCAGCACAACACGCCTACCAAAGTGGCAAATCTGTAGAGACTGCCCTCCACGACCTCGTAGGAGGCCTGGACAGAGCCCTGGAGATGGGTTACAGCGATTTCGTATAATGACGGGCACCCGAAGGGTCTGTTTTCAGAATGCTCAATATTCAGAATGAACAAATACTCTAGCACCCTCTTGTCTACAATACAAATGGGAACTATATGGATAATTCTGAAAGCGGGACTTTGACTGATAAATTTAAATTTTATTTTGTTAGCGTAATGCAATAAAGAATGCCAGTGCTTTCTTCAAATAAATTTTAATTCTATTATTAAAATTTAAATTATTTTCATTTTATAAAATATTGAAATGATTATATAAATAATAAAAGTATACAATTCAAATAAATTGAAGAATAATCTTTATTTGAATATCCAAGAACAAGTACAAGAACATTATCAAGTATTTTAATAATTATTAAACATTTAAATTTTTAAGAATGATACAATAAAAAAATATTTAGTAAAGTAAATGAGTAAATAGCTCATTTTTTCTCAGAAAAATTCAATTTTTAATTTAACATACTAAACATCAAAATGTTCCAAAACAATGCAGCTGACATAGTCTAAAAATTGTAAAATGCTCAGTTGTTTCTTATTGTATAAGTCCCATGCATTGTTAAGAAAGTCTCGTTTCAATATCATATGTTGTCGAGAGGCATTTCGGACAGCTTGACCGTTTTCTAATGTTGACAACTATGTCTTCGTTATTCTTTGCATATTCATCAGGATTTCTGAAAAATATAAATAAAAGTTCTAAATAGCAATTCAATGTTATCACATACAGTTTTTGTAATGATGTGTAAGTTTGTGTAAATATTAATATATTTAGATTGAGATTTCTTACTTGTAAATTGCCATATTTGTGGATGAGATCCCATTTTTACTCGTAACATTTTATGGTATGATTCTAAATGATTATTGGTTTTAATTAGAAGACCATGAACACTAAATCTTCTGCGTTTTACAATTTTAATCCAATAATTAGTAAAATAATCCAAAAATTGTTCGAAAATAGGTACTAAATCTGAATAAATTATCTTCAAACTATTAAAAGCTGTTACAATATCATTAGCAGGAAGTATAGGAAGTGCAACCAGTTTTTTAAAAAACATTTTGCCATTTCGAGAGAATTTTATTTTTCTCAATAATTTTTTTTCATCACCTTTCTTTAAGAGGGACTGTAATAGAATTAAAAAATTGATAATATTAAAAATTATAATACCTTGCTATGTAACAAAAAAGTCAAATTTTTTCATAACTCATTTGCACAAAGTGGAAATAACAACTTTGCTGCTTTGCTGTAGGATAAATATGTAATACAGCATTCGATAAGCCGGTCTCATAATCAGTCATGAAAGATGTTATTTTCAAATGAGGAGCAAGAGTTTCTGAAAAATATTTGAATACAGAAATGTAGCATTGTTCGGTCTTATTTGTCATCAATGCCCAAGCTATTGGTTGTGCCTGAAAAATATATTAATTCAACATCAGAATTTATTTGTAGATTATTTACAATATTCAATGAAATATGTTGCAACACGTAAAAAAGAAATAACATCGAAAGGTATACATAAAATTACTAACACGACATCAAAAAATTATCTTACATCTTGAGATATGATGTTACTTTGATTGAAAAATATTTTTAAGTAATAGAAAAATAAGAGCTTTTTACTTACGCTGTCATCTATCTTTGCCACAATAGTCAAAAACTAATATATTTCTTCTGGCTGTTTTGGACAAACTTCAAATGTTGCATCAATGTAAATGTATGATGTAGAGATAGTTTTTAAAAAATTTATATCTGCAAAGACTTTAGCCATGGAAGAGACAGCACCTATCACATTCTTTACACTAAGAATAGTATCTTCATGTTGCGTATAATTTCTCCATTTATTCATTTCTAAATATTGTAAATAATGATCCAACGACCTCGGAATTGGTGGACGACAAGAGCTTCTCCATCGCTGCATTTTTGGTGATGTTTTGACAAATGGTAAATAGACAGCAGCTTCAGTGTGTCTGAAATTTTAATAAATAGAAAAATCAAAGACAAAAGAAAGTTAATTATAATTGATTTAAAAATAAAATATTTGAATTGTAAACTCAACATAATTAATTTTGTATTACATACCTCATGCTCACTTCATCATAAATTACTCGTAAACTCCGAAAATCTTGAGTGACAGCCTTTTTTAAATCTGCTTCAAAAAGTTGTATTTGCAATAAATATTCCTTTGTCAAATGGTTGTGGGCTGCCGTTAAAATATACTTGTCATTTTGGAAAATGATTCATCCTTCACATTTTTTACACTGACATTGATTACATATGTAATATATGCTGTTTAAAATAGTCACAATTTTTACATGAAAACATATTTTATAATGTGCAGTAATTAATGCTCTAATATGTCTGAATGTAATTACTATACAATTTACCTTTCATTAGATTTTCCATTATACCAGTAACAATACCCACCGTAATATATTTTTTTAAAAATACATGGTTGTTCTAGATGATCTTTCTAGATGATCTTTCTTGAAGTCTGAACCAAATTCTTTATTTACTAATCAAAACAAAGATCCTTAGTACGAATAGAATATGACGATCGCCAGAGAAGAGTGGGGATGATTAAAACAATGCTTTTACGAGAGTAACATGTGTCTGCAGTTCTTTCGTGCGAGTAATCGCAACGAAAGTGACACCGTAATATGAAAAGTATAAAGAATCGAATAGAAAAACTAACAAGTGAATTACGGTTACATTAACAATCTTCATATGAAATAATTCATAGCGATAATTATTACAATAAATTTTACTATTATCTTAAAATAATAACAATGAACGATTCAGGAACAGTGAAAAGAAAACAATCACACCCAAGTCAAAATAATTTTAGTGTCCATGAATTTTATCGTAATAAAAATAATGGAAATGTCACGTAAGTAAACGTTAATTTACTCTAAAGAATTGTAAAAAAGTTTTAGCCTTATTATTTTTCCATCTGATAAAAATTATCATCAATCAATAAATCCTAAATTTAATTTTATAAAAAAAATTATTTATCTTATACAGTTGTTTTCGGTGTAAAGAGGGAAAGCGTGAAGGGTGCAAAGCTACAGCGAAATTAGACAAAAACGGCAAATTTGTACTACTGCGTGACCATGAAGGACATTTACCTGATGAAGAAAACATAGAAGCCGATGGTTCTTTCGAAAATTGTTTATATGATGCTACTACCAGTCAACTTCGATCACTTCCAAGTATTTATAAAGACGTGAAAGCTTTGTAAGTTGTTTTTACTAATTCTATGTAATTTTTTTTTCGTATTATAGTCTATTATAAATTATTTTTGGGTTGTTCAATTGTTCATCTGTTATTTTGGGGGTTCAATTCATTTTTTGGGCATTCTCCAAAGGTTCTACCTTATTCTAAAGTACGAAGACGTATGGAAGGATAGAGAAAAGGTATGGAGGTTCCAGTTTTCAGACTTATGACCAGCTAAAAAACATATTGCATTCAGAAGAATGGGAATTTTTTCGATTATATACAGTTGATGAATGTGAATCTCAGTTCCTTGAAGTCGACTGTATAAATAATCACTCCTTAATTTTTACTGATCCCAAATTTACAAATTCAATCAAAATTTTAAATTGACACATAAGTGCAACTGCTAATTTGAAACCAAATATTGACGATACAAAAATTTTAACATTTATTATTGGTGAATGCGATAATTATGTGGCATTTCCAATTGCATGGATTTTATCTAAAACCATTAATACAGAAGTATACAATGATATCATGAATTATGTTAAAAAAGGACTATCAGAAGAAAATTCAAAAATTGGAAATATTTACTGTGATTTTGAATACAATTCATTTAACAGCGTACGAAAAGTTTTTTGTAAATCAAAAATCCACGGTACATTTGAAAGCTATTGTCGTGTAATTATTAATTTATATACAGAAAAAAATACTCCTGAATAAAAATCAAATATACAGAACATCAAATGTTACAGATATTGTTTTATTAAGCTAATCAACATGAAATCGATTTAAAAGAAGAAGAGACTTTCATTGTTTCTACAAAAATAATAGCACTTATTTTTTCGCCGGCAAAAGAAGTCATAAATTGTTTTGAAAATCTTGTGACATCATTTTCTCACTCTACCTATGAAAAATTTTTTACTTTTTTGGATTATTACCGAAAAACTTGGCTAGAAAGAGTTTCTCCGAATAATTTTAGTGCTTCTGAATCTATACACGGAAAAAATTTTCTCTGTATAGATATTATAAATGATGTAGCCTTCATACATCGTCAAACTCTCAAGAATAAAATTAACAAGAAAGATGACACTTTGCATTTCATAGGTAAACTAAATTAAATTAATCATGAAATCCATATTCATTCCAACATTGAGTTTTTATTATTTTTTAAAATAAAATTATAGGTAACTTGCTCTCAATCATGACACGTCTACTTAAGATTAGAGAAAATTGAAAAAAAAGGAAAAATTTTCACGATCTTCTAAAGTGAACTCGCACTTTTCCAACACTGATTTAAAGAGATTATGGGATTTATTAGAATCTGGAGAATTTGGTAATACGCAGTTTTTCGACAGAGTTTCAATGGTAATTGCAGTCTCAATAAAAGATTTCATTTTTAATCAAGAAGGAGTGTCAGAAGAACTGTCTGCAGTTTATGATAGAACCGAGTTCGTCTTTGAATAATGTAAGTTTGATTTTTTTTGAATAAATGATTTCATGTAACATTTATAAGGCATCAAGAATATTTATTGATATATTGAGTATAAAAAATGAATCTGTTGGTGTCAGCCATATACAATTTTTACACGAATATTGTTATTCCAGTGGACGAATTTTTTGCCACGACTCCAGATTTAGAATGGATAAATGGTGCTCCACTTTTACTAGGCTTTGATGAAATGCGGCGTAATTAAATTTAAAATATGAATATTAAAAATTTATATTTATATTAAAAATCTTGATCGTTCATAGTAATCTAAAAAAAATTTTCTTACAGGTAATTTTCAAGCATTCTTAGAAAATGAAATTAAAAATGAAAGTCTTCGAATAGAAGATGGTAATGAGATCTATGATATACTTTGTCAACTATGTAACAAAAACGACATTTCAATTACATGTGCTCCGTGTAATCATTCATATTTATGTCGTAAATGTTCTCTGAAAAGTCAAATTTTGAAAGGATTTAAATTGACATGTCTGGTGTGTTACAAGCCGGTAAAATTCTTGGAGACATTATACCTACCGTGTAGCTATAATGCAGGTATAAAAAATATTTTAAAATTAAATTAAAGACTACGAGGATGGTAATAAATAAAATTTGTAATCAATTATATAATTAATTAGGTGGAATCAAGATTTACGATTTGAATTGTCAAATTTGCCTGGAGTCTACAGCATTGACAGTCGTTTAGACAGCCTGCAATCACGCTTATACTTGTGCTTTATGTGCTGCTAAAATATTACAATTTACAAAAGATAAAACAGATTTGAAGTGTCCTTTCTGTAATCGAGAAGCTCTAATGGAAAGAATTTTTTTAAGAAAAAAATAAGATCTTTTTTAACTGCATTGTTTTAGAACATTTTGATGTTTAGTATGTTAAATTAAAAATTGAATTTTTCTGAGAAAAAATGAGCTATTTACTTATTTACTTTACTAAATATTTTTTTATTGTATCATTCTTAAAAATTTAAATGTTTAATAATTATTAAAATACTTGATAATGTTCTTGTACTTGTTCTTGGATATTCAAATAAAGATTATTCTTCAATTTATTTGAATTGTATACTTTTATTATTTATATAATCATTTCAATATTTTATAAAATGAAAATAATTTAAATTTTAATAATAGAATTAAAATTTATTTGAAGAAAGCACTGGCATTCTTTATTGCATTACGCTAACAAAATAAAATTTAAATTTATCAGTCAAAGTCCCGCTTTCAGAATTATCCATATAGTTCCCATTTATATTGTAGACAAGAGGGTGCTAGAGTATTTGTTCATTCTGAATATTGAGCATTCTGAAAACAGACCCTTCGGGTGCCCGTCGTTATACGAAATGGCTGTAACCCCTGGAGATGGGCAGGTCGGCACTCGGAGTCTTTTTGGACATAGAGGGGGCGTTTGATAATATACTCTTTGAAACTATGGGAGAGGCAGTTCAGAACTTCGGAGCAGGCTCTGCGCTTGCACGATGGATCAAGAACTTACTCGCCAATAGAACGGCCATTACCAAATTAGGGGGTACGGAGGTGCGGGCTGCGGTAGCCAGGGGGTGCCCGCGGGGCGGAGTCATATCCCCCCTGCTGTGAACACTGGTGGTGGACGAACTCCTTACGAACCTGAAAAAAGCTGGCTTCAGCGTCCAATGATACGCTGACGACGTGGCTATTACGGTCACAGCGACGATTTGGGAAATCTGTCCCTTAGGATGCAGACAGCTCTCAACGATGTCGAGAAATGGTGCCAAGCCCGGGGGCTTAGGGTTTACCTTAGCAAAACTGAACTGGTTTTATTTACAAGGGGCAGGAGGACTGAATTTAGGCCTCCTTTCATCTTCGGTAAACAGCTAAGTTGTTCGGAAACGGTGCGCTACCTGGGAGTGACCCTTGATAGGAAACTCCGCTGGAGGGCGCACGTGGACAGGCAGGTTAAGAAGGCTACGGCTACCTTCTGGACCTGCAGAAGAATGTTTAGCACCATATGGGGTTTGAAGCCGAAAATAATAAAATGGCTGTATACAGCCATCGTCATACCCCAGTTAACATACTCCTCCGTTGTATGGTGGACCTCCGTTTGGAGGGACGTCTGCAGGAGGAAATTAAATAAGGTCTATACACTCAAAAAATTGTTTAGTTGATATTACCTATAAATTTTTAGTTATTATGAAATAGTTATCTTAACCCTTTTTTTTATTTTGGAATACTGAAAATTAAGTCTTCTTAAAAAAAACATAGTTAGTTATTATATCCAAAAAAGTTTAAATCAAAATTTTTGTAATTAGTACTATATTTTTATTACCATAAGTCGATAGTCATTTTGACTAGGCTTTATTGTAATATAAACTAGAAACATTTGGTTTATATATATTTTAACATTATAAGTTATAATATAACTTATAAGCTATTATATAACTTATAAGTTCTTTTCTATAGTATTTAAAAAAGGAAGTCACTATAAAATGTATTTGTAAATACATGTCTATATATATACATATAATTATGAATAACAGCTTACACTGTTATAACTCCTCAGCTATAGCCCACCACACATGCAAGCGTTTCAGCATGTATGCGCTCGTAGACGCGTCAAGGCGCTCTATGCACGCGCTAACGCTTACAAGACGTGGCGTCGAAATGCCTGCATATGTGGTAGCTCTATATCTGTAATCTTTAATTTTACTTGTATTCACTACAGTTGTATATATCATCTTCTTTATTACATATTTTATTATCTCATATACTCAATAAGTAAAAATAATAATGTAGAATGGAACCTTTACTTTATTTCGCCTAGGATTTATAAGATTTTAAGATCAACAATAAGTGCGAGTGAGAAAGGTAGTGGAGATAGAAAATAAATCGAGAAGAATAAAACACAAGTCCCACTGTGTTATATTTCTATGATGATTCTTTCTCGAACTAAATTCTTGACAAAAAAAATTCGTTGACTTCGTTTTAAGTCACACCATTATAATATTTATAAACAGTGTTTGTTATGATTCTTGAGTCCGTACGGACTAGTGTGCTTTACCATGGTCAAGTACACTGGTTTTAGTATATATTCATTTTCTTTCGTGGAATCGTATCATCAATTGACACATACTCACACTTATAAAGCTATAAGAAAAATATACATAAACAAAGAAGTAAAATACACATCAAATTTTACTAACACATCTAAAACCTAATGTTTCGCACGTTCGTCGTATCATTAGAGACGCTGCATCTTAAGTGTTAACATCGTTACGCACAATATTAGTGTCTTTTCAGTTTTTCTAAAAGCATTCCGATGTTATCTCTTGCAATTTCTGAGTGATAATTGTGATCAAACAGTGTAATTACTTCTTATTGATAGTGTAGATATTATTATTGTTCATTGGTGATAAATATGGAGGATACCTTTGTTGCGGATCATTTGAAAGAGTGGGGCTCAGAACAACTGACTGAAGAATTTGATCGTAAGTAACATTTTTGATTAATATTTAATGCTTTATTCTTTAAAAGTAAAAATATAAGTGAATATTACAATAAATAACTTCTGGTAAATAATGTCTTTAAAATGGAAAAAGAATTACGTTATCAGTCTCACGTTGTAAAATTTTTTCTTTGTTCCAATTATTCTTTGTTAACCTATATTTAAACTGATTTATAATATTTAACCTATTTATGTAGAACAAAAAATTGATCGTGAAACTTTTTTGACTATTCCTGAAGAAGGCATTAAACAAATAATTCAGACAATCGGTTGGAGATGTACATTTTTACGCAAACGTAAAGAATGTTAAGCAAGAAATGCTGTAAGTTTGTTATTAAAAAGTAATTTTAATGGACTATTACAAAGTTCCATTTTCTGTTTCAAGTTTAATTACTTATTTTTTTTCTTTAAAAACGCTGAAAACGAAAATGTAGACGCCAACAAACGACCCCATACCTGTAACGTCAACGAATACTAATTCTTTGGAAAGTAATATAAATAAAGATAACAATGGAGAGGTTGATGTAAGGTCGAATAAAGAGACTAATATATCAGATAAAAATAAAATCAATACATCGAATGAATCTGATGGACAGGTACATGAATTAGATTATTATAATATTTTGTATATTTGTGTCAATTCGTAAAAATACTGTTTTGTTTTCTACCGACTAACCTATTTTACTATGATTTTCTTAATGAATTTTTACTCGCCAATGTCATTGCTTACTGGAAAGATAAAAATTGATAATTATCTTGATCACCTTAATAACCGAAAAATAATTTTTATTTTTAAAATGAATTTTTACAGGCCTTAAAAAAGCTATTGGAATCTAATGTGGTGGGGCAAGAGTTACTAAAA
Source organism: Chelonus formosanus (assembly GCA_028641665.1). Lineage (NCBI taxonomy): Eukaryota > Metazoa > Arthropoda > Insecta > Hymenoptera > Braconidae > Chelonus > Chelonus formosanus. The sequence goes on from CM054002.1 coordinate 8,992,351, forward strand.
CACACCAATCGTTTAAATGCAGATGATCGAGGTCTTCTGGTCAAGATAATAATCGAACATCAAATGTTCATTAAATTCAAGTTCGTTTTATTTTTTGTTTATTTTATTTTTTTTCATTATTTTCGTGATGAATAGATAAATAAATAGTATATCATTATAAGACCTGATTTGATAATTTAATGATTATAAAACTTTTTTTTAATTTGACTTTTTTAAAAGTTTAACAGACTAGAAAATGATTTTAATCAATTTACTACATTCTACGTAATAAGAAATAATTATATTAAAGTGATTATTGTTTTCTCATACTACAATGCTAAATCTACAATGAAAAACTTATTTTCTATTGTCAAGTATAGCTGTTTTTAATGAATGAATTACACTCCATGTAGATTTTTTCTACCTCTAAAATTTTTCGATGATAATAAATGTATGTACAAATTGACAATAGATTATTTACAATTAATTTCATTTTTTAGAATAGTAAAAGAGGAGTTTATTTATTGGGCGGATCAGATTGCTGCTGTATTTCCTAATGTAAGACGTGAAACCTATTACATCCCATATGAGAAAGATGAAAGCTTAGCAAACTGGCAAACTTTATGATAAATTTACAAATTTGAAAAAAAAGCTGAATTCTATTAAACCATCAAGTACCAAGTCTACTGAAAAAGTCACAACCACCTTAGATAGATCAGATATTGACAAATTAAATAATGTGTCTTTGGAGAATTATAGAGAAATTGAAGACTTATGGATCAAGACTCATTCGTTTCGAATGGTTGAACTGAAAGAAGTAGAGAGTACCAGTAGTTTTATTAAACTATATCCCATGTTAGCAGATCCTATTGGATCATCATTGATAAATCATGTTTATTTTTATAATTAATAGAAAGTATACACAATATTAAATTACTATCAAATTATTTTTTAACAACAATATTATGTATACATACCTATTTATATTTATACACATGTATATACATAATTGATGATAATGATCTTAAAACGCTAATTATTTTTGTAACTATTTACAGATTAATTTGGATTTCATCAATTTACATAGTTCTGTGGATGAAAATATTTTTATGAAGATTTGGCCTGAATTTAGTCATAAATTGATGCAGATTGCGAAGAAAAAATCAGCTTGCAAGAATATCTTAAAAAATCTAGGTAACAATAGATTATTGATACTTAACTTGTGGTTTAAGCTTTTTTGGTAATTTTATGTACTACAGACATTTTCCTTCCCGAACTATAGATTCTGGAATATCAATTGACATCCAAAGCCTCATCATTTTTCCATATTTATTTCGACCAACTCAAGTTAAATCGGAATCAGGCAATAAGTCGACGCCCACGTACAAAGAGCAAGCTGACAGTTTTTTTCTATTTATTAATGTAAGTATTACAACATTAATTTAAACTATATTTAAATTTATTACTATAAAAAGAAATATTAATTTTTTCTAAATTGAATTTTTTTTGAATTTATATTTTCATTAATCAGCATGCTTTTCTGATTATTTCTGCTGAAATTATTATTAGGTCGAATAATCTTTAAATCAATTTCTTTTTCAATTATTTTTTTTTTTTTTTTGCTAATCTACATAAAAGTAAAGTTCAGTCATTTAAATTTATAAAAATCGTACATCTTTTCTAAAGTTATTTTTAGAAAATGTCACTCGAGTATGAGTTTACTATGTTGGTAACTTCTAATTATTTTCTATGTTTAGCACATGAATGATCTTGAACGAAAATTGGAGGAGCGAGTAAAGTTACAACGGCAACATCGAAATTCATCCCAACCATTCATTGTCGCCGTCGGAAACCCCAAAAAAATAGAAGCTTGCTACGTAATCATAGAAACCGTAAAGTGTAAGTTTCAAAATTTTTTCGCAGCGATTGACATATGTTTTAAATCATTTTTTGCGCTCATTTTAAAATATCCAGTAGAATGTAATAAAATTTGGATTTTCATCGAACGCATTATTTATGGTCTTAATAAAAATTGTAAGAATCCGCCTGCTATCAGTTCATTGCTTTCTGATTTAGAATCAGTAAATACAGAAGCTCCTGAAGAAGAAGATTCTTCTGAATGAACTTAGTTCGTTTTATGTTTATATTAATAATTTAACCACATAATCAATCGCTGAATTTTAGTGAACTGAGTTATACTCTTTTAGTTGTATTGTTAACAATTTGATTTTTTTTTTCAAGTTAAAATGAAAATTATTTGTGCTAAATGTGGTATTATTCTAGAAAGTAAGCATTTAGAAAAACATATGAAGTTTACTCATGGTATTTTAGCTCGTTTTGCATATTCTTGTCCTGATGATACGTGTGGTAGAAATTTTAGTACTGCGAAGACATTAACTAATCATGCCCGAAGATTAAATCATATGTTATCGATTGAAAAAAAATGTGTAGTTCAGAAAAATTTACCTGTATTTACATCTACTTGTACAACACAATTTATAGATAATATTGATTCTATGTTTTTGCAAAACGGACATGATTTAGATGTAGAAAACTTTCCTGCAATTTAAAAAAAAAAAATTGATTTGCATAATGAGCTGTTGAATATAATATCTGCCTTATATGCAGACCCATCACTAACGCGAGTTCATATACAAAGATTTCTAGATTATTTTCAAAATTTTTTTGAAGACAGGTATGGAAAAATTTTAAAAGAGATTTGTTTAAAATATGTTAAAGATGAACTAGATAAAAGTGAAATTGAAAAAGAGTTTCAAAATTTGAAATTAATATTTGAACCATTTAATACAGAACATAAACACATCAATCAACTTGTATCTCATAAAGGTTTAATAAAAGCAGAAGAAAAAGTATTAGGATATCGTGAAGTAAATAATAGATCAGGAATTTTAGAAAATATTAAAACTACTTGCCAATTTGTTCCTTTGCGTGATACTCTAAAAACATTTATTGAAATTCCTAATGTATTTAACATAATTAAAAATTCTATTAATTCTATAAATAACAGTTCCATATCAAACATAGTTCAATCACCTTATTGGAAAAAACAAATAGATAGCATTGATGGAATTATTCTTCCTCTTTTTATTTATCAAGATGACTTTGAGACTGGAAATGCTCTTGGTTCTCGAGCAGCTATTTATGAATAGCTATTCATAAATTGTCAGGTATAAATGCCAATATAGCATGTTTACCTCCAAAATACTTTTCTAAATTAGATAATATTTTTCTGGTACAATTACATTATTCCAATGATGCTCAATACTTAGGCAATAACTGCGTCTTTAAATATGAAATAGATGAATTGAATTACCTTTCAAATAATGGCATAATAATTGTTAATGAAGGTGAAGAAGTAGTTGTCAAATTTCAATTAGCAATGGTGTTAGGAGACAATTTAGGTTTAAATAATGCTTTAGGGTTTAGCAAAAGTTTCTCGGCTACATCGTATTGTAGATTCTGTAAAATGACGAAAAATATTTGCCAAAAATCTGTTGAAGAAAACACCGAGTTATTAAGGAATAAATCAAACTATGAAAATGATTTGTTAAAACAAGATCCTAAATCTACAGGTATCACTGAAAACTCAATTTTTAATTCTGTCAATAAATTTCATGTTTGTGAAAACTATTGTGTCGATGTAATGCACGACCTCTCAGAAGGTCTATGTAAAAATGATTTGGTAAATATTTTAAGTCATTTTATTGATAAAAAAATCTTTACATTAGAAACTTTAAATTATAAAATACAATTCTATAAATACCCTAGAAATTGCAATAAACCTTCACTAATAACAGGTGAAAATTTGAAAGACAAAAAGTTGAGGATGAGTGCAGCTGAAATGATGACATTTATTGTTCATGCTGGTTTAATTTTTGGTGACTTGATACCTGATGGTAATGATGAATACTGGGAACTTTATAAATTACTGCAACAAATTTTAGTTATTTGTTTAAAGTCAAAAATATCTAACAGTTTTAGTTATCTTTTAACTACTTTAATTGAAGAGCATCATAGTCTTCATTTAAAATTGTTTAGAGATCTTATACCAAAAGCTCATTTTTGTTTACATTATCCTCGTATTATGAGATTAGTAGGACCTCCTCGAAATTTTTGGACAATGAGATTCGAAGGAAAGCATCGTATTTTTCAACAAGCTGCTAGAACAACATGTAACCGTCAAAATTTGTGTTCAACATTAGCTTCAAGACATCAGGAGCACTTAAATTATGCGTTTGAAAACGGTTCAGCTTTTAAGGAAACTTTTGATTATAAAAATTTAAACCATACAAAAATTTCTGAACAGTCTTTAAAAATAATTAGTGAAAAAATTTCAGGAGAGTTTTCTTTAGTAGCTCATATTGCACTTGGTAATGTTATGTATAAAATAAATACATTTATTATTGTTAGAATAGATGAACTGCCAGTTTTTGGGCGCATAAAAAATATTTTAATGTTAAATAATGCAAGGCTAGTACGAACCAATGATTTTGAACTTATTGTTGAAGTATATGAAACTTTAGGAAGAAATGAGCATTTACAAACATATGTTATACCCCGGCTTGGTCAAAGAACAATAGAGTTATTGAATTTTAACTCAATTATTCATGATCTGCCTCACGTTCCTTATGTAAATGTAACTAGCGAAATAAATATCATTAATGATTAATATTTAGTCCGCCCCTAGTAGGGCGGTACTACTAGAGCCGGAATATGGTGCAGTGGACCAAGGGTGAAGGAATCCTACACCTTGGACCAGGATGCATCCGTTTTCCAGGCAGAATTTTACGCAATTCTGATCTGCGCAATGATTATTGTCAGAAGGGATTGCAAGGGGCAGCATATCTATATTTGCAGTGACAGCTATGCTGCCTTAGTGGCCCTTTCGCGGGTAGCTACTTGTTCTAAACTCGTGGACAACTGCAGAAGGGTGCTACAACAAGCGGCAAGCTGCAATAAAATCAAGCTGCTAAAAGTACCAAGTCACTGTGGTATACGCGGCAACACCGGAGCTGATAGGTTGGCCCGGATAGGTGCCAGTGGCGAAGGTGGCAAGGGCCCAGTAGGGATTAACGCCCCTGGGGAACTTGTGAAGGCGCTGGGGGACAAGTGGATGCACGGGAGGTTCACCGGCTTCTGAAGGATGACCTCAGGAATGAGGCACACCAGGGCGTTCGTCAAGGGACCCACTGCTGGGATCAGCAGGGACCTGATTGGACTAGACAAAGGAAGGCTGAGGGTAGCCGTGGGCGCCATCACAGGGCACTGGCTTACCCGACGCCACATGAAAATGCTGGGACGCGTGGAGACATCCACGTGCCGGTGGTGTGAGGAGGAGGAAGAGACCCCTCTTCACATGATAAGGGACTGTTCGGAACTAAGGGAACCAAGGCAGCGACTGCTAGGGAACCTGGGAACCAACAGCCTGATTCTTGCAGACGTCGGAATGGCTAAGCTTCTGCAGTTTTGCTGTGAAGCCGGGCTGAGCTGACCTTCAGCTGCTTGACGACCGCCTTTACCGTTACACGGACCCAGCACAATGGTCCCGAGGCTCAGCGCAGGGAAGGCGGGACGAATAGTCAAAATAAAAAAAAAAAAATCATTGATCGTACAATTTATAAATGTAATTTTTGATAATAAATTTTATAAGAGTCGATCATTAATTAATATAATAGCATTAGAGTAAACAAAACCAAGTTAAGTTGCTCGATTTTATAATAACAAGTATTTATAATTGTAATTTATTGAAATGAAAACTACAATCTCATGTTAGCATAAGTGATGATAAAAATGATCACAAAAGTAGTAAGTTATTTTGCAATTCTCTCCGAGAAAGTATTCGCGATTTTCTGACTAGTTTAATTTTCTTGTTGACCGAAATAATCCTTAAATTTTATTATTTATCCTCTAAGTTTAATTTAACTATCGTAACGTGAAATAATTAATCAAATTGCAATTATTGATGAATACGAAAATACTAATGATAAAACAATAATTTTATTAAGTTTTATTTAAATAGGCCATATTTTTTTTTATTCATGTCATATTACTGGATTAAATTATTCTGTAACAATAAGCATTCATTCTTAATAATATCCAAATTATTATATGGATAATTAGACTGATTATCAATTTGAAAGAAAAGTTGAAAAAATGAAAGTTATGTCGGCAACGTTAGAGTACAGATAGAGTGGAGTGATTACCGCGGCCAATAAACAATAAGCTCGTTCTTCTTGTTTCCCGAGTGAAAGACCTACAAAAAAATGAGTAGACTTGTCGTTGTCATAATTTGCACGTTGTTCCTCCAATTATTAAAAATTCAACTTTGAATATTTCCAATTATTCTGCAGTTTAATTAAATTTGAGAATTATTACGATCTGTCGTAAGCTACCCTACTTTTTTTTTACACGGGTTAAATACTTGGGTCATACTCTATCAAATGAAAGAATTAAAGACAACAGAAAACCAGTAAATATATACCGTATTAAAGTCCAAATGGGGTTGAATAATCATCGCGATCTATAAGATGCCCTCTTTTTTATATAATCTGACTAACAGCGCTAAAATCGCAATTATTATTTACATGTTATGTTTTTCATACGAGCATTTCTTTTAATTAGAATATTAACTATTGTACAGAATTATTACTACCTCCTGTTAGAAATAATTTTTTTTTTCAATTTTAATCGAGATATCATTTGATGATCATACTCTCTTACACAAAATTAGTCGGAAGTTCTGCACATCAGTGAATAATCACTGATATCCAGTGCTTTTCCTGCGACCGATTGATCGAGTGATAGGATTAGCACTGCTCATCGGGAAGTATTCACTAATTTGCAGACGTTTTACTAATTTAATTCAAGAAAGTATGCTTGGACTCGAATCAACATGTTAGTGGTTTTGGCTATAAAGAAAATATTTGAATAAAATGTGCTAGATTCTTCAGAGTGCACATAGATCTTAGTTATCACCGTTACATGTAAGAAACGAGATGTTCTTTTCACTCCCGGGCTAACGATCATTCAATTTTTATTGAAATTTTTGTTCTTAGGAACTTTGTAGTTTTCTTGTTTTTTTCTTTTAGAGCAACATGCATTACCACTCATTGGTTAAGAACGATCAGGAGAGTTAGAAAATCGTCGCAACGCGACACTTATTTATAAAAAAGGGAAGCAAGTTCTTCTCAAACAAGGAGTATTCGATAGATGAGTTGAAGAACGAGATAATTGTTCTTCAAGAGAGTGGTCGATCGGATCAGGAGGTATCCGTGATTGACACCGATGGTAAATATTTTATTATATCTGTTGTTATTTCTTTTAATTTCTACTAATTTTCTTCATTTACAGAAGAATCTAGCGCTATCATTAAGCGGTGGCCATTACTAAAAATCCACATCGCTAAAAAATTAAGTTTCACGCCGCATGAGAAGATTACTTCCAAACAGCACCTCGATAAAAATAAGAGGGCCGAAAAAAAAGAGCTGCTGATAAGGTATGCAAGTCTTACTGTCTTGAATATATTAATAATTCAACGATCTGAACGTAAAATTCTTTCCCCAGAAAGTAAATACGGCTCATAAAATGGCGGGAAAATCCGATACCGAGAAATATTAAAGGGATTTGCGAAAAGGTGAATCTTCTCAAGCCCTGTCCAAGTCTCGGTCACCATCGCGTTCACGATCGGTATCACGGTCCCGATCACCATCACGACGCCGTTCTTCATCCCGGACCAAATCATCATCACGGCCTAGCACGTCAGCTCCATCGCGTTCTCGGTCGCTTCAACAATCCAAGAACTGAGTGGAGATACCCACAAACGAGTGATCAGACTAGAGAAAAAAGTGGGTGGAAAGAAGAAGACGGATCAGCCTCCAAGATTAACTTCAGTACGTCCTGAATCAATATGGATAAACGATCACAAACAGGCGAGTTGTAATTTTTTATTTAAATTCATAAATAAATTAAAAACTTCGAATGACAGTGAACTTACCTCATTTACATGTAAAAATTAACGACACAATTTTAGAGGCTGATGAATATTATGAGATTTTGAAGGCAAGTAATATGCAGCAGAGAGCAACGGCCGTGATGAGAGTGTTTTGGAAAACCACCAAATTACCTATGCTGACAAATCCGAAAAATACAGAGTCAGTGCAATGCTCCGCCAAAGACTACAAGCAAACTAAATGTAAGTGTAAAAATTCGAAAAGCTTTTACACCGATTGTCTAGAGCATACAATTAAAATCAGGATATTATTTGTGTTACAGTTATTTATCTAGGAATGCAGTAGGCTAAAGAGTTCGAAGAAATAGAGGAAAAAATGCTATCTTCTAGTGTCATGGAATAGTGCCCGACTTTTCTCAAGGCAGAAAAACATAAATTAAAGAAGCTTCAGCCGAATTGATAATAAAATAAATTTAATGTGTACATAAAATGTATAACTAGTGTTAAGTGTAAATATTTCCATTACTTATCTGTGTACATATCTGGCTCATTAATGTATATATATATATATATATATATATATATGTTTGTAGAAAATTATCGTAATAGCAGTTAACAAAAATTGATGATAATTATAAAAAGTATTTATAGTCAGTTACTTTCACTTACGTATTTTTGTAAGAGTTGTGAGTTTTGTAAAGACCTACTTGGGCGATGCAAATTAATTCTTATATATATATATATATATATGTTTGTACAAAGTATAATTCAGAGACATATCTTCGAGCGGGAGGATAGTTTGAAAACATTTTTACACTTTGCAGACTGTCTTCAAAATATCTTTATATTAAATGTATGAAAACGTAGTGAAATATCACCTCAACAATGTATACAGTTAGATCTACTAATTTTTTTTCACAAAACTAAATGTTTGGTAATAATTGAAATAACTATTCAACATTGATTACTATTAACTATATCAAACAGTAAAGTACAATAGTTATGCAAACAGAAATGATTTTTTTTAAAGAACAAATTTTTTTTACTTGTATCTCTCATTTCGAGAATGTTGTAAAAAGTATTTCAAATTAATTTATCAAACTATTACATCACTCTTATGATTACTATATTTTATACTTACTATAACTAAAATTTATCATTAAATAAACTAAGCTTCATAAATTTTTCCTCACTATATTCATAAAGTACCAGTAACCTATTATCCATAATGTGTTATTACTTAAACTGATTAATTACAATTATCGTTGAAATAGTCTTTACAACTATACATACTCTGTAAATGAAGTAGAGTCCGAATATTTACTTCGACTATGTTAAGGAGATTGAGCACATATACAACACTAGTCTGATATGCATAGAATTTAAATGTAATAAATAAGTACCAGTAAATTTTATATCTCAAATTTAAATATCCTTACCTGCATATCGATAATTGTTCGCTAAAAGCTCATAAAAAATTTAATGCGTTCCATTCAAGACTTCCATCATGTGAAAATAACTTTAATATTGTCAACTTTTTAAAATGGATAGGAAATCATAAAATTGATGTAGCTTCGGTATTGGTGATGTCTTCAGAAAAAGGTCCCGAATTTCACAATGTTGAGGTAAATATTAAAAATTTTAAAAATGAATTATTTATCATTACTAATCAACTAACTTGTGAATTCGATGACCATTTCGGAGCATTCGAAATTATTAGAAAATCAAATAATTCTACTTGCTATCCAGTCATATCATTTGAAACATGTAAAATAAGTAATATTATTTATGTAAACAACAAAAGTTATGTACCAAAAAGCTGGATTTGATTGACTTTTAACACATGTATTGTAAATAAATAGTCCATTTTAAAAATAAACAAGAACTCTAAAATAAATCATTAATTTTCATATTCATTTTCGACCTGTAATTGTATAGAGAGAAAATTATCGTTCCTCTGGAAAAACTTCAGACTTGCTACAATATTGTTTGAAATTAATTAACACAATCATAACGAAATTTGCATAAACGACTTAAAATTAAGTGCAACCGTGAAGATTTTCAATTAAAATTATGAGATATTAATTTTTTGACTCTAGGAAAAGTTTAATTTTCAATTACAAAAAAAAAATTGATTGACATAAAAATATATAATTATTTCATATTTTTAAAGTGATTCCTTGATTATTATGGAAATAAATATTTTTCGATTATTATAGGAGTTTTTCCAATAATATTATAGGAATGGTTACCATAATATTGTAAAATATAAGATTAAGACAATTTATATTAAAAGGAAAGTTTATTGAAATGACAGATTCAAAATACAAAATTTAATATGACGTCTAATCTGTGCTAGTCTCAGTCACAAACTGGAGATGAACAAACTCTCCCCTCGTTGCTATAAACAATCTAATCGTCAAGCAATCGTCGTTAACTAATAAACTGTAGTTTGTTAATCCATCAATAGATGGACACACACGCATATTTTACACTTCTCCCGATCTTCTAAAAATTGCCTCCTGGCAATATCTTACAGCTGGGTAAAAATATTGGATTAGGCTGAAATAAAATGAACATTCAAAATCTAAATTAAATTGTTCATTTAAAATTTCAAAAATTAATTAAATAGATATTCAGCCTAGATTCCAATATTGCCGCTTCCCAACTCTGCCTGCATAAAAATAAATAAAACAAATTATTCTGGAAGGGAAAATCCTGCGGCTGATAAAAACCTTCAAAACAGGCCAAAATAATCTAAGCTAACTAAAAACGTGACTCTATACAATTCAAATATCTTAAAAACTAAGAGTCCGTCAGTCAAAATTTTAAAATAATTAATTCTTCTTTTCCTTCCTCCTTTTCCATTGAAAAGAATCCAGAAATAGAATTAATATCCATAAGAGTTAGAAATGCCAAGAATCTGAGAGGTCATATCAAGGGAGATCTAAACAGATTTTTTTAAAAATTACGGCAGCATCAAAGTAATTAATAATTTTTTTAATTGAATTCATATTCCTTTTTATTTTATTGAATGGTCTCACTTCTTTGAGTATATTTCTCCGAATTAATAACCGACTACGCATCCTATTTATGAAATCAGACTCTTAAATTCTCAATAATAATAATCACAAATGATTCACCTTGCAAGGAATTTTTAAATATAAGTTCAATAGCCTCTGCTCACTGTGCAAACTAAATTATTAAAAATTGGGCTCACAGTTACGCATACTATCCGAACAAGTAGGATACTATGGACATCTAGTACCTCACTTTGCTTCACCTTGGCCAAATAATGAAGAAAAGGATTCCGGCACAATAACTCTAACCGTGTATATCCCAAAAAAGTCAAAATAATTAATCATCATCATAAGGAGCGAGTCTATTAATATGAACAACTTTCAAACGACCATTAGGAATTTTTTAAATTCTGAAAACAACATCATTTAATTTATTTTTAATACTATACGGACCTTCCCAATCTGATTGAAGCTTAGGACATTTCCCTTTAACTCTTTTAGGAAAATAAAACCAAACTTTTTGACCTACGTCAAAAGAAAGAATATTGGATTTTAAATCATAAGTAGATTTAAGTTTGCCTGATTTATTTTCTAAATTACGACGCACATAATCATAAGTAAATTGTAATTTTTCTCGAAGATCAAAAACATATTCACCTGTAGAATTATTTTCAGAAATATTTTTCGAATGAGAAATTCCACGAAGAAAATCTAAAGGTAACCTTAATTCACGACCTAACATTAACAATACTTAAGAAAATTCTGTAGAAACGCATATTTTACAATATTATAGTAATGGTTACTATAGTATTATAGGAATGGTTCCTATAATATTATAGGAAAGATTCCTATAGTAATGTAGGAATGATTCCCATAATATTATAGGAAAAACTCCCATACAATATCGGAATTACTATCATAATTATAGGAATAGTTCCTATAATGTTACATGAACTATTCCTTTATTGTATAGGAACCTTTCCAATACATTATAGGAATAGTTTCCATAATGGGTATAAAATTTATTCCTATAATGATTATTACATTATAGAAACCATTCCTATACTGCATTGGAATAGTTCCCATAAATTTCTCTACGTGCACTGAACGATCTATTGTTAAACTTCCAAGTCTTGATTTAGATAAATATTCTCAAATAAAAAATGTGATAATAGAACAAGTAAAGTATAATATTTATGATATTATAAAGATTTCTTCTAGTGCCATGCCATCGTACGGTTTAATATGTAATATTTTAAAAAAAAATAATGCAGTTAATAAAAAATCTTTTTTTCGTTTCATTGTAAGAATTTTCCAATGTGTTGGAAGAAATGAAAACTTACAAGGTTATCAGTTAAAAGATACAACTGAATATAAGTTTGTGCTTTACGAAAATCTTAAATTTGTTGGATTACGGAATATTGTCACGTTGTCAAATGGCTTATTATATGCTATGTATGATGGTTACATGTATTAACAATAGTTTATTATAAGAAATCATTTATATCTGCTATTTTTAGCACCAACAAATTTAAGATTTTCGTAAAGCACAAACTTATATTCAGTTGTATCTTTTAACTGATAACCTTGTAAGTTTTCATTTCTTCCAACACATTGGAAAATTCTTACAATGAAACGAAAAAAAGATTTTTTATTAACTGCATTATTTTTTTTTAAAATATTACATATTAAACCGTACGATGGCATGGCACTAGAAGAAATCTTTATAATATCATAAATATTATACTTTACTTGTTCTATTATCACATTTTTTATTTGAGAATATTTATCTAAATCAAGACTTGGAAGTTTAACAATAGATCGTTCAGTGCACGTAGAGAAATTTATGGGAACTATTCCAATGCAGTATAGGAATGGTTTCTATAATGTAATAATCATTATAGGAATAAATTTTATACCCATTATGGAAACTATTCCTATAATGTATTGGAAAGGTTCCTATACAATAAAGGAATAGTTCATGTAACATTATAGGAACTATTCCTATAATTATGATAGTAATTCCGATATTGTATGGGAGTTTTTCCTATAATATTATGGGAATCATTCCTACATTACTATAGGAATCTTTCCTATAATATTATAGGAACCATTCCTATAATACTATAGTAACCATTACTATAATATTGTAAAATATGCGTTTCTACAGAATTTTCTTAAGTATTGTTAATGTTAGGTCGTGAATTAAGGTTACCTTTAGATTTTCTTCGTGGAATTTCTCATTCGAAAAATATTTCTGAAAATAATTCTACAGGTGAATATGTTTTTGATCTTCGAGAAAAATTACAATTTACTTATGATTATGTGCGTCGTAATTTAGAAAATAAATCAGGCAAACTTAAATCTACTTATGATTTAAAATCCAATATTCTTTCTTTTGACGTAGGTCAAAAAGTTTGGTTTTATTTTCCTAAAAGAGTTAAAGGGAAATGTCCTAAGCTTCAATCAGATTGGGAAGGTCCGTATAGTATTAAAAATAAATTAAATGATGTTGTTTTCAGAATTTAAAAAATTCCTAATGGTCGTTTGAAAGTTGTTCATATTAATAGACTCGCTCCTTATGATGATGATTAATTATTTTGACTTTTTTGGGATATACACGGTTAGAGTTATTGTGCCGGAATCCTTTTCTTCATTATTTGGCCAAGGTGAAGCAAAGTGAGGTACTAGATGTCCATAGTATCCTACTTGTTCGGATAGTATGCGTAACTGTGAGCCCAATTTTTAATAATTTAGTTTGCACAGTGAGCAGAGGCTATTGAACTTATATTTAAAAATTCCTTGCAAGGTGAATCATTTGTGATTATTATTATTGAGAATTTAAGAGTCTGATTTCATAAATAGGATGCGTAGTCGGTTATTAATTCGGAGAAATATACTCAAAGAAGTGAGACCATTCAATAAAATAAAAAGGAATATGAATTCAATTAAAAAAATTATTAATTACTTTGATGCTGCCGTAATTTTTAAAAAAATCTGTTTAGATCTCCCTTGATATGACCTCTCAGATTCTTGGCATTTCTAACTCTTATGGATATTAATTCTATTTCTGGATTCTTTTCAATGGAAAAGGAGGAAGGAAAAGAAGAATTAATTATTTTAAAATTTTGACTGACGGACTCTTAGTTTTTAAGATATTTGAATTGTATAGAGTCACGTTTTTAGTTAGCTTAGATTATTTTGGCCTGTTTTGAAGGTTTTTATCAGCCGCAGGATTTTCCCTTCCAGAATAATTTGTTTTATTTATTTTTATGCAGGCAGAGTTGGGAAGCGGCAATATTGGAATCTAGGCTGAATATCTATTTAATTAATTTTTGAAATTTTAAATGAACAATTTAATTTAGATTTTGAATGTTCATTTTATTTCAGCCTAATCCAATATTTTTACCCAGCTGTAAGATATTGCCAGGAGGCAATTTTTAGAAGATCGGGAGAAGTGTAAAATATGCGTGTGTGTCCATCTATTGATGGATTAACAAACTACAGTTTATTAGTTAACGACGATTGCTTGACGATTAGATTGTTTATAGCAACGAGGGGAGAGTTTGTTCATCTCCAGTTTGTGACTGAGACTAGCACAGATTAGACGTCATATTAAATTTTGTATTTTGAATCTGTCATTTCAATAAACTTTCCTTTTAATATAAATTGTCTTAATCTTATATTTTACAATATTATGGTAACCATTCCTATAATATTATTGGAAAAACTCCTATAATAATCGAAAAATATTTATTTCCATAATAATCAAGGAATCACTTTAAAAATATGAAATAATTATATATTTTTATGTCAATCAATTTTTTTTTTGTAATTGAAAATTAAACTTTTCCTAGAGTCAAAAAATTAATATCTCATAATTTTAATTGAAAATCTTCACGGTTGCACTTAATTTTAAGTCGTTTATGCAAATTTCGTTATGATTGTGTTAATTAATTTCAAACAATATTGTAGCAAGTCTGAAGTTTTTCCAGAGGAACGATAATTTTCTCTCTATACAATTACAGGTCGAAAATGAATATGAAAATTAATGATTTATTTTAGAGTTCTTGTTTATTTTTAAAATGGACTATTTATTTACAATACATGTGTTAAAAGTCAATCAAATCCAGCTTTTTGGTACATAACTTTTGTTGTTTACATAAATAATATTACTTATTTTACATGTTTCAAATGATATGACTGGATAGCAAGTAGAATTATTTGATTTTCTAATAATTTCGAATGCTCCGAAATGGTCATCGAATTCACAAGTTAGTTGATTCGTAATGATAAATAATTCATTTTTAAAATTTTTAATATTTACCTCAACATTGTGAAATTCGGGACCTTTTTCTGAAGACATCACCAATACCGAAGCTACATCAATTTTATGATTTCCTATCCATTTTAAAAAGTTGACAATATTAAAGTTATTTTCACATGATGGAAGTCTTGAATGGAACGCATTAAATTTTTTATGAGCTTTTAGCGAACAATTATCGATAGAGCATAGAACATAAATTTCACGGTGGACCTAAGGAAGCAAACACTCTTCGATAATGTACAAGTACATGGAATTTTAGAGTCATCTGATTTGGAAATAATTCAAAAAATAATATGAGAAATTCTGAATTTATACTTTCCAAAAAAAATTCGGTACCATGGGCAAAACTTTCGGAAGTAGTAATATCGATGATTTTTTTTAATAAGTGAAAAAATTTCCAATACTCATTTTCATAAGGAATACAATGCCTAATCATAGAGTTGAAATTTTTAATCAAACACAACATTTCTGCTGACGATATTATAATTTTTTAATTTTTTATTTGAGTTTCAGTAATTTCTGGAGGTCTATTTTGTTGATCATGGTACATGTAATTATACACTTCTAGATGATTATTAAGTGTATCGCGATCAAAATATTTTTTATCAATGAATTTATGAACTAACAAACCCATAGTATACTGACAGACACCTTCTAAAAAGTCGTGCATTACATTACAAGCCAAATTATCAATTACATGAAAGCTTTTGAGTTTATTAAAGTAACAAGCTTCATTTATTCCAGTCAACCTGACATCATTCAATTCAACATCATTTTTATAAGATGCATGAGTTCGTGATAAACAAAAGTTTTCATGGTAAATATTGTTAAAGTTGTCACGATTAGTTTTGCAAAAACTACAACAAAAATGACCTACAAAACTTTGCACGAATCCCGTCATAGTGTGGACCGCTAAATTATCGCCCAAAATTGCAGCTAGGGCAAAGTAAACTGTGACTTCAGTGTTCTCCACTTAAAATTGAATCCCAGTTGTTTCCAGATACTCCAATTCATCTCTTGCATATTGTAAAAGAGTATTGTATCCTAATAATTTAGCATCTAAAGGATCAAATAGTATAAAAATATATATATTTTCCACCTTCGATTGAAGTGAGGGAGGTAAACACGGAATTTGTACATAGATAGCACCTACCTTGGAATTTGCTCTATGGCTACCTATCGGGATATTTGTTTCATGATCATCTTGATAGAGAATCAGCGGTAATACATATTTATCTTAAAAAAGTGGCAAGATTTTTGTTTGCCACAAAGTACCTTGAATTAAGTTTTGATAAAGTTCGTTAGTTTCACAAACACTTTTTAGATAATTATCTGTTTTTCGTAGTCTATTTTTTTTTTCTAGTGATTTTTTCAAAATTGTTTGGAACGGAATAAACTCAATTGTAACTGAAATGTGAACGAGCGTTCTAACACCGTTTTGTAGTTAAATATCTAATCTTTGGCCGATTTCGATTGTTTGAGGTGGAATATATGTCCCGTACTTTGTTAAAAAATTTAATTTTTTGTGTTCCGAATCTAAATTGGTAAAAGGATTAGTATTTGATGTCGTCAACTATAACGTAAGAAGCTAAATTGACATTTTTGGCTCCCACAACCAAAATATATGGCTGCAATGTTATTTTTTTTTTAATGCCTCAGTCTTTTTTCTCTTAATCTCTGATTCAATGTGACCTGTAGACTATAAAAGTTTCTTGAAATAAATTATCAATTCAAGTTAAGCAATTAATATGAATTTGTTAAAATAAACTAACATTAGCGTGAACAATCGAACTTTCTTCAATATTGATAGGTTTAAAAAAGCTCAGAGAAACTTTATCTGTATTTTCTTCATCAGATAATTCATCGATTTCTTTTTCTTGCTATTTTCACCTGTAACAGTAGCTTTGAGTCCCGTAATTTTAATACTGTGAATGAAAATTTTTAGTAACGCTGCATCCTCGTGATCTAAGAGCAATTTACATGATTTAAAATTAAATCAATTTAACTTTTCTATATTTTATATTATAATAGAAATCGCTTACCTCGTTCGAGATTCTTAACATTATCGATTAAATCACTTATTATTACAGGAGATAGCTTTTTTTTATTATTGAATTTTTCATTAACTAACTTTTTAATGTAAGATTTCAATCTATTCCCGTTATGAGACAGAGATGAAACATTGTCGGAGTATTCCTCTTTAAAATCAATATTTATCTAATTGGAAATAGTTAATCATAGTTAGAAATTAATTGTATATTAAATTATGAAAATGATCTCAGTACATACTAGTTCAATTCTGTGCTTATTTTGGAGACAAGGATATCTAAAATAATTTAACTCGCCGGTAGTATCATTTTTCAGTAATGTTTTGCGCGCATCAATCGTATTATTCCAATGATATTCTACCTGGTCCCATGAAGTAACTTTGGAGCTCAACCAATTCAGTGACTCTTGAGTTTCAGCTGTTTATACATAACAAAAATACAATAATAGTTATGGAGCCGAGAAAACATGAATCAATTTAATTACCGTTAATGATTGGGATTAGAGCTGAAACAGTGTTTTTAGCTGCAGCCAAGATTCCACATAATCTTAAAGTTTTTTTTTCAGAGTTATACCGCTCTCATTATTTTCCTGACTGAATATTTTCACCGTTTTTCGTTTTAGTGCTAGGAATAAAATAAATTCCTTGATCCTGATTGAAAGTTTCACTAATCACAGCTGCTAATTTTTTGAAACGAGCTGTCGATATTCTGCAAGTGAAGCGACATGGATTCACAATTAACAGACAATAAAATAATTCATTTATAGAAAAAAAAAATTCGACATGTAATACTGTCAGTGGGGATATAAAAGAATCTACTCAAAATTTTCAAGTTTATCACCAATTTTAAAGTTTGACTGGAACAAAAATTTTAAATATCTCGCTTTATTAGTACTTTAACTAACAAGTTTTAAAAATGAGGTATCAAATAATTATTTTTATAAAAAATATTTAATATTGATAGTCCACCATAGGCTCTGCTCAAAAATGAACGAATATTCTCGTTAGGGTCATAGGGGTGAATATTTGTTTTTGATAAAGTATTTAAAGAACTCGTTGGATAGAAAAAGGTCGCTAGAGGAGTTATTGAAGAATCTAAACGAAGACACATAAACGACTGTAAGAACATGAAGTAAAATTACTGAGTTTAGTTTTGGAAAAATAATGAAAATAAATTCATACATGACTGTGAATCTGGCAGACATAAAGTAATTTTTTATAAATTGAAAAAAATTAATAAGTAATAAAAAATAATTAATTTTTTAAAAAAGGCGCATAAGTATTTTTTCACTTTCTAAATGCGCATTTTTTTGTCTTTCTACTTTAAATTTTATTTATATTTTTTTTATAATTTTAAAAATTATTGATATCTGGATCGAGTGATCTGCCAACTGTCGATACGCATAAGTATGATAAAATCAAACCGTTGGGGTTGGGTAATAATAATAATAATAATAATAATAATAATAATAATAATAATAATAATAATAATAAATGTCTGGCCGAGGGGTGCTCCTCTCGCTACGATAATGGGATAAGTCCGTACAGCCAGTTTTTCCTCCTCGCTGGTGATGGCCTGCTGGGCGCGAGGAACGAAGCTGCCCATCTCGGCTTCGTTAAACATCACCGCCCTTGCAGTGGGCTAACCACCCCTGCAAGGGATTTCAACAGGTTCCTAACATTAGACCTGCAACGGCCCCCCCACAACCGGCCCTCTTCGGATGAGGGCCATGGAACAGTTGGGAGGGGCCTAACGACCCGTTCCAATCCGGAATCTGACCCTGGACCACCCCTTCGGCGTCACAGGTGGACAGAGGAGCTCAGGAGGGATTTGATGCAGTGTTGGGAAAGATGCGAGCCACAAACATTCGGCTATGCCAGGCGCCTGCATACTCTGTGGTGCGAAATGCACCCAGAGCTACAACAAATAACGCAGTCGGCGCTCGCATCACAGGTGCGGTACACTCAGTCTCGACAGCGGATAGAAGAGGAGTCAGTCGCTGACTCTTCAATATCAGACGCTTCCGAAACTGAGAACGAAGTCTCATTAACACCCGAGACAGCCGCACCGAGGTGGAGCATACTCCCGTTCCGCCCTTCTATCGCTGCAGAGCCTCCATCTCCTCCCCCTGAGGACGCCAATTACCACGACTTCACTGACAGGGAGGGTAATTTTCTCCGGAAAGTTACTCTCTCGGTACAACAACTTGCTAGCGCCAACGAAGACCTCGACCATCGGGTACCAGAAGACGTAGGCCTTTCTGCACTGAATGATGCAGTCTACGATGTGGCTCGAAGGTTTACTCAGGGCAGACGAACTCCTGCCAATCCTGAGTTGAACCTGAAGAGACGCATCGAGCAGATTGCAAACAAGATCAAAAACGCTCGACAGGGTGCTTACCGTATTCAGAGTGTGATGGACCATTTAAATGCTCACAGACCTTATACGCCGAGAATTCGGTGTATCGTGGCGAGTATTAGGCGAGAACATCATACTCTGAATACCGCCGTGTTACTGATTCTCAAGGAGAGGTACACAGGCAAAATAAGATCGCTAATGGCCGTCAAAAAGTCATTAGCAAAGCGGTACAAGCGGCGAAGGGATAACAGGTTATTTCAATCTAACCCTTTACGCTTTCTTCAACCGCAAACCCCTGTCAGTTATGAGCCCCCAAGTGCAGAAAGAGTCGAAACCTACTGGACCGAAATATATGGTCGCGTTACCATGTTAGATGTAGACACTCCAGCTCTTCAACATTTCAGAGAATTCTGCGACGAACATCTATCGCGAATTCCTGAAGAGTTTCAGCGAGTCAGCATCGATGAGATCAGGAATGTACTCAGGGGCACTAAGAACTGGGCTGCCCCGGGGCCAGATGTAATTCCCACCTTTTGGTGGAAGAAATTAACATCATCACACCAGCATCTGGCTCGTATCTTCTCAGAATATCTTGAAGGAGATACTCAAATTCCTGGCTGGCTCGTTGAAGGGCGTACTGTGCTGATCCCCAAAACGGGTGATCTGTCTAACCCCAAAAACTACAGGCCTATTGCATGTCTGAATACTCTCTATAAATTGTTCACTGAAATCTTGAACGAGAGGATTCTGACTGCAATAGAACCTGTATGGAGACAGATATACGAACAACGTGGTAGCAAACGTGGCTTGACAGGTTGCAAGGAGAACTTGTTAGTGGACCAGTGCGTCACACTAGACGCATACTACTACAAGCGCAACTTGTCAATGGCCTGGGTGGACTACCGAAAGGCATTTGATACAACATCTCACGAGCTTCTCCTCCACTTGCTCGAATGCCTTTCAGTACCCCCGCAAATCGTGAGATGCATGGAACATCTGATGCTGCTCTGGAGGACACGTTTCACCGTAACATCTGGTAAAACAAGAGTGTCGACTGGAGCAGTGCCTTTTAGGAGAGGCATATACCAGGGAGATACCCTAAGTCCTCTCCTATTTTGCATATCACTGCTGCTATTATCTGTCACTCTACGCCGAACGCCTGGATATAAAGCCGGACGAGTCTCCAACCGCGTACACAAAATCACACATCTATTTCATATGGATGATTTAAAAGTGTACGCGGCAAGTCCTGAGAGACTCCGAGCAGCCCTAGAGGTTGTGTCCGAATATACCAGTGCGATAGGCATGGAGTTTGGGTTAGACAAGTGCGCAGTAGCCCACTTAGTAAAAGGAAGATCGCCGAACTGGAGTGATAATGTCGAGCTTACAGACGGGAGCATCATAAAACATCTGGATGCTGGAGAGTCATACCGATACCTTGGACAGGCACAATCTCCGTTACAGGAAGTGTCTGTCATCAAAGATACTCTCCGCTGTAAGTACAAGTGGCGACTTAAAAGGATATGGGGCTCTGAATTATCAGGCCCTAATAAAGTCGCAGCCACAAATATGCTCGCTGTCCCAGTCTTGCTATTCTCATTCGAAGTTCTTAAATGGCTCCGAAAAGAGTTAAAAGATCTAGACATTATCACGAAAAAAGTGATGACATTACACCGAATTCATCACCCGCGATCTTCCGTCCAACGCCTATACTTCCCCCGTGATATGAGAGGGCGTGGACTACTAAGTCTAGAGTGTCTACACGACAGGTTAGTGATAGGCCTGGCTTATGACATCTATGAGAGCTCTGATCCCCTTCTCAAGTTCGTGAAGAGCTTCGAACTACTGGGAAGGGATGCGTTTCTATATAGAGCAGCACATATGGCGGCTCAGAACCTCGGCTCAGTTTTCGACCCTAGCAGCCCAGACGGTCTACAGCTTCTGCAATTGACCAGAGGACAGCGAAAGGTCGATATAAAAACTGCCGAGCAGTTAAAACTGCTCGACGAACATATGGCAAAGTCCTTACATGGTGTGTTTTATCGTCATCTTGAAACACAGGACTACGTCACACCAGCTGACGTACCAATATCTTAAGTCAGCTGGATTGTTCTCTGAGACCGAGGGGTTCATTATGGCCTGCCAAGATGGTGTATTTTCAACCCTCGCCTATCGGCGTGATGTTATGCACGAGCAACTTGAGGACACAAGATGCCGAGTTTGTCACGGTGATGTAGATGAGACGCTATTTCATATTTTATCGGCCTGTCCGACACTGGCGCACTCAGCCTACATTCACCGGCATAACGCCGCCTTAAGAGTGCTGTATTATTACCTTCGGCACTCTTATGGGATGGACGAGACACCAGTACTGCCCTATGTGCCCGGCGAAATCGAGTCGGTCGTTGAGAATGGGAGAGCCAAAATTTTTTGGAATTTCCCGCTCGCAACGCCTCAACGAATCAAACACAATAAGCCGAATATAACTCTCTTCGACCATAACACCAAGCACGTATATTACATTGAGTTTTCAGCTCCGGCTGAGACGAATATACGTGCGAAAGAAGAGAGAGCTCATGGAGGTCATGAAAAATGTCTATCACGAATATACAGCGCACGTGATAGTCTTGGTGATTGGTGCCCTTGGAGGGATGAGAAACCGTTTTCTGACAGAGCTACGAACAATACCAGTCTGCCGTAGTCAGGCCTCAGGTGTGTCGGAGCCCTGGGATCCCTGGCCAGACATTCTTTGACGAATCGCAAGATGAAATAATAATAATAATAATAATAATAATAATAATTATAATAATAATAACTCGGCTCCACCTGAGGCATCGTAGCGCGCAATATATATATATATATATATATATATATATATATATATATCGGGTAAATAAACAAGAAATATTTTTTGTTAAATGCAATTAATTACATACCTTAGTATTCTTTACTAAAATGTGTAAAACGATCAATAGAATATTGTATACATGTGTAATAATGTTAATTTTACATCATCAAAGAAGCTTTATCGTGTTTCTGTAAATAATAAGAGCAATTTTCGTACTGTACTACAAAAGAAATTTTCTTAAATATTACAGTAATGGTAAAATAATATATAGCAATGGTTCCTATAATATGATAGAAATATTACCTATAATGTATAGGAATGGTTCCTATACTATTTTGGGAATGATTTCTAGAATATTATAGAAATGATTCCTATAATATATAGGAATGGTCCAAATAATATTTAGCGTTTATTTCTATACGTTATAGGAATCATTTCCATAATATTATAGGAACCATTGCGATATTTTTCTTTCCCTGTGTCATTTAAATTTTGGTAATTATTTAGAATTAGGGCTCCAGGCAAAAATCGCTCAAAAAAATTCTCCACCTCCTGTAAACTATTTTATTCTGTAGAACTAGAGAATTGAAGGTGGCGGAGACATGTTTCACGGGGTTTGACCGAAAAAAAAACCATTTTTACGTATAGATATAGCTTAAATTGGAATAATAGAGTGACAAAATAAAGTGGAATGTGGGGGGGGGGGGGGGTAAAGGGCATAAAAATTTTGAATAATTACAAGATTATCCCCCCCCCTCCAATGAAAATCACGAATGGTAATGGCAAGTCCATGCAAACGTGTAGTGTGATTGGGAAAGCGTCTCCTGAATAAAAATTCGGCAACGTATTCACTCATGTGGTAGTCTCGACGACTATATTTAGGCATGCCACCACGTGCATCACGCCAAATACTCTCTATATTCTGTGTATATGCGCCTGTGTCTGGGTCAATAAAATTATACGTATGATTGACTCTCAGATGCTTGTAGCCTGAAAGTATATGGATGGATAAATAGATAAATGAATAAGTAATTGGATGAATGAACGGATGAACGAGTGAATAAATATACTACCGTGTCACAAGTAAATAGACACCTATAGGTGCAAAGAGTTATTAGAAATATAATAGCGGGTAGTTATAAAAAAAGAATGAGAGTGTAGATGGGTCCTAATCTCAATTTATTGACACTATCAGTTATCATGTATTAGTTCTTTAATTAAGTCTTGAGATTCTTTAAAAATACCTTTATTATTTAGACAGTTGTATGTCTTCCAACAGTCTGACATTATAGTTGTATTCGGTTTTATCCTGCGTTTTACTATTTCTAACAATACCGCTGCTGAACGGTTCTGTACCGGTTCCATGAATACCTCACCAGTGTTCCTATCAAATCCCCCGAATACCCATTGTCCTTCAATAATGCGCCTACGATTGTATTTACGATGACCAAATTCAGCTTCATCGATTTCTACTTTATGTCCTTCACCACCTAATTGTTGATTAGAATTAACAATACATCATTCTTCTAACTCTTCACGAATAAAATAGCTCCAGTCACACACAGTACCTGAAGATAATTCTAGTTCATCAAATAACATCTGTTGATGCGGCGGATTAAGTAGATTATACATGGCTAAAAAGGCCCATGTTTTTTTCGGTGTTAAATTTGTATTTTTAAGCCAGGAGTCGGCTCGCACTAATCTTTTAAAATTGCACTTTCTATTACTGACTTTATGTCCTCGTTTTGTTTTATGGCGTCGTTGACATCACCATATACA
Source organism: Chelonus formosanus (assembly GCA_028641665.1). NCBI lineage: Eukaryota > Metazoa > Arthropoda > Insecta > Hymenoptera > Braconidae > Chelonus > Chelonus formosanus. Next base: position 9,016,679 of record CM054002.1, read on the forward strand.
TTTTAGAGGAGAAAATGATGCAGGATTACCGCATGTAGTACACAAAACTTTTTTTAGTATTATTCCATGGTCTTGCAAAAATTTTGGACTCAGTTCAGGTGATTTAAAATTAATTGACGCCCGTCGAATAGACATAGAACATCCTTCATACGTCATGATTTCTATAAAACTGATTGAATTATCTAAATCGCGAATGAATTGAACTTAGATTACCTTCAAAACCAATGGAATAAAAAAATGTCAACATTCTGTATAAAAACGAACGCTTATTTTTCAGCTTATATGCTAAACTTGACGATAAATAAGAATAAAAGCGAAAGAATGTAAATTTCTAGAAGTAAAAATCATGATAGCATAATATGGGAGAATTACAATTCTTAGTAATCGTCGGATTAGTGTGAAGAAAAAAGTTCATTGCTTGTATCACATGTTTATCTACATCAAAGTTCTAAAAAAATAAGAATGTGGCAGAATGAGGGTGAAGAAGGGATAGACAAGTAAACGTTGACCAAATTATAAACACCCCCCCCCCCCATCCACCGCTTTTTGCTACGCTCTGAAATGTATGATCAACGATTTTGAAGAAATTCATTGATTTATCATAAGTAAGTTGTACCATGTAATGTCTGAAATAATAGAAATAATATGTCTCCCCTGACTTAAATTAACTACTTCTACCCTCAGAAACAACCCCAAATGCTTAGAAAATTTTTTAGAGCGATTTTTGCCTGGAGCCCCAATTCTAAATAATTACCTAAATTTCCATAAAAAATTTATGTTTTTTGACTTTTCTACAGAAGGAATAAGTCGCTTAATGATAACTGATGTTTTATCGATATTGTTTTCGGAACGTTAATTCTATTTTTTGATATTACAACAGCTTTCTTTAATTGCTGATGTTTCGATTCAATCCGCATAGCCCAAACATTAATCAAAAGACCAATTATTCTCATTGTCGCAACATAATGTAACATGAAGTGATGTTTTGGTTCCAAAATATTACCAAATAATTGTACATGTAGTTTATGATGTTATTTGACAAGTTTTTCTAGGCAACTTATATCATCATTACAAATTGAATGTTTTAATATAACGAAAACTATCTTGACTAATAATAATGTTATGTCCGACATTTTCGCGTCTCAATTCATCTAAATATTAATTTTAACCTCATTTAAACATTAGCAAAATATGAACCCTCCTCGGTTCATCGCTCTGTTCCACATAAGAGAAATTTCCTGACTCCACAATTTCCTCATTTCCAATGTCCTAAAATCTTGTTGCGACATTCATGTGGAAACTTGGTAGTTTTCCATTCTTCTCCTCAATTCACCCCTAAAATAGCCAGGGCCAACGCCTAACGTTGAACAGTATAAAAGCCGCCTCAAAACATTATTCGATGCTTAATCAACTCAAGCAACCGGTAAAACGTAGGTCGATTGCCCGCGCTCGTTAACCCGTCGCATTATAAGTGATAGCCTTCAAGCATTTCTTCAGTTATCCTGAAGAAGAGTTCATTAACTTAAGTCTTTCAGGATCTGTTGAAATGTTTTCGAAATCAAATCGCGATTGGGTTCGCGTAAAGACTCAGTGTGTAACTATTTCGGAGCCAAATTCTTTAATATCGCTGGCATACGCGATTTGAAACAGAAAAATGATAGTTAATTGTGATCGAATTTCCGGAGGCAAAAAAGGGAACAAAATATACATTCCAGACATACTATGAACTCCTGAATGTGCACCCATAAGATTACCTGTTTCAAATGAATCTTCATAGACAAAACTAGGAAATATTAAACAGTTTTCATCCAGCGCTTTAGATTTCCAAAAACTTGTTTGCATTGAATTAGAAATATTATCTTCATTTTTTGAATTTTCAACATAATTAATAATATCACTTAGCATATGTGGAATTTCGAAAAATTTAGTAAGTATTGGAACTAATGGAACTACAAATCCTTCACATTTTTTACGATCCATAATACCGTCCAATAACTCTTCACGATATTCAAATACTATCGGTACCGTATCAATTAAATAACAAAATTTCGCAATTTACTAAGAAGTTTACATTCGCTATTTATATCTCTAAAACAAGTCTGGAGATCGTTCAATTGTTTTTCAACCTCATTTGATACATGTTGATCAATATTATTTATTATTAATAATTTTAGAGAATTTAAAAAAGAACTATTTAAAATATTATCAAATATTTTTATTATGTTTTCCACATGACTACGGCTTAAGCAACTATCAGCGTATGAATGTGTTGCAGTATTTAGGACTATATCATAGATCGATCATTTTTTTATTCGTTCGTTTGTTATAAATTTTCCAATTTATTTAAAATATCTGTATCATTAATGAGTGATTTTTCCGGCTCATATGGCTCGATACCTTCAGAAACTGAAGACTTGTGATGATTTTGAAGGGAATTTAACGTATTAAACGCTCTATTACATAAACTTTGAGGACAAGCATGGATTTTATTTTTTTTATGAAAATAATCAGAATGATACTTCATCAGTTTACCTTCAATTAAGGCAGTACATTCCGTACAACGAGCTTCCATATTTTTTTAATCAAATTAATAAGAATTGATCTACTCTTTAATAAATAAAACTGATCTTTTATCGAGATTCTTATAAAGCGTTAATACCTAAAAAATATTTGTGATATAACATTATGTGTAAGTATCATATTTACATAGTTATTCATGAAGACTGATAGATTATTGAAAATACAAACATTTGCTAATAGAAATTTTCGGCAATTATTAGATATGTGTATATATAGTATTTCTACTAGTAGATACTGATCTAAATATAAGTACTGTAATGCAACTTATTTAACAGCATTTAAAATGAAATAGTAGATAAAACATCAACAAAATGCTTAAATATTTGTTTCATAAAAAAAATAAAGAAACAAAAATCCAGCTTATAAACACATACGTTATAAATCAATTAAGATCGATTTTCACTATTAGATTCAGGTGAACAATTTGTAGATTGTTCAGCTGATGACAATTCGTTATTTTCATCTTTTACATTATCAATAGTTGTAATTACCCAATTAAGACTTCTGTAGTTGGTTTTGCCTTTGATGCCGTATATTTTTTGTTGAATAAAAGTCCAAATTTGTTTGCTTGAAGCAGGATATTCAGCTTGTAACCTATAAAATGATATAAAACAAAATGTAGCTGCATTTGTAATGGTATCAAACTTTATCTTTCCGTCGTTGATAACAACATATGCAGCTTTTATTTCTTGTAGAGGTCCAAATGCGATAATGAAAGGTTGTAGAGTCAAACTTAATTTAGTGCACAATTCTCGCTGTTTGATTATGGCATCATTCAACTGTTCAATTGTCTGTTAGTAAAATTGTAAAAGTAAAATACCAGAAAATTTATCGAAATATTATGTTACATCACTTTTGATTATTGAATTTCAAAACGAACCTCAATCCATGTGATGAAGCCATCAGACTGTTCATTACATGATGGTTTCCATGGTTGTTTACCAGTTTTTGTAGATACAGGATTAAATAAGAAAGGAAATACACGCCACGACAACACGTCTTTTGAAATATTCTCTGTGTACTTCAAATATTTTGCAGCATTTTTTTTTGTTTCAGCTACTTCTATGATTTCCAGGTGTAATGTTGGCTATTTTTTTTTGTAATGCATATATGTCAGCTATTTTCAAAAGTTTAAAATCTAATTCTAGAAGCTGAACAACCAATGGCGTTTTAGTTGAAAGTATCTTTTAAAATATGAATTAATATCACTCTTATCATTTTGACGAATACTGAACGACTTTTCTCATAAATAAAGGGTTTGTTTTGTATCGTCTAAAGAAGTATTAGCTAATTCTGCAATATATAATTGGCACAGTTCAGTTTTTTGAACTCGGTGTTGTTTGTCTTCCTCTTTGTTGAAGGCTTGTACAGCAGACTTTATCGTTTTCGATTAATTAGTAAATTTATTGTATAATTTACTAGAAGGAGGATTACATGTTATACGAGGTTGGTACCAAGTTACTGATTTTTCTTTCGGCCACAAGCTCACAATTTCTTCAGCCTAAAATTTATACTGTTCTTTTGTAATTCTGAAACACATAAGGTTCAATATAATTCACAAATCATATGCTTGCAATTATGCTTGACATTTAAGTTCATAAACTTGCTCGTATTTTTTATTACGACTTGAAATATGATCTATAATTATTTTAGTTAAATCTTTATAGCAAATTAAGAGGTTTCTCTGTCGCAAAATAAATTTTCCATCAGGTGTACTTTTGAGTAATTTTGTAAGCTTCTGTAATTAAAAATATATTATATCAGAAAAATGTTCTATAAAATAAAAGACCTTCAAAATTAATATTAGAGAGTTTACGTACTGATTCAAGTTTAACTACCACTTTAGTTGATAAATTTTTCTGTGCCTGCAATTGAGTTAAAAATTCGTTTCTACGAATTAAAAACTGATAGCGAGGTCCAATAGGTTCAATCAATTTTTCTACTGCAATTTCTGGCATATATAAAAAAACTTTTTCCGATATTTTTTCACCTGTTAATTAAAAAGTCAATTTAAAATTAATAAAATGTAAATTTGAAATTAAAAAATTTTTACTCAGTAAATTTTATTTGAAAAATTCAGTGATTTTATCCGTAAAAAATGACAAATAATTGTTAAAAATTTTTAAGTGTGTTAACTTTTGGTTTTCAATTTTCAAAATTACGTAGAGCAACACATTTAAGTGTAAAAAATACTTACGTTTAAAATTATGGACATAATCTTGCAAATTCCACTCAACTAATTTTTCTTGGACAAACTCTTCTAATTTGTAATGCAAATTTAGTGAATTATTTTCCTGAAAATCAGCTCTTCGACCAATCGCTTAATGATTTTCTTGACAATTAGCAGCTTGATTAGATGTTTGATGATTTTCCTTAGGATAAGTACATTGACCAATTGGTTGACTGTTTTCTACAGGATCACCACCTTGATATATATGAGAGAATAAATTTGCGCTTAACTCCATTTCGCTAAAGAAAATACACAAGAGAATTAAAAGAAAAAAAATGAAATTTTCATAGAAAAAATTTGTTTACTTAATTTAAATGAAGTGAATGTATCAGAAAAATATGTACTTGATTACACGAAAAAAAAAGTTAAATATCAATGACGCGAATCATACCAATAGTCGTAGTTAAATTAACTATTTTTTTGTAAAACGTACACTCAGCGAAATTTCTAGTTCTCCCAACTACTTTGAGGTAGTTACTGACTCGTCAAAAAAGTTAAAGAAGTTAGGGCTACTACCTCGGAGTAGTTGATAGGTCGAAGTTGTGTCAACTACCGAATAGTAGTTGGTGTAACTAAAAAATATAATTGATAGAGCTATTTTATAGAAGTTCTGAAAACTTAAAAAAATGGAAATTAGTCGGGCCAACTGTTTAAAAATTGTTCTGTTAATTATAAAAAATTAGTTACCGCAACTACAACAACATAGTTAACGTGACTATACGTTCGTTGTTGTTACAAAGATCAGCAACTGTTATGATAACAATCCTAAAGTAGTTGGATGAACTACTAAGCAACGATCACATTGACTAGAAAACTATAGTTGAATTTATTATGTTTGTATGGTTGAATCAACTACATTATCATGATTGATACAATGCATATAAAGTAGTCGACTTAGCTAATTTTTTTCAGTTGCATTGACTGTACGCGGGTAGTCTGAGCAACTACATCGTGATAGTAATCGACTCTACAATTCATCAGTTGCGGTAATTACGAAATTGTGGTAATGCTAATCGAATGAATATAGTTATAGGAAATACTTAATAATAGTTATGTGAACATACTTTATTTAGTTATTTAGACTTTGTGCAAATAGTTGCATATACAATCAATTCGCAGTTCAGTCAATTACAATATGACAATTGTAATAAACATTCTTTATAAGTTTCTGCGACTACTAAATAGCAGTCGGTGAAACCAAAATAATATAATTGTTAGGACTGTTCGACCGAAGTGGTCATGTCAACTGTACACAAATGGTTGTATGAAATATCAAAAATTAGTTTCTACAACAACAACGAAGTAGTTGACGTAACTATACATTCGTTGTTGTTACAATGATTATCGACTGTTGTGATAAAAATACTCTAGCAGTTACGGCAACGATCTTTTGGAAGTAGTCGATACTACCATCGTAAGTTGTTCTAACTACTGAATTAAAGTAATGATGACCAAAAAAATATAGTTACATGAAATATTTATTGATAGTTGTATAAACATACATTGTATATTTATTGGCATTATACATAAATAGTTTTCGACGCTTATTTTATGTGATCTAAGAGAAACATTTTAAAAAACATGGTCATCAATAATTGATAAATATATTATAAACATGTTGTGGGATTAAAAGTACTTTTTGTTGTTGTGAAACACATGGCTCAATTAACTATGAAAAGATTGTGTAACGAACTACCTTCATTGTGGTGCTAAAAACGACAGTTTGTATGTTCATGTAACTCTAAATGAATATTTCATAACACAATTATTTGTTACCATAACTATGCTTTATCATTCCAGGAATCCTTTCATTCCTAATATCCACATTCTTGTAAATATGTTTGTCTGCCCTACTTATACGTAGTAAATGCAAGTAGTGAAGAAAAGAAGATTTATCTATGTCAAACATCGTTTATCGACTATCGACAATTTTAATCATCTAGATAATAATTTTGAGTTTTTCTTATCATTTTTTAAACAAATATATGACTGAAACGTTGGCATTATGATTAAAATATATGATTGTTGCATGGGATATAAGATATCCCTTTGACATAATAACAGTGTATCGTAGTTCGAAAAATGACAGAAAATGATGGTATGTATATATATATATATATTTGAATCTATCCTTATTTACTATTTCATACTTTTGTAAGTGCTCATTTTTTTGTAGTTATTTTTTTAAATTGTTACCATAAATGTAAATTGCATTCAATCATTAAAATCCACAATCAGAGTTTTCTTTAAAAATAACCATGATTTAACCGTATATCGGAAAATTTTTATCATCCATTCTAATGATGGCATTATTTTTATATTAGACATTATCAATGACATTTAACTTACATTTTTCTGAAATCTACTTTGACTGTTGATCGTTTATTTCAGTGTTACTATAAAGTCAAGTAGCGATTTCTAATGCGTTGTAAAGAAATAATGGACAATTGACATTTATGTAATTATTATTATTACTAACAGAACATGATTCATTTTCCATTCATCCGATATTATTGTCTTACTTATATAGTAGAGTACTGTGACTTCTCAACATTAATCCTGTATATCGTACTTTTTTCAACTATAAACGATTTTCCTTATGAAAATTATGGAGACTATTATAATTGCTAAAGTTTCTACTGCATCAATCTACAAGGCAACTACAATAAAATAACTTTGTACCGTAAATAAATAATCAATGTATTTTTGTAAAATCTAAATGATACTGTTGTAAATAAGTCGATGCAGTAAACTTTTATCATCATATGGAAATTATTATAATTTTAAGTGACTGATTGAAATACGATTACGATTTATGATAATTATTTTAAAGGGGCGCAAAAGTTTAGTAAAATATGAATGAGCATTCAAATGTTAAAAGAATGAATCTAAAACTTGAAAAATTTTGATCAATTTAGTATAAATAAAATACAATCAACCCAAAAAACAATATTTTCAATAATAATTATTAGAATCTTATTGAGTTTGTTTTAATGGAAGGGCGGCACCTCAAATTATTACTGAGTCTTTATAAATATCAACAAAAAACGCAACATATTTATATTTAACGAATATGATAATTATGAAAATCCCATTAAGTGATTTTTGTATGAAAGGTAGGAACCTCCAATTATCATTGAATCTCCACAAAATTGACACGTTAATTCATTCTAATGAATCCGCATAGAAAAGTCATGTACTAAAATCACGATTGTAAGTATCTGTATCTTGTAAATGATTACTCACTGTTCAAATATTTGAATTAATTCTTCTGTCTCCGATATTAATGTTAATTTAATTTCCAATAATTAATCAAATTTCTTCACAACAAGCAGAATGTTTTACATGTTAAGCGAACGTCAGCTTCGAAGAGGTATGGCATTGTGAGATCGTTGCATTCAAATTATTTGGAAGTCCAACAGCAACAATTTGTGATTGACAGAATGAATTTTAGTTGTTTATTACATTCAAGATCAGTAATGACCTGAAAAAATTTTGATAAATTTAGAAGAATCCGAAAAGAAAAAAAATTATTATAATAATTCAATAATTTACTCTATTTCGAACGGAAAGTGCATCACTATGTCCTTTAATCACTGGTTCCCATAATTTGATAGTTTGAAATCTTAATCAATGAACTTCAATCCAAATGGTAGATTTAGTTGTGGATATTTAGAAAAATATTCGCCAACATTTAGTAGTTTTCTATCATGATTATCGAGGGGTTTTTTCACAGAATCAGTATCAAATTACTGTGAGCAACTGTCAAAACGAATTTTTTTTCATTTTGAAATGCATACCTGGATAGCTTGTAAAAATTTTAAAACAAATATAATCAATATTGACTTGAATGCCTATTATAAGTGACAACTACCTTATTTTGATTAATTATTCTTCATTGGTTTTATTTTCACTGCTCTTATCTTCATCACTATGATAAGGTTCTGTATCACTCAGTAGTTGATCTTGATTTTCAAGGGGTAATTGTGAACAAGGTACATATAATGTATTTCCATCTATAAACTTAAAACTGTATGATGATAATTTTCAGTACATTTATTGTGATAAAATGGATAGAAAATATTTAATTCTCTTTTTCATCAGTTCACAGTATATCAAAATATTATATTACTTAGAATTGAGATAAATACGTAACAAATAATAATGCTACGCCGAACAATTAACATTCTTCCTGACGTGTCTCTAACTATATCTAGTGATCGTACGTCATTTATAGCATTATTGATATTATTATTCATTATGATGTGTTTCGACGTTCTTCTTATTTTTTTTTAATCGAAACGTGTATCCTTTTCATATTAATTCATAATATTCAAAAAAATTTTCTACAAAACAAATTAATATATATGATAATTAGAAATAGGTATTTACGACTACATAATCACTATCAAATTCAGTAGTAGTTAATAGTAAATTCTGTTAATATATAACTTTTCTAAATAGAGTTTCATTTAAATTAACAGAGAATTCTGAAAACGATTCGAAATCAATCTATTTAAAATTGTAAAAATGATAGTAACCTTATCCCATAAGTTTTTTCTGATCGTTATGATTTACTGGTAGTATTTACATTTAGCAATAACAAAAAGAACAATGGATGTTTCAGGAGATGATTACAGCTTGGATTCGTAGAAACTCTATTTATACGATGTCGTCACCAGAAGGCTATGATGTTTAGCATCACTACGATATTCGTAGTAATGGTGGCAGAATGGCATCTGATTCTCAATTAATCGTACAATTTCTCATAAATAGCTCAGCGTTGTGATCACTTAATGAAAAGGCGTAGATGGTTGTAATGAACCAACTCGAAATTAATTATTTATGTCTGGAATAAAAAACATTTTATACGGCTAAATATATTTCAATGAAAATCTTTCCTCAAATACAAAAGCTTTTTTACATAATTTATGATTAAACTGAGTTCACTTTCACAATATAAACACATGACACATATTGAAAAAAATATTTAACATAGAATTTGGAAATAAAATACATTAACTGGAAATACCTTATGACGGAGAATGCATCATTTCGTGATTTGAGAGATGCAGGTACGATTTTAATGATGATAATTTGTTTTTTATACTAATTAATATCAATAATGTTCCGAATAACTTATTTATAATTATTTTTTTATAGTTCAAGCAATGTTTGATATTAATATATATCAAATGAGAGTAGCTGACCGCGTGGTGACGCATTATAATTATGAAGATTTTGATGATTTACATACTGTTCGTCCTAATATGATTTTCACTATATCCAACTGGTATTACTCAGAAATTGGAAAAGGACAATTTCCAGCGCGATTTTCAGATTCTTCTGATTGAATACATTTATAAGATGCATATCTTCCATACCTTTATCTTCTTCATGTATTTAAAAATTTTATAAAATACCACATAAAGAAATACTTTATATCATATTTTAAAATATCAAGAATGTCATTCTGCAGAATTTTTGCAAAATTACTTGATAAATCGAAAAAAAAAACGTATTACAATCTATTATTTATTTCTCTTAACGCTTTCAATAACTACAAGTAATTTTTAAACATAGAAAATGTCCTTTACGTGAACTAGTCTTCAACGTTTTGAACTTTGTAACAGCATATGAATACATCTTTTCTATATAACTATCATCCCGCGAAGAAAATAAGTAAGGTCGGAATCCGGTCCGGATCTGGCATCCCAACTTCCCTACTAGGGCTCAAGATGGTAAATCTGATAAGGTCTGGATCCTAAATGTAATGCCTCAAATGGTCCGGTCCAGGCTATCTTTTACGATCCTGACCAGGGCACCCTGGCCAAGCTCTTATTATATTTATTTTTTATTAAAAACAAAATATATTTTAATAATATTTTTCTTGGCATTTTTATATGAGAAATATTGTTAATTAATTATACTTAATGAAATTTCCGCAGAAAATCGAATGATTAAGATTGTACTTAGGGGGATTCGAACCTACGACTACTAGTTTTGCGCAACTTAAACCGGTACCTTAACCCGCTCGCCTATCGACTTATTAAATAAATTATAGCAATTACATGTATATCAACAGATACATATGTAATATTTTTTTAAAATACGAATACTAATAATATATTTACATGAATACTTAGTAATAAATAGTTTCATTGATTAAAATATTTTTATAAATTTTAAGGAATTTTATTTTCGGAATATCGGATCCAGATCTGATCATACTCCGGAATACCTGAATTAATTTCTATAGTCGGAAAGGTGAAAAGTGACATTTGCATTATGTTACATCTTTGGTAAGAAATTTAAATGTAATAATAATATTATGTTAATATGATATATTTACTATCATAAAGTAAACTGTATATAGTAAATAACGAATAAAAAATAATGCAGGGTACGGATCCGGGCCTTATCTGGTACTCCAGTTACCCTATTACAGTTCAAATAGGTAAATCTTATCAGGACCGGAGTGGAATAGAAAAGGGATTTCTTATAGGGTTAAAATACAACAGTCAAATCAGGACCGGATTCGGATAAGCAAGGGATTTTTCATAGGGCGAAAATACAGCAGCCAAATCAGGTCCGGATTGGGATAGGTAAGGGATTTCGTAACAGGGTATTCCCTTTTAGTACCTGATTGGGACCATATATTGATACCGTATTACGGCATTCTATACTAAACCCTGACCCGGTCCGGATCATGTTAGGGCATGCCCTTTTTCATTTCTACTCGGGATTTGATAGTACTTATGAAAACTAAAAATATTTATTAATTTATTTATTTCAAAATTTCATAACTGCAGTAGGGTTGCAAGGGGTAAAGCCTCTGCCGCTTAGTTCGGGGGGCGGAGCCCCTTGAAATGAAAAAAAATTTTTTTTTATTTTTAAATTAATGTCATACAAATTTTTCAAAGAAAGAAAAAAAACGTTTATTCAATAAGCAATGATAATTCACTCTTTAATTCACGCAAATTGAAACATACTTCATTGGCAATATCATATTAAAAAAATTCCCGTGAAAACAATTTAATCACACTACTGCCAACTCAACACACACGCTCTTATGAGAAGCTGGCAGTCAATACAAAAGACCGAGTACAAAGGAACAACGCAGATGGCAAGTGAGCTATTCAACGCATGCGCGTATCGACCCCGGTCCCTCTATAAAGAAAAATTTACACTTATTTGCAATTAAACAATCGATTTTATTGAATCAAACAAAAATAAATCAAAAAAAAAGAATAATATTTTTTGATATATCGCTTCGTTTTCAAGATACTGATGTTTAAAAAACTAAAACTTAAAAGTTTCAGCTTCGATATTTCGAAAATGAAGTGATGTCTCAAAAATTTTTTTTTTTTTTCGATTTATTTTTATTCGATTCAATAAAATCGATTGTTTAATTGTTACCCTGTGCAAATTTACTCTTTTCAATACTTAATTCCTGAGAAACTTGAGTGATTTTATTATTGCACTGGTCTCTAATCGATAGCTTAGACCTCCCTCTACAGGCATGATAAGTCACGCTTATCATACCTGTAGTATGTTATTATGTCCAACATTTTCGTGTCCCAATTTATTGGATTATTTATTTCAACACTATTTAAGTATCAGCGAAATATGAATCCTCCTCGATTCAACACCCTGTTCCACATAAGAGCGATTTCAAAACTCCACAGTTTCCTCATTTTCAATGTCCTAAAAACTCATTGTGACACTGATTTGAAAACTGGGTAGTTTTTCATTGCTGTCCTACATTTCCCCATCGTGTCCTCAATCCACAGGCCAATTAATTGCTATAAAAACCGTCAAAAATCAGCAGTCTTTGGTTGATCAGCAAACTAGTCGGTGACACGCAGGTTTGATTGCCCCGCGCTCGCTAACCACAACACGCTTGTAAGTTCGAGAATTTTATTAAGATTTTTTACAGTTATCCTGACGAAGTGTTTGTTAACTCAAACCTCCGGGATCCGTTTAAAATCTGATATGGAATCCTCTCGGTTCATGTGCGTACTGAGACGCCGTCCAAAAAGCCTCAAAACGAAATATAGTAATAAATCTCTTCTTGAGTTTTATTTCTGTCTACTAATTATAATTTGTATCGACTTGTAATTTGCGTTTAAATAAAGTGAAGTGAACAAAAGAGTATTTAGTGCGTCAACGTCTTCTTGAGGAAGCACCCCTATCTACCTTTGTCCAAGCTCGCTTCCTGTCAAACCAATATCATAAGTCAACTCTCCAATCATCAGCTGAAGTAGCTGATCAAATCGTTTCTATATTTTACGCCAACACTGTAGTGCGGTAAGTATTATAATAATTCATTTCATCACATTCATTTCATTAACTGAGGTGTGGGTTCTCGTAAGGTAGAACTTTATTTGCGACAATTCCTTATAACAAATTCTTCTAGTATTATATATGTTAGAAGAGAAAAGCCCTGTTAGTCCAAGATACCTCGTTCAACCGTTTGGCCGCTACCAATCCATTAAATTAATTCTTTAAATTAATTCATAAATATCTTCGGATATAACAATATAAAGAAGTTTTTACGGTGTTCAATGTATGAGAAAATTCCTCAGATACCCGACAAAATCTACAAAAATAGTTTGAATTAAAACTTTGAGTAAGACCAAGCATTGTATTCAAACTCAAATTATCACCAATAATTAATGCCAGTTTGAAAAATATTTGTATACTTCTGCTTCAAACATTTATATATATACCATCATTAGCTAACATATTAAATTGGTTAATAACTTCTCTGTACGTTACTTCGGATGAATATTCTCTCTTATCATTAGGATATGAAATTTGAAATAGAAATATGCTTTTTAATTTCTATCTGTATTGCGGTGGGAGCCATGATATTGAAATATATATACCTGACATTTTTTGCATCGTTGCGTGATTACCTAAAGCATTACCACAGTCAAAGTCATCTTCGTATGAAAAAGGAGGAAATACGAGCTTATTTGTGTCGTATTCAATTTTTTTCCCCCATGATTCAGTTTGAATAATATTGAAAACATTTTTATCTAATTTTAATTTTTCCATATAAGTAATAGTTTGGTTTAATCAAATCGGTATTTCAAACAAATTCTTTAGTACTTCTGCTAGACAAATAACATTTCTCGTCTTTTTAACGTTTGTTAGAATATTTGATTTAGACTCTTTCCAATAACCGAAAGTAACTTTTTTTGAATTTATAAAACTATTACATTTCTTTAATTCTGAGGAAAATTTATGTTTAGTATTTAATCGAGAAAAACTTGATTGTGAGTCATTGAATCGCATTGAGATCTTGTTAGCGGTGGATTTATTAATATGAGTCATCACTCAATCTTCCAAAGAATTCATAGACTTACTGTTAATGACATTGTCTAATTCTCGTATAATTTACTCTCATTGTTTATTGCTTATTGTAGTATTACCATAAAATTTAGTAGCTATTTTTAATGCTCTATCAACAAACGATGGGGAATTCATCTCAATTCCAGTGTTATCATTAATAGAATGCAATTCAGTTTCCATTAGCTCTAGATCATTATTAATTATATGTTGTACTTATAGGACAACCATAACTAACGATCTGTTCATTGTGATCAGATTCGCAATAATCCTTGAAAAATTGTAATGGAATCAATTCCGTACATACAGTGCAATGAACATCCATTATTATATAAAAATCGTCCAATACAATGAAATAACCAGTATCTTATGATATCAACAGTAGTATGCTTTTTTATAATATTCACCCAGGATGACACCTCAACAACTGAATTAAAAATTTAAGAATCAGATGCACGTGAAGAAGACATACTTCTATTATTGTCAGCTTTTAAATTCTCTAAATAGGTTATGACCTTGTGAACTCTCTGGTAGTTATTAATTTTGTCACTATGATAATTATAAATATATTGTTCAATAAATACCAAAATTGCATCACACACTTCGGAATATTTTGCGTTCAAAGCGAATATTAATTTCCAGCAGAATCCAACAGCACTTGTAACATCGTTCAATTGGAATTTTTTATCATCGACTATAACGTAAACTGCATCTAACTTTGCCAGAGGTCTAACAGCAACAATCATTGTTTGTGAGGCCAAATTCTTTTCTGTCATTAGATTTCTTTGCTCATTTAAACGTCCTTCATATCAGTCATCGTCTGCAAAAAAAACATACAATGACTGAAAATCAAAAAAAAAAAAATATAGTAAATGAAATATTTATGTTGTCACATACATGCAACCACAATATAAAGGTATCACTTTGTTCTTCTGTTGATGGTTTCCAATTCTTTCTTTTCAAGTTGGTTTAAATAAGTATGGCAGAATTGTCCATGCTAACGTAGTTTTCGATATGTCTTGGTTATTTTCCAATTGCTTCAAAATCTTCTCAACTATTGGGAATGTAGTAGCGATCTTAAGAATCTTGACATGCAAATCTATCCATTTCCGTTCCAAAAATTTAACATCAATTAGTAACTTAAAAAAAAAAAATCGACGAGTAATTGGAGAAGAAGTTTATTAATAATATAATGACAATAGAAAAATAAAATAAAAGCGAATTATAAGGTTTGGTAATTATATCTTCAACAAATTATGATGTATGATTGTAACAAATCATCTATAGCGAGGGGGTAATGACGAGCAACTTCTGAAAGAAACGCTTCGAAACGTTCAGAATATGAAAAGGCGCGTTTAAATAGGAATTCAGCAATATATAAATGGTAGTGACAGCGAATCATCCCGTACGTAGGTATGTTATCATGAAGATCGTGCCATAATCTTTCAATATTCTAGGTGTGAGCTCGTGTTATAAGATCCACGAAATTTACACGGTGGTTGACCGTTAGGTGGAACCAACCGTATTTGCGAAGATTCCGGTAGCCTGGCCAATAGTCCGAAATAATCGTTGTATCAGGAAGAATGTGCTCTTGAATGAGTCTGATGAGAGTACGGTGAGAGCGATTGGGCACGTGCACCATGAAACACTTTTTGGTGACGGTGTCAATCCCTCCAAAAATCCAGTCCCCTCCGAGCAACCGACCACGACCATATTTACGGTAGCCGCCAATCTTGGTCTCATCGATGTGGACGGTGTGATTAGGACCACCGATTCGGTGAGATGTACGTTTTATCCATTTAAGACAGATCTGAGAGAGAGATTAGATTAGATTAGATTAGATGATGGCTTTATTGTTTAAAAAATTAAACAAAATATTTACATGACATATATAAGAAGGGAAAAAAAGCAAAGAATAAAGAGATTAGCCCTAGAGGCATGAAAGGCAAAAGAAAAGATAAATAAAATTACAAAGTAAGTACATTAAAATAATGAAGCAAGCTACATAACCAGAAGAGGGCATAGCTGATTAAGGGACAGCCATGCAACTCTCCTGATCAATGAGCCATGCACGAAAGAAAGTCTTAAATTGAGAGACAGAAGTAGCATGCTTGATGTTATTAGTCAGAGAGTTCCACAATCGGGGAACAGCCACAGAGAAGGACTCCTTGTACGTATCAGTCCTGTAGTTGGGAGAGAGAAAGAGAGAGAGAGAGAGAGAGAGTTAAGATATGATGTCGAAAAATGTTAAAAGTAAGAATAATATAGTGAATAAGTCAAGATAATAGAGTAAAAAGTAATAAAATACTTTGCGGGAACGCGTTATCCATTTGTTTGCAGCTCGATCGTGTATGCCAAGGTCTTCCATGATCTTCTCCTGATGTGGTGGGTGATGGCTCAAGAAGATAAAGATAAGTTGACAAAGTGTAGGGAGCGCCAAACGAGTGCCACTGAACCATGAGCCACATAGAGCAGATAGCCGCTCATTCTACCAAATTCGCCGTGTTTTCTGTCGTCGGTGGCGGATTATTTGAGAAGATGTGCAATATAATTGCAGACATTCGCGTGAAAATTTCATCAATGAACCGCACTTGCGACAAATCAATTCGGAGCGTAACACCGATAAATCAGCCAAAAAGTTTATCAAACTATCGTTATCTTCGAGCAAACGATGAAAATCGCGAAATTTCATGGTGAAAATTTTAAGAAGTTAGTGAAATGAGGTGTTAACACAGTAAATAAATCAGAGCAACTGACGTGAAAAGTGACGAAAGGTGATCGATAGAGTCACAAAATAAGGAATTCCAGGAAGAGTCAACAGTGGGTATGCATGAGAAATGCAGAAAAAATAATAAATCGAAGCGATACAAATGAGTGTTATACGCACTAGTAGAATGTAAACAGTGATCGACTGTGTTTACAAATGTGCGGAATGCCTGACAATGCATGGTAAAGACATGTTAGAAGATATAGAATGAGTATGATGTGTAAAACTGAGAAGTAAAAATCATCCAGTTTTAACACAAAAAAAAAATTGAAAGAGGCGCGAGCGCGCTTTAAAAATTACATCAGCGTGCTCAGAATAGCCCAAAAAATGACATATTCCAAGGTCACCCCTATCCGCGAGTTGTAAGCTGAAAGACATAATTACCAAAAATTTTACCTGTCTTGATAGCCTGTTTTCTTCTCCCTTCCAAAAAAAAAAAAAAATAAATGCGTATATTGGCTGCGCTCTACTCTTTTTTATTTCTATTGACTGTGGTATTCGTCATACAAGTCATCAATAAATTTTTCTGCCTCTCTATCGGTCATTTCTGTTGCTTGTTTGAATTCTTCCCCAAGTGAAGATTTTCTTTTCCTTTCCTGTTGCTGTGATTGCCCTTGATTTAGTCGACTAGTCTCTGGTAGGCATTTCTTTATTCATTTGAGTTCCTCCCTTAATTCTTCCTTTTTCCACTCTTCTATTATTATTCGTGCACTCTCTTTTATTGCATCATGTGGATTTGTTCCTGAGGTTATTATCTGAAAGCCATTTATTTTTTTTTTTATGCTGATATTGTTGTAAAAACGGTATGTATTTTATTTCATAGCTTATTCTGGGCGTTTCTCTGGCTATGTCTATGAAATTTAACCGGGAGATCTCGCATCTACTGATATTATTGCTGCTTCTTTCATTATTGGCTTTCCCTTCTTTCCATAGAAACTCGGTATAGCCACCACCATATCAGTATTTGTTTTTATTCTACAACAAAAGAATACAAAATTTTCTTAATCATCATCATCACTGCTCACTGATGCGTGAACTAATCTATTTCGGTGAACTATTTTAGGTTTGCCATGCTGCATAATTTTTACATTACCGTCTGGTTTCATTTCAATTATTTTATACGGTTCCTCATAAGCTAAATCTAGCTTTCCCATTTTCTTTCCCTTCTGTAGGAATATGTATTCATTTACTTTATACTGAATTTCATTTATTTTTTCGTCATAATATTCCTTTGATTTTTTTTTAGCTCTATTTAAATTTTCCCTTGCTCGTACAGCTAAATTATGCATTCCCATTTTTAAATCAATAAGGTACCCTGTATAAGAGTCTTCTTCCTTATCGTCTTCATAATCATCACTCGAAGGTCATCTAGCTGGTCTACCAAAAACTAACTCAAATGGTTGATGCTGTGTTCCCCCATGAGTTTCTGTATTATAAGAGAATGTAGCTAATTCCAGCCAATCATCCCAATCATCACTTTCTCTATTTATAAATTGTTTAAGATATTCCACAAGTGTATGATGTGATCTCTCTATTGAACCATTTGATTGCGGATGAAACGCTGTTGTTCTATATCGTGTAATTCCAAACATTTTTGCTTATTTCTTTATTACCCTACTAGTTAAATTTGCTTCTTGGTCAGTTAATATAGCTTTAGGTGCCCCATATATACATATTACTCTTTTCATTAAAGCAGAGGCAACATCATCTGACACAGTTCTTTGCAATGGTATTACGATCAATAATTTACTTAATTGATCTTGTACTGTAAGTGAATGAGTACTCCCATTTTTAGACCTTGGCAATGGTCCTACTATATCCATTGCTATTCAATAATACCTGAGGGATATCAGTAATTCCCATTGGTTGTTTACACTTTTTCTGTATTAATTTATGTATTTGACACGATAAACAATTTCCTATGAAACTACGTATGTCGTCTTTCATCTTTTCCCAACAATATCTGAGTCTAATTCTTTTATAGGTTTTTGTGACTCCTTTGTGTCCCCCTATTGACGAAGCTTGCGCCTCCCTCATTATTATTTCTCTCCCCCCTCTAGGGGCATACTTCACCTTTCCTAAACATATACATAGCTTCGTCTTTGTAATGATTAGACTCCCTTCTATTTGTTTGTAAACTTTTGACCAGCTATTACCATTAATCTTTTCTGTTTTAGCTATTGCAAGTGTATGCAGCGTCAATTTTTTAAGTGTTTGATTTAACTCATCTTTCATCCATTTAATTGATCTCTCACCTGTTGCTATAACCAAAGCAACGTGTGTTCGTTTGCCAACTTTCTTTACTATTATTTTTGCTGGTTCATTTTTACCATATTTAGGAAGTAATAATTTCTCTGCTAGCCGTTTTGAGCCTTCATCATACTGCTTTCCCCTTTCATTGATAAAATACAAATGATTGGCTTTGTACATATGTGCAAAGATGTGATCTTTTATTTCAAGTACTGTTCGCTTTTTCCCTGATCGGGTAGCTTTAAGATCTATTTCTTCATCTTCATCTCTTGAGTCGATTTTTTCTCCATTATCACTCCTTTCGTTACTAAGTATTTCTTCTATGTCATTATTTATTTTTCCATTTCTTTCAACATCTGTGTTTTCAGAACTCGACACAGCTTCTGAATTATCACTTGATTCGAGTTGCTGTTCTGCAACAATATTTTTATCAGGAGCATCATCTCCACTAAAACCTCCACTGGATTAATTTTGCTCTTCAGCAACTACTCCCTTTTTCTTGGGAAATTTTAATTCATGCCTTTTCTCTAGGCGAGAATCCTCAGAATCACTTGATTCATGTTGCGCTCTAGCAACAAATTCTTTATCAGGAGCATTATCTCCACTAGAATCTCCATCAGATCCACTTTGCTCTATAGCAAATACTCCCTTTTTCTTAGGAAATTTTAATTTATGTCTTTTCTCTAGGCGAAAATCTTCATCTCTTTTATCATCAAAATCTTCAGATGCACTCGAACTATCAGAGTTAACTTGTGGTGGATTTTCCTTCATTTTCTCCATCTCTTTCGAGAATTTAACTTTTTTATTTTTACTCCGACTTCTCACTCGACTTGACACTGGTTCATCGTTATGAGGTTGAGCTTTACTGCCACTTGCTCGAGATACTTCAGCTGGTACTTTTTCTATCGTTAACTGATTCGTCTCTTTAGATATCGCTTTTGTTCTTTCTGCATCTCTCTTGCTTTGTGAGCGTGTGATGACTAGATCATTACTAACCCGACTTTTCTCTTCCTGACTTTTATCACCATCGGTCGTTATGGCAACATCAGCTTCTTGAGTTTCTTCAGGTGGATTCCGTGACAATGCATCAGCATTAATATTAGTTTTTCCCGCTTTGTGTACTACCTCAAATTGATATTCTTCTAATTTTAATCTCCATCTGGTCGATCAAGATGTTGGGTCTCTTGAAGTCTGCATCCAAACTAGAGGTTTGTGATCTGTAACAATCATAAACTTTCTTCCATACAAGTATGGTCGAAATTGTTGCACTGAATGTAAAATTGCTAAAGCTTCTCTTTCATACGTACTATACTTTCTCTCAGCATCTTAGAGTATTCTAAAGGTATACGCTATAGGTCTATCTTTGAACCTCGACTTGAAATTCCTGCTATCGCTATGCCACAAGCATCAGTTGTAATTATAAATGGTTGAGACATATCTGGATATTGTAATACAGGTGCTATACATAGTTCTCCTTTTAAAACATTGAACGCTTTTTCTTGCTCTTCACCCCATTCAAATTTGACTCTATTTTTGTTGAATTAATCAATGATTTTGACATTTGAGAAAACTTGTAAATGAATCTTCTATAATATCCTGCTAGTCCTAGAAATCGTCGAATATTTCTAACTGTTTTAGGTGTAGGAAATTTTTGTACTGCTTCAACCTTTTGTGGATTTAGTTTTACCCCATCTCCACTCAATATGTGTCCCAAGTAACACATTTCTTTCTTTAATAATTCACACTTTTCAGGTTGTAATTTTAAATTTGCTTCTCTAAGTCTTTCCATCAGCCTTCTCAACTTAACTTGATGTTCATCAAGGGTATTTGCAAACACAATTATGTCATCAACATATACAATGGCTACACTACCGATCAATCCTGTTAGTACTCTATTCATCAGGCTCTGAGGAGTCGCTGTGGCTGTGCATAAGCCAAATGGCATTCTTAAAAATTCATAGTGACCCAAAGCTGTTGAAAATGCAGTGTTGTGTCGATCTTCTTCATGTAATTCAATTTGATGGAAGCCTGAAGCTAAATCAAAAGTTGAAAAATATTGCGATCTTTCTACTTGGTCAAATATATCACTAATCTGCGGTAATGGGAATGCATCACCAATTATCTTCTCATTTAATGCTTTGAAGTCTAGCACCATGCGACAACGTTTATTTTCATCCATATCTGGCTTTTTCGGTACGATCCATAAAGGCGTATTATAAGGTGAATGAGAAGGATGTATTATCTCATTGTCTATTAAATCTTGTACCTGTCTGTTTATTCCATCTTTTAATTCTGGTGGATATCTATATTGTTTGGTGTTAATTGGTACATCATCCGTCGTATGTATTCGGTGTTCCAAGACATGCGTATATCCTAGTTTGTCTCCTGGGAGATGATATCGATCGGCACTCTCCCTTATATGCTGTTTAATAATTTCTAATTCTTCCTCATTTAAGTCCTCTAGCTTCATGATGCATAAAATTCGTTCGACTCTGCCTGATTCGTCTCTTTTGATAACTGCTACATTTGCATAATCAATATCCTTGGGAGGGTCATAGATATCAACTACTGTGACTTTCACGATGAGAACCACCACTTCTAAGTCCTCATTTAGAACATTAAAAATATACATAAACGCTCTTTCGTCGCGTACTGCCACTAAGGCTTCTTCTAAATATACTCCTGGGCATAATTCTACCCGTTGTATATAAGCAAATTTTGTTTGAGCATTGATTACTCTCACGTAAAATCCTTGCTGCGTTCTTGCTGATCCATGAATTGTTTCTGTTTTAAAGAACGGAATACTTCCTCCATTCCATCTTAAACATGCAGCTGAGTACAATATGTCAATGCGATTTTCTTTTAAAAAGTTTGTTTCTAAAATTTAATCTCTTATTATGGAAAAGTCTCTTGGTACTATATGACATTGGATGGGGAATCCTCTGAATTTTGATTGCATTTTCCCTAATGTCATCACGCATTGTCAACTAATCCCCTGCAGTCGTAAAACTTTCTTACGATTTACTAACGTACTGCCTTTTATATTACTTGCTTTAATTAGATTTAATTCACATCCAGTATCGACTATTAGCTCTACTGGTTTTATAAATTCTGGAACTTCAATTTTTATTGCAGGGGATATCCTGTGATGACTTATTTGCACTGTTCCCACAAAGTGTACTCTGTCTCCGCAGGAGTTTCCGCGTTGAGGTGTTGTTGATCGGTAGTCTTCGTCACCTCCTGCACAGGATACACTGAGCGCGCCACCTCCCCTGTCTCTCGCGGAGCGCTGGTCTGCAAGGGGGATTGCTCGTTTCCCTGATTTGCTTCTTTTGGTTTTTTGCTTTCTTCTTTCCTTCTCTTGTAACAATCCCTCGCAAAATTTTACTGTCTTCATATACTTCTCTCTTCGTTCTTGATTAATCTTTTTGTAACATTTATCTGCTGTATGTCCTGTCTTCTGACAGAATTCACATTTTATTGATTCAGCTGTCACTGTATGTACTGCGCTACGCCTTTCTTTATAACCACCCTTTGGTGTTGCCGTCGGCTCACTTTGCAATTCCTTTCTCAGCTTAATTTCTTTCCCTAACTGAATCAAGTCTTGAATTGTATTTACCGAATCTTTATCTTTCGGAGCTTTTAACTCATTCTTTGGTTTTAATCCACTGATTAAACGTTCAACTGCTTCTGCTTGAATTTCTGTCATTGTCGACACTCGAGCTTCCACTATCATCTGGCTAGTATCAGTTGCTTTAATAATTCTTTCACTTAACTCTTTAACTCCATTCGTGTACGATACCATACCTTCATTTTCTTTTTGATGTAGTCTGACTAACTCACCGTGTAACATGTATCGATTTTGTGCTGGCATGTAGATGTCACTGAGATACTTACATAAAGAATCAACACTTTGAATTTCCAACCCTTCTAATTCTCCTCTTGCTTCACCCTGGAGTTTCCCTCTTACTATTTGTACAAAATATTGTTCTGAATTGGGTGGCAACATCTTTTTTGCACTCTTGCATCCATTTAGACATTCTTTGATTGGTATATTATGCCCGTCAAAGTTTGGTATCAGTTCCATGTCATATTTAAAAGACATATAAGGAGCTGTAACTTGAGGTGTACTACTTTCTCGCGCTGTGCTGGACATTCCAGCGCTTCTATCTCCGCTTGTGTCCATTTTGATTTCAGATAAACTGACTGTTCTCAATCGTCTCTTATTTTTTGGACTCTTTTCCCCTTCTGATTTGTCGTCAGTGAAGAAACCTTTCAACTGTTCTTTTAATTTCTTATTTCTTTCTTCCAATTCTTTAATTTTCTTCACTAATAACTCACTTGATTCTTTATTTCTAGTTGCATCGGCTTGTCTAGCTTCATGTACTCGCTGTGCAAATTCTATATTCTGATTTTTTTTTTATGTAGGATTTCATTGAATTTCTCTACCTGCTCCAACTGTTTCTTAACTTCTTCTATTTCTCCTTGTTTTAATTGTTCTTTGGCTTCTAGCAATTCAATTTTTTATCGTTGTTTATTCATAATTTGATCTGATACCTTGCTTTCTTGGTCTCTCAGCCTTCTGTAACTCTGAAATTTTTTTATTTTCTCTTCTAGCTCAGCTCGTACTCTATCAACTGATTCTTCCTGCTTTTTACCTTGTTCTATTTGCTGTTCTTCCAATTTTTCTTGTTCTTTTGCCTTCTTGGCTGTTGAACTTAAATATTCTAACAATGAACAGGACTACATCAAATCGAGCAAGACAAGATTGTGGAATAAATAATAATGAATAAATTACTCACGCTGATTTCTTTGCTGACACCAAATAAATACTTTTATTTTTTGATTATAATGGTTTTCGATTATAGTTTCCAAAGCTGGTTACAAATATGTAAAATTTCGAATATATATATATGTTTTCAGGAGTATGACCAAAGAAAGCTTTTAGGTAGATTGAAATTTCTGATACTCAACGAGTATAGTAACTCGCTATAGATGGTTCAAGACTACGCCCTGTGCAGATTTTGCAATGGTTTTTATAGAAGAAAATTCCTATGGGGAACATGCACGAATCTTCTAGAATCTTCCGACTCGCCAATGGTCGCTAAATTCGCTTTCGCTAAATCGAATTCGCTAAAAAAAAAGAATCGATATAATTTCTGCAAAGAGATTGGCAAGGGCCAGGTCTCCTGTTTTCTGTCTTAATATTGGTTCATGTGTGTTGGTTGCGCACACTCCTAATAGCTTTCTTTACTTTGTCACGTACGACTCAATTATGTCCTTACGCATGTGTGGACCATTATTGATCGTCTTCTTTATTACAAATAATTATTGCTTCACATCACAACAGTTAAATTCTCATCATTAAAACCTCGCAAAAAGAAAATTTCAGATCATAACAGACATACTGACCAATCGGTTTAATTAACAATTTCACGTCATCATCGAACATGTTGAAAAAACTGACTTTATCTATTTTTTCTCCTAATAAATATCAAATATTCAAACGAAAAATTTAATTAGCCAAAATCAATCATGAATTAGTTGTGAAGAATAAAAAGTTAATGATGATTTACAATGAAACATCATACTTATATCTCAAGCGAGAAAAAAGGAATAATTTTTTTTTAATTCCAGTGTTTTTGTTGAACTCTTATATTATGAAAATTTTTATTCTTCATGTAAATCGTTACATACGTACGTTCAAAAATTTCAATATATTCCGATAAATTCCACTTATTCAATTTGTTGCAAATAATTTCATCTGCACTATTACTATTGTCTTCTATTAATGATACATTATTCGTATCTACGTTCTCAGGTACAATATTTTCAATTGCCATAATTTGACGTAGTCTTGCCTCTTTATCCATATTGCTGTATATTTATACATAAAATTATATTATTTTTATTTTTGTAACATCAAAATTACATTAGTTTTTTTTTGTAGTGCAAATACAATATATTGCAATCAAAACTTCATAATCATGTCCTTATGCCAATAAAATAATCGTTTAATACAAAAAATAAATAAATAATAACTTGGTGAATTTTACTATCGGCAGACAATAATTTATGTTTTTTGTGCAGCCTATTTGCAACAATAAATCATGAATAATTACATCAGTAATACTACCAAAGAAAAATGAAAGTTAAATATTGCTGCTATTAAAAAAAAGTTGAATTTAGTACCATTCAGATTCTCAGAAATTCAACATACACAGTAAGAGAGAAACAAAAATAGAATCAAACGCTCAAATGTTATATGGTTCCCCCGCAGATAAACATAGCAGCATAACAAAGGAAGAACAACGTCTTTGAAAATTTCATTCATGATTACCTGTCTAAGCGTGTCTACTTTCGTTTTTTTTTTAGTGACCGATAATAATTGTAATGTTGTATAATTAATAAACTAAAAATAACAATGAAAATCGAAATAAACGCGAATGCATCAA
Source organism: Chelonus formosanus (assembly GCA_028641665.1). Lineage (NCBI taxonomy): Eukaryota > Metazoa > Arthropoda > Insecta > Hymenoptera > Braconidae > Chelonus > Chelonus formosanus. The sequence goes on from CM054002.1 coordinate 9,042,318, forward strand.
TAAAAAATATTTCCGGTACTTCTATTTTATCTACTGCTTGAACTAGTTTTCGATTCTCATTGAGTATTTTTAATGTATTAGCAGACACAAACAATTATCATATTCTACAATTTATTTCAAATATAAATCTATATTGAACGAAAAGGTTATTGCTGAACATAAAAAAATCAAGTTAATGATATGCATTTCTTGGTCATATGTACGTAGCTTTAATACTTATAATAATATTTTTCACTGATGTTGATTTGATGCTTCTCAATTATAACAGTTTGAAGAACTTTGCAAATATAATATTTGTCGTCATAAATGTATAAAGACAGAATCTTTATCCTATAACTTACTGTTCTACAAGATCTGATACCATTAGTACCGCACAGTGATGGATGTTTGCAACGCTTCTGCTTGCACACGATCTTCAAACTCTTTTACCACTACTTTTCCACTGTTATGAATCGAATAACACTAATACAATTAATAACAAATGAGTCTCATTACGGTAATTCTGCGTCACAAAAATGATGTCTAATGGTATTTGTCTTGTGTTACGGCTTACTCATATTAGCACATATAGAGCGTGCTTCACGCTTTTATGATTTAATTCGATTAATGAAATTTAAAATCTCAATAGCCTGGTTTCAGTTGTATTAAATCGATGGCTTTGAAGCCAATTTGCATAAAATTGCATTGTTACAATATGATCGAAAGAAAAAACGAAGTTGACAAAAATACTACTTCAATGCTTATAATCAGAAATTAACAAATGTATCTAACGATAAACAGTTCGCTTAGCTTATATTAAAACTTTTTAACAAACTATTAAAACTATAAAAGATAATTGTGCATGCTAAGCTCTCCGTGTTAAAAATTTTTTCTCGATTGAGAACAATCTCTATGTTAAATAAACAATAAATTTCCATAAAAAAATTAATGTAAACAATTTAATTCGTTAGAAAATGTGACAGAAATAAGATATTATAAAAATTACCTTTAAATGAATTATAAACGTTCATAACTCGATCATTTCAAATGAACAAACGAAGTCGTCAAGAAGGATAACTACTGAACATAGACTTACCTTTATTCAAATACCAATTACTATATAAATCTAGAGGAGCAACACCCTTTAAGGCCCGAGATAGTCATACGTATCCTTTTTTAATTATAATTTGAATAAACCTATACTATTCTATTATTAAAATATCAATCAATTATTCTTATATTAAAGATGAACATCCATCGTATAGGTCAATACAATCTTGTAAAATATTTAATTCCAACACGTTCGGAACATACTTAATTTTGATTATTACTCAAGTAAAACTGTACATTTTCTCATTGAAACATTAGTCAAATTTTTCATTGAACTGTATAAATTGTAGTTTACAAACAAAAATAGTTTACAAATTGCATAATCAGAAACAAATGTAGCCTTTTTAATAACTTTAATTTCTTTTGAACGATCTACTTGTGGTAGGTTCAATATCAATCAATAGTATCTTTTCAACTGCTTAAAATCTAGTTTACAAACTAAAATCTTTTACAATATTGTAGTATTAAAACTAATAAGAGTCTCCAGAAAAGTTTGATTTTTTTTTTAACTATCTACTTGTTATAGATTCTTTGTATAATACACTCCTAGCATCATAAACTATATCATATCACAATAAAATAGTAACGTTTCTTTTAAATATGTGAGGACTGTCTATAATTAGGCATCATTAAACCATTGACACTTGCTATCTAAATCAGGATGGACAACGCCTTTTAGAGATCAAGATCATCAACCGTAGTCTATGTCAATTATAGTTGAACCTAAGCTAGACTATTTTAATGTAACATATTGATTTACTAATATCTCGCAGCAAAATATTTTGACTTCAAATCCTTCGGTTACTTATACCGGTTAATTAGTTAATGATTAAAAAAATTTCCACTATTTCGTTGCATTGTACTTGTCGTAATATATCTGTACGATATTTTCATAGCATTGATTGCGTAAAACGTGAGACAGGACGACGCCTTTCTTTATAACATACCATGAAAAGGTTAATTTTATAAGACGAAAAACTGGTTTCATACGATTTCTTTTTTTTTTTATAATTTGAGAACGTACATACTCTAAACTTTTCTTCAATTTTATCTCGACGGAATGTGTCTTCGGTCTGTGACTGTTTCCAAGTTGTAAATCAATAAACTCTTCCAGTTCATATAAACGGCCAGCGTCTCTCAAATCGATGAATATTAGTGTATTGTTTTGCCATATGAACTGTTTAATTATGTGAAGCAAAGTAGCACGATGAATTTTAGTGATTGACTAGATTGTGGGTATGATAAAGTTCCAGAGAGCATCGTAATGGACATTCCTTAGAATCAGTTTCTCAACTATTGTGTAGTCGAATCGTAGCTGGGCATTCTTCACATTAAAATCTGAAAAATATTGAACGTGAATACATGCATTCACATATGGTATACTTTTAACTACGTATAGCTTACCTGAAATATAAATCTCTGTTAAATTTGGTGAATTAAAGAAAAAAGAGTTGAGTATTTCATTCTGAACTTTTTTAAATCCTTTTATTTTCAATTTCTTTAATGTAGTAAATGGGTTGCCCCAATTCGTCATTGTCGTCCATCCTGACATCACGTATTTGTCTAATGTAATGTCTAAACTACTGATGTTTGTTCTCTACAAGCCTGTTGAAGAACTGTGGATTGTCGATATTTCAACTGTATCATTATTTTTAATGCTGAAATCAGTAATATCACTCTTTCCCAGAAATTCCAAAAGTCTATTATCATGTAACTTTTTACAATCTTTTATTATGAGAGGCTGAATATTGGATAATATTGCCGTCTGTATTGATTCGGTAGTAAAGTTATTGTTGTAAATTACCTTAGATATTCTGATCGTTGTTGCTGTTTTATTCTCTTTTAGAAATAGTAACTCTATATCTCTGTCACAACTCCCAGTGGTGTTACCGATGACGCATGATCTTAAAACTTGACAATTTTGAGCTATTACCGGGATAATTTTCGGAGAAATTGTTATTCCCGAAAGATCTAAATCCTGGAAAGAATTATATGATGGTTTTAAAATGACAGAAACTGCTGCCGCTGGTATATTTATAAGTTTTTCTTTATTCACTAACAGAATTTTTTTAAACAAAGTTCTGTAATCGTTTCGAAGACCAAATGGCTTCACATAAAAATTTAAAGCTTGTCTTGCAGTCGCAAATTGATGCGAGTCTTGCAGTTTTTTAAGATGGTTGAATAATGATATTTCGTCTTAGTCTTGTAATCTATTGACCTGTAAAATTCGAATACATTATCAATGAGAATATGTCTTGAAATGACGAATATTGTGAAATTTGTTCCATACTTTTATCATCGATAAGACTAAATTCATCAATTGTTGAAGGCGATATATCAACTGGAGTAGAACGAAATGCTGTCATACTTGTAATCAGTTGATGAATAGCTGGTGTCACTCTAACATAATATTTAGATGAGCTTGGTCTTTTTTAGATAAAATATGTATTATCCCTTCCGTAGCACTGAATTGTGAGGCTGTCTGCTGAAGAGTTTAAAGTTTTCCATGCATTCTTGTTGCTTATTTGTATAGTATAGTTTGTGGCATCATTGGCTATCATTTTCCTGACTTCATTCTCATGTACATGTTGTGGAAGATTAAACAGCATTAATTTCAAGACATCTTCACCTTTGTCATTTTTTAGAATAGGATAAGGACGTACACTACGTTGAAGTAGTGATTGTCCAACAAACTCTCCATCATCACGGTATCCTTCTGGTAGAATTCTCACTAAACTCAGCTTTCGTTCACTAGCTGGATCTTTTTCATGTTGTTTTTGCTGATCACGCTGGATGCATTCTTGAAGACGTTGTTCTAATTCTTCCATAGCTCAATCAGTAGACTTAACACTTTTACTAATTAGGTTATGATATTAATGAATGAAATGAACACACTCTAAAGATCGCAAAACATCGGCTTTCTAGATAAACCAAACACAGAACAGCCTCCTCAACTAGCACTAGAATTTGCTGATTGATTGAATTGATGGAGTGAGATCAAGTGTAAATAGCAACATTGACCTGTAAGTTGCTTTGATTATGAAAAGAAGTTCTTGTACTATCTGATAAGTAGTTGTTATAACTACTTGAAAGAAATATAATGCTTCCGATTATTACAATTATTTAAATATTATTGATATAACTAATAATGAATAATCACTTCAACTAACTCTCCGAGCGGCTGATTGACTACTTTGATGGAGTTAGATCAATTGTGTAAATTATAATTATTATTCTTTAGGTCCCGCACCTATAAAAAAATAGTTGCCCTGAATACTTCCATGGAGTCGAATGCTGATAGTTGTTCGAATTTTTTCGAATCAGTTCATCCAACTTCTTTTTTGTGTTTTACCATACTACTCTGTCACAAGGTTGACGTAATTATATTTCTCTCAACTGTCATGGATAGTTACTCCAACCAGTTTTCTAGTTGCAGCAACTACGTTTCAGTTACCGTTACTACAAATAGTAGTTACCGCAACTAGTTTTTCTTTTTTGAAAAAAGTAGTTGGCCTAACTATCTCCATAAATTCCATGATCTCCATAAATGAGAGAGTGGAACGGTGGCTGAGCACCAACCGGGCGCATCTCCAGGTGGCGGATAGGAGCATTGTCCGGATAGTGCCAAGTGGAAGCCTCGGGGGCCGCGAGGTGTACCGAGTGCGAACACGAGGGAAGCCGTTGGCAAGTGCAGCTTGGGTGTGTACGCACTTTAAGAGGCACCATGGACCAACTCCCCAAGTCAAGGTGTAAACCATCGTGCTGAAGACTGAATGGCACTGGGATACTGTGTCGCAAACGATGCCCTTGGGGTACCAGGTGACCCCCCATTGTAGCTTGCGTTACCTGTGCAAAAGGCTCTGCACAGGTGGATCTGTACTTCCTCATTTCTCGTAGGACTCGAATAGATGAACTTGAAACCATTCGTAATAGTGGGGGTCCTGTCTCTTCTTATGAGGAAACAGGACTTGGAGAAGTCGAGGCGGGACGGACCGACAGGGGCGGCGAAGCGCAAGCTGAGCTGCCTAGTCAGGGACGACCTGTTACCGGCGGGGTGAATCAGGAGAAGGAATCCGATAAACCTGATTTACCTACACGCCCAGAGAAGCGCCGATTTTGTGTGGCAGAGAAGAGAAGGAGGCGGAAGGCCAAGCTGTAGGACCTGGAGGAATCTAGGGCTGACGCGGCCGGAGCTGAGGCTGAGCCAACGCTGAGGAAACCGGGAACCCCTACGGTTACCGGTGGAATCTCCGGAGGCAAGGCAACTACAAGTGGAACCGGGACGACCCCTAGGGTTGATACTAGGGCCGCTAGCTCCAATAAGTCGGGGAACTCTACCGGCGCCAAGAGTAATACCAAAAAGCAAAGGTCAGAGGATTACATTTCCCTCCCTTACTGGGGTGTGATGCACATCGCTCATTCCTAAGGGGCCTGTATGGTACGTGGATGGGACGAAGATCGAAGGGGGAGAAGCTGGTGCTAGGATATGGTGCAATGAACCAGGGGTAAAAGAATCTTACACCCTGGGCCAGGATGTGTCAATATTTTAAGCGGAAGTGTACGCAATCCCGATGTGTGCAACGCATATTGTCGGAAGGAAATGACACGGGCAGCATACCTACATTTGCAGTGACAGCTATGCTGCCTTAATGTCCTTTTTGCGGGTGGCCACTTGTTCAAAACTCGTGGAAAATGGCAGGAAGGCACTACAGCAAGCGGCATGCCGCAACAAAGTGAAGCTGCTATGGGTACCGAGTCACTGCGGTATATGCGGCAACACCGAAGCTGATAGGCTGGCCCGTATAGGTGCTAGCGGGGGAGGTGACGAGGGCCCAGTGGGAATAAATGCTTCTGGGGAACTTGTGAAGACGCTGGGGGACAAGTGGATGCACAAGAAGTTCACTAGTTACTGGGCTGAGGTCACAGGAATGGGATACACTAGGCCGTTTGTCAGAGGACTCACTGCTGAGATCAGCAGGGACCTGATCGAACTAGACAAAGGAAGGCTGAGGGTAGCCGTGGGCACCATCACAGGGCACTGGCTTAGCCGACGTTACATGAAAGTGCTGGGACACGTGAAGATATCCACGTGCCGGTGGTGTGAAGAGGACGAAGACACCCCTTTTTACATAATAAGAGAGTATTCGGGGCCAAGGGAACCAAAGCAGCGCCTGCTTGGGAACCTGGGAACCAACAGACACATACTCGCCGATGTCGGGACGTCTAAACTTCTGCAATTTTGCTACGAAGCGGGGCTGAACCGACTTATGACTGCTTGACGACTGCCTTTGCCGTTCTACGGACCCAGCACAATGGCCTAAAGCTCAGCGCTGGGGAGGTCGGACGAACGGTTAAAATAATAAATAAATTATCATGTGTGATTTCTATAATATATACGAAATTTTTTTTTGGATAATTATTCATAGTCATTGTAGTAGTAGAATAAAATGCTTCTTGATTGAAGACTTAATTATCGATGTAAATGTTGTCTTATTTTTGTTTCTAGGCAAAAATAAATACAATATTTGTCATAGTCACCAGTTGTTTATCTTTTAGACCTGATGCAGCTGAAAGAATAATATAGAGTGAGTTTGATTTGAGCTTTGTCACAGAAAATAACATATTTTTATGATCTATAGATGTGTCAAAATTTTTTAAAATTTTTCGAAATACTTCCAGAACTTTAATTTTTACTGCTTGTACTTATTTTAACGTCTGTAAATATTGATTTTTTTGAATGTGTGACGCCCCCTCAATGTTATTAAATTACTCTTAACAGCATCTCGAACAATTTAAATTCTAGAAACACCTACTGATGAAGCTGAAATACAATTAAAAAATAATTTTAAACAAATATTAAAAAATTCAATGGATGAGTACAATGGTGTAGAAATGATGGAGGAGGAGTCGTTATATTTTTAAGAACTATAAAAGGATTGGGAACTAGACATTGTAGAATATAAAGAATATGCATCTGCAATCAACTAACCAAAAACACCTGCAGATGCATGTACTGCTAATGAAGAGGACTCGAGTCATGACTATAAGTTGTGAGCAGTTGAGTTTTGGGGGAGTGGGATAAAAAATAATTTGAATATAAATACTGTTAAGGATAGATTCAGAAAAATACAATCTGTTCGACAATTAAAATGCTGGGCACATAAATAAACTCAAGGTGAAACATATAGAGAAAAAATATCTTAACTCAGCGAATATACTTCAAAAAATTTCTAATCTACCGTCGATCCTGGTATGATAATCTATGATTCTGATTTGAGGAAATGGGCGCTGTTAGCGGACAAAAATTTAGGACTCGATGATTTTCGCTTTCAAGCATCTCAAACGTGGTCACTATCGTTTAAAAGAGTTCTTCGTATTGTTTCTCGTAGAATCAATAATTTCGTATCATCAAAAACAATTTAAGATCGTAAAATTCTGAAACAAACATCAAAAGCATTTGTTGACAATGTAAAGTTGAAGATTCAAACATATAGTCTAAACAATAGATACAATTCTGATCAAAGTGGGTCCACGTTAGGAGTGCGTTCAGAGAAAACATTAGTTCCAGAACGCGCCGAAAAACCCGAGTATACCGTTTAATTAGTTTCCTCGATAACTTATAGTTATACTATACAACCAACTATACCAGCTGATGAAAAACTCCTGACTCCTCTTCTCCTCGTATGTCAGATATAAAAGTATGGTCGCTTTAAAAATCAGGCCTAAAAAATGAGCCAAGCCGTGAAGAATTCATTTAGAAAAACTGGCAGCGTCGTATTTTAAAAATTAATAAAGTGAACTTTTTTCTCCTTAACTGGGATTTCTTAATCCTATTAGAATTTGTTTGATGGACTATAATTGTTCTTCACATTTTTAGAAATTTTTAAATATGAAAAATCGTTCCATGGCCTCAATCTTTTTGAATTTTTGTACTCCTTATAATGTTCTCTATTTGAACAAAATTTCTGTACATAATGCTTAAATATTGTATCAAGTATTACGGAAATTGTTTTTTACGAACTACTTTTTTAAATTAAGTAGATTTCAAATATTTTTGCGACTTCAGATTGTTCTAATTAGTCATTTGAAAAAACAAATTTTTATTATTTACAGAGTCATTTGGGATGTAGACATGGCGCGATGTTCCACTGACATCCGAAGATAGCTGTTTTAGGTGTATTTAAATTTGATCGATAGGCGAGCCATAAGAGATGTATGCAATTTTTTTAATTATATGTCGACTCGATAACCTGAGTTATTTTTATAGATTTTTGGCCGTAGACTTTGAATCCGTCGGTTATTTTCATCTAGCACCGCCGGTTCAAAAGTTATAAACAATTGAATATTTAAACTCGTTTTACAGCTGAACTATGATACATAAAAAAAAATTTTTTTTATAAAAAATATTCGTTGTTCAAATAGGAACAAATTTTATTTAAACTATTTTTCTGTAATTTTGATAATTGAAAAGTTATAAGTAACAGAAATATTTATATTGAATCCAATATCCGGCGCCATATTTGTCTACATTTTTTTGGGTCATAGGCGCGTGGGACATATGGTCAATCCTCTACCGACAACATTAGGACCTTCGGGTCTTTATTTTTGCTTCTATATGCTATACTTTTTTCTAAACTTTTTTTTTGCATAAAAGAATTAATTAATTTTTTTGCGAGTTCCTTTAAACATTGAATTGTAGGTAAACCTGTCTCAACTTACTTCATTATTATACTAATGAAATAAAGATAAAATGATAATAATTCCATCATTTTTTTTCATTATTATTTACATTTTCAGCATACATTGCTTTAATCATACACCGTTAATCTTTTTAAATTCCATATTTTATTATTTTGGATTTATTAATACTACATTTCGGCATGTGTTTGTTACTCTGCGCTTACAAAAATTACAACATGGGATTTGAGCTGCTTTACAGTAACAATTTACTGTATTACATGATTCACAATTGCAGTTAGGCACTAACTCATGGATTGGTGGGAATAAATTCGTACTCTCCTTTGGTATTACTATTTTATCAATTTCTTCGTATCCGAATGCTAAAGGATCGAGATGGTACTTAACATTAAATATATTAATTTGTTTGTACGTGATGTAAAATGCCCTGCGAATGTGATATTGAACTGATGTTGAAGTTGGCGGTAACTCAGCGACTGCGAATTTTGCGGTGTGATGGTACTGCTGATATCTCAGTTGATCAAACGTTTGTATGGTATTTCCTTTTTTGAGTACCTGGACTAAATACGATTCTGCTAGAGCAAGGGCATTATCAATTCGATTTAAATCTGCAAATAAAAGCATTCAATATCATGCTAAAATTTCTAACGTTACTGTTATTTTCTACAACTCAATATAATTTAATATGTTTTCTGAAATAGTACCTGTTGCAAATATCTTCAAATAAGGTACTGAATCTTGTCTCAAGGCACTATGTTTAGTACCTATTTCGCTAGTAAAATTAGAACCTGTTAAATTATGCGCTGCTGGAAAAATTTTACATAGCCTTTCATTAAAGTTGCTCGATATCAAGTGGATAGGAAGCATTTTTTTCGTTCTCCCTGTGGAATATTCAACCCATAATTACCAAATCGAGTATAATTTCCCCTATTAATAAGATGTCAATGCTATAAAATGATTGTATTTTAAATAAATATCAAGGAAAAACTTACCTTTAGTCTTTTCTTACTATAAAATGTACTCCAGTAATATATCAACAGAAGAATGTGGTCAGCATCGTCTTCTACTACAGATATTGTTTTATGATTGTCTTCGATTGCCTCATTTATGTGAACAATTATTCGTTCATATTTGTCTCCCTTGATTAGTACATCAATTAGATCATTACTAATTACAACTGTGACATTGTGCCACAGTTTATGATGATTACGTCGTATAAAATCACATAAATACGATTGTAATAGAAAGCAATTTGAGATGCTAGACCCGAAACTTTCTCCTACTTTCGCCAAGTGAATAGCATCTTCGATTTTATTGATTCAAATCGCATCATCACTAAAAGATGAAAAAAACATTTATATACTGATGTGCGAAATTTATATTTAACTTTTATTTTTCTTATTTAAAAGCAATAAACTTACCTGAAGTCCTGACAAGCTGATTGCGGAAATTTTATCGATAAGGATTGAACAACAAAGTCAATTCTCTGCACATTTGGAGTAATATATGTAATATATATATAGATCGATAGAGAATTTAATTTTCTATCGATTAAGCTATACTTTTTTTTAACCTTTTTTTTGCATAAAAGAATTAATTAATTTTTCTGCGAGTTCCTTTAAACATTAAATTGTAGGTAAACCTGTCATAACTTAATAGATCAATATACGGACTTTTCTTATTGGAGGAATCATTAAGACGACTGCAATTACAATCTTTCTTCTATAAAAATTTCCCAGAAAACTATGAAGATGATTATATAAATCGCAACCAGTTTCAAATACTTTATTAATGAACGAACTATATTCTGATGAATATATTTCCTGTGTTGTAATGTTAAGTAGCGTTGTTGTACTCATGTCGGTAAACGGATTTGTATGGGCTTCTATAAAATCAATTATTTTATTGACGGAATCTTTGGTTTCTATTGTTATTGATGTAGAATTATCGGGATGAGTCTTCAATTCATTGTTGTCATCTCGTACCCTCGAAAAGGGTAAGTTGGTCAGTTTTACCGTAATCCCCCCCTCATAAAAATGAGTATAAACATCAGGGTGTGTTTTTTTAATTGTAGAATATCCTGCATATATATGGCTCCCCACCTTGCATAATTTGTACAATTCATCACGTGAAATATTGGCAAGATTTTTTCTCCAGTTGACGTGTACAATGTCCAATCACCTGTTCTGCCCGCGTATAATAAATCTTCAAGTAATTGTATCATTACCAAGATGTTGTTCCAATATTTAAATAATGCGGATTTTTCGCATTGATTCGTGATTAATTCTTTCAAATGTTGATGTAATCTTGTCGATTTATCTTGTAAATGTTCATAAATCAATTTCCCACTTTTTACATCTGGAATCATAGTTTCTTTAAAACGTTTATATGTCACCAAATCATCTTCATAGTTTTCCGGGAAATTTTTATAGAAGAAAGCTTGTAATTGCAGTCGTCTTAATGATTCCTCCAATGAGAAAAGTCCGTATATTAATCTATTAAGTTAAGACAGGTTTACCTACAATTTAATGTTTAAAGGAACTCGCAAAAAAATTAATTAATTCTTTTATGCAAAAAAAAGGTTAAAAAAAAGTATAGCTCAATCGATAGAAAATTAAATTCTCTATCGATCTATATATATATATATATATATATATATGTCAAAGATTGATTTTTTTTGTAGAAATTTATGTTTTCTACAAGCTGTAGGACTTAGAAAAATTTTGCCACTCGTCAGAGAAGCGAAAATAAAGACCCGAAGGTCCTAATGTTGTAGGTAGAAGATTGACCATATGTCCCACGCGCCTATGACCCGAAAAAATGTAGACAAATATGGCACCGGACGTTGGATTCAATATAAATATTTCTATTGCTTATAAGTAGAATGCAGCCACTTTGGTGGACCCCACTCCTATCCCCACCACAGAGTGGGGATGAATTCGTGTCAGCCGGAGCGGTTTCACAAAGAGTGGGGATAGCCGCGTAGCGTTGCAAATCGATTGCTAAATTATACAAAAAATATACATCATGATAATGTGAAGAAATGGCTAGAAAATCAAGATGCTTGCACGTTACACTGTGCAACAAGGCGTCGATTCTTAAGACGCACATATAATGTTTCACATATTGACGATGTATGGGAGGCAGATTTAGTTGATCTACGTGATATTGCTACTTATAATGATAACATTGAATATTTATTAATTGTTATCGATGTTTTAAGTAATTTTGTATGGGTTGATCCATTGAATAATAAAACAAGTATAACTGTCGCTCGAGCAATGGAGCGTATTTTCAGGCGTAGTAACAAAAGATTACCACACATACTACAAACAGATCGCGGTAGAGAATTTTTAGGCTCTGATACTCAAAAAGTTTTGAATAAAAGAAATTATTTTCAGAACTGTAAGAAATCCGGATGTTAAAGCGGTTGTTGTTGAACGATTTAATTGTCCTTTGAAAGAACGAAAGTAGCGTTATTCCACATACTCGCATACAAAACGATACATTGACGTTTTACAAAAAATTGTCGCTGCTTACAATGATACTAAGCATAGTGCGACAAAACTCATGCCTGTTGAAATCGATTTCAACAATGAATTAACAGCTTTCTTGAACATGAAGCATAGATATGAGAACAATTAACGCTTCAAGAAAGCTTTAAAAAAGCCTAAATATAGTGTTGTTCATCTCGTTCGCGTCAGTAAAGCAAAAGCAGCTTTCACGAAAGGATATACAAGCGGTTGGAGTGAAGAAATTTTGAAAATTATTCGAATATCAACGATCCACTTGCCACCCGTTTACATACTTCAAGATCTTAATCATCAATATATCAACGGTATTTTTTAGGCCGAAGAACTATCAAAAGTTGGTCGAGAATCGAAACAGCAAAAATAAAAATGGCTTCACAAAAAGACGAGTTCCACATAATATTGCCCAGTAATAGTAGCATACTTTATGTTCCTGATAACACGACAACACACTTCCTTACACAGTTATCTCAACCGCTGAAATTAACTGGCGAGTGGGGTGTGTCTCTAGAAGAAATAAGCATTCCAATGAATTTTTTGAATTTACCCGTAAAACATGCTACTGTATTATTCACACTCATACATAATGCTGATCTTTTAGATTTTTTTGAAGTAAACGTTCTTGTTATTTATAATTTCGAAAATGCTGAAAATTATGCCACCTGTTTGCCCCCGGGAGTATATTAAAGACTTGGTCATCTGATCGCTGAGTTATATAAGCGCGCTATTATCAGCGATCATATGAAATGGAAGCTGAATTCAGGTGGATATATGGAAGCTACAATGGTTTGCGAGGACAGCTGTAACGGGGCTCACTGAGTCTAATTATCGCCATATCTCTAACAGATTCTTGGATTTCCAGCTAAAGATAAACCATCGTTATTATCGCTTCTAAAAAGTACACGTCCAGCGAATACATACGCGTCTATACCGTGTAGCTTATTTGTTCACACAGATGTTTGTGAAAATTATGTAACAGGCGATGTACAGACGCCATTATTACGCATTGTGCCCCTTGACATGCATAATTATACATATGGTTCAATGCGTATAAAATCGTTTTCAACAATGCGCTACATTCCTCTTTTAAAGTCAGATATTCGTACAATAGAAATAGATATAAGAGATGAATTTGGTCAAGCTATACCATTTGTACACGGTACGCTGACTGTAACGTTACATTTTGAAAAATGAAGATAAACATGTATCAAGAAGTTGCCTGTGATATTCCACAAGCCGGCTTTGGCCGTGGTGGATACAGTGGTATTAGTCAAATTTACATTGGAACACCCAATCAGCGGGGTCATGGTATCGGCAGTTTTTTAGGGGGTTCATTTAGGTCTGTACTGCCTTTTCTGAAAAGTAGTGCAAAAATTATAGGTAAAGAAGCTTTGAAATCAGGTTTGAGTATTGCTGATGATGTCCTTAATAATGGCCTATCATTCAAAGAATCTGCTCGAGCACGTTTACGGAAGTCTGGACGAAATTTAAAACGAAAAGCCACTGAAAAAATTGATATCTTTATGAGCGGTTCGGGTTATATACCACTAGGTTTAGCACCAAATTAACAGTTGCTCCATAACAGCTGCTTAGAAAGCATCCTTTTTCGAAAGAGAAGAAAACGCTTTGTTAAAAAAGTTAATAAATCAAAAAACCAGGTCCGTAAAGGAAAAAAAAAGACGCGTAAAGCCCCTGAGATCAAAAAAAGGAGGGTAAAGAAAACAAAAAAGATCAAGAAACAAGCTTGCAAGAAATCACGACCTGCAGCAGATATATTTAAAAAATCATAATGGCTTTTCTTCACGTTCATTCTTGTGAGTGTGCAAAACCAGAGCTAGAATTATTTTCTGTTCCACTGACACGAACAATAATTGAGGGCTCTCAATGTGTATTTTATAAACCAATTTCATCATCAACAGATAATTCACCTATCGCATTTGTTGTACAAGGTCAAGGAGATGAATACATTGCGCATACTATGTTAAATTTAAAAGTCAAAATTACATCTCGTGAATCATTACAATTCGATAGTGATCCAAAAACATCATCAGATATTAATGTTGGACCTACAAATAATTTTATGCATTTTCTGTTCAATCAAATTGATGTCTATTCCAATCAACAATGTGTATCGCCCCTTAAGAATATGCGTATAGAGCATACATCGAAAGACTTTTAAATTATGGTCGTAAAGCAAAACATTCTCATCTGAGTACTGTTGGATGGTCTTAAGACACACCTGGTAAAATGGATAGTCTTACAGATGAAAATCAAGGCTTGAAAAAACGGCGTCGATATTTATCATATGGAAAAACCTTAGATTTACTTGGCCATCTACATTGTGATGTATCCAATGAGGAGCGTTTTTTGATAAACGGTGTTGAAACACGGCTACGTTTAACGAAATCTCGAGATTCATTTTGTTTAATGAATGCTTCAGCTATTGAATGCAGAGTTGAAATAATTGAAGCCTCTCTGATAATGAGGCGCGTGAAGATATCTCCGAGTACTTTACTTTCACATGCTCGAGTTCTTGAAAAAACTGCCGTCAAATATCCTTTAACACGTGTGGAAGTTAAGGCTGTTTCCATACATGGCGGTGTTCATGGCGAAACTATTGACAACGTTATTTTGGGGCAATTACCACGTCGAATAATCATAGGTTTTGTTGATAACAAAGCTTTTAACGGTGATCCAAAATTGAATCCTTTTAATTTTCATCATTATAAAATTAATTATCTGTCATTATATGTTGATGGCCGTCAAATTCCTTCAAAACCTCTCAAACCAAATTTTACTAAAAATTCTCTGTATGTTGATTGTTATCACACGCTGTTCTCAGGAACAGGCATACATTTTCTTAATGAAGGAAACGGCATAAATCGTATTGACTATCCAAATGGCTACTGCTTATTTGCTTTTGATTTGACACCTGATCTTTCTGCAAATAGCAACACACACTGGAATTTGATTAGGCATGGCAGTGTACGTCTAGAAGTACGCTTTGATAACGCCTTAGCTTCAACTATAAATTGTATTATTTATGCCGTATATGAAAATATACTTGAAATTGATTCATCTCGGCAAATTATCGTGGATTTTGCTGGCTAAGTATATTTTTAATAACGTAAGGCTATATTGTTCGACAAAGAGCTCAGTATCGAGCTAACCGTCTAACGTGTAACACTTTTTAAGTAGTAGGCATCATTTTTACTTAAGATGAAGTTTGTATGTATTTGATATACAAGAGTTTTTCAATAACGACGCTGATTTTCTACCAAAAGGAATCGCCCTGCTTGCTTTAGAAGCTAATATCATTGGCCATCGAATAATTGCTCCTGAATTTTCTTATTCATTATTATCGGAATCACAACAACACGCAAATATCTTATTGACATCACAACATTGTATACCATGGTACGATAGCTCATCATCAATCAAGGCTGTATACAACAATTTACGGGCTATTACACACAATGCTGAGCAGATTTTTACACGTGGTTTTATGCAAAAAGGCTTATGAGAAACGGTTCCGTGTAAAAAAATTATAAATATCGATGACATGTTTGATAAACTGCCATTAACTGTCCCGTCAACCGTGAAGATCGTTTGTTTATATCACTCTGCTCTGAGGACCGTGTTTACAGGCCACTATTCAATGTCAGCTGCTCATTATTACCATAGTTGGCTACAAAATAGTTCATCAATGTACATTAAATCTACGGCCGCGCTAACAGCCAAGCAAAATTTAAATTGTGACGATAACAACTGTGAAGCATGTAATAAATACGCTGCAATTCATAGAAGCTCTTCAGTACATCCCGGCTCATACAATAGGCGTATATCCAGCAGACAAGATTCTGAAGGTGTGGACGAAACCGACACCATTTGTAGTTAATACAGATGGCCACAAACAACCAGGGCAACATTGGGTTGCCATGTACGTCAATCGAGATGACATCGGCTGCTACTTCGACAGCTATGGAATGCCACCAATTATTCCAGAACACCTTAGGAGACATAGAGACAATTGCGGATACTTCCGCTACTCCGTCAAACATCTACAACATGAAAATTCTCAAGTGTGCGGCCAATATTGTATCATGTTTTTGCATGCTATGTCTATTAATTATTCACTTAGTGACTTTTTATCTTGCTTCAGTAGAAAACATTCCGAAAACGATGGAATTGTAGCTAAATATTACAAGATCTTTATGAAAAAGAAACGTCTGAAATATAATAAAAATACATTTATGGGTGAAGGGCTTAAATTTAATCAAATATGCTTGAGTAAAGAGAAAATTGTATTTAATTAGATATAATAACCTGATAGAGCCATATTAAACTATTTTGTTTGTCAATTTTCAACCACCTTATGTCATTTATAATTAAAAATGTTTAATTACGTTTGCATGGGGAAAATAATTTGCTACGAGCACGTGTATATGTGTCGGCCATTACGCCGCGTTGCTAAGCAACTGCGTTAATCATTGGCATGTGATACACGTGGCTCGTAGCATCAAACGTATACCTGTCTTTTTCCTATGCATTTATTAGCCGAGGTGTTGTTGTGTTCTCACTCGCACAATTTACTGCTTAAGCGCCACGCCTGTAACTGCAAAGATGTTGGAGCATACATATCTGCGGGTAGCGGCCGTAAATACGGTAACGCGTTCGGGCTCAGCTTCCTTCAGTCTCATTTTCCCGTGTAGCGAGCGACAGCAGCAGCCCCCCCCCCATGCGTAGGCCCTGGCTGAGCAAGACTGAACGCTCGAAACGGCGCTCGGCCAGCATGAATCGGACTTAGTCCCACGACGCGCCAGCCCCACCACTCTTACTCTCGAGCGTGGTAACACCGTATTTGCTTGCTGTTTACCAGCCGACAGCCATACTACTGCAGTCAACCGCTAGATGGCTCGTCAAGGCCTTTTAGCCGAGCCACGTCAAGTGCGAAGTTGCACGCATGGGTTAATGATAAATAATTTTTAAAAATTTTGTAACTTGAAACGAATCACATAATTATCATTAAATAGTAATTAAAATATATACATATATTAATTATCAAATAATAATTACAAAAGTTTTAATTCCTTACCCCCACCCGCGCCCTTGCCGCCCCACGCAACGCTATGCGGTTACCCCCACTCTTTGTAAAACCGCTCCGGCTGACACAAATTCATCCCCACTTTGCAGCGGGGATAGGAGTGGGGTCCGCCAAAGTGGCAGCATTCTACTCTTATATCTTTTTAATTATTGAAATTACAGAAAAATAGTTTTTTTAAAAGTTGTTCCTTTTTGAACAACAAAAATTTTTTATAAAAAAAATTTTTTCCTATGTATTATAGTTTAGCTGTAAAACGAGTTTAAATATTTAATTGTTTATAACTTTTGAACCGGTGGTGCTAGATAAAAATAACTGACGGATTTAGATTCTATGGCCAAAAATATATAGAAATAACTCAAGTTATCGAGTCGACATATAATTAAAAAAATTGCATACAACTCTTATGGCTGGCTTATGGATCAATTATGGTTGTGATTTTATTTATTTCTAGTTTATATTCATAACTTCGTCTACATTAGTGTTTAGTACTTGCTACATATAACATCCCAAGCAACTGAAAAAATAGCTACTTGTTTACATGTATTGCAAGAAATCATCTCTAATTGAAACGCTTATCTATAAGCTATAATGCTTCTAACTATATCAATGAATTATTTCCACTTAGTGTATTTATGTTTTGTGCCATTTTATCTTTCAGTTATTTAGAATATATCATTGTTTCTATTAAACCACATGACCGTACCTGAGTAGCTAGATCCTCGAAAGACAAACAGCAGACTAAGAGGTTAGTGGGTTGGAAGTGCCCATTTTGTCGAATCCCTTAATGATTTTTAAGAAGAAGTGATTTTTTACACAACGGCGGCAAGATACTACCAACCCCACTTTAGAGCAAATTATGTTGTAGCTGAGATCGGTTGCACCGTTGATAATGCTAGGTGTTTGACATGAATAAAACGAATTTAGAACTTCAGAGACATCAAGTTTATAATAATATATTTATTCATTATCCTTTTTACTATGAATCTACGGATTGAAAACTTTAGTTGGACTTAACGCTACATATAGTTATAAAAAAACAAATTATTATAATTTAAATGTTTAGATTATATTAATGTAAAAGATTGGATTGAAATAATAAAATCAACGGTAAAAAAAATTCATGAGAGGGTGAAATATGGTAAGAAGACGATCTGTTGAAGAGTAATGTGCGAGCGAAGAGTTTTTGTGTATGGGTAGCGTATGAGCAACCAGCAACTAGTGCGAGGCAACCAGGAGAAAAAATGTGTGGGCAGCGAAAAATTAGAAAAGAAGAAAATGCGTAGGCAGCAGCACGGAGTTGAAGAAGAATAACCCAAGAAGAACAAAAGGAGAAGCAAAGAAGCTAGTATAAACTGCGTACGAAAATCAAACCAAGGTGTAGTCTGACTTCAACAACCAATCCTTGCTGGTCAAGATTCTGCTCAGACTCTCTCGACTTTCTTGCTAAGAACTTAGATTGTACTTCTGTATGTCGAGTGAAATTAGTAAAAAACAGTAGCTATTGTACTTGTAAAAATTCTCGTCATTTGTAACCAAATATTCAATATATTGATCTGAATAAATAAATAACTATTGGGTATCAGCTTTCACCTATCTGCTTGTTCTTTAGACCTATCTGTTGCGTGGTAATATTGTATCTTGAGTAGCTAGAAAAATCGATATCCTGACATATCTCTTAAATATATTTGTATTACACCTAATCTATCTCGAAATCACGACCAAATAAAAGCGAGGTCTCCGCTTCCAAGTAAGTGGGAGAAGTTCTTTCCCTTATCGTAAACTATGAGACTGCTGGCCAGTTACGGGGCGTAACACAAATTATCATCACTCAGGTAATTACTTCAAAAATAAAAGCATATTGATACATACAATCGGTACATTACAATGTGATGGAATATCTATCTCTTTCTGTTTTCCAGATTTACGAGAAATCTCTCTTTTCATTGTCTATAGCGAATTGAATTGTCATGAATAGAAAAAGATTGTTTCTATTTATGTTACGTAATTAGAAACTCGTTTCCAGCAAAAAAAAAAAAATTTATCGTTTGAAGTACCTAAATACATCACATAAATCCCGTATTCAATTTTTTCTGACGAATTAAATTGGTATAGCATATTTACATGAACAAAAAGTAGCCTATAACTCTCTCGACAACCTCTTCTTTATGACAGCCAAATTTGTCCACAATTACATTGTTACCTGAGATCAATGAAATTTATTTTATTGCTACGTTTCTATTTTAATCTTTCTAATTTCCCATATTTTGAGTCGATGCTTTAGTATCACCTATTGGCAAAATGAAACACAGGACGTAACAAAACTCAATGTGGAGGAAGATCATTCCAGCGGTAAGTAATTGTTCATCGGTCATAAACCAGATGTCAATAGAAACGAGTTTACTATCTGTATACCACAAAAAAAAATTAATAAGTCATCTGCTATCTTCAAAAATGTGGAAGAGATAATTGAAGAATTTAATTTATTAATAACAATGAAATATTGTAAATTTAACAAATCCTACACATGTTCATTATTGTTATCAATCTAAGGAGGATTAAATCTTCGATTTTATATTATTAACAAACGCTTCTGATGTTCGTTTTAATATTTTACGATCTTCAACCGTTTTTGATGATATGAATTTATTAATTTCACGAGAAACAATACGATGAGCTCTTTTGAATGACAGTGTCTACATTAAAGATGCTTGAAAACGGAGATTATCAAATCGTAAATTCATTAAAGCTCATAACGCGTATTTTTTTATATTGTATTCATGCAGTATCATTCCAGCATTGACGGCAAACTTAAGATATTTCAACGTTTATTTGTGAAGTCAAGCTATTTCTTCTTTGTATAATCCATCTTGGTTGAATTGATGTGCCGAGCGTTTCAATTGACAAGTAGACGGTACTTTTCTAAACTTCCACTTAACACCGTCGATACTTAAATTCTTTTTTTTACCACTCCGCCAATACTCAACTACTCGCAATTTACAATCATGACTTCAGTTCTCTTCATCAGTAGTACATGCTCCATCAGACACTTTTAGTTCATGGATTGCAGATGCATGTTCTTCGTCTTCTGTAATTTCTAGATCCCAATCCTTACATGGTTCTTCAGAATATAATGAATTCTCTTCCATAATTTCAATATTAGTATACCTATCCACTGCATTCGATAATATTTGTTCAAAGTGATTCTTCAATTGTATTTCAGAATCATTTATAGGTGTCCCCATAATTTTCATAGTTTGAAATGTTGTTAAAAGTAACCGAATAACATTGAGGGAGTTAACTTTCATCTTCAACTATTGAGTGCTGCACAATTTTCAGAAAGTAGCTATACGATGGGCATTGACCCACATGCATGTAGAGCAGTGGGAATTGACCAACACGCGCAGACAGCTAGGGGAATTCTCCCCCACTCTTTTTTTTTTTTTCATAGAAAAAAAGTGTGGGAGAATTCCCGTAGCTGTGGACGTTTGTGAGGTGACTCTTCTATGATGTGGTAGTAGGGAGGATTCTCGTGGTGAGTTTTGGTGTAGGTTGGGGGGTGTCTCTGGGACTTAGGATTTTGATGGGGGGCTGAGCGCTAGCTTGGCTTTACCTTCATATAGGCTAGTCGAAAGTTGGGGTTTTTGCTAGGGGGGACAGTACCCTTATACCTAAGATGCTGCCTTGTAATACCCTAGCAAGCGCAGGTAGTTATGTCAACCTTGGCATTGACTAATTTTTTAATTGTAAGACAATGTCACAAACGAATTAAAATAATAGGGCATGTAAGATAAATGCCAACTTGCAGGTGCGAAGCCCTTAGATTCAACAATGAAATATCGTAAGATAGGGGAATTGTATAAAGTATACGACCCAAAGTAGATAATCCATCAATTACGTTCCAATCGCGAGTTGGATAAAATCACTGGAAACTAGCTGTTAAAAGTTATAGAAAATTATTTATTTAATATGGGTTCTTTTTCAAAAAATAAGTGTCATATTTGTCATAGTCCAGGATCCCTGAATCCAATTTTAACATTTATTACTATCAAGCTAATTTTTGGTGCGTAGCTTCATTTTGATGAGACGCCCAACTTTGTCCATTACATCAAATATCCATCGTGGTAGCTAACAAAGACAGCAGAAATTGAATAAGTCGATTTGACGATTCTTAAAAATTTTTTACTAACTGTGGATTTTTTATTTAATCTTAAGAAAATAATTTACATTATTGAAGAAAATATTTGTCCTACAAAATGGATGGTTTCATCAAAGAGTCTCCTTCATCCAACATGTATCAATAACACGGTCATCGAAAATGTTTACTAACTACCTGTTTTTTTTACTGTTGCTTAGTTAAAATTTATATAATTTAACAGTCACATTGTCCTACAAATTGCGTGGTATGTTATCCCCGTCCTACGCTCAAAAATTGTGGTACAGATACCTGATGTAAAAATGATTACTATTAAGCTGAATCTTCGTGAATAGCTTTGTTTCGATGAGACGCCCAACTATTTCCAATACAAAAATTATCGACTGAGGTAGCTAATAAAGATAGCCAGGATAAAGTAGGTCGATTTGACAATTCCTAAAAATTTATTAATAACGGTGGGTTTTTTATTGAATCTTCGGAAAATAATTTACATTATTAAAAAAAATATGTATCTTACAAAATGTATGGTTTTATCAACGAGTCCCCCTTCCATCATGTACACATACGCAGAGGATTGCTTACTATGTTAGGTATTTCACGTTAGTGTCAAAAATATCCGTGTAAAGGTTTGTTTGGTAAGAGTCCTATTCTCTCTACATATACGCATGCGCAGAGTATCGTTTACTGTGTACGTATCTGTGTATGAGGTATCTCACGTTAGTGTCGGCCATGAGAATGTCAACATTTTTCAGTCGACCACGTGTTTGTCTTTCGAAAATGAAATTGTGAAAATATTCTTATACTTCAACATAACTATGGAGTGTTTTTTGTGTAATTTATTTTGTGAAAATCCTACTTTTCGAGAGAAAAGAGAAGAAGTCAAGAAATTTAATAAAGACATTTGGCTTGCTTGCAAAACTTTTTTATCTGCTCGAAAACATCATCAACACAAATATTGAGATGTTGTATTGCCTGATCGTTGGAATGACAACATAATAGGTTATCATTCCTCTTGCTACAAAGAATTTCGAGTGAAATCTAAATATTTATTTTATGAAAGGTAAGTTGATTGCATATTTTTTTACTCTAATCTTAAAATAAATGAAAAATAATTTATTAAGTTCATTTTTTTACGTAATTATGCGAAAAAATTGAGTATTAGAAAATTATTGTTGCATTCTTTAAACGATAATTTTAGGATGTATATGATATTTTACATATTTTCTTAATTAATTTGGAGTATAATATAAATGTATTTAATTTAATATTAAATCTAACTTCATGTTTCAAATTTACTCAATTGAAATTCATTCATTCATTAAAAAAAAAGCTTTCAAATAATTATTAAATGTAAAATAAACAACTGGTATTTTGAATTTAAAAAAAATCTATTCAATAAAAATATTTGTTAAAATTTAACTTCTGCAATGAAAGAAACTCTTAATTCGTTGACATATTTATCAATAAATCTATTCAGTTACCCGTAAATGTCCAGGATTAAAATAAATTTGAAAAAATCGCAAAGATCGATTTTTAAAAATCGAAATTATTTAAAACAACGTAAAAG
Source organism: Chelonus formosanus (assembly GCA_028641665.1). Lineage (NCBI taxonomy): Eukaryota > Metazoa > Arthropoda > Insecta > Hymenoptera > Braconidae > Chelonus > Chelonus formosanus. Next base: position 9,065,459 of record CM054002.1, read on the forward strand.
TCTAATTCCTAATTTTTTGCAATTAAAAAAAATCAATAAAACTTATTTTTTAATCATTTCTGATACACAGCACTGAGCCAGCTTTAACATCATCAGCATCTTTATCTACTGAAATCATCGATTCCTCGATATCCATAACGTCTGCTCCAAATATCGAACCGAAACCATTGCCGAACACTTCACGGTTAGTTACTCAAATAATTTATTGTATTTTTTAGTTATTGTTGATCTTTCAGACCAAATTCATCTTAATCCACTGTTTTATAAATAATGCCATTCAAATTTCTTTTTTAATTATTGTTTCCGACCAAATACAAATCTCCAACAATTACTTTTTTATTTTGTAATTATATAATTGCTTTGCATTACATTATTTACGGACATGTTGACCAGAGTTCAATATTACTTAATGATGAAACCAATAATATTGAAGATTTACATAATACTGTTGAGGAGGACAATGTAGATTGTGATACGGATTTACAAAGTTTTGGAGATGATGAGTCAGCACAAATATGCTTCTTTTGTATGAAAGTCAACATAAAACGTGAAGGGCGACAAATATACTGTCGTAAAATTAAAAATAAAATACCCTTCCCGAAAAAAATTAAAAATTATGCTACCGAACTGGGCGATATAGATATGTTACAAAAAATTCAAGAAGAAATTAACTCTGTTAATGATACTTTTTTGGCGTATCATAACCACTGTAGTGTACATTATTTTTCCAAATACCAAAGGAAAATGAATCCACCTCCAACTAATGATTGGGCCATGAAACGCGAGAGCCACAAAATTGCCAGAGAACGATTGATTAATTATATTCAAGAAGAAGTTATTCAAAATCGACGAGTGATGTCATTAGCTCACTTGAAAAATTGTTATGCTGAATTTGTAACAGAAACATATGAAAACGCAAATTTAGAAGCTAGCATATTCAGTAATCAAGCTCTTAAAGACTATATACTATGTCAATTGAAACCCACAGTTTCATTGGTTAATATTTCAAATAAACCATTTTTCATATCAACTGAAATAGATATTGAAACAATCGATGATGAAGAGATCGAGTTGAATATTATCTTCAATTAGAATATAGTATCCGTATGGGTGACTTCAATTTGTTTGTACACATTTTACTGAAAATAACAAATGTTTTTTTTTCAGTGAACCACCATAATTATGCAAGATATATGTCTATTTATTGGGATAAGTTGATGAATATTGAAACTACACATCCTGGATTGCTTGATGATTGTAAACATTGTTTCTTAGGCGTACGAAGAACAATAAAACCGTTTTCAAGAATTCCGGTTGATTTAACACTTGAGCAAACAATAAATGCTGATGCCGCGTCTAAAGGTTGTAGAATTATTAATATTACAAACTCATTTTCTGCAAGACAAAAATGGTCAATTACTCATTCACTACGTACGAGTGTTATATCAAAAGTGATGAAGTTTCGTGATATTCAATCAACAGATGATATAACGAAAGATTTAAAGAAGTCAACAATTAATAAATCTACCAAAAACTTAGAACTACTGATGTTACAAATAAAGCAGTACACTAACCCATTTGCTTTAGAACTGCCAGAAGATCATCTTTACAATATATCAAAAGGTCAGTCGGTAAATGATGAAATATATAAATTTTTATCATCAGTTGAAATCGAGGGTGAAAAACAACATAAGAATTTTATTGCTGAGACTCGAGTAATAACAGATAGGTTTGATAAAGCTATTAACAAAAATACAATAATTAATTTTGAGTACAAGAATATGAAAAAAGTCGGAATTAATGGAAAAGTGAAAGAAGTTAAGATACAAAGAGATGTTTTTGGTCGTTTACTTTATGCATCACTAAAAAATAAAATTGATATAGAAAAAGCATTAAGTTATCCTCTAGCCCCTATTCCATTTTCATTCTGTCATACAGATGGAACAATTTGCAAGACTCCGAAATTTGTGGTTATGAGTGAATTATTACAATATCAAACTGAAATCGTAAATCCTCCAGAAGCAGACATTTACTTAGTTGATGGGTTTTATTTATTACATACGTTGAAGAACCTTCCAAACAGATATGATCAAATCTCGAAACATATATTAAAAATACTTATATATGATAGAAAAGAAGTACATATTATATTTGACAAGTACAAAAAACCCAATATTACAGATTATGAACATGACCTGAGAGATGAAGAGGACACACAGTATGACATAATACGTAAAGACAATAATCGTCCCACAGATTTTTGCAAATTATTGAGGAGTAACAACTTCAGAGAAAAATTCGTAGAATTTTTAATTGAAAATTGGACATGAGACGAATTTGTTCTATTGATTACAGGAAAGACTGTTAAACTTAATTTTGATCAATGTTACACTTATGAGGTGTCTAGTGAAAATAAAATAAAAAAAGTCATTGATTATAATCTCTCTTGTTATCATGAAGAGGCTGACACGAAAATCGTGTACCATATTTGTCAATTTAATACTAATTATCGTGTGCAGGTACATTGTACAGATTCTGATATACCAGTAATAATGTTGGCAAATTTCAAGTATTTAAAAAGTGAAATTAAGATAATAATTAACTTAAGCACAAATAAAAAAGAAATGTACTTAAACATAAATGAAATATATGTCAAGCTTGGAGATCAATTATCTTGTTCACTTGCTATATGCCATATTTTTACAGGTTATCATTACAATCCTGCTTTTTTTCGTAAAGGAAAAAAGAGACTTTTCAGTATTTTAAAGAAAAATGAAAATTTCCAGGAGGCTTTTATTTAACTCCTACAAAGTGAACATACAACATTAACAACATCAAACAAGGTAGTTCAAATTATTGAAGAGTATGTATGTAGAGTGTACTCATTAAAAACGAAAAATGATATCAACGAAGGACGTTATGAATTATTTGAAAAAGGGTATAAATCAAAAACTGAAAGTGAAGAAATTTTAGAAAAAAAAATCGTAGGATATGATCCTTCCAGTTTGCCACTAACAAAACAAGAATTGTTGCAACAAATTAAAAGAACAGTATTAATCTCTAATGTATAGTGTAATGCACACATGAGGTGCCCCACAGAAAAATTGCCAGAAAATTATGGATGGACAATAATAGATGGCAAATATGGATATTTTTGGTTTGATGGTCCCCATAGTCCATCTTTTGAAGAATTATCTCCTGATTCGCCAGGTATTTTATTAATACTAATACTATTTTTATTTCTAGAATGATTATTTGCCAATTTATTTAATTTTCTCATCTTATTACAGAGTCAGATATCACAAATGAAGAAGATGAACATAGAAGTGATGGTAGGAGCGAAGAAGATTTATTAGATGAATCTGATTGAGATTAATTTTTTATTATGTTGAAAAACACTATTTTTTTGTACCTAGTTTACTATAAATAAAGCTATTTAAATTTCAAAAAAGATTTCACTTCATGTTACAGATAAAAAAATGACAATTCTTGTCGGACTAGTGATACGCGACTGTTTTCTTGTAGGACATTGTGTCATTTCTACAGAGGATATACTAACCTAATTATGTCACATTTCGTCCTACAGTTAGTAATGAGAAAAATAGTCTTGTGGTATCCACAATTTTTGAGCGTAGGACAGGGATAACATACCACGCAATTTGTAGGACAATGTGACTGTTAAATTACATAAATTTTAACTAAGCAACAGTAAAAAAAACAGGTAGTTAGTAAACATTTTCGATGACCGTGTTATTGATACATGTTGGATGAAGGAGACTCTTTGATGAAACCATCCATTTTGTAGGACAAATATTTTCTTCAATAATGTAAATTATTTTCTTAAGATTAAATAAAAAATCCACAGTTAGTAAAAAATTTTTAAGAATCGTCAAATCGACTTATTCAATTTCTGCTGTCTTTGTTAGCTACCACGATGGATATTTGATGTAATGGACAAAGTTGGGCGTCTCATCAAAATGAAGCTACTCCCCAAAAATTAGCTTGATAGTAATAAATGTTGAAATTGGATACAGGGATCCTGGACTATGACAAATATGACACTTATTTTGTGAAAAAGAACCCATATTAAATAAATAATTTTCCATAACTTTTAACAGCTACCATAACTTGATTAACTCTTGTATAATTCTTTGCACAGTTGTTTTCGTCGAATCCATCATAACAATCTTGTTTTCCATCACAGTAATTTGATAATTCCATGCATTTCTCATCACACGATTAGCTGGATCTGGATGTTCACCTACATGGCATCCTGCTTCATCACTACGATCTGGACAATCTTCAACTCGATTACAGATTTTTCATAAAGAAATACAATTACCATCTGAATGACACATAAATTAATCATCTCGACAGCCAATGTGTTATCTATCGCAATAATGTTCATCTTCATTTGATTTACAGTCCGCTGTGCCACCACAAACCCAAGCATCATCAATACACGTTCTATCGTAACATTGGAATTGATAATCACGACAAACTCGTGGATGTTTAGTTGTATTAGTGATGTCAGGTGATTCTGATAATATTTTCGGATTTCCACAGTCCAATTCATTAGAGCCATCGCCACAGTCATCAACGCGATCACATTTACACCAATAACGTACACATTTTGTATTGTTACATCTGAACATCCAATTATTACATGAATTCATAGGTAATACAGGTGATTGAGGAGGCTCATAAGTTGAATGATTTCTACAATTCATTTTATTAGATCCATCACGACAGTCTCTATCGCCGTCACAAACCCAAGATTTATAAATATATTGATGTGGTTGGTTAGAAGACCGACAAGTAAAGTGCCAATCGAAGAATTTATTCTGAGAGCAATTTTTTTCATCTGAACCATCTTCACAATGATGTTCTCCATCACACTGCCACGTTCTTGGAACACAACTGTTATCGAGTTCGCATGCAATTTCATCAGATTTACATGTGCTAAGTTGAGTACTTTGAATTTTTAGATGATTGAATATCGCCAGGACATAAGCATTTATTTTTGTGAATAACCATACCGTCAGGACACAAACAAACAAAGTCATTATTTGGTGCTCCAAGACAAATATGAGTACAAATAGTATTATTTTCACATTTGTTTGTTCCTGTTTGTATGCTATGAGCAAAACCTTTAAATTTCATCAATCCACTCAGCATACCTTGTGTAGTAGTGATACTAGCCCCGCGATTTTTATCAGCTAAAAATATCATAGATTCTTTCGAATCATCCCAATGCATATTATCTTTAAAAACAGCTACAGCAAATGGATGTGATACTCGATCATCATTACTGATTATTTTTTTAAATCTCTTTCCATCATAATCTGATAATCCAATGTAATCTTCACGAGCATCTACCCAATAAATTCTCTCAGCAATATGATCAATAGGAATTTCATTTTGCTATTCTACTGTTCCTTTTGAAAAAAAATGTTTAAGCCGTTACTTCTTAGTTGAGTCACGGAATTACAGAGCGTTTTTAATTTGTTCACGTTTGTTATAACCAATTCGTCGCATGTTCCTAGTTAGAAGTTTAGGTGGTGGTCCTTGAGGTGCAACATTCCCATTGGTAATAATGGGAATATTTATGAAATCATTTTCTTGGATACAAATATTATGTAAAACACAGCACGCGACGATGTAATGTGGAATTAAATCTGTACTTTGAAACGGAAGTTTATCGAACAAACTGCGAAATCATCTTTTTAGCATACCAATAGCTCGTTCCACCATCATAGGTGACGATGAATGTTTTGTGTTGTAGCGAATCGTACACGGAGAGAAATATACAGTAAAAATTGCTATAAATTTGTGGGTAATCCGGTGACATCTCAGCGTTATAGTGAACATTACTACACTGCATAGTAAAATTTCTTGTACCGCGAAGATTTACTGCGCCACCTAGCAGCAGCGCATAAATCGAAATAAAAGATAATTGTTTTTATCAATTTTATTATATATTTGAATTTAATTATTTTAAAATAGTATTTAAGGAATAAAGTCATAAAAATTCACAAAATTAATGAAATATACCCGGGGCTCCGTGATCTCAATAAATGAGAGAGTGGAGCATTGGTGGAGCACCGACCGGGCGCGTCTCCAGGTGGCGGATAGGAGTATCGTCCGGGTAGTACCGAGTGGTAGCCTCGGGGGCCACGAGGCGTACCGAGGGCGAAAACGAGGGAAGCCGCTGGTAAGTGCAGCTTGAGTGCGTATGCATTTTAAGAGGCACCGTGGACCGCTCCCCAAGTCAAGGTGTAAGCCATCGTGCTGAAGACTGAATGGCACTAGGACACTGTGTCGCAAACGATGCCCTTGGGGCAGCAGGCGACCCCCCATTGTAGCTAGCCTTACCTGGGCAAGAGGCTCTGCACAGGTGGACTTTATTTCCTCATTACTCGTGGGAGTCGAATAGATGATCTTACCAACATTCGAAGTAGTGGTGGTCCTGTTTTCTCCAACGAGGAGACAGGACTTGGAGATGTCGAGGTAGGACGGACCGGCAGGGACGGCGAGATGCAAGCTGAGCTGCCTAGTCAGGGACGACCTGATATCGGCAAGGAGAATCAGGGGAAGGAGGCCGAAAAACCTGATTCACCTAGACGCCCAAGGAAGCACAAGCTTTGCGGAGCAGAGAGAAAGAGGAGGCAGAAGGCTAAGCGGCTGGACCTGGAAAAATCTAGGAACGGCGCAGCCAGAGCGGAGGCTGAACCGATGCCGATGATACTGGGGAGCCCTGTGGTAACCAGTAGAATCTCCGGAGGCGAGGCTACTCTACGTAAAACCGAGACGACCTCCAAGGTCGTTACCGGGGACACCAACTCCAGTAAGTCGGGGTCCTCTACCGGCACCGTGGGTAACACCGAAAGGCAAAGGTCAGAGGATTGCATCCCCCTTCCCCCGGACGCAAAATGTCGAGCGAAGAAGGCTCGCACAGCGCCTAGACCCAGCAGCTTCGCTGATGCGGCTGCGGGGGGTAAAAAGGTGGCCATCGCGCCGGACCTCTACCCCTCTGTGACCCTCAGCAGGCAGCAGGGGGAGGCAGTGCTGGCGGGACTCCTTTAGACCCTAGACGATGCCATCAAAAATAGTAAGGTCTTGGGATTTGAGGTCATAATTTCGACAGAGGGCTTTTGTGAATTAACTGTCCTGATGAACGTGCAGCCACTTTGCTCGAGGAGATGGTCCCCTCCATTAAGGTCTTAGAAGGAGTAACCCTCGAGGTTCTCGAGAGGGAGAAAATTCGTAGACTTACGAGGGTTACCGCGACGTTTCCCGGGCCACCGGTGGAGGCGGCGGAGATCTCAAAAAGACTCGAAGGTCAGAACGCTGGACTGCATACAAACCTTTGGAGGGTTTGGAGCACGAAGGCGGCACCGATGCTAACCAGTTTAGTTCCCGGGGTGGACGACGAGGCACTCACGCTTTTGAAAGGTCTGGGAATGAATCCCTACTGCGGCCTAGGCAGGGCTCGTTTTTACGAGGTGCCGAAGGTAGCGGAGGGGAAACAACCCTCCCCGGTAAAGAGACAGATACCGGTGGCAGGGACCTGCAAGGTAACCCCCCCCCCCTCACCCTCCCACCAGAGGAGAAGAGAAGGTGGGTGGACACGTACGCAGCCTCCTCCTCCTCGAAAAGGGAGGGAACGCCAGGAGGGCCCGTCAACCCCTTATCTCTAAGGGAGCCGCCGCAGGGGCCTGGAAAGGCGCACTGTGGTGAAGGCAAACCTCAGCGTAGTGGGCGGGTGACGCTAACTACTGGGAATCGGGGACGACCCTCGAAGAACCAGGAGCTGGCCAGGGTGGGGAGGGTTCTGTCCCAGATTAGGCTGACCGACATGGTAAAGCCCGGAACAAAACCCGAGGGCAATCCTCCCGTGGGGGAGAGCGCAAGAAGGGACGGTGATTCTGCCGGCTCACCTGTGCAGGGGTAACATCTTGCTAATGCTCCCGCTTCCTACACCTCGACCTCAGCATGCGGAATCCAACAGCGCCGGAATCTCCATGATCTCGGGGCAGTTGAGGATTTCGCAGATCAACTTGCATCGCTGCTACACGGCCACGACATTACACTGTCGTGACCTGGCGGCGAAGCATAAACATGTTTCCCTGTTCCAAGAACCTCATTGTAGGGGGGGGGGGGTTCTGAGGGAAGGCGCAAATGGATCCTTTACAAGCTATAAGGGCGAAAGAGACCCCAGGGCTTGCATTTTTGCGAGGCGAGAACTGAACCCTGTGGGGCTCAGCCAATATTGTACGAGGGATCTAGCGGCAGTACAGGTGAAGATTGAGCTGAGACGGGAGCCGGTCAAAGTCGTTATCGGCTCGGCAAACCTCCCTTATGACTCCATCGAACCGCCACCCACTAAGGATGTGAACCAACCCGTGGAGTACTGCCGGAGGACGAACTGCGAGCTCATACTGGGTTGTGATGCCAACGCGCATCAAACCCTTTGGGGCAGCAGTGACACCAACGAGAGACGGGCTAGTTTATTAGAATACCTCACTCAGCAAGGCCTAGGAGTCCTGAACAGAGGGCGCAAACCTACCTTTGTTACCTCGGTCAGGCAGGAGGTCATCAACATAACTGTCGTCACGGCAAAACTATACGATTTCGTCAGCAGATGCGAGGCGGACGAAGAAAAAACTCTATCGGACTACCGACGCATTAACATCACTCTGGCAACGGATGTCAGCAATGCGGAACCGCAAGTCCGAAGGGACTCAAGGAGCGCAGACTGGGCCCTGTTTCGACAGGAACTAAAAAGGCTCATGGGAGAACCGGAAAGGTGCGTGGGAACACCTGCTAACCTCGATGAGGCGATGCAGGACCTACAAGACGCCATTAAAGGGGCCTACGTTTGCTCATGCCCAGCCAGGGTGGTGATGCAGGAAGGAAGGAGAGTCCCCTGGTGGAACAGGGAGCTTGCCCAAGCTCGCAGGGAAACCAGGAGACTCTTCAACAGGGCCAGAAGGCTCAAGACGGATCAGGGCTGGGCTGAATATATGTGTTTTCGAAGGACATTCAGATCCCTGATCAAGTCAGCAAGGACGCAAGCCTGGAGAGACTATTGCGGGGAACTGGAGGCACTACCTGAGGTAGCCAGGATCCGCCAACTGCTTACTCCGGGCAGGAATATGGCGCTTCGGGGCCTAGAATCTCCTGAAGGAGAGATGATCGATGATTATCAAGGCATACTGGAGCTCCTTATAGAAACGCACTTTCCGGGGTCAACCCCAGTGCAAGGAACCACAAGCGAGGCTGAGAGACCGGATCGGCTCCAAAGAGCCGACTGAGAATTCGCCAGGCAAGTGGTAACATATGATCGAGTTAAATGGGCGGTCGGCACCTTTGATCGCTACAAAAGCCCAGGCACAGACGGGGTCTATCCGGTTCTGTTGCAAATGGGCGGTGAGCGGCTATGGCGCAGACTGGTACAAATATACCGATCGTGCCTTGCCATGGGTTACGTACCGATGGCATGGCGTACGTTCAGAGTAGTGTTCTTACCCAAAGTAGGGAAGGACCTCTATGAATAGGCAAAGGCTCACAGGCCTATAAGTCTCACCTCCTTTGTTCTCAAAACCCTAGAGCGGCTAGTGGACTGTTACCTTAAGGAGAGCGCACTGCATATTAAGCCTGTGTGCCCAGCACAACACGCCTACCAGTGTGGCAAATCTGTAGAGACTGCCCTCCACGACCTCGTAGGAGGCCTGGAAAGAGCCCTGGAGATGGGCAGGTCGGCACTCGGAGTCTTTTTGGATATAGAGGGGGAGTTTGATAATACACCCTTTGAAACTATGGGAGAGGCAGTTCAGAACTTCGAAGCAGGCTCTGCGCTTGCACGATGGATCAAGAACTTACTCGCCAATAGAACGGCCATTACCAAATTAGGAAGTACGGAGGTGCGGGCTGCGGTAGCCAGGGGTTGCCCGCAGGGCGCAGTCATATCCCCCCTGCTGTGGACACTGGTGGTGGACGAACTCCTTACGAACCTGAAAAAAGCTGGCTTCAGCGTCCAAGGATACGCTGACGACGTGGCTATTACGGTCACAGGCGACGATTTGGGAAGTCTGTCCCTTAGGATGCAGACGGCCCTCAACGTTGTCGAGAAATGGTGCCAGGCTCGGGGGCTTAGGGTTAACCTTAGCAAAACTGAACTGGTATTATTTACAAGGGGCAGGAGGACTGAATTTAGGCCTCCTTCCATCTTCGGTAAACAGCTGAGTTGTTCGGAAACGGTGCGCTACCTGGGAGTGACCCTTGATAGGAAACTCCGTTGGAGGGCGCACGTGGACAGGCAGGTTAAGAAGGCTACGGCTACCTTCTGTACCTGCAGAAGAATGTTCAGCATCACATGGGGCTTGAAGCCGAAAATAATAAAATGCCTGTATACAGCCATCGTCATACCCCAGTTAACATACGCCCCCGTTGTATGGTGGGCCTCCGCTCGGAGGGACGTCTGCAGGAGGAAATTAAATAAAATCTATAGGGCGGCGCTACTGGGCATAACGGGGGCGCTGAGGACGACCCCGACCCTGGCCATGGGCTGCCTACTGAACATCCCTCCGGCGCACATAATGGTGGAGGCGTTGGCGGAGAGGGCGGCCATCCGCTTGAGGAGTAATAGACAGTGGACGAGCTTTCGAGCAGGCCATGCGGAGATTCTGGCCTTAGAGGACCCCACGGGACTCAATTGCAAGAGGATCGAGCGCTGCCCTAAAAAGCTCGAGTTCTCACCTGCGTATGAAGTCCTTTTCATGGACAGACGGACCTGGATAGAGGAGGGCGAGGAATCGCTAACTCCAAAGGGGCCTGTCTGGTACGTGGATGGGGGAAAAACCAAAGGGGGAGTAACTGGAGCCGGAATATGGTCCAGTGGACCAAGGAAGGAGGAATCCTACACCTTGGGCCGGGATGCATCCGTTTTCCAGGCAGAAGTTTACGCAATTCTGATCTGCGCAATGATTATTGTCAGAAGGGATTGCAAGAGGCAGCATATCTATATTTGCAGTGACAGCTATGCTGCCTTGACGGCCCTTTCGCGGGTAGCTACTTGTTCTAAACTCGTGGACAACTGCAGAAGGGTGCTACAACAAGCGGCAAGCCGCAATAAAATCAAGCTGCTAAAGATGCCAAGTCACTGTGGTATACATGGCAACACCGAAGCTGATAGATTGGCCCGGATAGGTGCCAGTGGCGGAGGTGGCAAGGGCCCAGTAGGGATTAACGCCCCTGGGGAACTTGTAAAGGCGCTGGGAGACAAATGGATGCACGGGAGGTTCACCGGCTTCTGGAAGATGACCTCAGGAATGAGGCACACCAGGGCGTTCGTCAGGAGACCCACTGCTGGGATCAGCAGGGACCTGATTGAGCTAGACAAAGGAAGGCTGAGGGTAGCCTTGGGCGCCATCACAGGGCACTGGCTTACCCGACGCCACATGAAAACGCTGGGAAGCGTGGTGACATCCACGTGCCGGTGGTGTGAGAAGGAGAAAGAGGCCCCTCTTCACATGATAAAGGACTGTTCGGGACTAAGGGAGCCAAGGCAGCGACTGCTAGGGAACCTGGGAACCAACAGCCCGATTCTTGCAGACGTCGGAACGGCTGAGCTTCTGCAGTTTTGCTGTGAAGCCGGGCTGAGCTGACCTTCAGCTGCTTGACGACCGCCTTTACCGCTATACGGACCCAGCACAATGGCCCGAGGCTCAGCGCAGGAGAGGCGAGACGAATAGTCAAATAATAATAATAATAATAAAGAAATATAAATTATTGATTTTTTTTGGAAATGATCATATAAATAAATATTTTAAGATGAATGAAAATTATATTTTTATTACACCCAAATTTCAACAAAACATTTTCTACCATCATAAATTTTTACTTCATGTGTTACTATACTGCTAACAAAATCATCTACACCCAATATTTCACGGGTGCACTTATAACTATAAATCTGATACACGTTTAATTCATTATCATAAAAAATATCATTATAATTTTGAACTAACACGAAAACTTTTTCATCGTTTATAATAATTAAAGTTATCTTATAAAATAATGGGCCATCTTCGGATGGTACCATCACAATATTATTAACTTTAATTTTATTTCCTTCAATTATAAAGTAATCGGTGACAGAAATTTGTGTACAACTTTTTATTTCATTTGGCAATACTTGAGAAAATTCGCACAATTTATTCAAGTTATCTCTAGCTTCAAATTTTAATCAAAGAATGATTAAACAAATTACACGAATTATCATTATTATTTTTTAAAAGTCTGTTATTTAAAATCAGCTGATGTTTAATTGCTATTGTACGACATACGTTGATACGATTTAATGAACTTTTTGAAGTCATTTTTGCTTCTCTATGTTTGCTCTTGAATCTTATTGATGATATATTTGCAAAAGTATGGTTACATTATTATTGCAATTTAAAAATATTTCTTGTTATAACGAAATAGAAAAGATCTCTTTGTACTGTCATACGTTATTTTGTCTAAAAAGTAAATCGATTCCACCTTCTAATACATTTAACGATCGATTTGTTTGGTCAATTCGCAGTTTCATGTTGTATAGGGCTCTTCGAACAAAAAGCCATAAGTTATACGCTCGCTTTGGATATTTACAATTTAACGCGAAAAAACTTTGGACACAAATGTCAATTGCTTCCATAACTGACGCAGTTTTATATATTATTTTGTTGATTATGATGCCTGCTTCAGTAATTCCAGTAAGAGGCCCTACAAAAAATGGAATTGGTTGTAAAGTTAATCCAGCATTGAATAACTCATCAATCCTTTTGTCTATTGTTGCCTGTAATGCTTGTGATGTCTGAAAATCGTCATCGATTATCTCATAAGTTTGAAAACTATATTTATTTATTAAATTTTACTTCTAACTACAGTCAAAAGAAATCTACAATTACCTCGACGTAAATGAAAAAAGAAAAACGTCGTTCTACAGGCGTTAATTTAGTCACTTCTACTTGGTTTTGATCATTTGTTTTTTTTTTGTTCCACCTTGAATCAAGTTTGGTAGCAAGTAAAGTATCACTGCATCTTGATTGTCTATAGAAAAAAGACTCAAAATGTTTGATTTATTTAAACAACTGATTATAAACATAAACTGATAATTCTCACGAGCAAGCAATGTTAGTAATAGTAAAAGCAAGGCCTCATCCTGCAAAGTCTCTATAAAAGATCCATTCATCAATCGATTTATCAAATAATTTTTTATTATATGCCATCGATTCTCGTTGAATGAATTGTCAGAGTACAAATGTTTGAAGTCTACTTGAATCTAATAAAATAAAATTTTAAACATTAATAAACAAATACAAAAAAGAGAAGATTTGAATTGTTGTTATTTAAAATATTTTATTGATTGATATTTCTTAGTTGAATTCCTTGAGCTACTCCCAATGCTGGAATGTTGGTATAGTATTCAGAAACAGAAAGTCCAGTTCTTAACTTTGCGTGTCTTAAATCATATGTATCATTCCAGTATTGAAGGACCACGTCTTTAGGATCCAAATGATCTTTCAACCACTCTAATTTATTCATTTCTGTTTCTACAATATAAAGAAATCGTTTCAATTTGATTGACAATAGTAGAGTGATATTATTTACTTAAAAGAAAAATATAAATACCATTAGCTGCATAATCAGATTCCTCTTCCAAAATATTTCTAGCATCGAGAATTTTTCATGCACGAAATTTTTTTTTTAAATAATTATAGTGATCCCACGCAGTACCCGATGGATTTATTCTTCTCTTGTTGACTTTAACATATGGAGCGTAATATGTTAACATATTTTCACAAAGAAAAAGATTGACAATTTGGTTAGCTAACTCTTTGAATCTTGTCACTGTTATTCTATTCAAAACAAATATTCATTTAGAAATTATTAAGATTGTCATTTAAATAAAATGATCATATAGAAAAAAAATATCATTAAAGTAATCGTAAAAATGTATACTTGAATTTCGGAAGTGATTTTGGTTCGTTATTGACATCTACTGGACCAAATATTTCATTAGCTTCAGCCCTCAAAATTATTCGAGTCAATAAGTTCCTTAAATTTTTCTCTACATGATGGTGAGTTAAATAATATTTCAGTATAGTTTTTCCATCCCTTGTATCTTTCAGAAGTTGATAAATTGGCTAAAGGAAGTGAATGATAAAATTAATATATAACTACCTTTAACTTTTTACAAAAATACCAAATCAGTTAAAAAAAAATATCTTAATATGTTACATAATTTTTTAATAATACCATTCAAAATTAAGATTTATGAACTCTGAAATTTTTACTTACATTATTCAATTGTTCTTTAGTAAGCTGTTCAATGATCAGCAATTGTTGATCCTATGAGACAGATTTTATTAGTAAAAGTAAATATAGTGCAAATATAAGATGGTTAGATGAATTAAATGTTTTCATTTAGTATATTGTTAACGTCATCACAAAGCTATACAAAAATTAAAACTTTTTGTACATTAATAACGTTTGTATGAAACATTTTTAGAAATTTATTTAAGCTTTCTGATGATGTTTATTAACTATATCAAAGAATTTTACACATGTTGATTCACATTTCATTTTTGAAAAAAAAACTGTTCATGCATTCTTTACTGAAAATAAATGCTTTACCATTGAAACCTTGATATTGCCTTCCTCCACTGCAAAAAAAATATTATTATCATGCATTAAATTTTTTATCAATAATACCACGTTAAATAACAAAATACTATTCTTAAAAAAACGTCATTTAAAGTCAACAAATAAACAAATATTGAGTTGAATCAGAATTTTCATGTAAACAAAACACACATTCACCATTGCATTACAAAGAAAACTTAAAATTTTTAATTATCACTAATGAATTAAAAAATAGAATATAAATAAATAGAAAATAAACACATTGATGTTTAAAGTATGAAAATATTTTTATTCATCATACAGCTTACTAAAGAACAATTGAATAATGTAAGTAAAAATTTCAGGGTTCATAAATCTTAATTTTGAATGGTATTATTAAAAAATTATATAACATATTAATATATTTTTTTTTAACTGATTTGGTATTTTTGTAAAAAGTTAAAGGTAGTTTATATTAATTTTATCATCCACTTCTTTCAGCTAATTTATCAACGTATTCGAAACACACCTGAAGGAATTACAATAGTTAAATAGTATTTGACCCACAATAGTCTAGTGAACTATTTGAGAAACCATCTGTGTCAAATGATTATAAAATTTCAATTTGTGGATCATTCATCTTTAAATTTAGTGAACAATAATCAGCTATCAAGTTCTTTTTTTACGTTCAGGTATTAATATCATTTTGATGAGTTTCATTTTAATGATAGTTTAAGTAACTGTCAAATTAATAAATTTTCTTTACAACAGGATTTCAGTTTTCAGATTCAAGGAGATAGCTTATCAAATAGTCTTGCTCTTTCCATCAGAAAAGGTTTCATCATATTATCTTCCATTCAACAAAATCAACGGAAAGTGTGTACCCCCAAATGGAAAATTATTTGATCAATATCATTTTTTAAAAGTCATCTAGTCATTATGTCTAAGCAATGACATTTTTTTATTTCTATTTTTGGACGTTTTTATAAAAATTTTGAAATAACTAGTACTGTCCAAAAGTTTGAATTTACTATAGAATCTAATTTTTCAATATAACATTTTTGCCGCTATTTTTGCTCGATTTAGTTAAAATGTTTTTTTGTCTTCAATGTAATGAACACTTTGCAACCACATCAAGCTATATGAGACATGTCTCTATTTTTCATAAAAACTTGAGCGAATTTAAATGTGGTGAGAGGAAATGTACGAGAATTTTCCATCATTAAATTTACTTCGCAAACACACTAATTTAAAACATTTTCCTAATTTTGAGAGAAATACAGTCTGTAACGATCAAACAAAAAGGAAGAAAGTTTCTATTACCACCTGCCATAATTCTAATATTTTAAATATTGAGGTACCCAATTTTTCAATTCGAATTGTGCATTTTCAAATAATAACTGTACTGAAAATCCTAGTTTTATTGATCATTTAAATGTCGAAAGTATTGACATTCCTACTTTATCTAACATAACATCAACTGATAGAAATGAAAAAACAAATTTTAAAAATGTTCATAATAGAGATCTTGTATTTTTTGCTGCAAAATTATTTGGTATGGTAGATATGACCCGTAATAAAGCCATAGAAATTATTAAAGATACGACAACATTGATTACGAGTATTTTAGCAAAAATAAAAACAGAAGTCTTTACAGCTATTAACAAATCAGTGGAAAAAGAAATTAGGAAAAAAATTGATAAATTGTTTTTTGATGTAGAGGAACAATATGATACGAATACATATACCGAATTCAATATTTTTCAAATATTTAAAAATATAAGTACATATATAGAACCAAAAGAATACCTTATTGGAGAAGTTCAAGAATTTTTTAAGAAAAAAAATACCAAAGAAATGGTAATGAAAGAAGTGTGTGCTCAATTTATTCCTGTACGTTATGTTTTAAAAGAGTTTTTTGGAATGCCACATATTTTTCCAGAAACAATGAATTATATTTCTGAATTAAATGATAATAGAATCATTTCAAATTTAATACAGACAGATTTATGGAAAAATTTGTCAAAGGATTTTCAGGGAAAGATTGTTCTTCCAATTAATTTATACTTTGATGATTATGAAACCGATAATCCGTTGTCTTCTCATAAGAGTCTTTCTAAATGTGGAGCTGTATATTTGAGCAAACCATGTTTACCACCACATCTTACCTCAAAAATTAATAATATTTTTTTGTTTATCTTATTCAATTCATTAGATAGAAAGATAATTAAAAATTCAATTATTTTTGCAAAAGTTTTAGATGAACTTAATTTTCTAGAAAAAAAAGGTATAGAAATTCAGCTGAGAAATAGTAAGACACAAGTATACTTTAAAATGGCATTGTTTTTGGGCGATAATTTAGGATTACACGAAATTTTTAGATTCACTTCAAGTTTTAGATCATCTCATTTTTGTAGATTCTGTCAAATTAAACTCGAGGATATTCAAAATGAATACTTTGAAAATAAAAATTTAATGCGTAATGAAGAAAATTATAAATCTGATTTAGAGACAAATAATCCGAAAAGTACAGAAATCGTTAAGTCATGCGTTTTTCATAATTTAGATGGTTTTCATGTCACAAAAAATTTACCAGTTGATGTTTTACATAATATACTTGAAGGCATTTGTCAGTATGATCTTGGATTAGTTTTCAATGATATGATAGTGAGTTATGGTGTTTTATATTACAACTCCAAAAAATTGTAGAAATAGCAACAGCTAAAAACTTTTCTAATAATTCTCAAGATCATATTAGAGTTGTGTTTGGAGAATGTTTGCAATCACTTTCAAAACTTTACCCCAATTCATTAAAACCTAAACATCATTTTCTCGTACATTATCCAATTGTTTTCAAAATATCTGGACCTTTTGCAAATATATCATTAATAAGATTCAAGAGCAAACATAGAGAAGCAAAAATGACTTCAAAAACTTCATTAAATCGTATCAACGTATGTCGTACAATAGCAATTAAACATCAGCTGATTTTAAATAACAGACTTTTAAAAAATAATAATGATAATTCGTGTAATTTGTTTGATCATTCTTTGATTAAAATTGAAGCTAGAGATAACTTGAATAAATTGTGCGAATTTTCTCAAGTATTGACAAATGAAATAAAAAGTTGTACACAAATTTCTGTCACCGATTACTTTATAATTGAAGGAAATAAAATTAAAGTTAATAATATTGTGATGGTACCATCCGAAGATGGCCCATTATTTTATAAGATAACTTTAATTATTATAAACGATGAAAAAGTTTTCGTGTTAGTTCAAAATTATAATGATATTTTTTATGATAATAAATTAAACGTGTATCAGATTTATAGTTATAAGTGCACCCGTGAAATATTGGGTGTAGATGATTTTTTTAGCAGTATAGTAACACATGAAGTAAAAATTTATGATGGTAGAAAATGTTTTGTTAAAATTTGGATGTAATAAAAATATAATTTTCATTCATCTTAAAATATTTATTTATATGATCATTTCCAAAAAAAATCAATAATTTATATTTCATTAATTTCGTAAATTTTTATGACTTTATTTCTTAAATACTATTTTTGAATAATTAAATTCAAATATATAATAAAATTAATAAAGACAATAATTTTTATTTCAATTTACGCACTGCTGCTAGGTGGCGCAGTAAATCTTCGCGGTATAAGAAATTTTACTATGCAGTGTAGTAATTTTCACTATAACGCTGAGATGTCACCGGATTACCCATAAATTTATAGCAATTTTTACTGTATATTTCTCTCCATGTAGCAGCATTAAAAAAACCATTCTGTTTATAAGGAACCATTAAATGCTGCTGTAAATTGTCGGACTTATCGCCTAATAAATGAGTATTTCCAGGAAACAAGGCAGCAGTACATAAATCTTGTAAACCTGTGAGTCCGAAAACCCGAGCATCGTGAACGGTTCCCCTGAGTAAACGTGAAAAATTCTCATTGTGTGATCACATATAATCTGGCAAGCATAAAATAAATTTAATTAAAACCGATGATAAGGCTATTTAAAATGATAATTATATATTTTATTTGCATTGCCTGTGTTTGAATGGAATGTACACCTTTACGATTTATGTAATTATGAGCATTTTGGTTAGGAGTGGGAATTTTCACGTGTGTACCATCAACGCCGCCTATAACTCCAGGAAATCCAAATCTGTTTTAGATTTAAGCTTCTGTTCCTTGTGATTGAATAGTTGTAGGCCATGTAATGAATGTTGGCACATGTTTATATAATGCTGCCACAAATTTCCATAACGTTCGCCAAGCTGTTCCATTTCCTACATCAAAACGATGATCTACAGACCTTCAAATAAATATAATTATTAAATTACCATAGGGGGATACAATGAATTCAAATAATAATATAATAATAAGGCAAATTAACGAACCGATATGAATCTGGCGTTGCCATTAGCCATAGACATAAGAGAACCTGATCTAGCACAAGAATTGGAGGTCGACCAACATTTCCATCCAACATTACTCAAATCTACACCAAGTAATAATATTAAATATTCAACTGTTGAACGTGTTACTCTGAAAGAATCAAATAGTTAAATATAGTAATATTTTTAATATGTAGATATAAATGATCAAAAACTTACCGGAAATGACTTTTAAAAGTCTTCTCAGACATTCCAGCTACAGTCAATGAAATATATTGCTGTAATCGGCTAATACGCTCTTCTCTAGAATTTCTTAAACAGCTTACTACCACTTCGTCAGTATCAGAATCGCTGTTAGATAAATCTAATACTTCGATAGCAACTTGACATGCTATAGTGACTGATGGCGGATTATAACATTGTAAGAAATGACAGAGGGGGAGGCTCGCAGGGTGGTGGCACAGCCCTTCTAATTGAAAAAAAAACATTAAATATGAGAATCTTGAATACATTACTTCAAGTAACCTATCTACTTTAGAATTCACCGTGATAAAACTTATTAATAATAAAAAAAAAATTTACTAGTTTTTAGCGTTTATGTACCACAAAATAGTTGTAGTAATTTCAAAGAGGACTTGGCCAGGATCCTGGGAGCCTTTAACCTAGATAATCATCCAATCTACTACATAATGGGAGGGGATTTAAATGCCAGAAGAAAAGACTGGGGACACAGGGAGCGCAATGCCAGAGGCCGTATGCTGGCTAACTAGGAATTAGAGCCTGGTATCAGCTATAAGTTAAAGTTCGTTCCACCAATATGTGCTACTTATCCCTTATCAGGATCATACCTTGATTGTTTTATAATAGACAGTAGATTAAATTTAGTAAATAGCAATAATATAAAAGCCCAAGTTCTTCCATATGACAGTGATCATAACGCAATAGCAATTAAAATATATTTAAACCCAGCAAATTTTAGGTTAACAATCAACAGAGAAGAAATAATATATAATTATAAAGCCACGAATGGGATCGAATTTTGTGATAACTTATATATGATAAAGAAATAGCTTTAATTTAGAATCACCTGTCAATAGAAACCTTAGCATATCAGAAATTGAGAACCATCTTGGATCTGTCAGCAATTCTATAAAAGAGGAAATAAAAAACTCAGTCTCAAGATACAAACCGGAGGACAGTGTCCTTAAATACTACAATAGCAAAATTCTCAGGTTAAAAAAAAAAAAGAAAACATTAGTTACAAAACTTTTTAGCATTGGAAAATATGACCCGCACCTAAAAAATACTTACTCACAAATGGTTAATTACAACTTAGCAGAAATAAGAGTCCAATTAAGATGTAAATTTGATAAATCAGTGACAAAATTTTGGGGGAAACAACTAAAAGCAATAGATCACAAAAATCACTTAAGCTTTTTCCCCAAAATTAGTAAAATGTTAAGCCCAAGAAAAAATATTAAACTAGAAACTTTTAAACTTAAAATAGATGCACAGGAAGTCTTAAGAATCTCAGATAAATTAAATGTTAAGCTGGTAAGCAGTGAGAACAATGAATACACGATGACTAACGCAGTGGATGAAATTAATATAAAAGGTAATAATTTAAAAAAAATAAACTCACCGAGAAATTATAAAGAAGCTAATGACAATAAGATACTGGTAGATCCAATAGCCTCTTACTATAAAGACAGCCTCAAACTTTATCAGGATTCTAATAACACTATAGTACAATTCTCGGATGAATTAAAAGCATCCTTCCCGACATGTAGAAAGGATAACGGATCAAAATACTATTTTCACTCAGTCCTAGAAATTAAAAATATACTCGGAAAGATACCCAATAAAACCTCATCAGGTTTAGATGGAATACTCCCAAAAATTTACAAGCAATTACCACTAAATATGATGAAAGCTCTAGCAGTACTATTTAATAACATGTTGAATGCATATTACTTCCCCTCCAGCTGAAAAGTAGCCAAAGTGTTACCTCTCCGCAAGCTGGGCAAGGATCATAGTAACCCCTCCAATTATAGACCTATTAGTTGAACTCTAAGCTTAAGTAAAATTTTGGAAATTATTATCAACGAGAGAATAAATGAAATTTGTCTTGATAAGCAGATAATGCCTTATAATTAATTCGGATTTAAAAGAAATCACTCTAGGGTCTACGCGATTAACAAGTTAGTCTCAGATGTTTTATACTACTTAGTGAATGGTGACATTGTTCCTGCTATCCTCATAGATCTCGAAAAAGCGTTCGATTCTGTATGGATCAACGCACTAATCTTTAAGCAACACTCTTATGGATTTCTTAGATTCCTAATATTGATTATAATTAGCATGATAAGTGATAAGGCTTTTGTGACTTGGGACGGGGTAAATATTTCCTCAACTACCTTCCGAATTAAAGAAGGTCTCCAGCAGAGGACGGTAAACTCCCCGCTATCATTTAACATATTCACGGCTAATCTTATGTCAAAAATGAAATTTCAAGATGACGTCAAATATAAGCCACAAGCCATCGCTTTTGCTAATGACGTGATTATATACTGCGCAGGCAGAGACCTCGCAAAACTAGAATTAGAAATGAATAATCTTTTCAATGAAATCAATCTTTTCTATGCCTCATGGAACCTAAAAGCCAACCCAATAAATGTGGAACAATAATCTTTAGAAAAACTGTCAATTTCTTGAAGAAAGTAAATAAAAAGTCACTGAAAAATTCTTGAATTAAAACTATAGAAACGGGATCAGGTATAGTTATAGTCCAGGATCCCTGTATCCAATTTTAACATTTATTACTATCAAGCTAATTTTTGGTGAGTAGCTTCATTTTGATGAGACGCCCAACTTTGTCCATTACATCAAATATCCATCGTGGTAGCTAACAAAGACAGCAGAAATTGAATAAGTCGATTTGACGATTCTTAAAAATTTTTTACTAACTGTGGATTTTTTATTTAATCTTAAGAAAATAATTTACATTATTGAAGAAAATATTTGTCCTACAAAATGTATGGTTTCATCAAAGAGTCTCCTTCATCCAACATGTATCAATAACACGGTCATCGAAAATGTTTACTAACTACCTGTTTTTTTTACTGTTGCTTAGTTAAAATTTATGTAATTTAACAGTCACATTGTCCTACAAATTGCGTGGTATGTTATCCCCGTCCTACGCTCAAAAATTGTGGATACCACAAGACTATTTTTCTCATTACTAACTGTAGGACGAAATGTGACATAATTAGGTTAGTATATCCTCTGTAGAAATGACACAATGTCCTACAAGAAAATAGTCGCGTATCACTAGTCCGACAAGAATTGTCATTTTTTTATCTGTAACATGAAGTGAAATCTTTTTTGAAATTTAAATAGCTTTATTTATAGTAAACTAGGTACAAAAAAATAGTGTTTTTCAACATAATAAAAAATTAATCTCAATCAGATTCATCTAATAAATCTTCTTCGCTCCTACCATCACTTCTATGTTCATCTTCTTCATTTGTGATATCTGACTCTGTAATAAGATGAGAAAATTAAATAAATTGGCAAATAATCATTCTAGAAATAAAAATAGTATTAGTATTAATAAAATACCTGGCGAATCAGGAGATAATTCTTCAAAAGATGGACTATGGGGACCATCAAACCAAAAATATCCATATTTGCCATCTATTATTGTCCATCCATAATTTTCTGGCAATTTTTCTGTGGGGCACCTCATGTGTGCATTACACTATACATTAGAGATTAATACTGTTCTTTTAATTTGTTGCAACAATTCTTGTTTTGTTAGTGGCAAACTGGAAGGATCATATCCTACGATTTTTTTTTCTAAAATTTCTTCACTTTCAGTTTTTGATTTATACCCTTTTTCAAATAATTCATAACGTCCTTCGTTGATATCATTTTTCGTTTTTAATGAGTACACTCTACATACATACTCTTCAATAATTTGAACTACCTTGTTTGATGTTGTTAATGTTGTATGTTCACTTTGTAGGAGTTAAATAAAAGCCTCCTGGAAATTTTCATTTTTCTTTAAAATACTGAAAAGTCTCTTTTTTCCTTTACGAAAAAAAGCAGGATTGTAATGATAACCTGTAAAAATATGGCATATAGCAAGTGAACAAGATAATTGATCTCCAAGCTTGACATATATTTCATTTATGTTTAAGTACATTTCTTTTTTATTTGTGCTTAAGTTAATTATTATCTTAATTTCACTTTTTAAATACTTGAAATTTGCCAACATTATTACTGGTATATCAGAATCTGTACAATGTACCTGCACACGATAATTAGTATTAAATTGACAAATATGGTACACGATTTTCGTGTCAGCCTCTTCATGATAACAAGAGAGATTATAATCAATGACTTTTTTTATTTTATTTTCACTAGACACCTCATAAGTGTAACATTGATCAAAATTAAGTTTAACAGTCTTTCCTGTAATCAATAGAACAAATTCGTCTCATGTCCAATTTTCAATTAAAAATTCTACGAATTTTTCTCTGAAGTTGTTACTCCTCAATAATTTGCAAAAATCTGTGGGACGATTATTGTCTTTACGTATTATGTCATACTGTGTGTCCTCTTCATCTCTCAGGTCATGTTCATAATCTGTAATATTGGGTTTTTTGTACTTGTCAAATATAATATGTACTTCTTTTCTATCATATATAAGTATTTTTAATATATGTTTCGAGATTTGATCATATCTGTTTGGAAGGTTCTTCAACGTATGTAATAAATAAAACCCATCAACTAAGTAAATGTCTGCTTCTGGAGGATTTACGATTTCAGTTTGATATTGTAATAATTCACTCATAACCACAAATTTCGGAGTCTTGCAAATTGTTCCATCTGTATGACAGAATGAAAATGGAATAGGGGCTAGAGGATAACTTAATGCTTTTTCTATATCAATTTTATTTTTTAGTGATGCATAAAGTAAACGACCAAAAACATCTCTTTGTATCTTAACTTCTTTCACTTTTCCATTAATTCCGACTTTTTTCATATTCTTGTACTCAAAATTAATTATTGTATTTTTGTTAATAGCTTTATCAAACCTATCTGTTATTACTCGAGTCTCAGCAATAAAATTCTTATGTTGTTTTTCACCCTCGATTTCAACTGATGATAAAAATTTATATATTTCATCATTTACCGACTGACCTTTTGATATATTGTAAAGATGATCTTCTGGCAGTTCTAAAGCAAATGGGTTAGTGTACTGCTTTATTTGTAACATCAGTAGTTCTAAGTTTTTGGTAGATTTATTAATTGTTGACTTCTTTAAATCTTTCGTTATATCATCTGTTGATTGAATATCACGAAACTTCATCACTTTTGATATAACACTCGTACGTAGTGAATGAGTAATTGACCATTTTTGTCTTGCAGAAAATGAGTTTGTAATATTAATAATTCTACAACCTTTAGACGCGGCATCAGCATTTATTGTTTGCTCAAGTGTTAAATCAACCGGAATTCTTGAAAACGGTTTTATTGTTCTTCGTACGCCTAAGAAACAATGTTTACAATCATCAAGCAATCCAGGATGTGTAGTTTCAATATTCATCAACTTATCCCAATAAATAGACATATATCTTGCATAATTATGGTGGTTCACTGAAAAAAAAACATTTGTTATTTTCAGTAAAATGTGTACAAACAAATTGAAGTCACCCATACGGATACTATATTCTAATTGAAGATAATATTCAACTCGATCTCTTCATCATCGATTGTTTCAATATCTATTTCAGTTGATATGAAAAATGGTTTATTTGAAATATTAACCAATGAAACTGTGGGTTTCAATTGACATAGTATATAGTCTTTAAGAGCTTGATTACTGAATATGCTAGCTTCTAAATTTGCGTTTTCATATGTTTCTGTTACAAATTCAGCATAACAATTTTTCAAGTGAGCTAATGACATCACTCGTCGATTTTGAATAACTTCTTCTTGAATATAATTAATCAATCGTTCTCTGGCAATTTTGTGGCTCTCGCGTTTCATGGCCCAATCATTAGTTGGAGGTGGATTCATTTTCCTTTGGTATTTGGAAAAATAATGTACACTACAGTGGTTATGATACGCCAAAAAAGTATCATTAACAGAGTTAATTTCTTCTTGAATTTTTTGTAACATATCTATATCGCCCAGTTCGGTAGCATAATTTTTAATTTTTTTCGGGAAGGGTATTTTATTTTTAATTTTACGACAGTATATTTGTCGCCCTTCACGTTTTATGTTGACTTTCATACAAAAGAAGCATATTTGTGCTGACTCATCATCTCCAAAACTTTGTAAATCCGTATCACAATCTACATTGTCCTCCTCAACAGTATTATGTAAATCTTCAATATTATTGGTTTCATCATTAAGTAATATTGAACTCTGGTCAACATGTCCGTAAATAATGTAATGCAAAGCAATTATATAATTACAAAATAAAAAAGTAATTGTTGGAGATTTGTATTTGGTCGGAAACAATAATTAAAAAAGAAATTTGAATGGCATTATTTATAAAACAGTGGATTAAGATGAATTTGGTCTGAAAGATCAACAATAACTAAAAAATACAATAAATTATTTGAGTAACTAACCGTGAAGTGTTCGGCAATGGTTTCGGTTCGATATTTGGAGCAGACGTTATGGATATCGAGGAATCGATGATTTCAGTAGATAAAGATGCTGATGATGTTAAAGCTGGCTCAGTGCTGTGTATCAGAAATGATTAAAAAATAAGTTTTATTGATTTTTTTTAATTGCAAAAAATTAGGAATTAGACTTTTACGTTGTTTTAAATAATTTCGATTTTTAAAAATCGATCTTTGCGATTTTTTCAAATTTATTTTAATCCTGGACATTTACGGGTAACTGAATAGATTTATTGATAAATATGTCAACGAATTAAGAGTTTTTTTCATTGCAGAAGTTAAATTTTAACAAATATTTTTATTGAATAGATTTTTTTTAAATTCAAAATATCAGTTGTTTATTTTACATTTAATAATTATTTGAAAGCTTTTTTTTAATGAATGAATGAATTTCAATTGAGTAAATTTGAAACATGAAGTTAGATTTAATATTAAATTAAATACATTTATATTATACTCCAAATTAATTAAGAAAATATGTAAAATATCATATACATCCTAAAATTATCGTTTAAAGAATGCAACAATAATTTTCTAATACTCAATTTTTTCGCATAATTACGTAAAAAAATGAACTTAATAAATTATTTTTCATTTATTTTAAGATTAGAGTAAAAAAATATGCAATCAACTTACCTTTCATAAAATAAATATTTAGATTTCACTCGAAATTCTTTGTAGCAAGAGGAATGATAACCTATTATGTTGTCATTCCAACGATCAGGCAATACAACATCTCAATATTTGTGTTGATGATGTTTTCGAGCAGATAAAAAAGTTTTGCAAGCAAGCCAAATGTCTTTATTAAATTTCTTGACTTCTTCTCTTTTCTCTCGAAAAGTAGGATTTTCACAAAATAAATTACACAAAAAACACTCCATAGTTATGTTGAAGTATAAGAATATTTTCACAATTTCATTTTCGAAAGACAAACACGAGGTCGACTGAAAAATGTTGACATTCTCATGGCCGACACTAACGTGAGATACCTCATACACAGATACGTACACAGTAAACGATACTCTGCGCATGCGTATATGTAGAGAGAATAGGACTCTTACCAAACAAACCTTTACACGGATATTTTTGACACTAACGTGAAATACCTAACATAGTAAGCAATCCTCTGCGTATGTGTACATGATGGAAGGGGGACTCGTTGATAAAACCATACATTTTGTAAGATACATATTTTTTTTAATAATGTAAATTATTTTCCGAAGATTCAATAAAAAACCCACCGTTATTAATAAATTTTTAGGAATTGTCAAATCGACCTACTTTATCCTGGCTATCTTTATTAGCTACCTCAGTCGATAATTTTTGTATTGGAAATAGTTGGGCGTCTCATCGAAACAAAGCTATTCACGAAGATTCAGCTTAATAGTAATCATTTTTACATCAGGTATCTGTACCACAATTTTTGAGCGTAGGACGGGGATAACATACCACGCAATTTGTAGGACAATGTGACTGTTAAATTATATAAATTTTAACTAAGCAACAGTAAAAAAAACAGGTAGTTAGTAAACATTTTCGATGACCGTGTTATTGATACATGTTGGATGAAGGAGACTCTTTGATGAAACCATCCATTTTGTAGGACAAATATTTTCTTCAATAATGTAAATTATTTTCTTAAGATTAAATAAAAAATCCACAGTTAGTAAAAAATTTTTAAGAATCGTCAAATCGACTTATTCAATTTCTGCTGTCTTTGTTAGCTACCACGATGGATATTTGATGTAATGGACAAAGTTGGGCGTCTCATCAAAATGAAGCTACTCACCAAAAATTAGCTTGATAGTAATAAATGTTGAAATTGGATACAGGGATCCTGGACTAGAAGCAAAGTTCTTTTCCTGATTCTTTGGCTGCAAGTGTTCCATCTGTAAAATGTAATTTTTTCTATGACGTACTAAATTTATTAAAAAATGTTTCACTTTATAGGTTGGAGAGACTACTTTAAAAGTATATTCATCAATACTTAGAATAATTTATTTTATGTTAAATATTATTGCCTACATTATAAAAACAATAATTTATGTTAAGAACATAATAAGTTGTTATGTATGTAGAAAACAAAATAAACTTCGATACAAAAAAATGGAACAAAGATCAATTTTAATTTTTTTCTTGTACTTTTTGTCGTTTAGCTTTAGCCAGCATTTAGCAGCTCTGTGCTATAACTGCTATGGAATCATTGAGACGGTCCATTCGGGCCATTTTTTCTCGGTGTTTGACAGCATTCTTTTCTTTTTTAAGCCGTCGTTCTACAGCGATTTCTTCTAAAAAAGAAGTGATGGGATTCTCCCTCTTTCTCTGAGGTACTAGAGAAACTTCTACTAACACAAATAAAAAAAAAGAAATTAATGTAAGGGTTTTCATTAAATTATTTTTTATTTTTAATCTTACCGAGATTTCTAGGGACATCATTTCCAGCTGTGGAAAAAGGCCTTACCCAAGCTTCTTGGCTGAACATTTCATGCATTGTCTGTTATTAACAAAATGTAAAATTGTAAAAAATAAAATGAGTTGGAGGTATATAAATGTATGAGATGAACTTACGTCAAAATAAATTCAACTATCTGCTGCGTTGCCTGATGTTTTTCTAGCCAGAAGTTTTTCTTTATAAAGCCTTTTCAGTTGATCTATTTTCGATTGACATTTTTTTATTGGGATCGGTTTTTTTTGATTATCTACTAATACTTGGTTCATTTTTTATGGACTCTTTGATAAGCTTCCCCAGTTTCTTTTCTTTGTTTTAAAAGATGAACTCCTTCCTCTTTATAACATGATAGAAGAAGAAGAGCTTCAGGTTCAGTCCAGTTATAGGTGTCTGCTCAAAAAATAATATTAATTAGTCTAGTTTTTTCAAAAATACTTAATTTTCTCTAAAAAAAAAAAAACACACACACACACTCACAATCAGTATTTTCTTTTTTATTATCTTTTTGACTTGAAGAAGGACCTGGTTCATCAGTTAAAGGCTTCAGAAAGTTGCTTGCTACGTTTTCTTTGACGATTAAGTTACCTATTTATGCAAAAACTTTACTTCAGTAAGAAATCTAAATATCATGATAAAAAAAAAGACAAAAAGAAAAAATTTCCTTACCTGAAGCAAAGTATTTACTAAGTAATATTGCTAAATATTCTTCATCTGTAAAAAGTTTTTAGGTTACAATACATATACACAAATTCATTTACTAACTTACCATCCATTGCTTTATCATGCTGCTCTTTAGTTATATATATCACGTATCGAACATTATTAGTATCATCGATTGCTATTAATTCATCTGTTGCCATTTTTATTGCAAATTGACAATTATAAATACGAACGATCAACGACAATCATTTAAAAATGGCGCCAATGCATCAGTACAATACCAGTACAATATGGCGTCACTTAATGACGTCACACTACACTGGCCAGTGCACTGGATCGAATTTAGAAATACACCCCAAGAATTGTATTTACAGTGCTATTGTTATTCATACCTACCGAGGTATTGAAACTATTATTATTGAATATACTGTTAATTGTATAAACCATTATTATTTTCTATTCTTTTAATTAAATTATCAATTTTAATATCTTTTTCATGAATTTTAACATCTAATGCATCTAGTTTACTATTAATGGAGGGATTTAGTTTACTGTATACTGACTCTCTTATTGCTTTAATATCTAGCTTATTAACTATAGTGGTTAATACCTCATTAATTTTAATATCTATTGATCTATTTATCATACCAAAGATTTGTACTAAGTTATATTCATTATTGTTCATGTTACAACTTTTGTTTAAACGACTCATTATTGCTATAAAATATTATACTAGAGTACTTTAACTTATATTCCACTACTAATCATTTGGAAAGATTTATTTTGTCTGAGCTCACGCAGCCACGATGTGCTCTCTATGGCTGCCATGACACGACTCTTAGATAAATAGTGATCAGCGCATGACTTTTGCAATTCAAGCGATTGTTTCTTATCGTTTGCCTCTAAAACTTTCATGATTCTCTTCGGAAGAGAAACGTGAAACTCATCGTCCAGAGTTGCCACAGCAGCAACACCGAACTTGGTTGCGATTAAATTCAATTCCGTTACTTTCTATCTTTTGGATAATTCCAGATCCTTCATTTTCCGTATTTCAACGATTTTTTTGGCGAAGTTGTTGAATTCTGATAAATCCATTTTAATTCACAAGAGAGAAAAAGATATTCTTTAGCTCACAAAGATTATGAAATATCAAGCAACTTTTCGTTTAAGAGTAATTTTCTATCTGAAAAGTCTCGGCTTTTATAGTAATTTTCACCATCAATTTTATTCCTACTACAGTACTTAATAGCTGCTCGGCGCATAGATTTTTCAGTATCTAAAACAAGTAAGTGATGCAAAAAAACGTAAAATATACATACAATCAACATGCAGCTCAATCCTTACTCTAGTAAAATAAGCGAGTATACGAGGGGTTTCGCATATATTAATGAGCTTTACGATCTTTTGCTCTCCAAACTAGAGTCGGTTTGTCTTTATTTCGGGAAGCGAGTGCAGTGTGATGAAGAAGCTGTTATAGTTTGATTCAATTCAGCAAAAGAATATTTAATATTGCTTGAAAATGAATTAGAAGATAAATCGCTACCATTATCTCAAGAACAGAAACTTTCGGGCATTATCGTGAGAGTTAAACTTACATCTGCAGAACTTGGGGATTATATGCCAAATATTCCAGAAGATTGTAATACATTAAAATACAGAGATACTTTACATCTGGAACATAATTTAACTAAAGATTATGATTCTTTTGATTGTGCCTATAAGAAACTTAAAGAACTTGTGCATGGTGGTGGTGCAATAGATAATACATCTTCTACACTAACAAAAACACTCTCGATAGCATCATCTTCTACAATATCAACAATACCATCATCTTCTACGATAGCAACAACCCCCTCGAGAGCACGATCATCTTCAACTTCTACAATAACGACAGCATCCTCAAGAGGAGTACCCTCAACATCATCACCTCTGTCATCGGTTGCAGTACCTTCAACATCATCGTCACCACCGTCATTGGTTCCAGTACCCTCAACATTATCACCAGCAGCAGCAGTATCTATGGATCTCGAATTAGTAAATCTGGACAGCGCTTTCAAAAACCGCTTTGGTACTCATATTATGAGAAATCCTGAATTTAAATATTGGAATTAAAAAAATTTTCTGGAATAATGCGAAAAATTAATAACTAATGAAATTGAAAAATATCGATTATTGAAAAAAAATTTGCTTGTCACTTTTAGATTAACTTACAGATGTGAAAATATAAAAAAAGGATTTGATATTATGTGACAAAAAACAATTCAATACAAAAAACATACAAGTACTCATTTCAACGGATTTTCCAAATCTTTTTTTAAATGATATTATACCGCTTTTATTAAACGATACAGAAGAGTTTCAAGAAACCGACTCGGGATAGTCGATAGTTAGGATTGATGGCATAGAGATAACTATGAATAGGTATGCGCCCTTGAAAAGAGCGGGAAACATGACGGCAAGTACATATTGTGATCTTCCTAAATTAATACAAGAAAAAAAAGCTGTTTTGAACGTAAAAAATACGAATGATCAATACTGCTTTCTCTGGTCAGTTCTGGCTTCATTATATCTGGCTGAAGATGACTGAACAGCTAATTGTTTATCAAACTATACAGAACATTTTGATACTTCGAATAAAACGGGGATCTCATTTCCAACACCATGAAGCGTTATTTGTAAATTTGAAAAATTAAATGATAAGGCTATTAATGTTTACGGTTTAGATGATTATAATAACATTGCACTGGTTTATTTAAATAGATATTATGATATAGCGAAAGCTCGTATTCATCTTTTTATTTCTGAGATGGGCGTAGACACCAATAAAAAACCAGTTTATCATTATTCACTCATCAATTCTCTTGCTCGTTTGGTGTCAAGTCAACTATCAAATCACCATGGAAGTGTAGCTCTTTGCGATCGTTGTTTAAATCACTTTCACAAGAAAGAATACTTTACTAAACATATGCAAGATTGTATTAATTCCAATAAAAGTAAAATTTCATTGCCCGAAAAGGAAAAATATTTAAAAATGAAATTTAAAAATTTCATGTATAGTGAAAAAGTACCTTTTGTAATTTATGCAGATTTAGAGTGCATTATTAAACCTCCTATTAAGGAAAGATCTGAACATATACCATGTAGTATAGCTTTTTATGTACATTGTTCTTATGATGATTCACAATCAAGATTTGCTCTCAAGCGTAGAAAAGATTGTATAGGATGGTTTATGACAGAGTTACAGAAATTAGCTAAAAAATATAAAGAAATAATCGAAAATCCAAAGTCAATGGATTACGATCGGATGAAGCACATTGAACCCCATTAGCCTAGAGTTCGTGATCACTGTTATTTGACAAGAAAATTTCGTGGTCCGGCTCATAATGATTGTAATTTAAATTAGCAAATAGATGCCATAATCTTAATCGTTTTTCATAATTTATCGGGATACGATTCGCATTTTCTTATTAAATTATTATCATCATCAGATTTTCCCGGTCCTATAACTATCATTCCTATCGACAAAGAAAAATATATATAATTCACAAAAACAGTTGAAATTCATAAAAATAAAAATTTCAAAAGATCACGTGATGATGATGATAGAAAGAGCAAGAAAAATCTAAATATATACCTTCAGTTCATGGATTCATTCCGTTTCATGAGCGATAGTATCGATAAATTATCTACATTTTTATCAAATAATGATAAAATAATGACACGTAGAAGTTTCCCCGATGAAGAATCATTTAGTTTAGCAACGCATAAAGGTATATTTTCATCTGAATATTGTAGTAATTAAGAAAAACTTAAAGAAAATCAATTACCGGATAAAAAAATTGTTTTTTCCGCCCTTAATAATTTCGATATTGCTGATGAAGAATATGGACTAGCACTTAAAGTATGGTCTCACTTCAATACTAAAACATTAGGTGATTATTACGATTTATATTTAACTATAGATGTTTGTCTTTTAACTGATATATTTAAAAATTTTAGAATGAATTGTATTAGAACTTGTAATTTAGACCCTTTACATTACTACACAGCACCCGGATCAGCATTTGACGCTATGCTTAAATGCACAGGAATTAAATTAGATATTTTGAATGATATACAAATGACATTATTCACAGGAAAAGGAACTGAAGGCGGCGTATCGCAATGCTGCAATAGACATGCTGAGGCAAATAATAAATATATGGGCGATAATTATCAATCGCATAAAGATACATCATATTCAATGTATTATAATGTAAATAATTTGTATGGAGCAGCTATTAGCACTTCGCTACCATACGGTTCTTTTGAGTGGTCTACAACAGCAATCGATATAATGACAATAAGTGATTATGATCCTTATGGTTATATACTCGAAGTTAATTTGGAATATCCTCCGAGTTTATTTGAGAGACATAAGGATCTACCACTTTGCCCCGAACATTTCCAAGCACCTTATTCAAAACAGTCCAAATTAATGACTTTGCATGATAAAAAGAATGACATTATTATAAACCAATATGATTCTGTATTCTTGATATTTCAAAAATTTATATTTATGATTTTTATTACAATTATATACTTCAAAAATATTCTCTCGAACAGCCTAAATGAATGTATACTGATACGAATAGTTTAATCTATCATTTCAAAAATCTAGATATTCATAAACATATTAAAGAGGATATAGATAAATTCGATACGTCAGAATATAAGAAAGATATAAGAAAGATAACCCATGTGATATACCTCAAACGAATAAAAAAGTAATTAGATTAATTAAAAATGAAAACAACGGTAAAATCATGACTCATTTTATAGGCTTAAGAGCTAAAATGTATGCATATAAAGTGATGAATGATAAAGATGAAATAAAAGCAAAAGATTTGGTAGAAGTGACAGATGAAATAAAAGTGAAAGGAATAAAGTTATCTGTTATGGAAACGATAACATTTGATCACTATAAAGAATGTTTATTTGAGGAAAAGAAAATATCTCAAATTAAGCATCATATAATTAGTGAAAAACATAATGTAAGTACAATTTCTTGAACAAAAATAGCTTTGAGCGCTGAGGATGACAAGCGAATGGTGCTAGAAGGAAAAACCGATACACTTCCATGGGGGTATGAGAATAACAATATAGAAATTATATTAAAAGAATGGGAAAAAAGAAACAGAAAAAAACGAATAAGAAATATGTGTAGATATTTTTATTTATTAAGAGCATCTCATGTTACAAATTGTATGTTTTTTCAAATGAATAAAATTATAAGTCTTTTATATCTATCTATCTGTTATGCGATTTATCAAATCCTAACCATTTAACATAGGCTTTATTTTTCTGCTTTTCCAACACTTTTTCAACAAGGTAGACATCTGGATACTGGACTTTGGTTAATTCCTCAGTGCAAAATCGTCCCTCAATCGGCTGATCTTGATAATCGATCAATTCATATGCCACAGGTTTTAGATTTTTTATTGTTTTAATGGTAAAAATTTCAGTTGTCCAATGGGGTGTATATCCTTTTCCAAATGCATGTTCATATTTACTTATACGTATTTTATCCCTAATTTTAAATTTTTATTTCAATCGTTTATTCACCATGTATGAATGATTGTTATAAATATCGTAAAGTAGCTGTTTTTCAATGTTGCGCGTTACATCTTTCGGCTTCATCATAATTGTACGATGTTTTGTATTATTGTATAATTTCATGAAATTGGGTAGAATATCAATCCACTTGTAATTCCCTCGAATGGTAAATTGTTTCCTCATTTTATTTTTTAATGTACGATTAAATTGCTCACAAATAGATGCTTTTAGATTTGTAAATGTCGAATACATTTATATGTTGTATTGTTTCAAGAGTGTTTGAAATTCTTTATTATAAAATTCTTTGCTTCTATCTACATGTAATTTTTGAGGTACTCGTTTTTCAATAAGCACCGATTTTATAACAGCTGACACATCTTTACCATTTTTTGTCTTCAGCGGTACAGCCCATGCATATTTTGAAAAAATATCAACAATTGTTAATATATATTTGTATTCATTGTTGAAGGATGAATAGGCAGTTAAATTAACCCAGCCCGCTTGCCATGTTTCATAAAGCCCCCGCACATGAACTTTACGATGGTTAAAACTTTTCTGTGCAGGCCTATGCAGCTCATCGGTGATTACTTTTTTAATTTTTTTCATTTGATTCTTTATTTCAGGTGAGAACCTAACAAAAACAATTATCAAACTGATTTTGTCATTATTTATCAGTTTATGTCTTCACAGGTTTATAAAACAGCAAAACTCAAAAAGGACCAATTTTTCTTATAATCTCCTCATCATAAGATTGATCTTTTTTTTAATTCCTTAAATTTGAAAGCTGTGATAAACTTTCAATAGATAGACGAAGTAGTATCTCGACGGAAAAAAACCATCACAACTTTCTATAAAAGGTTTCGATCATATTTTAGATCGATTCGATATTCATGTATTCTTCTTAGTAGATGGAAACTGATATCTCTACAAGAATATACTCTACAATTTTTATAAAACCTAAACAGCGCAACAAAATACTACATGGAAAAAAATCCGTAACATGTACCAAAATCAACATCTAAAATATGGCAGACGATTACCAGTAATATAATAAAATATGTTTGCAATCGTTCAAGAGGTCTCAAGAGGCGCTCCATTAGTCGGAGAATGCTATACACATAAATGGAATAGCTGAAAGGAGAATTCCGTAGAAGTATAGGATACATGCGTCTGCATAAAATCATGAATAACTTAACTTCAGTTTTTGTGCTATATCAACTTTATACATACGTATATTTAGAGGGTCAAAGGAATGTACGATATCAATATAATTATCGATTGTTGGCAATTTTGGTTGCAATCGATTGGTTGCAAATTTGCAAATTGAAATTTTTTGCCTATACTATATACTTATATAATTAGTATATAACTAGTATATAATTAATGCTTAGAAAAATGAGAATTTGCAGAGAAGAAAAAATCTAATTTTTAAGAAAGAAAAAAAAGTCTGATGGTGACGCTTAGTACTTATAGATAAAATAAAATCACAACTTTTTATCCGTTCCGATGTTATCATTTTTGAATTTGTAAATTTCTATGCCAATGTATGTAAACTTATTGATGTTTATGTTATTTAAGGAAAAAAATTTCTTATCGAAAATTGTTTCGATAACATATGTATAACAACCCATAAAATTATATTAAGAATAAATAATCTGTTTAGTCATAATTTTCGAATAGAAAACCTTTTTTAATGCTCATTTTGCTAGAAGCGGGAGGGTTGGAGAGGCTAAAGTGGGTATCGGCATAAAGCAAAATGAGAACGCATTAATAGTGATCAATCGTTATGAAAATAGTTTCAAAAAACCAAAAAATGTCTTGGAAGGAATACATTAAAAGTAATCATAGAAATCTATCATTAAAATTCTAAAAATCACTCAACATTTTTTTTAACAAGTATTAAATTAACATTCGAAAAAATCTACATTATCGAAACATAATGTTGTCATCAGTTATAATTATAAA
The DNA here is from genome assembly GCA_028641665.1 of Chelonus formosanus. Taxonomy (NCBI): domain Eukaryota; kingdom Metazoa; phylum Arthropoda; class Insecta; order Hymenoptera; family Braconidae; genus Chelonus; species Chelonus formosanus. The sequence continues at coordinate 9,101,909 of CM054002.1, forward strand.
GAAACTTCACAGCTTTATCATCCTATATACAATAACTTCTATGAACACTTAACAAAAAAGAACATTTATTTTAAAATAATTAATGAGATTTATAGAATTTTGATGGAAACTGAAAATAATCTACCTTCATTAAAGTATGAAAATATGTCAATTTTATGACAAACATCACCATCAAATGCCCTAATTCCTGTATACGAAGTCTATTCATCATGAGCCCACATTTTACACTCGTCGTACTAGATTCAATCTTCGGTGAGTGGATCTACATATAGCTCGTTGCATACGAAACATGAGTATGGATTATTATGTATGGAATAATGTAAAGTGAACAAAATGAATTTATTACCTACTCTTATTAATTATCGTTACAATACAGAAAAAGTAACCAACGAATTTGCACAAACTCGATAGAGTATAGGTTGGATATCGATGTCGAATAAAAACAAAGAATCATGTGTAAATGGATTGACTGTGTACTAACTGTAAATATTCAATATTCTGTTTCAGATAACTTTATCTCAGGCAGCTATTAACATTTATTACGATGAAAACAAATTTGAATGGATAACCGTATTTATTTTTCGAGTGAATCGTTTATTACCTATACTCTGTTTCTTCAACATCTTTATATTCTTCACTGTGAATTTCACTATGTTGTAAATGATATGATTCAAAGCATTTAAGTGATTAAATTTCTGTTGTCACTTTTTGATTGTTTAAGGGTATCTTCCTACCTATGAATTAAGATACTCTACTGGTCGGGAAAGAAATGGTGTTAGAAAATCGAGTGTTGTGAATGTAATTGAACATATACAACATTTTTTATCACGGAATCTAAAAGATTACAGTTCACTGATAATGATAATACAATAAAAATTAAAAAATTCTTATCTAAAACGGTAAAAAACAACAGTCAAAAAATATGAAAATTCATTGACCAACCAGGACAGCGTACGCATTTTAATCGTCCACTGATTGATCGATTTAGTATTTTTTTTTTTTTTAATCAAATTCCAATCGAAATAAATACATTTTTTTTCTTTATTATTATAGAATCACTGAATGATAATTTTTCAAAAATAATGATCAATTTCATGATTTCATAAATTATGATGTTTTAAAAAAGGATTTTTTGATGTCATGTCACAAAATATGAAGAAAGGTGGGAGAAAAAGGGTGGAGTCAGAATAAGTAAAACAGTAGTTATCAGAATTTATCGAGATTGATGATAATAAAAAAAAATTAATTTTACAACAAAAAATTGTTATTTACAATTTAATATCGTGGATTTCAATAAACAACGTTGATTAGCCATCCAATTTGATATATACAAATAAAAATTGTTAATAACAATGTAATAGTCAATTTTACAACAGAATATTGTTATTTATAATTTAATGCCGATGATTTCATTAAACAACGTTGATTAACAACTATTTTCTATAGATGCTCTAGGAGCTTTAGAAATTCGAACAAAAAATAATATAGAATGTGATCCTAAAATTTTTTAAGAATAAGAATTGTTTAGGCGACAATACAATGTTTTTGCAGATTCTTATCGAATGATGGCAGAAGAATTAAATAAACGACATTCCAACTCTGAAGATAATGGTGATGAATTACATTCGATATTTACATTGAAACCAGGTATCGATAAACGAAGATTCAATTTTCAACGTGAAAATGAATTAGCTGCAGTATTTTCAACAACAGCGAATGGAAAAATTCTTCTGGATTTATCCTTTGTTTTATCCATTCGGTACCAGAGGATGGCATAAAAATATACGTAATGTTCTCAAACTGAATAAAAACGTATCTCGAAACGATTATCATAAATACAATTCACAATTCGTGAAGAATTCAACGCTTTTCTAATGGGCCGTCGATTATTTCGACCATTTCTATAGGCCATGTGGGAATTGATGCATTGTTAACGAAAAATGTTCTAAACATTATCTTAAAAAATTTCGAGAAGAAACTTCAATGGATGAAAATTGTTATCCTTATTATCGTCGTAGAAATTCAGGTATCATTGACATTCAGCTACAAGGAGATACTTTTACAAATCAACATGTTGAACTATACAATAAAATACTTTTTAAACGATTCAATGCTCATATTAATGTAGAAATTATTTAATCTATAAAATCTGTAAAATATTTGTACAAATATGTTTCTAAAGGATATATTCAAGCCTTAATAACGATAAACGGAAACGTTTCTGATACTCATAATAAAAACGTTATAACATATGATAAAATCACTAATCATATTGAAACTCGTTATGTTGGACCAGTAGAAGCTGTATGGAGAATTTTATCAATACCGTTACATGAAAAGAGTTATAGCACTATTAGATTACCTGTGCACTTACCTAACAAACAAAATTTGATAATCGATGACAATTGTGATAAAACACAAACAAGAAATGTTGTAAAAAAAGTCACTATGTTAATGGATTTTTTTGCGTTGAACATTCGTGATGAATCTGCTAAACAATATATTTATACAGATATTCCAAATTATTACGTATTCACAAAAGAAAATGAAATTTATCACTGGATTAAACGTCAAAAGCAATTTAACGTTATTGCTCGAATGTTTTCCATAAGTCCATCGAATGTTGAATCATTTCATCTTAGATTATTGTTAATGAAAGTTGAAGGACCAATAAGTTATGAAAATTTAAGAACAGTTAATGGTTATACATACGATACATATTCGAATACTTGCCTTGCATTAGGTTTAATTGAAGATGATAATGAATGGAAACGTGTGCTTCATGAAGCAGAAAGGTGGATAATGCCATGTCAATTAAGATATTTATTTATACGTATATTATTACATTGCCAACCATTACATCCGAAAGAACTCTAGGACGAATTTCAAAAATCCATGTCAGAAGATTTCATTATATGTTTCGGGTCAGTTTTAGGACAAAAAAAAGCATATTTGCATATAAATTCTATTTTTTGTAATGAAGGTTCTCATTTATCAAATTTTTCAATTATGGAGTAAATTATAGATTGGGAAGATATAGATGACAATGAAATCGGACACCAAGATGATGAACGTGGATTTTAACTATACCTTCAATTAAATACAAAATAAAAAGGAATCGTTGATTACATATAAAATATTATTGATATCTAGAAACAAAGGTTGCATAAATGTAACAATCACTATCATTTTAAGATATTGTCCAATTGGTCTTCAAATTATTCAGATTAAAATTCGATAATTTCCAGTAATTTCAAGCGATTTACACCAATAAGATAAGGGTTTGGATAATTTCAATAAATTTTCATTAATCGTCTGATCAGCTATTAAAATGCATCAATGTATTATATACTAAAATTCAAAAATAAAACTTTTCATAATAATTTATACACATCTAAATAATTAAAAAAAATATAAACATATATATTCAAGTTCATTAGGCTAACATAAACTTGTGGATGGAATTGATACCTATAACCAACAAACTACGTGACTGTAGTTGTCTTTAAATTTATAATTTGAATTCATATTCATTGTTAAATCACCATTGACATATCTCATATTTGTACGCTTGATTTTCGGTAGGATTATTATTTAATTTGCCCAATAAACACGTTAGAAACGTACTACTTGATAGTTAATTTAAAAGATTGGAACATTAGGTCGCAGATTGATTTGTAAATTTTGATATGGTTATTCGTTCGTAAATATATTGTATATTGTATTAATATGTATTTATAATGAAATTCATTTTTTTAAGCAGTTTAATCAGCTTATTATTTGGTATTTTTGTGATTTAATCTGCTTATTATTCACGGTTGATACAATCAAAAATTCATAATGTGAAAAATTTAATAACAGTTTAGCATTGAAGAATATTTTTTCTTGAGTTAACATAATTAAAACAAAAATAATATTATCGGATTCACCATTGTGAATAGTAAAAATTATAAATATAATTCTTTGTAAACATGATTTTTTACAGTTCTGTCTGTTTTTTCATCATTTATGTATACATGTAAAGTTTCCCAAGATCGAACTCTTAAAAATGCTACGTACAATTGTCCATGATTAAAAATATCTTTAGTTTAATCTATTCTTATCATATCAAATGTTTGTTCTTGTGCTTTATTTACAAATATTGCGAATGCTAATACAATTGGGAATTGTCTTCTTTTGAATGTAAAAGGATAAATATCTTCACAATATAATGTAATGCGGCTGATGAATGCCATTTCACCTGATTTATCTTAATTCAATATTTTACATTTTAAAATATTATTTTCAAGTTCAAAAATAATTGATCTTGTACCATTACATAATCCTTCATTAATATTTAGATTTCTAAGTAACATAAAAATACAAAATTTTCGTAATATGAGTTCATGAAATGAAAAATTGGTGGATTTAAAGTATTTAAATATTCTGGTAATATAACATCATCTATATCACCATTATCACAATTTTCCGTACTGTCGATACTTGTAAAAACTTTTTCAGTATCATAATCCAATAATTGGACAGTTTCATTATTCATTCTGTTAACATCAACATTTCTTGCTGAAAGTATTGCACATTTAGATAATTCATCAAATTTTTTTTGAAAAATTAACTTTTCGAAGATATTTTCAATAATTTGATCGTTTTTAAAAATATTACATTGATTTGGTAACGTTAAATTATCAAATTTTAAAAACTTGACTTCTGAAGGTAATGTATGCATATTCTAAGTTAATGTAAATTGATGAAAATATTGCCAAAGATAACTATATTTGATAGATAAACTTACTTATTCTGTTTCAGTTGAATTTTTTTTTTATAGGTAGTAACTGTCGAAAATCACCTCATAAGATCATTATTTTTCCAATGAATGGTACCTCACTATTTATCATATCGCGTAAAGTTCGGTCTATTACTTCTAAAGCATATTTTAGTGCCATTGGTGCTTCATCCCATATGAAAACACTAATGTTTTTTAAATATTCACCTTGTTTTGAATTGTATTTGATGTTTGATGATAAATCAGAAAAAAGAGGTACAGGCAGACTATAAGTTTTATGAAGAGTTTTCCCATTTGATAGTAATGTAGCAGCAATTTCTGTCTAAGCCATAGTACAAATATTCCGGTTTTTAGACTTTAATAGATACCACAACGTTGTATAAATAAATGTTTTTCCAGACCCACCAGGTCTATCTAAGTAGTTAAGAGGGGGAGGGGGCCTGACTCAATCTACTATTACCGACGATATCGGCAACTTACCACTTGAGTCGGTAACTTACCGATTGTAGATGTAGTTGCCGATTTTGTTGCTAGATGGTGCTGTGCCGACCAACAGTCGGTAATTGTTGCCGATCTAGGCGGCGCTGCTGTTGTAGCGGGTAAAATTTTTAAATTGGATTTTTTTTGGCGGTAATTGTTATTGATCTCAAGCGGCAACTATTTCCGATCTTTTTTTACTAGATAGCGCTGTTATAGTGAGTAAAAAAATTAAAAAATTTGAATTTTTATAACATTATTTGCTAGTAATCGTTATCGATCTCAAGCGGTAACTATTTCTGATCTTTCCCACTAGATAGCACTGCTGTGGCGGGTGAAAAATTTGAATTCTTGAAGAAACTTTCGTTGGTAACTACCAGGCGATAACTGTTACCAACCTTTCTTACTTAATAGCATTGTTATTCCGGCGGTTTGAATTAATTTAAATTTATGTTTAATTATTATCAATTTTCGCCATAATGTGGTGCTGTTGTTGTGGTGGGTGCAAGATTTTAAATTTTCAGAAAACTTAGCAGTTAATTCGTCATCCGGTAGAGGGTGCTATCAGTAAATGTCAGAAAATATCTGAATTTAAAAAAAATTTATTTTATAATCATTGACATGGATTAAATTGGATAACATTAACATAATTAAGTGTACTTTGTGTTGAATTAATTAACTTGCTTTGTGGAATCCTCTGAGATGTGGTCTTCACGTTTTTCGATGATGAATTTGAAATCATCGCAGTCGCCACCGAAGTATTGCAGTACTGATCTATCTTCCTTTATATACATCAGTATAAGGTCAAATAAGATCTTTCAATCGCCGTGGTGGAGCAGAAATATTGAATTCATTATCCAAAGTTAGAATAATTTCACAAAAGTACCCCACTAACGTTAACTTTGTCACTTTGTATGTTTTTGATGTGTTTAGATCTGTAATTCTCTCCATGAGTTTTTGAGTATTATTACTGGTGATGGTATCCATATTTACTTCACTTAACAATTTACTAATCACTGTTCTACACTTAATCGTCTACACTTAGATATGTGTTCAATAATTTCTGTAGCTGATCTGACTTGTTGGAAATCTGTTCTGTTTATATATATAGCCCTTACTCTAGCGACCGATAACTAAAACACATTTTCTAACAACGCAATTTCCTTTGTAACTTCTAAAAGATTTATTCCTAGTAAAGTACGTTATATTTTAATTCCCAGAAAAAAATTATTCATAGATATTATCTCTTTGTTGGTTTTCTCAAAACAAACGACGTCATAAAAGTTTCTTTCTTTTGTTTATTACAATATTAACAGATTGTCGTTTTCTTAGAAAAGTGACGTCATAAAATTTATTGCGTTTAAAAATTTAAATAAAGTACGTTTGATAAGTTTTATCCATCAGTTTGAAACCTTTGAACTGGTAACATCAAACCTACACAATAGATATCTTTGTTGATATTCAGGGATTCAGAACTACTCCAAATCAATTTGTTGTGAAAGAATTCGCAGTGATTTTTTTCTTTATTGAGGGAGCAGTACAAAATCAGTTATGTTTATTCTTCAAACAACCATTTAATTGGAAATTATCACCGCAAAAATTTCAAGTAATAAATCGTTGGTATACTCGCAATTACCATGGACTTCAGTGGGATTCTGGTGAAATGACATATAAAGATATGCCTGGTATAATTGTTGATATGATAGGCAAAGCTAATTTCATGTATGTGAAAGGTCATGAGAAGAAAGAGTGGATGCATCAATTTGTGAATAACCGACAAACTGTAATCAACTCGAAATATTTGCAATGCCCATCATTACACATTATTCCAGATTTTCCAAGATGGAAACATGCTTCACATCATGGACCAAGTTCAGCTTAAAATTGTGCATTAAAAAATGTACGCAAAATGAAGATGTGGTTTGATTTCAACTCAATCAACAAATTGCGGCCAGTGCTAAGAAAACTTTATGCAAATATGAATTTTGATTGCTTATCATTGAATGAGATTCATATGTTACCAGAAAAGTTTCTTATATATTTTGAAAAAGAAATTGAAGATATGAAAAACAAATCGATTGATTCATAATGTAATTTTTTACGCACATAAAATTACTATATCCAGTATTATTTTACAATCTTATACTTGAATTGCTCAATGAATGTATTTTACTTTGAACATTAATATGTATTATGTCTGATTTTCAATAAAATGTATTCAATTACATCAACTTCATTAATGTATTTAATTTTCTCTGAAGTTATTCAATAATATTTACATAGACTCTTAGATTCAAATTTACCCAAAACCACCAAAAAAGCCCGAGTAAATTTAAGTTTTCAATAAACTATTTGGTGGGGGAAACATTGGTGTGATTTTGAATTGATCCATCTGCCCTCTAGCGACTATAGAATAGAAATATTTATTTATCGATACACATATCTGCCCTCTGGCGACCGAGAAACAAAAAATATCGATCTATTAATGTACATTTCTGCCATCTAGTGGCTCAAAACAAAATTTCAATTCCCTGTAAAATGTGATGGGTTACATTTAAAAAACTACCCCTTTTAAATTAACATTCAAATATATCAATTGAATGGAACAAATGATGCTTTCATATCTTATACCGTCTATTTTTTTGTTTTGAAATTTTATCACTCTATTTTAGTAAAGTGAAATATTAACTATAAACATAATGGTAGATGTATTTTGTAACAAAAATATTAAACTATATATATATGAATTTATTTTATTTATTTATTCACTTAATTGTTTTCATTTATATAATTCATCTTAAAAAAAAAATTAATCATGATAATTATTGATACTTGTTGCCCGAGTGCATCTTTTAAAAATTTGTAAACGCGCTGGTATACCACGTGCCTTTGTTTTGATGCTTGTGCCCCAACCAGCATAAGCATGAACAGAGACGTAATATACTGTAGATCTTATTGGTGAGACAAAGAGACGACACCAGCGCTAAAACAACATGCGTTTGTTCTGCTACTTGTACCCAAACCAGCACAGACGCGCTTTGTTAACGACAAATTACATAGTTTACAGTTACATTTTTTTTGATTGACCAGGTTACTTCTGTGTGTATTTAATGAATATTTCATTAGTTCAAATGAAAAAACAATGAAAGAAAAAAGTTTAGTGTGTCTTTTGAATATTATAAATAAATTAATCAACTAAAACACAATTAGCTGTGCTATTCTCATCATTAAATAAAAAAGTAAGTAACTTTCATATGTCACATTAAATTATTTGTTTTTAATTATTATGAATCATTCGTTAATATTCCTAATAGAAATGATAAACTTTATTTTTAAGACGGATTTATTCGAAATCGAATATAAGGTGATTGTACCTAAAGAATGGTGTTATGTAATTTTGCTCTTTAAAGGTGTCAATATGAGATACATATGCTTAACCTTAGAGACTTCAAATTCCTCTTTTTAATCCTAGCCTTTCGACCAATAGACAGGGATGAGGAGATCTTCGATAGAGAAAGTAAAAATGTGTGATTTATATATAACAATAACGAAGTTTATTAAATGAAAATTATTAAAAGAATTCAATTAAAACGTTACCAACAGATGATTTTCTTTGCTCAGGTAAAAATGTATTAAAATTAATTGGTCCTCCGTTGATTCTCTAGTCAGCGTAATATTCTCGTTTCAACTCGCGAATTTATTTAAATATTTGTTGTTAACAATTTTAAAAATTATATTGGCTTCACATAAAAATTTACTAACTTCAACAAAATTATTGATACAAGACAAAATAAGACTTACAATTTTCGAGCGATGTTTCACGATGATCTGATCTCGATGTTGCTTTTCCGACAACTGACTGATGCATCAAATCTCACATATTTATTTAGTCGAGGATGACGTTATTAGAAGTCCCTTGCTTCAGGCGCGCACAAGTCCCTTCATATGGTCCTTTCCTTTTTTGGAAAGCTTATGCTCGTCTTTCGTCACGCACTCTTTTTTTAAACTTTTATTGCTTTTTCACCACGTGGGTTTTCCAAAGCAATGAAATGTCTAAAAGATGATTTCCAAAAAAATTCTCCGAAATCTTTTCTATTTCAACGAAATTTAAAAAAAACTTAAGTAATAATCGTTAACCTCAATCATTGAGTTTCATTTTAAACTTTCTTTTAAAATATATGTATATATTAAATAATTATAGAAAATAATCGAAATACACTCAGACATTACAATGGCAACATCTGATAGATAGATATCATCTGGTGAACCAAATCCTCGCAGCCATGAAAGTGTGGGCACAACTGACTGAGAGTATCCAGAATTTTTTTTTCCCATTTGATAACACCCTGGTGACAATAATCATTGATCCAAACAACCAAGTGTGGGCAATTGTGCGTGTTTTGGACATAAGTTATGGAAACATCACAATTAAAAATGTTGAGTATTTAAAAATAATTGATAATGACATTAATGAAAATAGCATTAAAAGGTGATGAGTTTCAATTTTTTCAAATAAAATAACATTAATTTTCGACATAACTAATATTGTAAGTAATATTATATCAATTCTGTTCCAGTACATACATACAACCATGGTCTTTTTTTTACATGGTTGTAGTTCCACATCAGTGGCAACACGTCTATGAAATTGAGGAAAAAATCGAATATGCGGTCGAAAGATATGGGTCTCAATTGAGAGCCCATACTCACTTTTTATGCATCAACAATACTGCGTGTAAATTATTATTTGATGATGAGGAACAAAGCTACTTATTTCTACCAATAGAAGTGGAAATCCTTGATGGCGATGATATTTTGCTGTTCTTCAATGAATAACCAGAAGAAGAAGAAGACACTGACTCTGATAGTGGATTAGAGATAGATATTGATAGCGAAGGTTATGATGGTGATAATGATAGCACACATGACGATGATTCTATTGTCGTTATTGTTGATGATGATGATGATGATTTTGATATCGATATTGATGAAAGTAATTCTGATCTCGATGATAATAATAATGATGATAAAAGTACTTCTAATGATTTTGATGATGATGATTGTAGTTTAAACGTAGTGTAAACGTTAACTTCTCTTCGTTATTTATCTTTTTTCATTCCCTATTAAAAAGTTAGTTATGATGTTTTTTACCTGCATAGAGTGAATAGTTATCAACTTCAATAATTTTGAGAAGTCATACTGATAAATTTTTTTTCTGCTATTTTTATAATTGAGTTTAGGATTATAATATTTTTGTATGTTTATGTAATAATTTGTGAAAATTAATCCAAACATCGGACTTACAAGTTATATTATTATTATAGATTCTTATAAAACAAGTCTTCTAATGTGAAACTTGTTTATTAGAATCTATATTGAGAATGTAACTTGTAAGTCAAACATTTGAATTAATATTTGATAATTTTCTATCATTTTTGAGAAGTCATGCCAATGAATTTTTCTGCTATTTTGAGAGACTTATGGTTTTCAGGATAACTTTTGACTATAAAGTTCCTTTTTTGTCTTTTATGTTTTAACAGCTATTGTGATTTTCATTGTTTATTATGAAATAAATACTGATATTTTTATGATGAAGAAGTCATTCTTTACTTATTTTATATTAACATGTACTTTATTTTATAATTAAGGTTAGAATTATACTATTTTTGTGCTTTTATATTATGTGGAAATGAATTGAAACATCCGATTTACAAGTGATATTATCATCATAGATTATTATATTATAAAAAACATGTTTTTCTCATCTTAAAGAATTCTGAATGATTTTGTGAAATGTACACTTGGCTTCTTTTATACTGCATAATTTACTGCAAGTTATCAGTGTTTTCAATTATTATTATTATTATCGAATATTATACAAGTTTTTATTCCAAGTCATTTATTATAATTATTTTTCATCACTATTTCTTGAATTTTTGTACATCATTATTAAATGATAATTTTTATTAATTTTTCACAGGTTGGGAATTATTGTTTAAAAAGTTTATCTTGCAATGACAACACTAATTTTATGTTTCTAATTTTAATTTAGATTTGTGGGAAGATTAGCTTATTATGAAAAAAATATATTCAAAGAATAAATATTTTTTTGTTCTTTCATTTATTTTATTAAAACGTACATTCTGTGTAGTGTTTGAATTCACCTCATTATTGTAATATTATTCCATGACACAAATATATTTAATGTTACAAAATATATTTAATGCTACAAAATACATATAGAACTTCGGTTATGATCGGAAATAAATATTTTAAGTTATTGATGGGAATAGAAACTGATACAATAATTGGTTTATCAATATTTATTCAATACATGTTTGTTAAAAAATATTTAAAACAAAACACCTTTTTCTTTGGACAATGGGCAACTTTTTTTTGGTGCTTTTAGCTTCAAATGACGTCCACATGTTAAATTTTCCATGTAATTAAAAGCTGCTTTATCTTCTACTTCAATATATTGTCTGATGACTTCGAATTTAGGACATCCAATTGACTCCAAGTTGATATAATTCTTTATGTGTAACTTCCTCGATTTTGATTCTTTAGAATTGCCACCTTTGTAAGCAATGAATACATTCTTCTTCCTCAGCTTTTTTGGCAATTTTTAGCAAAAATCTATCAAGATTTAATTGATGTTCATCACCATATTGATCACAAAAAAGCATTCCATGAACATAGTGTGTGCAAACTGCTGCAGTTTTTTTATCTTCTTTTGATAAATTTTCAAACTTTCCAATTTTATAGAATTGTGACTTAACTTCTCCAGAAAAAACATTAATGTAACCCAACTCTTTGCACACAGAGTTCTTACTCACCATAAACCCCTTCATATCAATGATGTATAAAATTTTTTTTTCCATGTTTAAATTCATTTTTTTCACTATAAATTTCACAGGATGTTTATATAGATGCTTTGCTACACAAAATCACGTTCGATTTACAAATAGCTTATCGTTCGTATATAGCTTGCTTTTCTGTTATTTTATCGATGTTATGATCGAACGAGAATAATATTTCTTTGAAATGACGTCACATAAAACTATCAGATTACGTTGAAGGGTAGTTTTTATTAATCATGTGTAGTGACGTTTTTTATAGCTATAAAATGATTCTTAGAAGTAACGTTACTTGAAAAACTGTAAGAGTTGAGTGGCGTTTAAGGGGTAGTATTTTCATATAAATAAATAACGGTTGCATGGCTGTGTATTTTCATTTTAAAAGTCACAAAGTGTACACGTAGATTTTATTAAGCAAGGAAGTAATAAAATTAAAAACAAAAGCAAGCGGATAAAGAAAATATTTTCCAGAAAGTGTTGTTCCTTAAAAAATAACTGGTGAATGAAAAATAATTAAAAACTAACAAGTGAATACTGAAAAGTAAAAAAAAAATGTGTGATTACTATGAAGACTTAATTAAAATGATGGTAGAGGCTTATGTGCTTCTTTCATCATTGAATGGACCAAGCAAGGATGAAGCTGTTAATGAATAGTTGAAGATTGGAGAAAAAAAAGTTAATACATTGAATCGTCAATTAAACAATAATTTATCAGTTGGTGAAAAGATGAAAATTCAATCAACAATTTTCATCCTAAAATCACTATGTGAAAAATTTATTTCTTAACAAAATTTTGTACGAGGGGGTGATCTCCAACGTGATGTTGAAAGACTAAGTCCATCGATTGTCTGGAGAGATGAAAAAAGTATATTTGAACTTCGTATTTCTTAAGGATCAATCATTAATTTGGAGCATTTGAATTCGAATGAATCTTTGAACGATGCTAAGACAATTATATATAAAAAAATAAAAAATATTATTGATAATAATGGCAGTGTAAAAGTGAATTTCTCCTTGGCTTGTAAATTTAAAAATATGAAGGATGGTGAATATATTGGAAAAATAAAGTATTTTACAACACCAAATGAACTTTTTATGCCATCAAGTGAAATAGAAAAAATTATAAAAGAAAAATGCATTGATGTTTTGTCAACTAAAGTTGAAGACTTTGAAGAACGAGATTCAGGGTGGTCCATAGTAAACATCATTCATCTTCAAGTGAACATCAATCGATATGATCCATTATCAGCAAGAAGAGGAACAACTTGGATAGCACTACCAATGATTATTCAAGATAAAAAAGCAGTGTTAAATATTCAGAATAATGACCAATCTTGCTTTTTTTGGTCATTGACTGCAGCTTTATTTCCAACTGAAAATAATCGCATCAGAACATCGTCAAATCCAGATTTCAGGACTGTTCTCAAGTATCAAGGTATTAATTGTCCAGCAACTTTCCATGATATTCCTAATTTGAATTAGACAATAGCCTAACTATTAATATTCATGGGTTAAATTAAAAAAAAAAAAAAAATAAAAAAAGTAAATGATCGAGATAAAATAGCTCCATTATATTTAAGTAAATTAGCTCATGAAAAATGTGTACATTTGTCAATGGTCGAGAGTGATGTTGAGATTGATGAAGATAATAATGTGAAACCTCTCTATCATTTTTGTTTAATCAAAAATCTCTCTTGATTGGTTAGTTCTTAAATTTCTAATGGTGAAACAAAAAAATTTCTATGTGATAGGTGTTTGTGTCATTTCAAAATTGAACAATCATTTATTAATTGATAGGTGTAAGTGCTTTTTAAAATTTGTCCATAAGTATTTTCGTCAACGTCTGTTGTCATATTTGGATCGAGTGATTCCATAAAAAGTAATTCTAAGAGACCCGGAGTGCTTTCATATTTTTCATTATCGATGTAAACAAATTTATCATCAAATCTTACTTCAGCATTACCAATCATCAGTTTATTCTTTAATTTTTTTACACCAAACTTTGTATCCAATTCCGTCACTTGATGTTTTGAATCGAATTTTTCAAATATGATACTGCAGGCAACTCTTTTATCCTTAAACTTTGATGAGGAGCGGGGGTAAAAGATTCATCATCAGTTATTGCACTATTATCCACATCATAATCAACAGTATTATTGTCATGTGTTGTTTGAAAGCTTGTTGCTCCTTCTGGAGGATCTTTTTTGATTAGCTTTTCTTTTTTCACATTAAATTCCCCTGTTTTTATCGAAGTCTTGTCCACTAATTGTTGTAAAGTTGTTAAAACTGGTTTAAACATCTCGTTCATAGCTCATTAAGTTATTTCTCGCCCATGTTTAATAATTTCATGCTTCTGTCCTATTGCGTCACTGGCTGTCGCAATTTGATGCAAAATATCAGCTCTTTTTTTAATTTTTCTTCTCTTTATACTACCACTTTGATGACCGCGTCACAAATGTTCTTTTTCTCTTATTGCTGTCTAATTTATATATTGATAAAACAATGAAATCCTTCCTCATAACGTCCACGACTGATTTCTTCATCATTGTCGATAACAACGAATCCATACTTATCATTCCAACATTTGGAACAAAGTTCTCGAAAACCAGAAAATGACATATCAGTGTTTACATGATCATCATAAATAAGCTTCATATTCATATCATCTTGTCGGAAGAGCACGAGAAAATTTGTATTCTCTCGCACTAGATGTTTGGGAAGACGTGCATAAGTTTGGCATAGATAAAAGCTATTAACATCTCTGTGTCGTTCCATACAAAAACAAGCACGCATATTATCTTGTTTTTCACACGCTACGTTATCAAATATCATTATTGAGTTTGGTTTTGCTTGCTCTGGTTTAACAACTTCTTCATGTTCATTACAAGCAAAATAACCCATACCTTCTACAGGTTTAAGTAATTTTTCCAAAAATTTGTATTTTTACTGATGTATGGATTTCGAATATAAATATATATTTTCAAATCGTAATCCATTCGGGTGTACAATAAGAGCTAAGAGAGCATTTTTTTTACCGCAATTCGAAGGGGCCACATATCACACCGCGAACGCTAATTGGAAATAAATTACCATGGCACTGAATTTGTACAGTTTGTGGCACGACGTTGTCGAAATTTGACAGCGATAATTTAGTTCTTTGTTGCTCGAACTTTATCTCGTTATCAACTGAAGAGCTAGAGCATAAATGCGCAACGTTTATAGAACTTATTTCAGTACGGCTCAGGTGATGACACAGTACAGACGTGGCACCAGCTTAGTTAACACCATTATAAATAGATTGCCATTCAAGTTACATATTCCTGGATATCAGTATTGTGGACCCGGAAAAAAATTACAAAAACGATTAAAACGTGGTGATCCTGGTGTAAATCCGTTGGATGCAGCGTGTAAAGAGCACGATATTGCGTATTCGAGAAATCGAGAAAACGTAAAAGCGAGAAACGCAGCTGATAGAGTGCTTGCTGAAAAAGCTTGGCAAAGAGTTTTTGCAAAAAACGCAAATCTCGGTGAGAGAGCTGCTGCATTAGGAGTTACAAATATCATGAATGTTAAATCAAAACTCGGAATAAGTTTGAAGAAAAGAGTGGGAAAGAAAAAAGTTAGAAAAGGTTTGAAGAAAAAACCTTTAAGACAGATTAGGGATTCAGCCAAGTTGATGATGAATTCGGGTGCCGATCCTATAAAATCAGCATTGATAGCTGCACGGAAAGCAGTAAAAACGATTGGTGGAAAAAAGAATGTTCGAGTTCCTCGTGTATTACCTGTACCGACTAAGGTTTGAAGTGTTCTACCACTTATACCAATATTTGCTGGTCTAAGTGCAATTGTTACTTTAGCTGGTAGAGCTCCAGGTATTGCAAAGGCAGTTAGTAATGCTAAAGCTGCTCATCGTCAATTGGATGAAGCAAAACGTCACAATCGAAAAATGGAAGCCATAGCCTTGGGTAGAGGTCTACGTTTACGTCGAAAACGAGGATATGGTCTATACTTGAAACCGGCAAAAAAACGTATAGAGCTACTACATCGAGCATTAACAAACATCGATATTTTAAAGTATGCGAAAATTATGAAAATTCCATACTTTCGTGGAGTTTTCATGAGAAATGATTTACCGAAATCTAAACCATGGAAAAATGAGTCAGCTATTATTAACCTTGATGATAAAGATGGACCTGGAACTCACTGGGTGGCATATAAAAAACGAGGAAATAAAGCAATATACTTTGATAGTTTCAGTAATTTAAAACCTCCAACTGAACTTAAAAATATCTCGATGTTGGTAGCGAACTATACGATCATATAAACGAACTAGATTATTCAACAACAAATTGTGGACATCTATGTTTAAAGTTTCTCAGAGAAAAAGTTGAAGACCTCTGGGGACTATGTATGGAATATAATCCCGAAGATATATAAGCGATAAACATGAATAAAAGTACTTCAGTCATGGACGATTCATTCACCATAATGCTCTCTAGACAGTCCTCTATATTAGAGGCATATTATTTTCCACCTATCGAATTATCAGGGATAAAAAATTAGGCACTGGGTCTTGTTGAATTATTAACGTTCAACTCTATCACAAATATTGACAATGGAAATAATAAATTTTATTATAATATAAATAAACGAGATAAAATTATTGAAATACCAACAGGAAGCTATGAAATTGAAGATATTAAAAATTATCTGTAGAAAGCTGATCCTAAACTGTCAATTTCCATTAAACCTAACAACAATGAATTGCACAGTGAGATTTACAGTGATAACGCTACAATAAATTTCGAGCTCAATGATTCTATAGGTCGTCTGTTGGGTTTTGGTCCAAGACGTATCGCGCCAAAATTAACACAGACGTCAGATTCACCAGTTTCCATCTTGAAAATAGATGCATTAAGAATCAAGTGCAATATTACTGCAGGAGCATATATAAATAATAAATTAGTGCATACAATTCATGGATTTTCCCCATCAGTTCTACCAGGATATAAAATCATTGAAGTGCCATCTAACGTCATTTATCTTCCATTCGCTGTACAGGCAATACATCACATACAATTGAGAATTGTTGATCAAGACAGAGAATCAGTTAATTTCCGAGGAGAAACAATAACAATACGATTACATGTAAAATTTGTGAAATAATGGGTATTGTTTATAAAACGATTGTTGGAAGAAGCTATAAAACTGCGTTACCATGCCAAAAAATTGCCAGTCAACGACGAAACCTCAAACGACTAAGTCGTCAGAATATTCCGTTTCTAAGGAGCTTGGGCTTTCGCATACAAAAAAAGTCAAAGTAAAAGTGTGCTGTTTTGCGTGTTTATTGCCATGGCTGCGGGGGAGTAGACATTAGCCATCAACAGAGGAGTTGTTTTTGATGAGTCTATATCACAGTATGAATTACATGCTCATCAACCTTATGCATCAGCTTCATTTAATAACAACGATGAAATCCGGATTGCTGTCCAACATCACGACTTGTGCTTATTGCCTTGCAAGAGTTCTCTGCATATTACTGGGAAATTTACCAAACTTAATGACACTGCTGTAGCAGCTACAACGAAATTAGTAAACATGGCATTATGTCACTTATTCGAAAAATACGATATAAATTGAATGGCATTTAGATTGATCGTAATAAAAATGTCGGTCTTACGAGTGTCATTAAGGGATATCTATCACTTCATCCAAATCAATTAAATTACTTCGATAACACAGGTTGGATTGTCAATGATAAAAAGCTTATGGATAACAAAGGATATTTTGACATTTTATTGCCATTGAATAGGCTATTGGGATTTGCTGGAGATTATCATCGGATTATTGTCAATGCTAAGCATGAACTTGTTTTAACACGTTCAAACACCGATCTAAATGCTATAGTTCAATCCACAGCTAGTACAGATGAAAAAATTACATTGATGCAAATTGAATGGATGGTTCCTTACATCACAGTGTCGGATACAAGAAAAATATAATTATTAAATTATATTGCCAAGGATTATAGAGAAAGATTTAGATTACGAATAGAAAAATTTAATATTATCATTAATCCTGTATTGTTGAAAAAATGGATTATATGAATAAAGTAAAATGAATGATGTAAGAAAAAAATTGTTTTTATTTTGTTTATAACACATTTCACAAAACATTTGATTCTTTATTACACATTTTACAATCTTTAACAAATGGTATGGGGCCATCATTTTGATCGTCTTTTGGTGGATGATGATTGTAACATCGTTGATACATTTTAAAATCTTCATCTGATTTTCATTCATCAGGCAGCTTATCCCATGCAGTGTCGATATTATTTGCAGCCTCTTCAATGATGGATTCTTTTGTTGAAAGTTTTAAGCCTGTTGGATTCAACTATATTTATTCCCTTTTTCACTATTTCTCCCATGTGATGGTCATGATTTAGACAAAGGAATTGAGGAACATCATAAATTGTAAAATCTTCTCTCTCCAAGTTAATAATTGGAATATCCGTTTTTATCAATGATTCTAAGAAATATTGCACTTCAGGATCACGTACAAAAATATAGCGTACGTTGTTCAGTGTCTCTTTTAAGTACTTGTCCAGGGTTTCATATGGTGTATCACCGATTTCCCATGAAAGTCCATGATAATATCTCTTGCAAAAATTAACGTCCCATACTTCAGAAACATTCAATTCACCGTAATCACATAATGGTTCAAATAAAAAATGATGTTCACAAATTTTCATCAATTCTAGCCATTTACATGAAGCCAACTCTTCCACAATCACTTTGCCGTTAGAAAACTGATAGCCTTTTATATCAATAACAAGATCCATGTTGATCACTCGTTCTCTCAGCGAGACTAACTTTTAACGCACAAGCTCGGTCCCTTATATTAAAATATAAGACAAGTGGTGGGAAAATAAAATCTATACTTTTGACCGTTAAGTTTTTGACGTCAGAGAGAGGTTTATCTGATTTAGATGAATAAATAAAATGTTTTATGACGTCATTTCCCCGAAAAGCTAACAAAGAGGTTCAACGGAAAAGATATGACGTATTATTCTGAGAATCACAAGACAAAAGGAATTGCGTTGTTAGGAAATGTGTTTCTGAAATTGACCGCTAGAGTGAGGCTTATATATAAAACAGGAAAGACTTCCGACAAGTCAGTTTAGCCATAGACATCATCGCATTCAAAGTGAATACCTTTGAGTGAACATTCAGTAGTGCATTGTTCGATAAACATGGATTACATCAACAGCATCGCCAATAACACGCAAAAACCTAAGAAAAAAATGGCAGAATTAGAAGCAGCGAAGCCATATGAAGTGACAGGGTTAAAAAAAGTGAAAGCAAATCATCGTGATGCAGTCATTGCAACATTAGATGATGAATTCATGGTTTTTTTACCGAAAAGAATGGTCGAAGCGTTTAAAGATGATGATGGTGAATTCAGCATGTTCCTGGACTTTGTCAAACGCGATAAATTGACACTTCACTACTTCGGCGGAGAATGGAATAACTCCAAATTCATTGAATCACATGAAGACAACATCTCAGAGGATTCTACAAAGTAAGTTAATTAATTAAACACAAAGTACACTTAATTATGTCAATGTTTTTCCAATTAAATTCATGTCGATGATTATAAAAATAAATTTTTTTAAATTAAAATGTTGTCTGACATTTACCCTCGAACGGATAACAGAAGTAATTGCTAAGTTTCTCTAAAAATTTAAAATCTTGCACTCGCCACAACAACAGCGCCACATTATTGCGGAAATTGATAAAAAATTAAACATAAATTTTTTTAAATAAACTCAAATCACTGGAATAACAACGTTTTTTTAAGAAAAAAAGATTGGTAACAGTTAACGACAAAACTTTATAAAAAATTTAAATTTCAAATTACCGGCAAACAACATTAGAAAAATTCAAATTCAAATTTTTTCGACCGCCACAACAGCAGCGCTACCTCGATTGGTAACAATTACCGACTGTCGGTCGGTACAGTGCCATCCAGCGGGAAAAATCGACAAATGCGCTCACAGTCGGTAAGTTGTCAACTCGGGTGGTAAGTTACCGACGCCGTCGGTAATAGTAGATTGAGCCCACCATCTTAACTACTCAGCTATGTAAATACAATTTGGTATATTGCTATTATTAATATTACTTAAATTTAATATATGGTCTACAATTTCTTTTCGTTGCTCATTCATTGTTTGATATTGCTGAGCTTCACGATGGGCATTTTCCTATATTGTTCCGTCATCATTTACAAATTTCCAATCTGTCATTTGTGGCATATTTGGAAAATTCGAAATATGTGATCCTCCATTACAGAGTATAGAATTTATATGAAAGTGCTTTTTTCTCACCTAGAATTGATCCCAAATTTATTGTATAATCTTCTGACATTGACTCCTTGAGTTTTTCCCAAAGTTTATCAGAATACATCGGACAACAGTGCAGTAATATACGAACAAAAAGATATCCTTATTGACATGGCATCATCCAACTCTTTGCTTCACATAATGCACGTTCCCATTTATCATCATCTTTTTCCTTCAATTAATCCCTATGCCAAGCAAGTATTCATATAAGTATCACATGTATGACCATTTACTGTTCTAATATCTTCGTAACTTTTTGGTCCGTTTACTTTTGTTAAAAATAACCTTAAATGAATTAATTCGACTTGTGAAGGACTTACTGAATACATTCGACCTATAACTTTAAACTGTTTTTGACGCTGTACCCAATGAAAAGTGTTTGATCTATTTTCTTTTTTGAGTACATAATAATAAGGAATATCTGTATAAATATACTTTCTAGCATTCCGATCACGTACAGTTAATGCAAAAAAATCAATTAACATAGTTTGCTTTTCTAAGACATTTCTAATTTCTGCTTTATCAGTCATTATTGATTGATAAATTTTGTTGATTTGGTAAATAAATCAGTAATCTTATCATACTATGACTTTTTTCCTGCAATGGTTTAGACAATATTCTCCACACAGCTTCTGCTAGTCCTACATAGCGAGTTTCAATATGATTATAAATTTCATCATACTGAATAGCATCATTATTATCACCATTTAAAACATTTCCATTAATCGTTATGAGCGCTTTATCATGTCTTTTATGAACATATTTATATAAATACTTTACTGATTTTATGGATGAAATAATTTCTACATTTATGTATGAATTAAATCATTTCGAAAGTATTCTATTATATGGAACTACATATTCATTTATAAAGTGAGATCCTTGAGATCGAGTAAAAATAATTCCTAAATCTCGACGACGATAATAAGGATAACAGTTTTCGTCCATAGTTATTTCTTGTTGAAATTTTTTTGGGTAATGTTTCGAACATTTTCCATTAACTATACACCAATTTCCACATGGTCCATGAAGCATATTTTTAGTAATTACATCATATATTATAGGATCATCGGATTCATTTGGGATTTCAGCACAAATATATTTATCGACCATTTGTGGAGTTGTTATTTTATACTTCTCTGCTAACGTTATCAACATATGCATGTGAGGTAATCCACGTTTTTGAAACTCAATTACGTATACATAAGCTAAAACTTCTCTGAAATGACGTTCTTTAACAATCATATCAATTAAAGCATTTTTTTTTATATTAAATACACGTGTCACTATATCTGGCCTATCTGCAGCAGTTTGTTTTGAAAACAAATTTTCTTTAATTTCAAGCCAATTAGGATTACATGTCATCGATACAAATATGTCTGGTTTACCGAATTTTCGAACGATTGCCATTGAATTTTGATAATGTTGTAACATATTACGAGGAGATCCAGAATATGATGAAGGAAGAATTATCATTTTTCCAATATTAGTACTGTTATCATTGTTTTCACTGTTGTGACATTTATTTCAATGATCTATTAGACCTTGGTATGATAGGTAACGTGGAAAGGGTTGGGGGTGTCGGACAGGAACAGGTAGTTTCAGAAAGAGAGAAATGAAGCTCTCTCCTTTTTTTTTAACTTAAAATTGAAAGGGAACTTTAGAAGAGTTGGAGTTGTTGTCTTCCCTTACAATATCACAATGTTGAGGGAGAATTATAGATGGTTACGCAAAGACCACTTACCTTTTGCAGCAGGTCAGGAACGAGGAAAAGAAAATAAATTCACTTAGTCTATAGATATGGGCTTATCCAGCTGGTGAGCAGGAGTCTGGGTGGTAATCCCTGGTCACACACACAGAAAACAATATGGAAGAAGAAAAAAAATTTCGCACCACACTCAACTTCACTGAACTGGAGTTTATTTTTCTGATGATTGTTTATAATGTGTTTTTTTTTCTCTTAGAAACTATGATATATATATATATATATATATATATATATATATTACGATTACATATATATATATATTACGATTACATATATATATATATATATATATTACGATTACATATATATATATATATATATATATATATATATAATCGTATGAAGGTAAATAGTGTGTAAATTGATTGAGTAATATGGAGTAGAATAATAATTAATTACAATAGCGGAGATGCTGCTCGGGTGGGATTGACCTCGACACTGAGCACTTATAAAGTAGATACGCGGGCCGTCTTGACGAGTCTATGGTTTTCGACGGAAAGCCTTGATTAAGGGTGTTGTGTCTTCGAAGTGGCCGAGTGTAAACAGACTCGCCGGAAGTAACACTGCACCGGTGTGCCTGTTATCATCACACACAAACAGCGAGCCAACAAAGTATAACTCTGTACTTTATTGGGTCGTCATTTATGTGTGATTTATGATGATCTGGAAAGTTTCTCAAGCTGGCTTAGCTGGGAATCTTTCCATTCATCGAAAAGGATGCACCGTATGCAGTTTTAGGGTTTGGGGCTTCGTCATAAAATAAATTTTTTCTGCATGACGAAACCCAAAGCCCGATTTTCGTCAATTCATTTCTAATTGCTATTCTGTATTTATGATAATCATTCCGCGTAACTTTTTTGTTTTGTTTATGAACGTAAGATATATTTTTATGCCATCCTCTAGTACCAAAAGGGTAAAATAACGGATAAATCCAAGGTTCGACATTTGGATCCATTGTACTAACGTACTGTAAAGCTTTAGTATTTTTATTGATCACTGAAACATATGATTCCGGAATTTCATCATCAGCAGTTGTTGAGAAGATAACAGCAACTTCGTTTTCTCGTTGAAAATTGAATCGTCTTTTATCTACACCTGGTTTCAATGTAAACATTAAATGCAATTCTGGGTCATCATTACTATTATTACTATTGGAACATTGTTTATTAAATTCTTTCACCATCATTTGATAAGAATCTGCAAATACATTATTCTGTCGCATGAAAGTGTCAAGTTCCTTCAAGATTTCACCATCACACTCTGTATTATTTTTCAAACGAATTTCTAAAGCTTTTTGAGCATCTGTAAAGAATAATTGTCCAAAATTTGGACTTTCATTTGGTGAAGAATTGAGTGCAGTATTGATTTGGTAATATATTTGTCCTTATATTTTGAAACAATATGGACCCCGACGTTAAGACGATAAATCGGTTAAATTAGCATTGAACGAAGCAAAAGCAAAAGAGTTGTTAAATCGACGAATACATTTAAAAAAATTATTCGATTTAGGATGAGTATTTTCAAATAACGATTTTAAAAATTCAGGACAATCTAGTAACGGATCAAGTTTGACTTCACCATGATGGCAACAGTCATTGAAAGACATTCCTTTATTTGCAACTTTTTCAGCATTGAAGTGTTTCGCGTTACAATGACAACAGTATGCGTCCATTTTTCCAATATAATGTTCGGCAATATTTTTCGTATCAGTGAAACTTGGAGGAATGTTTTCTGTAACAGTATTTATGACGATTGATAGATTTGCATTAAAGGTGCTATTAGCCGTATTTGGGCTTCGTAATGTAGAATTACCTAAAAGAACATTGCTACTGCTACTATTGTTATTATCATTATTGTAATTATTCGTATTTTTATTCAAATTATTTATTGACTGAGATGTATTCCTATTGGGATTCATATCATTAAGAAAATTTGTATCAAGTGTAAGGACTTTCTGGTTTTTACGTTTTGCCCTAAAACGACGGACAGCTTCAGCATTATTTTCGCGACGTCTTCTTTTATGTTCAATTTCTTCTTCAGGCGTAAGATTCATTTTCCTCCAACCCATAATTGTAAACAACACTAAATTAAGTAATAAATTTTTTCAAATGCTATAAAAGAAATTATAAATATAGTTTTTACTAATGTTTATTGAGAGTCACAGATTCAAAAAATATGTAAATTAATCTCAAATTAATCAAATGTTTCATTGAAGATATTTGTTGATATCTGCAGCAAACATGAAATAAAAAATATTAATGAACTATAAAAATCAATTGTAATTTCTTAAATTTTTATTTATAATTATCAAGTTATTCGTTTTCACTGGATAATGTACTAATTAATTTTTTGTATGACAATTAGTAATTTATTTACAATTAGCTAAAAGAAGGATTTTGATTAGTTCTTATTATTAGTAACAAAATTAAGTAATCATCCGATAAATATAAAATTACTGTTATTGAATTCAGATTAGTATAACGATAAATTAACGATACAGGTAAGAAAAGTAGAAATTTCCTAAGTTTTTAATAACTTCTTAAAATTGATTTTCAATCTATCGTGATGTATTGTTTTTTATTTCTTATTATTCAGTTTTTTTTTTTGATATAGTAATAGTACGTTTTTTTTCTAGTAAGCAATAGTTGATATGTAGAGTATTTAATAGTTTGTTTTTGTTAAAAAAAAATCAGTTTGGTATTGAATGAAAGTATTAGTTAAGTTAAGATTTGGTAATTTCTGCAAACCTGAAAATGAAACATTCAATTAATAAACATATTTTTTTTATTATTGAGTACTTAATAAAAAATTGGATATGATATTATATTTTTTTATTGAAAAATTTATATTTTATACAGTTAAAAAAAATACCAAAAACATAAAGAATTAAATATGTTTTAACTTATAATGTGAAATCACCACTGATATATATATATATATACATACATAAAGTATAATTTCTTATGATTGTAAAATATATCGGCCAACAATCAGTAATTTTTTTATCTTCCTTAGTTGACAAATATATCCAAGTTACGTTATTAAATGTTTAAAATATGAATTTGATCTATTTGCGTGTTAGATATTGAATTAATAATATTATTTTTTCTTACTTGAAAAGCGATGACAGATTTGATTTAAATACGTGACTGCTTCAAAAAAATCAGTTAATTATATCCAATCCTGAATTGATTATAATTTTAATAGTGAATAGAATGTATTCAACAATAGCCAATCTAACTCGATTTTAACTGTGAAAAAGATAAT
Organism: Chelonus formosanus; assembly: GCA_028641665.1. NCBI lineage: Eukaryota > Metazoa > Arthropoda > Insecta > Hymenoptera > Braconidae > Chelonus > Chelonus formosanus. The sequence continues at coordinate 9,127,462 of CM054002.1, forward strand.
CATAATTACTATGAATACTTGTATAAAAATATGATTTAAATTTCAATCTGAAAATGTACATCATTTTTTATTTTTTTTTTCAATTTACATCAATTAAACATTATGAATTTACCTTAGAATATGGATTATTACTCTACATCGTGTGTCAAATGTCAAATGATGCACTTTAATTTAATAGTTTTCTATTGAAAAAATTTCCGGATCAACACATAACTGAATAATCGAAAACTCCTAATTGTAAAAATCGATTAATAATCATAAATAAGTAGAAGATTATTTTTTTTATTCACATAAATTGCTAAATTGAAAATTTCAATGTTTTCCACAAATAACTGATAACAGTGATAAATAATTATATTGAGGTGAGTGAAGTTGCCGTTTTCTTTTTGGTCTCTAGTGGTAACAATTAAAAGTAATTATTGAAGATCATGTATACTCGGTTCAATGAATGCTGGTTAATATCCTTTAAGCGTGATCTATAAATTTGAAATAATTGTTGGACTGCCATCTATCGGTAATTTGCTTATTTCGATTAGAATTTATCGACTGGTGATTGTCAATACAACATTAATCATATTTATATTCATAGTCAATCCATTTCCGGTTTTATCGCAAATAGAATAAGTCACGTTTCGTTGTATTAAAACTTTTCTGTTAAATCACTTATTAAAAATGACATCAAATATTTATAAATTTACATCTAATGGTGAAATTGATGAATACACTGCAAAGGATACCGAACTGTAAATATTTTTTTTATTTATTTATATTCAATACATACATCTTGGAGTTTTTAATTTTACGGTTCTTACTAATATTATTTTCTCTTAAGAAATTTCTAAAACTGATTTTAGTTAGAAAATACAGGGATATCTTAAATTTTTTTATTTTGTTTATCATAAACATAGAAATTATTAACACAATTGATATTAATATTGTAATCGAAGGAAATTAAAAGGCTATGTAGAATACATTGAAGGTTTCAAGAGTGTTTCCAAAGACACGAAGCAAGTGTTTAAAGTAATTGTTAATAACACAATGGGGAGAAAAGTACGGGTTCTTTTTTGGAATGATAGAGCTCAAGAATTTGTCAATAAGATATCTCTTGGCACAGTAAGTAATACTAAATCTTTTTTCTTTATATACTTTATCTCATTTATCTCTGAAATATTACGGATTGCAATATTCTTGTAAATTTTTTTCTAAATTTATAAATTATTAATATTCGTGGAGAATATGGGCATAAAGTTTATTCAACATATGTTGATAGTCCTTGTGGAATAGTAGCAGATATAGAATTATCTGTCAATAAAAATACTAAAGTAGAACTATTAGGAACTTGTAATATCAATAAAAAAAAACTAACGAATTTACTTAAAATTCGAACAAACTTAATCAGTAAGTTGCTTATTTTCTTGACTTCTGGATTAATGATAACTTCATTGATATATTACATTCTATGTACTTAATTCATATCAATTGCTTTGTTGTCACGAAAAATGAGAAAACTAAATATTTCATTTATACATGAATTGCTTTTTTTAGGTACAAACGCTTATATTGAGCAGACTATTGTTTCTAATGAATTCAATGGAGCTTCGTACGGTTCCGGAGTATTAACTGATGGGATTTATCGTCAGGATTCAGGTATCAAACTTGGACCCTACTAAAGCAGAAAATTACCAAGAAGGTTGTCATGTTAATATTATCGGTGAAGTCAGACCCGATAAAGGTTAGAAGTCATTTATAATTTCATTTTGTGTTATTATTTAAGTGAATAATATTTATCAAAAATAATTCAAATATAAATCAAATAATAAACATGACTAATAATAGTAACTATAATAACAATTACTATTATCTTATTTTCATAGGGGGTGTAATAATTATTTACATAGCGAATATGGATAAAATAACCAAAACTCAAGAGAAACCACTTACACAGGAAGAGTTAGAGAATGGCTACCGACCATTAAAACGTAAAACCCCGTTTAGCGATGATGTATTATGTCCAAGTACAGCTAAAATTCTAAAACTTGATTAATTATAAAGATGATCAGTTAAATTTTTTTATTTGTTTCCTATTATATCAAAAATTGATAGAAACGTAAAAACATAAAAAGAATACTTTTAGTTATCTATACGGAAATTTGAAAAAGTTCGTTGTTATGTAAAAACAATTTTCTTGAAGAAAGAAAAAAAATAGTTAAAGGAAGAAAAAAGATGTATTTTGAGTTGTACTTTTAAGAAATAATTTTTTTTGATGAGGAAGAATGACTAGTCATTTACAGTGAGCTATAGACTGATTAAGTTTTAGTTTTTGTCATTATCGAATATTAGTTTTTTCTGTTTTCTTTTTCAAATATTAAAAAGAATGTATTTAGACATAAGAAATAAGTTCACTGATTAAGTAAAAAAATGAGGTTATCTATGTAAGGAAGTATAACTACATAAAGTACGTATTCAACAGTATTTTTGTAATATTAAAATTGTAATAAAAAAAAAATTTTTTTTCTGTATTCAATAATACCTATTTGTTTATTCGATTCTGTCAACATTCTCTAATAAAAAAATTTAAGTCGTTTTTCACAATAAAAAAATTACTAAAGTGATTACTGTGTTATTATTCGCTATATTTAACTTGCTCCGAAGTGACTTTTAATAATACATATTCATTCGTAATTTGTTTTTCTATATTCTCTCTCTCTTTCTCTTTTATACAAAAACTCATGACGTTTCCCGGAAATCTAACATGAAATCTAAAAATGCTTTCGAAAGAACATAAAAAACTATGGAATTACTAATTTGATTAGTAATCAAGAAAATAAATGTCTTGTTAATAGTTTAAAAACAAAAAAAAAAAACATTTTTTATCATTTTTCTACAAAAAAACTCATTTTCAAAAACAAAGATTTTAATCGACCAATCAGAAAACGAATAAAATGATGACGCTATTGTGATTAATTGATTTGACTTTTAGTTTTTCAGAATTATTTTTCTTAAAAAAAAAATGGCTATTTTGTAAAATTTTTTTCTGTAGTTCTATCGATTGGACTTTTATTTTTAATCTCTTATTAAATTTATAATTTAACGTTTTTTAAGCTCGGTGAGAATCAGTTTGTTATGCCATGTCAAATCCCTGGAAAAAGTCATAAGTTTTAAGATATATGATAATAAAGATAATAATACATCAAACTGTATCTATATAGATGGTCCTGGCGGATCTGGAAAGACATTTACTTATACAACTTTATGGTATTTGTTAAAATCTAGAAATAAAAATGTTTGTACTATGGCATTTACAGGCATTGCTGCGACATTTCTTCCAAATGGAAAAACTGGTAAATAAAACTTCGGTTGACCTGTACCCTTATTTTTTGATTCATCATCTAATATTAAAAATGATTCCAAACAAGGTAATCTTATAAAAAAAATGGATATGTTTATATAGGACAAAGCACCAATGGCACCGAAATATGCTTAAGAAATGATAGATCGAACTTTACGGGATATAAAGAATAACAATTTACCTTCTGGCGGAAAAATATTTATGTTGGGAGGTGATTTTCGACAATTACTACCCGTATAAAAAAATTCAACCTGAAGTGAGTTAGTCAATTTATCAATTAAACAAAGTTATTTATAGAGAAACTTTCATCAATTTACTCTCACTCAAAATATGCGAACGTTACCGTCAGAAATCGTATTCAGTAAATTTTTAACAAATATCCATGAAGGTACTGTGAATGATTGTAATGATAATCTCAGTCTTCCGAATGAATGTAAAATATATAAATATAATGAAATAGTCAATAATATGTACAAAAACATTATTACAAATAAACATTATTTAAAATTATCCACATGTGCAATACTTGCAGCTGGAAATGTGGATGTTCAAAAAATTAATATTAAAGTAGTTAAGTTATTAGATAAAGATACTTAACAAATTTTTACCAGTGTAGTACTGAAAATTGTGATCATAGTGATATAGATGATACAATATTACCAGAATATTTGAACACATTAAATCCACCAAATTTTTCACCTCATGAACTCATATTGAAAAAATATTGTGTAGTAATGTTACTTCGAAATCTTAATATTAGTGAAAGTTTATGCAACGGGACACGATTAATGGTTTTGAAATTAGGACATAATCTTATACAATGTAAAATACTAAATGGTGATAAATCCGAACAAAAAATATTTATTAACAGGATAACATTATATTGCGAAAACACACATCCTTTTACATTTAAAAGAAGATAATTTCCAATAACAATTGCATTTGCTACGACTATAAAAAAAGCTCAAGGACAAACATTTGATAAAATTGGGATCGATTTAACAAGAGATGTTTTTGATTATGGTTAATGATATGTAGCTTTTTCTGGAGTTCGATCTTGGGAATCATTACAAGTGTATGGAAATGACGAAAATATAGATAGAACAGGGAAAAATTATATTTTCAAAGAATTGTTATTTTAATACACATTCAAAACTTTATAGTAAGTATTCAATAAATATTTTGGAATCAAACACAAAAAAATTATTTTAGGCATGCGTTGTCACAATGTATATCGATAACTTTCTGATGCAACCTTACATCGATACATAAATTTTAAAAAGATATCTAATTCATCATCGTTTTTTATACATACTATATGATTAAATTTTAATTGAATGAATATTTTCAAATATAACACAATCATCAAAACACATTCCGATCGTGTTTAAGGGCAAACCGAACAATGGGCAGAACGAATGATAGGTAGGCGAAATTATAGATATATCGATCGAAAAACATAGAACAAGTAATCGAAATTTTTTATTTACTTATATTAATTCATATCGTAGCGAACAATTTTACGATAGATTTCGTATGTCTTCCATGTATGAATATAAATAGAAAAATATATGACATATGTTATACATACAAATACACAAAGAATTAACTGAACATCTTTCTAATACCGATATTATGTCTGATTTTAAGTATTCAATTTCTATTTTATTCAATTAATTTTGTCAAAAATTTTGATGTCTTTTTCATGTAGTGAATTTGAATCGATGTTATAATAATATCCTATACACCTTATATTCCATACAATGAGTAGCCAGAATGAAAAACTTTGAATTATTAAAATATTTTTCTCAAATTCATTATCAAATTTTTAATGGCTTAACCGGATATAACACCGACACCGTATCATATAAATAACTACACACTATATTAAAACATTCACGATTACAATCTTCTTCTAAATCGTTTAGGTTTATGTTGTGTCAACAGAAAATTTAATACGAAACTGGTTTAAGAGTATAAAAATTCTGAAATAACACGGATACTTCCGAGACATTGCAAAGCGCGCTCGGAGAGTGCGCCTCGCTCGCTTCTAGTGAAATTAAAAACGCATAAAATGTTTTGTGTCAAAGCACTTACATGTTTTATTTCTAAACTTTTTTAATGATCTATATTGAAAACAATTTTAATGTTTTCATATTATTATATATTTCAGAAAATATACTGAAAACTTACATTTATCAAAGAAATTTTCCTTAGAGTTCAGGATCGTTCCTGTAAGTGCGTACCTATTTTAGGTAAATTTTGATAGAACTTGATTCTTCTAAATCGAATTCCTAAGTATTTCATAACCTAACGAGGGGAGGGGACAACTAACGGGGAACGAATTCGGCTCACTTTCCTTATACTGATAATATACCATACAAGTATACTATCTGTAAAATTGTAACACGCAACTCTCAAAAATAACTGAGAAAAACGCGCTTCAAGTTGACCGAGCACTTTATCAATAAGTTACGTTTATTTTCAGTTGAAGACGCTGTAGCGTCAATGGCAACGGACTCGACTCGTACTCTCGCTCGCATAGTTTCGAGTCTACTTGACTGTTTCCTTTTTTTTCAATTTATATATTAACTTTTTTTTATTACTTCGTATTTATGATAAGAAAAAAAACAATTCCATTATTTTTTTTGTTTTTCTAACTAGAGGAAAAAGATAAATAACATTTGGATTAAATAAATAAATGTAGGATAATTTTTTTTTTTATTCGAAACTGATTGTTTCAATCATGATTATCATCCAGGATCAGATGTGTCAGACGAGATTTGAAGAAAATTAAAAAATATTCTAAATCTAAATATGAACATATTGCTCAATTTTCTATTGACGATAAATTAGAATTAAAAGTTGTAACGAATTGTACTGGTTATTGTATGTAATGTATTCAATATCCAATCTCTTTACGTAAAGAAAATTAGAGAAATTATGTAATATTTGTATTTTCCTTTATTCCGTAAATTCGTCAGTTGGTCTGTAAATCTGTCATTATAAAGATTTCTATATTACCCATGAAGTACTGTGTAATAAGATGCGTTCCCATTATTTTACACGGCAGGTCCCCAACTGATTTATTAATTTCACAAAACATTTTTGTTTTTGAATTTTTTCTACTTCCGAAAAGTCGAAAAGTTGCGCAGTAAAATGACGAAATAGTGTGATGTACAACTATGTGTCATAAAAAACATAGCTTGAATCATTTTGAATTTTGTTTCGAAACATGACTTATCAAAAAATCATGTCATCCTTTTATTTAATAAGTCATTTTCGATTTTTAAATTTTTAATATTTGTGAGAAATGAATAATTGACTCAGTAGATTGATAAAAAAAATGTTAATTACAGCTAGTTATCATGAAAAATTCATAATATTCTCAAACTTTTTATAATTCGTTACATTTTTTTTCCAGTAAAGTCAAAAACACGCTTTCGCTCTAGGAACATAATTTTAGTCTGTTTGTCAGCTTAAATTTATTTATGTTATGATATCGATTTATTTGTATAACCTATAAGTAGAATGCTGCCACTTTGACGAACCCTACTCCCATCCCCACCACAAAGTAGGGATGAATTTGTGTCAATCAGAGCAGATTTACAAGGAGTACGAGTAGGCGTGTAACGTTGCGTGCGCTTATTTGAAAAATATAATTATTTATTTTTAATTGATGATTATAATGTAAGAATCCTTGAAATACCAAATTTTCAATTATTGGGGCACGCGTATTACGTAGCACGAGGTGTCGTTCGGCTAAAAGGCCTTGACGAGCCATCTAGCGTCTGGCGCCATGGTATTGCTTTCGACAGGTAAGTGGCAGCTATGTCACCACGATCAAGAATAAAAGCGGAGGGGCTAGCGTGTGGTGGGACTGAGTCCGTTTCACGCTTGCTGAACGCTGTTCCCAGTGCTTAGTATTGCCCAGCTGGGGCCAACGCACGGAAGGCTTGTTGCTGCCACTCGCAGCGTGGAAAAATGAGACTAGAGAAAGCTGCGCACAAACGTGTTACCGTATTCATGGCCACTACGCGCAGATATGTATGCGCCAACTTCCCTTTTAGCTAGAGGCGTGGTGCATAAGCAGTATATTGTGAGGAATAAGAGCACAATAACACTGCAACTAATGATGGCATCGAAAAAAGACAGCCATATGTTTGATGCTTCGCGGCACATGTATCGCACGCCAATGTTTGACGTCGTTGCTTAGCAACGCGGCATGATGGCCGATCCATATACACGTGCTCATAGCAAATTATTTTTCAATTAACCGTATTTAAACATTGTGATTATGAATGACATGAGGTGTTTAAAAAATTGATGAGAAAGAAAGGTAAATAAAAATTTATTAAGTTATTATTTCTATTCAAACACAATTTTATTCTTACACAAGCATATTTGATCAAATTTAAGCCCTTCGTCCATAAATGTATTTTGATTATATTTCAAGCGTTTCTTTTTCAAATAGGTCTTATAATATTCAGCTACATTGTCATCGTTTTCGGAATATTTTCTATTAAATCAAGATAGAAAGTCACTACGTAGATAATCAATAGAGATAGCATGCAGAAACATGATACAATAATATCGCACACTTAAGAATCTTCTTGTTGCAGATGTTTGACAGAGTGGCGAAAGTATCAGCAATTCTTCCTAAGTCTACTAAGGTGTTCTGAAATAATTGGTGGCATTCTATGGTTGTCGAAGTAGCAGCAGATATCATCTCGATTAACGTACATGGCAACCTAATGTTGCCCTGGTTGTTTGTGCTCATCTGTATTAACTGCGAAGGCTGTCGGTTTCGTCTACACCTTCAGAATCTTGCCTGCTGGATATACGCCTATTGTATAAGCAGGGATGTACCGAAGAGCTCTTGTAATTTGGAGCCTATTCATTACATGCTTTACAATTATTATCGATACAATTATATTTTACTTGGCTTTTAGAGCGATCGGAGATTTAATGTACACTGATAAATTATTTTGCAGCTAACTACAGTAATAATAAGCAGCTGACATTAAGCAGTGGCCTATAAACGCGGTCGTCAGAGCAGAGTGATATGAACAAACGATCTCCATGGTTGACGGGACAGTTAATGGCGGTTTATCAAACATGCCGTCGATATTTATAATGTTTGTCAGTAGTTAAGTAGGGGGGGTTCTAGCTCAATGTACTATTACCGACCATCTCGGTAAATTACCAACTGCGCCGGTAATTCATTGACAGGGCCGGTAACTTACCGGTTGTAGATGTAGTTCCCAGTTTTTCGCTAGATGGCGCTGTATTGACCTGCAGTTGGTAATTGTTGGGCGGCGCTGCTGTTGTGGCGGGAGAAAGAATTTGCATTTTTTTACTGGCAATTGTTACCAATTTAATGATGGTAACTGTTGTCAATCTTTTTCACTGAGTAGCGCTGTTGTTGTGGTGGGTGAAGAATTCAAATTTTTTGAATATTATCGACCTGTAACGACTATCGATCACCAGGCGATAATTATTACCAACATTTTTTCACTCAATGGCGTTGTAATTCCGGTGGTTTAATATCCATATTTATTTCACACACAACAATTTACCAATGACTATTTTACACTTAAGCGTGTACACTTAGATATGTGTCCGATGATCTTTGTTGCGGAACTGACTTGTTGGCAACTGTTCTGTTCATATATAGCCCCTTCACTCTAGCGACCGATAACTCAAACACATTTTTCTAACAGCGCAATTTTCTTTGTTACTTTTGAAAGTTTTATTCGGAGAGGAGTACGTTAGATTTTAATTTCCAGAAAAATATTATTCATAAATATTATTTCTTTGTTAGCTTTTTCAAAACAACCGACGTCATGGACGTACGAACACTTCTTTATTCGTTTTTTCTTAACGTAATTGTTAAGTACCCTCTCACAGAAATTCTTTTACTGATAGGATAGCATTTTAACGCCGATTTATATAGCTCTTACTCTAGCGGCCAGTTATTGAAACACATTTCCTAACAACGCAATTTCCTGTGTTCCATGAAAAGTACGTCATATTTCAATTCTCAGAATAAATTCAAATCTTGTTATCCGTTAGAAGGTAATATAAATAAATTTCAAAAACATTTAAATTAGAAAATATTGTATTTTATAATTATTGTTATAGATTTTAATTGTATTACATTGATATAATTATATATATATATATATGTATATTTTGTTTGATCAGTCATCTTGTTTTGCGGATTCCTCTGAGATTTCGTCTTCTTGCAATTCAATGAACTTGAAATTATTCCATTCTCCACCAATGTAGAAAAGGGACAACTTATTGCGTTTGACGAAGTCCAGGAACACGTTGAATGCAACATCATCATTTTTAAACACTTTAACCAGTCGTTTTGGTAGAAAAACAATGAATTCATCATCCAATTTTGCAATGACTGCGTCACCATGCTTTGCTCTTACTTTTTTCAGCCCTGTCACTTTATATGGCTTTGTTATTTCCAATTCTGACATTTTTTTCTTAGGTTTTTGCGTGTTATTGGCGATGCTGTTGATGTAATCCATTTTTACGTTCCTCGACAATGCACTATTGAGTAGTTTATATATTTTTACTCAAAGGTGTACACTTAGATTTGAATTCGATGATGTCTGTGAGTGAATTAACTTGTCAAAAGTCTTTTTGTGTTTTTACATAAACCTTACTCTAGCGGTCAATTTTCAAAACACATTTCCTGACAACGCAATTTTCCTTTCTTACTGTCTCGTGATTCCTAGAATAATACGTCATCTCTGTTTGGTTAAACCTCTTTGTCGGCTTTTCGGAGAAATGACGTCACAGAAGTAAAAAATAAAAAATTCTTTTATACATCCGTATCAGATAAACCTTTCTAAAAAAAAAAAAAATATCATACACTTAACGATCGAGAGTATAGATTTCATTCTCTCTCCACTTGTATTGAGTCTTTCGTAGAATAATAATAATAAAACGTCATATCATTTTCAGAAAAATGACGTCACACCAGTACAAAATAAAACATTTCTTTGTTTATCTAGATCAAATAAACCTTTCTAAAAAATAATGACGTCAGAAACTTAACGGTCGAGAGTATAGATTTCATTCTCCCGCCACTTGTCTTATATCTTAATATAAACGACCGATCTTGTGCATTTAAAATTAGTCTTGCAGAGAAAAACAATTGATCACAATGGATCTAATTCTCGATACACAAGAATATCGTTTATCTAACGGTAAAGTTATTGTGAAAGAGTTGGCGGCATGTAAATGGCTAGGATTGGAAAAAATTTGTAAATATCACTTTTTATTTAAACCGCCATACGATTATGGGTAATTAACTGATGATGAAGCATGGGCAGTGGATGCCAATACAAGATATTTCCATGGACTTTCATGGGAAATTGGTGATACACCATATGAAACATTGGTTGAATACTTGAAAGAGACATTGAACAACGTGCGCTATATTTTTTTGTTCGCCATTATGAAGTGCAATATTATCAGGAATCATTCGTGAAAATAGATATACCAATCATAAGATTGGGTAGAGAGGATTTTACAATTTACAATAATTCGATTTTTATCAAATGTCCACATAACGACCAACACTGCAGAGGAATGATGAAGTAAGAAATAGATTCAAAATTTCCACGTCTATACAACCCTCGATATGAATGCGCACTTGGAGATGTGAAAAAACTAAACCAATGGGTTCTTGAGAATATTTCAATTCTTGATGATGACATCAGACCAATGAGAATTTATCAAATAACCAACAAATTACTTAAGTTGCATCCAACAGATTTAAAACTTTTAACAAAGGATTTCATCATAGAAAATGCCACAAATCTTATCGATACTGCATGGGATGGACTGCCTGATGAATGAAAATTAGATGAAGATTTTGAAATGTATCGACGATGTTATGAGCATCATCCACCAAAAGACAACCAAAATCACGGCCCTGTTCCATTTGTTAAGGATTCTAAAATGTGTAATTAAAAATGAAATGATTTATAAAATGTGTTTTAAAAAAAATAAACAAAAACAATTATTCATACATGATTTATTTTATTCATATAATCAATTTTTTTTAATAATATAGGATTAATGATAATATTAAATTTTTCTCTTCGTAATCTAAATCTTTCTCTATCTCGAGCTGCTTCTTCCCAACATCCTTGTCTAGCTGCTCTGTAAGCATAAGTCCATGCATACATTATGTGTATTTTCGGTTAAAGATCGAAACGCACAGATTTTCGGTCCATTATAATAATTTTCTTAATTGTCGACTCAAACGTTTGTATACAACAATTCAATTATGAACGATTAAACAGTTCTTTTGTGAGGAGAGGTTCTGAATCTTTACTATAATATGGTTCATGGAAATTTTTGTACATATCATATAATAATGCATATTGATTGTGAGATATGTCAAGTTTCAAGTTGCCATATGGATACCATTGTGAATGGAGAAAAATTTTTGCGTCTCCCAAATTACAATGATCGAATTGACTGGAATTTTTTGTTGCATCATTTTTTCGTGCTGTCCGAAATGCCAGTATAACACATCTCGGTTTCTCCAATTGTGTTGATGTTTTCACCATCCAGACGTTTTTCGTTGTTCTCGGTAACAATGGATATTCATGAGTTTCCCATGATCGGAAACTCAATGTTATTGGCGGATCCTTGGCAATATAATTTAATAATTGTATTTTTCTTGTATCCGACACTGTGATGTAAGGAATCATCCATTCAATTTGCATCAATGTAATTTTTTCATCTGTACCAGCTGTGGCTTGAACTATAGCATTTAGATCGGTGTTTGAACGTGTTAAAACAAGTTCATGCTTAGCATTGACAATAATCCGATGATAATCTCCAGCAAATCCCAATAGCCTATTCAATGGCAATAAAATGTCAAAATATCCTTTGTTATCCATAAGCTTTTCATCATTGACAATCCAACCTGTGTTATCGAAGTAATTTGATTGATTTGGATGAAGTGATAGATATCCCTTAATGACACTCGTAAGACCGACATTTTTATTACGATCAATCTAAATGCCATTCAATTTATATCGTATTTCTTCGAATAAGTGACATAATGCCATGTTTACTAATTTCGTTGTAGCTGCTATAGCAGTGTCATTAAGTTTGGTAAATTTCCCAGTAATATGTAGAGAACTCTTGCAAGGCAATAAGCACAAGTCGTGATGTTGGACAGCAATCCGGATTTCATCGTTGTTATTAAATGAAGCTGATGCATAAGGTTGATGAGCATGTAATTCATACTGTGATATAGACTCATCAAAAACAACTCTTCTGTTAATAGCTAATGTCTCCTCCCCCGCAGCCATAGCAATAAACACGCAAAACAGCACACTTTTACTTTGACTTTTTTTGTATGCGAAGGCCCAAGGTCTTTAAAAACGAAATATTCTGACGACTTAGTCGTTTGAGGTTTCGTCGTTGACTGGCAATTTTTTTGCATGATAACTCAGTTTTATAGCTTCTTCCAACAATCGTTTTATAAACAATACCCATTATTTTACAGATTTTACATGTAATCGTATTGTTATTGTTTCTCCTCGGAAATTAACTGATTCTCTGTCTTGATCAACAATTCTCAATTGTATGTGATGTATTGCCTGTACAGCGAATGGAAGATAAATGACGTTAGATGGCACTTCAATGATTTTATATCCTGGTGGAACTGATGGGGAAAATTCATGAATTGTATGCACTAATTTATTATTTATATATGCTCCTGCAGTAATATTGCACTTGATTCTTAATGCATCTATTTTCAAGATGGAAACTGGTGAATCTGACGTCTGTGTTAATTTTGGCGCGATACGTCTTGGACCAAAACCCAACAGACGACCTATAGAATCATTGAGCTCGAAATTTATTGTAGCGTTATCACTGTAAATCTCACTGTGCAATTCATTGTTGTTAGGTTTAATGGAAATTGACAGTTTAGGATCAGCTTTCTACAGATAATTTTTAATATCTTCAATTTCATAGCTTCCTGTTGGTATTTCAATAATTTTATCTCGTTTATTTATATTATAATAAAATTTATGATTTCCATTGTCAATATTTGGGATAGAGTTAAACGTTTATTATTCAACAAGACCCAGTACCTAATTTTTTGTCCCTGATAATTCGATAGGTGGAAAATAATATGCCTCTAATATAGAGGACTGTCTAGAGAGCATTATGGTGAATGAATCGTCCATGACTGAAGTACTTTTATTCATGTTTATCGCTTATATATCTTCGAGATTATATTCCATACATAGTCCCCAGAGGTCTTCAACTTTTTCTCTGAGAAACTTTAAACATAGATGTCCACAATTTGTTGTTGAATAATCTAGTTGGTTTGTATGATCATATAGTTCGCTACCAACATCGAGATATTTTTAAGTTCAGTTGGAGGTTTTAAATTACTGAAACTATCAAAGTATATTGCTTTATTTCCTCGTTTTTTATATGCCACCCAGTGAGTTCCAGGTCCATCTTTATCATCAAGGTTAATAATAGCTGACTCATTTTTCCATGGTTTAGATTTCGGTAAATCATTTCTCATGAAAACTCCACGAAAGTATGGAATTTTCATAATTTTCGCATACTTTAAAATATCGATGTTTGTTAATGCTCGATGTAGTAGCTCTATACGTTTTTTTGCCGGTTTCAAGTATAGACCATATCCTCGTTTTCGACGTAAACGTAGACCTCTACCCAAGGCTATGGCTTCCATTTTTCGATTGTGACGTTTTGCTTCATCCAATCGACGATGAGCAGCTTTAGCATTACTAACTGCCTTCGCAATACCTGGAGCTCTACCAGCTAAAGTACCAATTGCACTTAGACCAGCAAATATTGGTATAAGTGGTAAAACACTTCAAACCTTAGTCGGTACAGGTAATACACGAGGAACTCGAACATTCTTTTTTCCACCAATCGTTTTTACTGCTTTCCGTGCAGCTATCAATGCTGATTTTATAGGATCGGCACCCGAATTCATCATCAACTTGGCTGAATCCCTAATCTGTCTTAAAGGTTTTTTCTTCAAACCTTTTCTAACTTTTTTCTTTCCCACTCTTTTCTTCAAACTTATTCCGAGTTTTGATTTAACATTCATGATATTTGTAACTCCTAATGCATCAGCTCTCTCACCGAGATTTGCGTTTTTTGCAAAAACTCTTTGCCAAGCTTTTTCAGCAAGCACTCTATCAGCTGCGTTTCTCGCTTTTACGTTTTCTCGATTTCTCGAATACGCAATATCGTGCTCTTTACACGCTGCATCCAACGGATTTACACCAGGATCACCACGTTTTAATCGTTTTTGTAATTTTTTTCCGGGTCCACAATACTGATATCCAGGAATATGTAACTTGAATGGCAATCTATTTATAATGGTGTTAACTAAGCTGGTGCCACGTCTGTACTGTGTCATCACCTGAGCCGTACTGGAATAATTTCCATAAAAGTCTTGCATTTATACTCTAGCTCTTCAGTTGATATCGAGATGAAGTTCGAGCAACAAATAACTCAATTATCGGTGTCGAATTTCGACAACGTCGTGCGACGAACTGTAAAAATTCAACGCGATGGTAATTCATTACCAAGTACTGTTTGCGGCGTGATATGTGGCCCCTCAAATTGCGGTAAAACAAATGCTCTTTTAACTCTTATTGTACACCCGAATGGATTATGATTTGAAAATATATATTTATATTCAAAATCCATACATCAGCCAAAATACAAATTTTTGGATAAATTACTTAAACCTGTAGAAGGTATGGGTTATATTCCTTTTAATGAACATGAGGAAGTTGTTAAACCAGAGCAAGCAAAACCCAATTCAATAATGATTTTTAATAACGTAGCGTGTAAAAAACAAGATAATATGCGTGCTTATTTTTGTGTGGGACGACACAGAGATGTTAATAGCTTTTATCTATGTCAAACTTATGCACGTATTCCCAAACATCTAGTGCGAGAGAATACAAATTTTCTCGTGCTCTTCCGACAAGATGATATAAATTTGAAGCTTATTTATGATGATCATGTCAACACTGATATGACATTTTCTGATTTTCGAGAACTTTGTTCTCAATGTTGGAATGATAAATATGGATTCGTCGTTATCGACAAAGATAGAGAAATCAGTTGTGGACGTTTTAGCAAAGGGTTTAATTGCTTTATAAATATATGAATTGAACAACAATAAGAGAAAAAGAACATTTGTGACGCGGCCATCGAAGTGGTAGTGTGAAGATAAAAAAAAATGCAAAAACGAGCTGATATTTTGCATCAAATTGCGGAAGCCAGTGACGCAATACGACAGAAGCATGAAATTATTAAACATTGGCGAAAAATAACTCAACGAGCTATGAACGAAATGTTTAAAGTAGTTGTAATTCCTTTACAACAATTAGTGGACAAGACTCCGATAAAAACAGAGGAATTTAATGTAAAAAAAGAAGAGCTAATCAAAAGAGATCCTACAGAAGGAGTGACAAGCTTTCAAACAACATATAATAATAATACTGTTAATTATGGTGTGGATAATAGTATACTAACTAAAAATTCGATTCAAAACATCAAGTAAAGGAATTGGATACAAAGTTTGGTGTAAGAAAATTAAAGAATAAACTGATGATTGGTAATGCTGAAGTAAGATTTGATGATAAATTTGTTTACATCGATAATGAAAAATATGAAAGCACTCCGGGTCTCTTAGAATTACTTTTTATGGAATCACTCGATCCAAATATGACAACAGACGTTGACGAAAATACTTATGGACAAATTTTAAAAAGCACTTACACCTATCATAAACATTACCACCCTGACAGAAGTCTCAGAGAGAATAAATATTCAAAGAAATATCAAAATATCATCAGCAAATATTTACCGAAAAGCGGTAAAGGTTTGCCGCAATATATGATAAATCATAATCGACCACTGGACTATGTTTATTGGGATGATCCCAATGAACTTGTTGATCGATTACGTCTACTTGTTTCATCACGTGCTGCTGGGAATTTTAGCCATAACAATGAAATAATGTCAATTACTGAAGAACTGCGTGAAGCTGGAATCACATATTAATCAGATGCTTAATGTCATTACTCATTGATCAATTATCTTTTGAAGAGAGAGGATGAGTGTAGACACTTTTGGACGTCAGTTGGACAATGATTCACGAAGAAGTGCTGTTCGTGGTCCACCTGGTAATGGATTTAAATTAACAATCGATAAACAATATGATATGAATCATAGAAGATTGAGCAACCTTGCTGATCTAGTAGATCTAAATGATGCTGTATCATTAAAAGTTGTTGAATCAAGCATCAGTAATACAATAGCATCTATAACACAAAAGATACAAAATCTCCAAGCAAAAATTGAAAAAATCAGTGAGCAAGTAAACAGCAATTGGAATCATCACAAGCAGCACGACAAAGTTTGAAGGCTGAATTAAATAAAATAAATGAATTTTATTAATTTGATCAATTGAATACGTTCAAAGAGGTAGATAATAGGCATACCAACATTATAAAACAGCTGGAGGAGAACGTTTAGAAAAAATCGAAAGGAAGACCTAAAGTCGAATTGCCATAAATAAAGAAAAACAACGAATTGCAGAAGAGCTTCATAGACCGGTGAGAAGAAATTATCAATGACGACATGTGGATATACGTGGTCTTGATGAGACTTGGCAGGCTGATCTTGTTGATATGAGTGCATATAAATCCTACAATAAAGGATATTAATATTTATTAACAGTTATTGATATTTTCTCTAAATATGCTTGGGCTATACCAATAAAAACTAAAAATGGTAACGATGTCACTGCTGCAATGATGTCAATTTTAAAAGGAAAAAGAATACCCAAGAATTTACATGTGGATAGAGGAAAAGAGTTTTATAATAAAGATTTTGAAGGACTCATGAAAGAAAACAAAATTAATATTTATTCGACATTCAGCAACTTGAAAGCATCAATTTGCGAGCGATTTAACCGAACTTAAAAAAATTAAATGTGAAAAAATTTTACTTTACATGGAAATTACAAATGGATAGACATTTTACCGGTATTATTATCATCATATATTAATACTAAACATCATACAATTGGGATTAAACCTGTGGATGTGACTTCAGCTAATGAAAAGCAATTATTTGATACTATTTACAGAAAGCTTAAAGTGATGAAGATGAAGAAAAACAATATATTCAAAGTTGGTGATAAAGTTCGCATCAGCAAATATAAACATGTATTTGAGAAAGGGTACACTTCCAATTGGACTACTAAAATTTTCTCTGTCAGCAAAGTCAAAAATACTTATCCAGTGACTTATAAATTAACAGATTATCAAAACCAACCAATAGAGGGCGGTTTTTATGAAGATGAATTAACTGGAGTTCAATATCCTGATGTTAATTTGGTTGAAAAAGTTTTAAAAAAACGTGGAAATCAAGCATCGGAAAAGTGGTTAGGATTCAGCAATGAACACAATAGTTGGATAAATTGAAAGGATATATAATTTATTTAAAAAACTTGTAATTGTGACAAAAAATTAACAATTTATAATTATGA
Source organism: Chelonus formosanus (assembly GCA_028641665.1). Lineage (NCBI taxonomy): Eukaryota > Metazoa > Arthropoda > Insecta > Hymenoptera > Braconidae > Chelonus > Chelonus formosanus. Next base: position 9,145,425 of record CM054002.1, read on the forward strand.
CAAAAAGAACAATCATCAGAATGAAATATAACTTATAAAATAACACTTGAAATGTTAAGCTATGATAATTGCAATTTATAACTATGACAATTGAGTAATGACAATTGTAACTTATATTTATGATATTTGTAACTTGTAATTATTGTAATACAAAAATAAATATAAAAAAATTACGAATTCGTATTACATTCTTTGTAACCCCATGGCAAAGTATCAGTAGTTCCCTCTAATATTTGTCTTTTATTATCTTCCTAACTTAAGGCTATTTTTATTCTTAAAATAGTGCATACTTTATGTTTTTTACTTACACTATGATATTCATCTTTTTTTAAAACAGTATGATGAAACAAACAATTTTTATAATCATCAATCGTAATCGTTTTAATTGTTGTTTTCTTCATACCTTTGGCTTTCTTTTGATCCTCTTCATTTTCAACTTTGAAACTACACATTTTTGCTCTAAGCCCAATAAATTCAGTCATCATTTTTCCTTCATTTTCATCTTCCATCAATCCTAGAACTTTCTTATTGACTAAAGGAATACCACAAACATTTTTTTTAGGATAATCAGACGTGTCATATTTCTGAATGTCACCTGAATGTGTCCTGAAAGATTATGGAAAACTATTGGAATGATATAGGAGCATTGATAATTTAAATTACATCTGTTGTAAGCAGGGTCACGATAATCACCAGTAAAATGACAATGGTCGCGAACTTTTGTTTTATTATTTAAAAAAATTTGATCACAGATGCGACATTTTTTAGCTTCATTATGATTTTTTTGTTGTTGTAAAGTCAATGGTTTCATTGGCTTGACATATTTAATGGTTGTCTTTACATGTTCAGATAATTTTTTTAATTCTAAGAGAAACCAATTAATGCAATCATCACCACGTTTCAAATAAAATCTAGATTGAGATTCATCAAATGAACAATGAACATAGAAAGCAACACTGTATGAAAAATGTTTCTGCTTATTATCATATGGTTTGAGAATGCGTTCAAGATCGGCATAAACAACAAATGGAACTTGTTCATTATTTTGATGATTTTTAAATTTAATTCTTTCATCACTTGGAGGGGAGGTGATTGCTGTTTTATTCATTTTAATGCAATCTTTTTTGTGATTAATAAATAACTGTTCAATTTTAAAATGAAACAAACACCTATCACACAGAAATTTTTTTGTTTTACCATTAGAAATTTGAGAACTAACCAATCTAGAGAGATCTTTGATCAAACAAAAATGATAGATAGGTTTTACATTATTATCTTCATCAATCTCAACATCACTCTCGACCATTAACAAATGTACACATTTTTTATGAGCTAATTTACTTAAATATAATGGAGCTATCTTATCTTTATTATTCAACCCATAAACATTAATAGATAGACTATTGTCTAATTCAAATTAGGAATATCATGGAAAGTTGCTGGACAATTAATACCTTGATACTTGAGAACTGTCCTGAAATCTCGATTTAACGATGTTCTGATGCGATTATTTTCAGTTGGAAATAAAGCTGCAGTCAATGACCAAAAAAAGCAACATTGGTCATTATTCTGAATATTTAACACTGCTTCTTTATCTTGAATAAACATTGGTAGTACTATTCAAGTTGTTCCTCTTCTTGCTGATAATGGATCATATCGATTGATGTTCACTTGAAAATGAATGATTTTTACTATGGACCACCCTGAATCTCGTTCTTCAAAGTCTTCAACTTTAGTTGACAAAACATCAATGCATTTTTCTTTTATAATTTTTTCTATTTCACTTGATGGCATAAAAAGTTCATTTGGTGTTGTAAAATACTTCATTTTTTCAATAAATTCACCATCCTTCATATTTTTAAATTTACAATCCAAGGAGAAATTCACTTTTACACTGCCATTATTATCAATAATATTTCTTATTTTTTTATATATAATTGTCTTAGCATCGTTCAAAGATTCATTCGAATTCAAATGCTCCAAATTAATGATTGATCCTTAAGAAATACGGAGTTCAAATATACTTTTTTCATCTCTCCAGACAATCGATGGACTTGGTCTTTCAACATCACGTTGGAGATCACCCCCTGGCACAAAATTTTGTTAAGAAATAAATTTTTCACACAGTGATTTTAGGACAAAAATTGTTGATTGAATTTTCATCTTCTCACCAACTGATAAATTATTGTTTAATTGTTGATTCAATGTATTAACATTTTTTTCTCTTATCTCCAACCATTTATTAACAGCTTCATCCTTGTTTGGTCCACTTAATGATGAAAGGAGCACATAAGCCTCTCCCATCATTTTAATTAACTCTTTATAATCACACATTTTTTGTCTTTTACTTCTCAGTATTCACTTGTTCATTTTTAATTATTTTCATTCATCAGCTATTTTTTTTTTTTTTTTAAGAAACAACACTTTCTGGAAAATATCTTTTTTATCTACTTGCAATTGTTTTTAATTTCAACTAAATTCCCATGTTTATTCGGCAACTTTTGAATCGAAAATAGTAGAAAAGTTCTTATACATTTTATTTAATATACAAGCCAATACTACCCTCAAACATCACTAGATTTTATCGTCAATACATTCCAATGATATCACTTCATGAAAACTATACAGTCAATTTGAAAAACGTCATCATACATATGCTAAATAACAACTACCCTTCAACACTTTCTGATTACATGGCTTTTTTCTTCGTGATGTGATTTTTACGAAAATCTACGTTGGTTCAATAAAAGATATTGATAAATACTCTCAGAATCATAGACGTGGCTTGAAGAGTCATAAAAAACGATATTCTCAGTCGTGTATAGTCTTGAATAATTAAAGATGGAAGAAAAAATTCTTTACATAATTGATATGGAAAGATTCATGGTTAATAAAAAATTTGTTTGCAGAGAAATGGGATTTATTAACACTATGACAAGTGAAGTGAATTCAAGATTTTATGAAATTGGTAAATTCAATGAACTATCATATGAAGATAAAAAAACTGCATCATTCTGCTTGCCTTATGTCCATGGAATGCTATATCGAGGTAAACAAGATGATGAAGATCCATCGAACCTAGATACATTATTATTATGGAGAATTGCTAATGAAGCAGAAAATAAAAAAATGGTTATAGCATACAAGGGTGGAAATTTTGAGAAAACAAGGCTAAATCATTTAAACATCAACAACTACATCAATCTGAAGTCGATAGGATGCCCAAAATTTGAAGTCATCATTAAATACATGGAACAAAAAGATAGAGCAGCTTACAATCAATTAGAAACTCTATCATGTGGAAGACATTTCAAGCTAAGGAACACACAAAAAGTGGCACACTGTCCAAGAAAAGAAGTCTTTTGTTTCAACTATTTCTTGGAAAATATGTTTTAAGTTCATTATTATTCATAGAATATTAATTTCGTCATTCTAAATTACTCTCTTATGTTATAACTCAATGATAATGTTCAAATTTTCAATAATTATTAATGTAAGTTTTGTGAAAGTAACTTAGAATAAAAAATAACACAATTACAATAATGAAACTATTATGTATTTTTATAATAATAAACGATATTTATAAGAGAAAACGAGAATAATTTTTTATTCAATTATAAAATATTATAGTATAGTTGTGAACATTATAGTTACTTTTTATCTTAAAGAATATAAGTAAATTAACTTATAATTACATTAACATTAATCAGAATAAAAAAGATAGATAATATTTTTGCAAAAATAGACAAACACTTGAGATTTATATCACACAAAGTATATCATGATTAACTCTCTGTTTGCGAACTTTTTTTATCAGAATTATCATCATCATCATCATCATCGTCAGAATCACAATCACTTGAACTATTCTCATTTCCATAACTAACATTATCAATGTCAAAATTATCACTCTCATCTTCATCAACGTCAGAATAGTAAAGTTCCTCTCCAACGCTGACAATTTCTGAATCGCTGTCGTTATTATAATCATCATCATCATTGTTTTCATCTCCAATACTTCCTACTCCACTGTCGTAATCACTTTCTTCTTCTTCTTCTTCCTCATTATTGAGAAATAAGAAGATATCGTCACCATGAAGCTCCTCAACAGATACTGATAAAAACACATATGTTTTTTCCACATCATCGTACACTAAGCGGCAGATTGTGTCATTCATACACAACAAACGTTCCTGCCGTCTTAATTGGGAACCATAATGTTTCATGGCGTAGTTAATCCTTTCTTCAATCTGATTTACGTGTTGCCATTGAAATGGAATGACAACAACGTAAAAAAACGACCATGGCTGGATTTGTGTGCTGCAATAATAAAGATTTCACGTCATACATTTATAAAGATATATTACATATACACATATTTTTTTTATTGTTTAAACTGTACCTTTCAATTCTGTCGACTTGAATCTCATGATTTATAATTTTCATGGAATCAATATCTTCAATAATGACATCTCCATACGGAATTTCCAGCACCCTCACAAATGTCCATGTTTTATAATTTGGATTTATGAGTAGCGTTGTCAAAATTCCTTGGTATGGAAAAAAGAAATCCTGAATACTACCTGTCAACTGCACCTATACATTCATTGCTGAAGATATTTGATTAGTGAGATTATTATCGTCTACATAATGTGCCCACTCCTGAGGTACAATTACTTTCATCTCCATTTCAAACGAATCCATCTAAATTATTCAACAATTATTCATTATCATTATACAACACTATTTTGTTATTGAAATCATATTTAAAAGAAAAAATAAGAGAATAAGAATTTACTTACTATCAATTGATGTAATTGCGAGATTTTTCTTATTGTAATTGACACAATGTTATTAATATTTATATATATATATATACTGAATAATTTTTTTTTAATAAGTTAAAATATAATAATCGATATAGGATAAAATAAATAGTATTCATAATTTTCTTAAGTAACACAATTGAAATAAAATCAGCAGTAGAATAGAGATTAACGTTAAAATAAATGCAATGTATGTCTTTTAACTCTAGCCAAATCTTATTAATTATCCAAGTAGGAACTTTAAAGCAGCAACGCTAGCTTGCAAGAGACTGAGCCTTAGTCCCATCTCTTTGTGCTCCTCTGGCCTTGTTCGTTGTCATGGGAAAAAATACCATTAATATAAACAAATACAGATTATTGGTCCACGTGATATAAGTGAAATCGAAGACTCAATGTCCTGTTTACATCTTTCTTAAATTTATTATCCGATGCAAGATAACGAGCTGGTGCTATATGTAGGAAATATACTCCTACATCAAAATTATTTTTTTATTGTTGAATAATCAACAGAACACTTTAGAACACTGTAGAATATTGTTGTGGAAGTTGCGTCTTTGTTTAACCAAAGAACTCTATACGACGCTCTATCTTTATTCATTTTTTGGACCTGTTAGGGCACAAGCATCAAAACAAAGCGCACGTGTATTGGCATAACACAGCGCTAGTGTCGCATCTCTGTTTTACTACCATGGACTATAATATATTCCATCTTTGTTTTTTAGTTATGCTGGTTGAAATATAAACGCACGTGGTTGAGCTGCGCGTTCAACCATTTTTTTCCATGGATGATTTGACAAAAAAGATTTTTTGTCTGCTTACATATGAATATTTACTCATACGTATTAGGAATACTTAAATGAAACATTTAAAAGTAAATAATTATACGATTTTTAACTTCAATCATTATTTCATTCAAAACAGACACATTTAATAATAATTTTATATTATTTTTAATTTGTTTAATTTCTTTTATAATCGAAATTATCTGAAATATAATTATTATTTAATAATAAGTCTTATTTGATTAGGTTTTGGTTAATATTATTACATAACAATTGAATTGTTATTGAATAATTAACATAATACTTTCATGAGAAGGATAAAAGGCTGATTTTTAAAAGTAGCATATAAAATAGATCGACATTCGAACTCTAGTCACCAAAGGCAGATATATTGATTGAAATGAGCCGCTAGATGGCAGAAATGTACATCAATAGATCGATATTTTTTGATTTCTCAGACGCTAGAGGGCAGGTATGTATATCGATGGATAATATATTTCTGTTCTTCAGTCACTAGAGGGCAGATTGATCTATTCAAAATCATGCAAATGTTTTCCCCTATCAAATAGCTCATTGACAACTTAAATTTACCAAGGCTTAGGGTGTATTTTTGGTGGTTTAGGGTGTTCACACAATCAAAAAACATAAGCCGTAAGTCGTAAGATTTAAGACGTACGCATGCGCACAAACCAATTTTTTAACTTATTATGATGTTAGTGCGCACGCGTACGCCTTACGGCTTATGTTTTTGATTATGAGCACGGTCTTAGAATAAATTTCAAGATTCTATGTTGATATTATTGAATATTTTATCAGATAACCGCTAGAAAGATTAAATACATGAATGAAGTTGATTTAATTACATACATTTATTAAAAACCAGCCATAATACATAATAATAATATTTGGAGTAAAAGTAAATCCATTTAGTATTTCAAATATAAAAAATTCTGAGTAACGTAATTTTATGTGCATACAAATTACATTATGAATTAATAGATTTGTTTTTCATATCTTCAATTTCTTTTTCAAAGTATATAAGAAACTTTTCTGGTAACATATGAATTTCATCCAATAATAAGCAATTAAAATCTATTCTAGCGGAGGGCTTTTTCAGCACTGATTGCATTTTGTTGATTGAGTTGGAATCAAACCACATCTTCATCTTCAGTACATTTTTTAATGCACAATTTGAAGCTAAACTTGGTCCATGATGCGAAGCATGTTTCGATCTTGGTAAATCGGGAATAATATGTAATGGTAGGCAATTCAAATCATCCAAGTTAATCACAGTTTGTCGGTTATTCACAAACTGATGCATCCACACTTTTTTTTCAAGACCTCTCACATAAATGAAATTAGCTTTGCCTATTACATTAACAATTATACCAGGCATATCTTTATATGTCATTTCATCAGAATCCTTTTGAAGTCCATGGTAATAAGAAAATGTGTTTGAGTTATCGGTCGCTAGAGTAAGGGCTATATATAAACAGAACAGATTGCCAACAAGTCGGTTCAGCAAGAGATCATCAGACACATATCTAAGTGTACACGCTTAAGTGTAGAACAGTGATTGGTAAATTGTTGTGTGTGAAATAAATATGGATATTAAACCGCCGGAATTACAACGCCATTAAGTGAAAAGATGTTGGTAATAATTATCGCCTGGTGATCGATGGTCATTACAGGTCGATAATATTCAAAAAATTCAAATTCTTCACCCACCACAACATCAGCGCTACTCAGTGAAAAAGATTGACAACAGTTACCAACATTATATTGGTAACAATTGCCAGTAAAAAAATTCAAATTCTTTCACCCGCCACAACAGCAGTGCCGCCCAACAATTACCGACTGCAGGTCGATACAGCGCCATCTAGCGGAAAAAACGTCAAGTCAAAGAATTGGACACAAAATTTGGCTTGAGAAAATGAAAAAAGTGGTCTAGGTGCGACCCGAATGGTCCACACGACTAACTTCCCAGTGGAAAAGATAAAAAAATATCATATGTTCTATATTTTAAATAAATATTATTTATTTATTATCATTATTATTAATAATATTATTATTATTTATGCTAAACTAAGAGAGATATGATGAAAGTATCCATTTTTTGTTTTCACGAGCTAAACTATTGCAGATCCCCTATTATTAATATTACTTTCACTATTAACTTCCCATAAGGAAGCTATTGTAATTGGGTCGATTGGTAAAATGTGAATTTTTATCATATCTCCACGTTTCAAGATATATGCAAGCATACTGACCAACTTTTAAAATGATGTGTGTGCGTACGTACGTACGTATGTCAGCATTTGTTTCGTTTTCGATATCTCAAGGACGGATATCGACTTCAACCAAAATTTATACGAAAGATATTCTTATAAAGAAGATCTAAAAGAAGTTTGAACGCATTCGGTCAAGCCGTTTTTTTATAACGGAAAAACAAACAAAAAAAAAATGACAAGATTAACTATTTAAAAAAATACTTTTAAGTGCAAGGCATCACATGGATTTGGATGCTTTTGATTAATAAATAATATTATTAATGATGAACTATGACTCTTAACAATTATAAATTGTTTATAACAATGTGGATTTGTTATAAACAATCGAAAATTGTATTTATCGAGTAACTTATGCGTACATCACATGGACTTGGATGTTATCAACAAAACAATGTTATTTATGACGAAATATGACGTATTGTTTATAACCATGTGAATTTATTATCAATAATTAATAATAGGAAGTTCGTCGTGTAAGCACAGACAAAGTGTGCTCAGGCCTATTTTTTAGTAAACAAGTTTTTTTTTTTTCATTCCAGGGGGCTTCGCCTCCTGCACCCCCGATGAGTTTAAAACTATATAAGTGATAATAATAACAATTATACATTTTTTAATGCGGTACAAAAAACGGCTTGACCGATTTTGCTAAAAATTTTATAAGGTCTAAGTTACATAATTATGCGTTGAATAAAACTGGTCCTATGTCAATATCATCATTTGTTCTCGAGATACACGAGACGAAAATTGAATCCGAACATACATACATACATACATACATGTACACACACATCCTCTTAAAAACCATACCATTCGACTCTAAAGGCCTTGAAACGTGGAGATGTGTCGAAATTTTCAATTTGCAAAATCGGACCTATTACAATAACTTCCCACTGGAAAGTTAAAAACCGTTTAATCGTTGGTGATGCTGGAGCAAGATTTGATGATAAATTCATTTGTATTGCAATAACACATATCAAAGCACCACTGGGCTCTTAAAATTATTATTTATGGAATCGCTCGATCCAATCATCACAACAGAGAGTGATGAGAAAACTTATACTTTCAGTTAGTACAACTTTAAGGTATTCGTACTCGTTGTTGCCAGAATCCCAAGATATGGAATGGCTTTGCCCCCAGTAACTTTCAAATTTTAGAAAACACCCATGCATATCATAGGCATTATCACGCTGAGAGAAGTCTCAGAGAAAATAAATATTCAAAAAAAGTATCATGATATTATAAGCAAATATTTACCAAAAAGTAGAGAAGGTTTGCCTCGATATATGAAAAAACATAATCGACCACTAGATTATGATTATTGGGATGATCCGAATGAACTTGTTAATCGATGGCGATTACTTGTTTCATCACATGCTGCTGGAAATTTCGGTCATAACAATGAAATAATATCTATAATTGAAGAATTACGTGAAGCTAGAATTATATATTAATTTAATGCTGATCAAAGAAAACTTATTGATTAATTCGCTTTCGATGAGAGAGGATGAATGTTGATATCTTCGGATGTCAGTTAACAAGAAATGCACCAAAATTGCTATCCAAGGTCCACCTGGCGTTGGATTTAAGTTAACAATTGACAATCAGTATGATAGAAATAATAAAAGATTATGCAACCTTGCTCAGCTAGTAGATCCAAATGATGCTGTATCGTTGGAGGTTGTTGAAAGAAAAATTGTCGTTTTGAAGAAATTTATTGAAACCGAATTACGTCTTTTGAAAGAATCGGTTTCAAATTCAAAGAAGTCAATTGAAAGATATAGCGAAAAAATCAAGACTCTTGATGTTCAAGTTGAACAGCATCTAGAATCTTCTCAAGAATATTGAAAAATTTTAAGAGACGAATTAAATAAAACAATTGAACTTTATGAATCAGATCGATTACGTGCATTAAAAAAAGCAAATCGTAAACAAGCTGAAGTTATAAAAACGTTGGAAGAGAATATACAAAAGTTTCTTAATCAACACTTAACAACATCATGAACAAGGAAAAAAAACAAATTGCAAAAGAACTTTATCGACCAGTCAGAAAATATTACCAACAACGCCGTGTGGATATACGCGGTTTTGATGAAACATGGCAAGCTGATCTTGTCGATATGTCATCACATAAATCTTAAAATAATAGATACTCCGAGTCAACTTTAACTGTATAACCGATATCATTATCACCACCGAAAAGATCTTTAACAGTGATTTGCTCTTGCATCCATGCAAAGTAATTCTTGGGTAATCGCATGCTAATTGCAGAGCCATATAAATTATCTACATTGAAATACATAATATATAATTCTTCTTTACTCTGATCATTGGCGCCCCCATGTATCGATTATTAGCTGCAGCATAACGATTTGAGCATTGTGATATTCCGCCTTGGATACCTTTCTCAATGAATAATACCATTTCTAAGTCTGTCAAAAGCTCAAGCTTAACATTCGTAAGTTTTAACAATGCGCTAAAAAACAAGCCCCAGAGCAGTGTAGTAATGGAGAGGATCCGAACCGGATGTTTTTTGGCAGTTATTTCGAAAATTTTCAAAAATATTGGTAAGTAGGAGAACATCTGTTTTTAGGTATAAATCGGAGTATTCACTGAGTGTTTTATTCGAAAATTCATACCAAATTTGACTATAGTCTCCATTAGACACATTGACATCATTCAGTCTGAAATAAAATTGCTCTCTTGCCGGTAAATGATCATCGTCTAACCTTTTCATTGAATCGATATATTCATACGGGAATACGCCTTTTCTTGTTACCAACTCCAATTGTTCGGGATCTGGATAGTAGATATACAATGGGCATTGACCCACATGCGTGTACAGCTAGAAGAATTCTTCCACAGGCGTGTACAGCTAGGTGAATTCTGTCACACTTTTTCATAGAAAAAGTGTTGTGTGAGAATTTTCCTGGCTGTATACGCCTGTGAGGGAGCTTTCCTATGATGAGGTAGTGGAGAAGGATTCCTGGGTGAGCTTGAGTATAGGCTGGGGGGTGTCTCTGGGACTTAGGTTTTTGATAAGGGGCTGGGTACTAGCTTGGCTTTAACTGCGTATAGGCTAGTCGGAAGTTAGGTTTTCGCTCAGGGGGAGGATACTACACTTATACCTAAGATGCTGCCTCGCAATATCCTAGCAATCGCAGGTAGTTATGTCGACCTTGGCGTCATTAAATCATGAGAACTGATAAAATACAATGTCAACTGTCCCCTGTGGAAAAAATTTTACTATAACATTCTGAAGACGCTCTAAGAATTTCTGATTTTTTTTCAAAAAGATCTGAGTACTTGTTTAAATAATATGAAATATTCAAAATCCTATTCATAATTGGAACATATTTTTTAAGACTTTTTCAGAATAAGAGTGAATAAGAATAAAAATTAAATGAGTGAATGAAATTTTTATAAATTTTCAAAATAAATTGGAGTAAATAAGAATAATAAATAACATAACATTTTCGAAGCATGCAGAGAGTTTTATGGGATAAAAGTTTATTAAGAACTTGATAAAAATAATTTAGATTACGCCAGTGAAACTTTAGAATGAATCAGAACAAACAGGGAAAATACAGTCGTATCGAAGACAATATTAAATTGAAGTAGAATAAATGACAAAATTCATTCAAGACTATTATCAAATTTTTCAGAGAGATTCTGCAAAATCAAGATGTAATGAGAATGAATAGAGAAATTGATTTCAGGTTATTTTCGGTGTTCTCTGAGAGTTTTAAAAAGATTTAGAATTAATTAGGATATGTAAGGAAATTAATTGTTAAAATTTCTGGAACTTTAGAAACTGTTTCAAACAAATGAAATTTAAATATACAATACAGTTATATGAAAATTTGAACATTTATTAATCAATGATGGAACACTCAATAGATACAACTGTTATAAAACTTACAATATTAAAGAAAACAGCTTTTTTTATTTGTAAGATCTATGAAATCTTCGGAATAATAATATTTATGAAAAAAGGTTGACTGAGTCACATGATTACATTACTACGTATGATAAATATATTTAACTCTATCATACTTAATGACGTCAATATTATCTGCAAGTAGTTCTTGAAAAAATAAGTGTAGTTGAATATTGACTATCTGTAACATAATCAGTCGGAGTTGTGAAATAAACGAAATTATTATAATAATTGATTCCAATATTTTCTAATTATATTATTGATTTTGAAGACTTCACATAATTAAAGTATTCAAGATTCTGATGTTTATATTATATTTTTGTATTGTCAATAATTAAAATCCACAACGATTAACTAATGTTTTTAGTTAAATAAACCTGCAATGAAAAGATAAAAATGTCGCATACTTTGACTATCTAATTGTAAAAATCAATCATTCAATTTCAACACTAAGTCTCGTTTCTTTAAACATTAGTAGCGTTCCAACTTGGTTTTTAAACCTCATTTCGAGCTAAAGTAATAGCCCCACCCATGTATGCGTTATACTTATCTTGTTCACGGCGATATGTGAATGAGTCGCATTTCCAACTTCTTAAATATTTGGAATAATGCTTTTTAGTGCTGCTTCCTCATTTATTTCCAATAAAGGTCACTCTGAATTTTCTTCAATTTGCTTCACGCATCGATTTGCTAGATTTTCGTGACCCCAGATGGCAAAAGCCATTGTTCTTATGAAATTAGCTGCATCTAGTTTATTCATAGCAGTTTTATACACACTTTTATCAATCCATATTTTTCTTCCTAAATAGATATTGTTACCTCGTACAGTGCCGACTGCAATATTGTCTCCTTCTTCAACTGAAGAGATATTATTTGTAACGCTCGAAACTTGTCTTGAAGTTCCTGGTGTAGGGTCACTGATATCGTCTAGTATATCTTGCACTGAAGTGACAGGCAGTGGATTGCTATTTTTAATCTGGAAAAATTTCATCGATTAAGAGTTATTCCACCCAATATTTAGTAACAAATGAATCTTGTCACAAGAGATTACTTCTATTATTAGAATTTATAAGTTCTTTATTTCGAGCGCGTTTATGAGCGTTTACAATATCTTGAGCACTTTGCTTTTTTGCGTTTTTTTTTTTTTGAAGTTCCTGTAAGAAATCATGTATGATTAATATAATAATACCATCAACAATAATGACTATTATTGGTATAAATTATGGTACTCAAAAAAAAGCAAAATGATGTTTATTAATTACGTTATCAAAGGGTCTATGTGACTCCTCGAAATCATCTATTATATCAGAGTTGTTGATTTCCGGATCTGGAATTCTCTTTAGATCGAATATTCCTTGAACGTAAGCCTGGTTCTCCAAAAAGCAAAAATTTGAAAACAATCAGAATCCAAATGCACGAGATAGTGTAATATATGCGAATTTGGAAAAAAATAATTATAAAAAGAAAAGAAACCAATTTGATTAGAAAATTTTTCCATTCAAAATACGTTTCTTTATATGTAAATATTTAAAACATGTCGACCACAACAGAGCACACATTAGTAGTTGAGTAGGGGGGAGGGTCTGGCTCAATCTACTATTACCGACCGTATCGTAAAACTACCGACTGTGTTGGCAATTTACTGACAAGGCCGGTGACTTACTAGCTGTAGATAAGGTTCCCAGTTTACCCGATGGGGGGCGCTGTATCGACCTGCAGTCAGTAATTGTTAGGCAGCGCTGAGGTTGTAGCGAGTAAAAAAATTCAAATTTCATTACTGACAATTGTTACCAATCGAATGTGTAATATCCATATTTACTTTACTCTCAACAAAATGCGACCAGTGCTAAAAAAGCTCTCCGCTAGAATGGATTTTGATTGCTTATCATTAGATGAGATTTTGGACTAAGTTGTTGGCAATCTAATCTATTCATATATAGCCCTTAGTCTAGCAACTGATAATTCAAACACATTTTCTAACAGCGCAATTCTCTTTGTAACTTTTGAAAGATTTATTCGCAGAAAAGTATGTTGGATTTCGATTCCCAGAAAAATATTATTCATAAATATTATTGCTTTGTTAGCTTTTTCAACACAAACGACGTCATAAAAGTAACAAGTCTTTCTTTTTTGTTTATTATAATATCAACAGATCGCTGGTTTCGTAGAAAAGATAGGTGTCATAAATTTAGATAAAGTACGTTTGTAAAGTTTCATCAATCAGTTTAAAACCTTTGAATTGGTAACATCGAACCTACATAATGGATATCTTTGTTGATATTCAGGGATTCGAAGCTCCTCCAAATCAATTTGTTGTGAAAGAATTTGCAGTGATTTTTTTCTTTATTGACGGAGCAGTACAGAATCAGTTGTATTGATTCATCAAACAACCATTTAATTGGAAATTATTACCGCAAAAATTTCAAGTAATAAATCGTTGATACACTCGCAATTACCATGGACTTCAAAAGGATTCTGATGAAATGACATATAAAGATATGCCTGGTATAATTGTTGATGTAATAGACAGAGCTAATTTCATTTACATGAAAGGTCTTGAAAAGAAAGTGTGGATGCATTAACTTGTGAATAACCGACAAACTGTGATTAACTTAGAAGATTTTGATTGCCCATCATTACATATTATTCCCGATTTACCAAGATGGAAACATGCTTCGCATCGTGGACTAAGTTTAGCTTTAAATTGTGCATTAAAAAATGTACGGAAGACGAAGATGTGGTTTGATTCCAACTCAATTAACAAAATGCGACCAGTGCTGAAAAAGCCCTCCGCTAGAATGGATTTTAATTGCTTATCATTGGATAAGATTCATATGTTACCAGAAAAATCACGTATTGGTAGACGATACAACGAAGACTCCCCATTTCATATTATCTACAGACTTCTTGCTAGAGTGGAAGGAACGCTTCGAAGAGAGTTGAATTTGACAAACTTAGTTACTGAAAATAATCCATTCATAATTCTTTCACGAAAGCATACAGAGAAACAACGTGCAATATGCGGAATTCAATCGAATCGTGGCGTCATTTAAAGTGTTAGAAATATTAGAAAACGATGGGAAGATGATGTGGGTTGCTCTAGCTGAAATTTATCATTTGAGTTTTGCTGGTATTGTTAAGACTGTGGTAAACTTGCGAAGTCGGCGGAAGTTTGCTAAAATAGAGTATGCAGAAAAAGCCGCTAATTTATTAAGAACAACTGTGGAAGAACTAAGAAGAATAATTTTTTCTTCAAATGCTGATGAAGTAAACTCTAATAATAAAAGAGCATCATTAAGAACTCCAAGCCCAACAACAGACGGAAATAATTTCTCAGGATTGGATTCTCTTGAAGGATTCATAATTTGACTGTATTCTGAAGTATTTTATTGTGTCATTTCACTCATTAATAAATCCATATCATCACCCGTACACACAGTATCATCTCAAGATATCTTTTTTGTTTTTTTTTTATATCATTTAAATAAATTATTTGAAAATTATTATGTAATCGAGTAAAATATTAATTCCGTGTCCTTTTTTGTACAGGGAGGACTTGAACGGGCTATTCATTCAAGCTCGCAACAGTGGAATTTATGGAGGATTGGGTAACTCTATTCCAGGCTTAGAAGGTTCACAGTCATTACGGCAGGATTCCAGTATTAGACGAACATTTACTACTGCAAAAAGAAAGAGTACTTGTCTTCGAATTAAATTAACCGTGGTAAGTATAAAAGATGTCTTTATATCCTGAATGTGTTTTCATGCTACGTTTTAAACGTTAAACTGTATGTTATTTTAATTATTTCAGGATGACTTAATAGAAATTCTGAGAAGAACACGAATGAAGTTTGTTCATTGTTTACCTCCACAACATAATTCAGGTTGTACGGACAAAACATATCTTGCAAAGTTCAATAAAAATAAGAAGGATGTTTTTAATGTTCCTTTATTGAGATCTCAGGTAAATTATATTTCAAATTTTATTGATATTTAATATTCATCGTTATTTTTTTTTTTTAAAATTGTTTTATTTTAGATTCGTGGAGGACAAATTCTAGATGCGATGCGTCTATATAAAGTTGGATATCCAAAACATATGCCCTTAGCTAAATTTCGACGACGCTTTGGATTATTATCTAATGATATGAATGTTCATCCAGGAAGTTCTGTTGCTGATGAACGTAAAGCTGTTGAGGATACGTAAAGCTGAAACTTATGAACGTTTGCGTTTGGAACGTGAACTTCAAGATGTTCAAGAGACAAATAAAAATCTCCAACAGACTGCAGAAAAACTGAAAATGGAATTATTATACGCGAGAACTGCAGATTTGAATCAAATTACTTCTGATGGTGAGGATAATGAAGATGGGGGGGGGGGGGTATTTATAAACAACGATATGAACACGCAATACGTGAATTTGAATTTACTAAAAGAAAAATGGCTCAACAACATGAAAACGATTTAGAATAACTTGTTGGATTAAAAAAGCAACTAGAGAAGAAGGTAATCAAATATTTTAGTGAATTTATATTTCATGAAAATATCTTCATTGTAATGATAATTTTTTTACTTGGTTCATTTTATATTTATAGCTAGCTCATGCGTATGTAGAAAATGAAGAGCAACGTCAAGTAGTGAACCAATGGAAGCGACAAGTTCAAAAACTGAATGGTGAAATGCATGACTTTAATACTCCACCAAGTAGTGAAGCCAGCTCCGGAAATCCACCGTCTAGCGATGACATTCTAGAACTTTTTGAGTAATGAAATACATAAATGACCTTTAATGTAATTATCAAAGGAATACCCTTTATCAGGGAAATGAAGAATAAATAAGTCAATGTTACTTTGCAATGAATGAATAAATAATAATTATAGCAAGAGTATTAAGATAAATAAAAAGTGAATTATGTGCATAATTGTTACATAAGCAAAAATGGTATAAACAAATTTTAGCTTTAATTTCAATATTTCTATAAACAACTTTAGGGCTGATAAGATATAGATGATGATCTATTAAATTTATAGTACAACAGGATTATTCTGTTAGGGCTAGTGGTAGATTACATCCTTGATGGACAATATTTCAGAATGGATGAATGGGTTATAATTGATATAATATATTTGTCTAACTACAATATTTCTGAACAAATGAATTGAAGTATTTATCAGAATACAATTGTTTTAATTTAAGAAAAAAAATTAAAAACAATCTATTCATTTTTACAACTGTAATAAGACTTGTCACGTTAAAAAAATAATGTTCAGGATAAAAACTATATTTCATTTTTTTGTCAATAAATTTCATTTCGTATGGTATTAAGATTCTTAATTGTTGTAAGTCATTCTACTTATTGATGGGATAAAAATCATACATTATTGATTTTATTTTGAGAAAGGTTGATAAAATAAGAAATAAACAATAACGTTAGAAAAAAAACCCATTGAAATAGATGAAAAAAATTATAAAACTGTATTTACAAATAAAATTGAATGAATTACGAGCATCATAATGTCATAGTTTATGGATAATTATTTGCTGTTTAATATACGATTTTAATTAATTTATCATATTTACAAAAAAAAGGTTCATGTTTCATTGAAACTTTCCTTTTATTAAAATAAAATCTTATTGCCGAACGAAAAGTGCTGATGTAAACATAATGTGTAATAACAAATGGTATTTTTTTTAATGCAGCAGTGCAAGGAACTAGCAATTTGAAATTTATTATGCCGTGAATTCGATATTGCGTCGCAAAAATTATTCTCGCTCGCCCTCTCCTCTTCTTTGATCTAAGGTGACTTTCGCGATTATTCTTTTGTTTAATGATTGATGGATGGAATATACAAACAAAAGAAAGGAAAAAAAGTTTAACGAAGTCGTGTAGTAAGTATATTTAATCAATATACAATGGAATGAATTTAATTTTATTACAATTGTTAATTGATAATAGTTATTTCGAGATGTACAAGATGTTTTTTTTTCAGTGCTGGAAAAATTTATCTGCACACCATGAGAAGGTTTGAAGGACAACGTCCAGGAACGTTTAGATACGTTTATGAAAATTTTATCTACTACAAAGATTTTCAGTATCATCGCAATCTAAATATAATTTCTAATGAATCGTGATATATTTGCCGACGTCGAAATTCCGAATTTCGTTGTCCAGTAACTGCCATCGATTGCAGTGATGGAAGTGTCGACGTGTCTGGCTGTCATGAACACCCTGAAAATAATGTTGAAGAAGAGATTAGGCTGCGTGAGGTGATTTGTGATTTGAAAAAGATGGCTAAAGAAAGTTTTTTATCACCAAATAAAGTTTTTTTAGGGGTGTTCCGACGGTAAGTAAATCGTAAGCGTTTTATTATTATTATGGTTGTTCATACTTAATTTTTTTTACTGAATGTTTGTAGGAAATTATAGTATTTTTAACTTACTAAATATTCCAGATTTCGAGATGTAGCTCACACGATGAGACCTGAAGCTGGATGTATGCACGTCATTCGAGATAGGAGATGACATCGTTCAACAATTCCACCAACAGTTCAGGGTTTGGAGCAAATGCTGCAACGGTATGTTCCAGCATATCCAATATTTAAAGCTGCAGTCCATGGAACTGATGGAAATATTGGACTTACATTTGCCAGCCAAACTTTCATCAATTCACTTAATGATGCATCTGAATTACACATGAATGGTACTTTCAAGGTATATATTATTGTAAATATGTTTATACATACCTTCATCGTTGAACAAAAAAAAAATAATCCTTATTCTTTTTCAGTGCATTCCATATTATCCTCGGTGTTCACAATTGTTCATCATCCATTTAAGACAAAGAGATATTGTAAGTTTATTTATATATTATTGAATCTGTTCATCTTATTTCAATCATTACTAATTAATTGATTATTGATAAATTTGTAAACTTACCAAGTCAACTAAATGAAACTGGTTCAATGCTATAATTAATTGATAATGTTTATTATTTTTTTAGGGCATTCCAGCTGTATTCATTCTATGCGAACGCCGAACTACAGCATTGTATAATGCTATATTGGCTAAATTGACAGAGATGGCACCAAGACTAATAAATAATTTACAATTAGCCATTACTGATTATGAAAGAGGGTTGATTGCATCTTTGCGTCAAAGTTTCCCACTTATCTGCATGAGAGGCTGCAGGTTTCATTTCACCCGAGTGAGTATTGCTAAAAAATAATTTTTTAAAAATATTTTTATTCACCAATTCACAAATATTATTTCTTTTATTATTTTTGACTATGTTTAGGCCGTTGCAAGAAAATGGCGAAATCTACATTTAAACAATGCAGACACAAATTTACTGGAAATGACATGGGATCTGCCTTTGCTCCTAACAAATCGCTTTCAGGATAGATTAAATGTACTTTGTATGGAAGCGAGAAGGATTGAAAACGATTTCGAAGCAGTTGAGATTTTTATTAGATATTTGGAACGTACATAGCTACTAACAATATTTCTGAAAATTTCAATCGTCAATTAGTGACTAAATCAGGGGATCCGTTTCCTGATCTATTCAATTTTATTGGTAAATTGTTTTAAGTACATTTTAATAAATGATTTTTAATATTTCACTAATCTGTAATTATAATATTATAATCCTATTTGTAGATAAACTTACAATCGTCATAGAACAACAAGAGAGCGTTCTAGAACAAATGCATTTAGGAACTTACTTGAGGTAAAGGCGGAGAAACAATCAAGCTGTAATTGACTCTTACATTCTACAGCTCCAACAGGATTTGGACAATCGACAAATACACGCGTCCACCTACAAGTACATACGCAGGTCCATCTACAAGTACATACGCAGGTCCATCTGAAAGTACATACACAGGTTCATATGAAAGTACATCCGAAAGTGTATATGCTGATGATTCGACAAATGATGGTAATAAATAATATTATAAAAAAATAACTATAAAATATTGCTGATTATCACTTCTTTTCAGATACCGAATCACATGATACCCATTCGGAGGTGTCTATACCCGAAAACGTCGATATTTATGGAGAACTGGATATTTTAAACTTCTCTCAAGATGAAGAAGCTACGAACGACAACAATGTATGCAATGTCATTGTCTCATAAACAGACCTGAAATTTATCTGACTCCATGTCAACATGCCTGTATTTGCTATCGTTGCAAAGCAGGCAAAGATATAATAGATAGCCTAAGGAAACAAAAGAAAGCTTCATATTAGCCTTCCTGTCCTATTTGCAGGACAAAAATTGAAAGTGCAAGTATATTACAATAAGTATGCACTCTTCCACTCACTTGATGTCTTTTGATCTAAATTTAAAAATTGTAGTAGTGTTTTTTACAAAAATAATGTTATTATGCTGAAAATAATGAACTAACTGTGTGGTAACACGGTAAGTTTTTTTTTTTTTCTTTTTTGTCAAAAAGAATCTAAAACTTAAGAATGTTATGAGAAAGTTTTAATTCAAAATAATATAATTTTGTATGATCCAAAACTGTATGATGTCTTAAACATTACTAAGAAAGTTAACTTAAAATGTGTAAACTTGAACTACATAGAACTACGATGAGTTTAGTCAGTTTTCATGAATATTTTAGAAAATCTAGAATTCGAAAATGTTATGTGGAAGTCTTAATTAATAAAAAATATTTGATACAACCAAGTTTTGCAGGACAATTGTTTATTTTATATTATTAATATCTGTTCATTGCAAAGTAACATTGAGTTATTTATTTTTCATTTCCTTGATAAAGGGTATTCCTTCGATAATTATGTTAAAAGTATAATAAATTTCAAATTGCTAGTTCCTTGCACTGCTGCATTAAAAAAAATACCATTTGTTATTACACATTATGTTTACATCAGCACTTTTCGTTCGGCAATAAGATTTTATTTTAATAAAAGGAAAGTTTCAATGAAACATGAACCTTTTTTTTGTAAATATGATAAATTAATTAAAATCGTATATTAAACAGCAAATAATTATCCATAAACTATGACATTATGATGCTCGTAATTCATTCAATTTTATTTGTAAATACAGTTTTATAATTTTTTTCATCTATTTCAATGGGTTTTTTTTTCTAACGTTATTGTTTATTTCTTATTTTATCAACCTTTCTCAAAATAAAATCAATAATGTATGATTTTTATCCCATCAATAAGTAGAATGACTTACAACAATTAAGAATCTTAATACCATACGAAATGAAATTTATTGACAAAAAAATGAAATATAGTTTTTATCCTGAACATTATTTTTTTAACGTGACAGGTCTTATTACAGTTGTAAAAATGAATAGATTGTTTTTAATTTTTTTTCTTAAATTAAAACAATTGTATTCTGATAAATACTTCAATTCATTTGTTCAGAAATATTGTAGTTAGACAAATATATTATATCAATTATAACCCATTCATCCATTCTGAAATATTGTCCATCAAGGATGTAATCTACCACTAGCCCTAACAGAATAATCCTGTTGTACTATAAATTTAATAGATCATCATCTATATCTTATCAGCCCTAAAGTTGTTTATAGAAATATTGAAATTAAAGCTAAAATTTGTTTATACCATTTTTGCTTATGTAACAATTATGCACATAATTCACTTTTTATTTATCTTAATACTCTTGCTATAATTATTATTTATTCATTCATTGCAAAGTAACATTGACTTATTTATTCTTCATTTCCCTGATAAAGGGTATTCCTTTGATAATTACATTAAAGGTCATTTATGTATTTCATTACTCAAAAAGTTCTAGAATGTCATCGCTAGACGGTGGATTTCCGGAGCTGGCTTCACTACTTGGTGGAGTATTAAAGTCATGCATTTCACCATTCAGTTTTTGAACTTGTCGCTTCCATTGGTTCACTACTTGACGTTGCTCTTCATTTTCTACATACGCATGAGCTAGCTATAAATATAAAATGAACCAAGTAAAAAAATTATCATTACAATGAAGATATTTTCATGAAATATAAATTCACTAAAATATTTGATTACCTTCTTCTCTAGTTGCTTTTTTAATCCAACAAGTTATTCTAAATCGTTTTCATGTTGTTGAGCCATTTTTCTTTTAGTAAATTCAAATTCACGTATTGCGTGTTCATATCGTTGTTTATAAATACCCCCATCTTCATTATCCTCACCATCAGAAGTAATTTGATTCAAATCTGCAGTTCTCGCGTATAATAATTCCATTTTCAGTTTTTCTGCAGTCTGTTGGAGATTTTTATTTGTCTCTTGAACATCTTGAAGTTCACGTTCCAAACGCAAACGTTCATAAGTTTCAGCTTTACGTATCCTCAACAGCTTTACGTTCATCAGCAACAGAACTTCCTGGATGAACATTCATATCATTAGATAATAATCCAAAGCGTCGTCGAAATTTAGCTAAGGGCATATGTTTTGGATATCCAACTTTATATAGACGCATCGCATCTAGAATTTGTCCTCCACGAATCTAAAATAAAACAATTTTAAAAAAAAAAAATAACGATGAATATTAAATATCAATAAAATTTGAAATATAATTTACCTGAGATCTCAATAAAGGAACATTAAAAACATCCTTCTTATTTTTATTGAACTTTGCAAGATATGTTTTGTCCGTACAACCTGAATTATGTTGTGGAGGTAAACAATGAACAAACTTCATTCGTGTTCTTCTCAGAATTTCTATTAAGTCATCCTGAAATAATTAAAATAACATACAGTTTAACGTTTAAAACGTAGCATGAAAACACATTCAGGATATAAAGACATCTTTTATACTTACCACGGTTAATTTAATTCGAAGACAAGTACTCTTTCTTTTTGCAGTAGTAAATGTTCGTCTAATACTGGAATCCTGCCGTAATGACTGTGAACCTTCTAAGCCTGGAATAGAGTTACCCAATCCTCCATAAATTCCACTGTTGCGAGCTTGAATGAATAGCCCGTTCAAGTCCTCCCTGTACAAAAAAGGACACGGAATTAATATTTTACTCGATTACATAATAATTTTCAAATAATTTATTTAAATGATATAAAAAAAAAACAAAAAAGATATCTTGAGATGATACTGTGTGTACGGGTGATGATATGGATTTATTAATGAGTGAAATGACACAATAAAATACTTCAGAATACAGTCAAATTATGAATCCTTCAAGAGAATCCAATCCTGAGAAATTATTTCCGTCTGTTGTTGGGCTTGGAGTTCTTAATGATGCTCTTTTATTATTAGAGTTTACTTCATCAGCATTTGAAGAAAAAATTATTCTTCTTAGTTCTTCCACAGTTGTTCTTAATAAATTAGCGGCTTTTTCTGCATACTCTATTTTAGCAAACTTCCGCCGACTTCGCAAGTTTACCACAGTCTTAACAATACCAGCAAAACTCAAATGATAAATTTCAGCTAGAGCAACCCACATCATCTTCCCATCGTTTTCTAATATTTCTAACACTTTAAATGACGCCACGATTCGATTGAATTCCGCATATTGCACGTTGTTTCTCTGTATGCTTTCGTAAAAGAATTATGAATGGATTATTTTCAGTAACTAAGTTTGTCAAATTCAACTCTCTTCGAAGCGTTCCTTCCACTCTAGCAAGAAGTCTGTAGATAATATGAAATGGGGAGTCTTCGTTGTATCGTCTACCAATACGTGATTTTTCTGGTAACATATGAATCTTATCCAATGATAAGCAATTAAAATCCATTCTAGCGGAGGGCTTTTTCAGCACTGGTCGCATTTTGTTGATTGAGTTGGAATCAAACCACATCTTCGTCTTCCGTACATTTTTTAATGCACAATTTAAAGCTAAACTTAGTCCACGATGCGAAGCATGTTTCCATCTTGGTAAATCGGGAATAATATGTAATGATGGGCAATCAAAATCTTCTAAGTTAATCACAGTTTGTCGGTTATTCACAAGTTAATGCATCCACACTTTCTTTTCAAGACCTTTCATGTAAATGAAATTAGCTCTGTCTATTACATCAACAATTATACCAGGCATATCTTTATATGTCATTTCATCAGAATCCTTTTGAAGTCCATGGTAATTGCGAGTGTATCAACGATTTATTACTTGAAATTTTTGCGGTAATAATTTCCAATTAAATGGTTGTTTGATGAATCAATACAACTGATTCTGTACTGCTCCGTCAATAAAGAAAAAAATCACTGCAAATTCTTTCACAACAAATTGATTTGGAGGAGCTTCGAATCCCTGAATATCAACAAAGATATCCATTATGTAGGTTCGATGTTACCAATTCAAAGGTTTTAAACTGATTGATGAAACTTTACAAACGTACTTTATCTAAATTTATGACACCTATCTTTTCTACGAAACCAGCGATCTGTTGATATTATAATAAACAAAAAAGAAAGACTTGTTACTTTTATGACGTCGTTTGTGTTGAAAAAGCTAACAAAGCAATAATATTTATGAATAATATTTTTCTGGGAATCGAAATCCAACATACTTTTCTGCGAATAAATCTTTCAAAAGTTACAAAGAGAATTGCGCTGTTAGAAAATGTGTTTGAATTATCAGTTGCTAGACTAAGGGCTATATATGAATAGATTAGATTGCCAACAACTTAGTTTAGCGACAGAGATCATCGGACACATATCTAAGGGCGAGTTTTACCATCTGGCATCATGCTGGATAGTACCAACTGTTATGCTAGATAGTACCAACGGTTTTTAGTTTTTACTTACAGCGCCACCGATCGGAATATAAGAAAAATACATCATAACTACACGAGCACGTGGCCGGCATTTTGTAATGATAATAAGGCAAAGAAAGTTGAAAGACAGGTAAAGGAATTGTTACATTTTGTTTATTCTGAATAATTCTTCATTTCCGGAAGTGAGGTTTAATTATTGTCTTTATGTATGTATGCAACTTTCGTATGTTTTTTTATAATGTTTTAGGCAGTGTCAAAATGTCTTGAAATCGACTAAAGCCGAAGTTTTTAATCTCGTAAGAAACGCTTTAATCGATAAAAAAGGTTTAGAAAAGAAACTATTAGAAAAACAAATTAAACGCGAAGACTTACAATTAAAGCTTCTTAAACAAAAGCTATAAGATTGTGGGGGAACGATAAGTTCCAACAGTGATTAAAGTGTTCAATATTTCAACATATTAACAGTATTTAATGAATCGGAGACTAACTTTTAAGTTAATTGTTGTTTAAAAATACATAAAAATGTATTTTAAAAGTTTATAGTGAGATAGGTTATAAATAGCTATTATATCGTTCTTATTTTCATTCTTATCTTAATTATGCGTTCAACATTAACATGCAGTATAAAATTAGAGATTGTTCAAGAGACTTATGATGCTTTGAATTAGAATAATTTGTTTGCGTTATTTTGAGTTTAAATCTTATTTCATGTAACTTTGATCTCACAAGATACATAAAAATGTATTTTAAAAGTTTATCATAAGATAAATATTAAAAAAATATTTTGTTTTTATTTTTATTCTTATATGTTTCTTATGCATTATTTTTGAATAAAATATTGTCGTATGAAACTTTCTTTGACTCTTCGAAATTCAATATTTTTTTTTTCATTCTAAGAAAAATATTCAATTATAATATATTCTACAAGTGATCCTAAATATAATCAAGTGAAAAAATATAAATCATTCGTTATATTTTTACATTTCATTATATTTAGCATAACTTATGGAGAATAATATAATTAAACATTTTTCTATGATCATTAATGATTATAAGAAAATAATATTTCCAGCAATTTCTTATACCTTCGTAATAAATACCGAAATATAAGAAAATATGAGATAGATTCAATAAATATTCTTTAAAAATTATTAATAATGTCTAATTATTGGTAGAAATTACAATTTATTAATCAATAATAGAATGCAGTTTACTGTTGTTCAACTATTTTACAATGTTTACAACGTTCCTTTTGTATTTGTTCATTTATTGTTGTCACGTACAGTATTTTGTTAAAAGTCTCAGTAAAAAAAATACGAATTGAATGGATAATATATGAACAACGCAGTCGAATATTGAATTACAAACAATAATTTATTTAAACAGCAATTTTTTTGCTTACAGACAAGTTTTTTTATCAATAGTAACAAATTTGTAACAATTACAAAGAAATTGCTATTTAAAACTTTACATTGAGATAATTAGGATATCAAAAAAGTGAATTATTGAGATTATATTTGTATTAAATGTTACTATTTTAGAAGTTTGGAATAGAGCCAGCAATTAAAACCATCAGTAGACAAGAAAGTGAACGTTAATCTTTATTGACGTTAGATTTTTGAATTCTGAGATCGGTCGTAAGTATTGGATCGACTTTGCATGTTAATCCTGCAGCAGACGTCATTCCAGAAACCACCATTACACGAGTATAATAGGTGTATTAATATTTTTATTATTAGAAAAAAAAGGTACCTTTCTGTCAGGAAATCTTCTAGCTTTACTGAAAAGAATTATATCTTCGAAGATCTTCACAATAAACTGAAATTCGTAAAATAATTTTTGAAAACAATAAAATATTATCAATTATTTATAACAATAATTTTTGGTACATGCTTATGAAAATAACTATCAATAATGTGCTTACGTTCATTATTCACGTTGATAGCATCAAAAGTTTGTGGTATTCTATCATAAATATCTCTGTCCATGACAGGAGGAGGAATCGCTTGTCTTGTAATATTATATAAGACAGCAGAAGCGATAATTACAGCCATCGTCCGGTCCGATGTCCAAAATCTTGACCCGACGGTTAAAACAGCAAACATCCGAACCCACACACCAAAGCATCGCTCCACCATCGTTCAACTCCGAATTTGGCTTTCATTATACAGCACTTCGGCTGGAGTGGTTGGATTCAACAACGGCTTCATGATAAAAGGTAAATCTGGATATGCAGAATCACCTAGTAACGCCGAATTTTCAAATTCTTCACTTTCGAAACGTTCTTTTATTCGGGAATTATCAAATATTGTCGCATCATGTGCTGAACCTGGCCAACGAGCAACAATATCCATAATCTCCAACCGCGAATTAACAACAACTTGTGTGTTTATTGAAAAGAAGGATTTTCGGTTACGAAATAATTCTGCATCTGTTCCACCTAAAAATTAGAAATTTCGGAGTAAGGAGCTCCTAGCTACTATAATATTTATCGAATTATTTAAAATTAAGATTTCAACTGCCCGTATAAGCGTACTCTTATATGAACACAGTCCACTGCACCTATTGCTCTGATGAACCCGGCTTGAAAGAAATTGCAGCATTGAACCGTTCGAATTCCTTGAGGGGTAGGCATTTTTATAAAAGTTCTTCTCAATGAAGCAATTAATTCGGCTACTTTCATCACAATCTGCCACGCACTAGTTTTACGAACTCCAGTAAAATCTCCCATCGTTATCATAAACGAAACAGTAGCCATAAATCGAATCGCTAGTTGTAGCTGAATTGTTGCTGGAACTGCATTATTTCTATAAAAAAAATGTAAATAAACAACTGTAAGTAAGCTCTATAACAAAATATGACAATGAATTGTAAGAAGTATACTTACGAGGGTGTATCCGGAGTAATTTAGGGTTCAATTAAATTTAAAACGTCTTGAAACATTGATTTACTCAGACGAAATCTTGCTTGAAAAGATGTTTCATCCAACAATTAAAACCAATCAATGCGTAGAAATATAGTACGTGGTCTTCTATTAATTACGGGTTGATTAAAGTCATTATCGCCATCACTCTCATCGTCTAATAACACCAATAATAAATTAATGTCATCCATTATTAATTTAATCATATTCGAGATACTTTTACACTTTTTTGACGTTTCTATTATCGGCGCGTAAAGTACTGGCCCCTCACTTTGAAGGAGCGTAAAAAAAAAACTAAGCACTCGATGGAGTTGAATCAGAAGTACATATTAAGGTAAAGCGATTCTACATTACGTGTCCAAATTTGAGATTAATCGGTTGATAACTTTGCCCGTTATCTGACGTGAAAGGTAAAAAAATAGCGTTTTTGTGATGATATTTTAATAAGGGTAAAATCAAACGACTGTAGCGTCATTAATATTTGATTAATCGAGTTGCAAATTTTATCATAGTTTCCAGTAACGTTTCTAAACAACATCGCGGTGGAAAAAATGATTTATCTAAATTAGAAATCTATTTATCAAATTAAATATCCACGAACACTATTTCGAGAACGAAAACAGATATGAGAACGAGATAAAGTCCAACAGACAAAGAAAAAAATTAACATCCATATCCACAATTCAAAAAATAAGTAAAAATAAAATTCGCGAAAATAACAGAGTTTTAAAAAATAATGCAGGTGTTTATGACACTCATTACCGTTAGAGCTTAACGCCCGTAAGCCTATTCATTGACGATGTAGACACAAGACAGGATTATCGATGGAAAAAAATTTTATGTGTGCACTTCGGTAAAACATATGTACACGAAAAAGCGTAGGAATGAATAAATTTTCAGAGGGGCCCGAAAAACTTACAAACTGCAAAAACGAAATACATTCGAAACTTAAACAGTCCACCGTGATCCCAGAACGTGATCTCGAGAACTTTAAAAATTAATATCTTTATTGTTTATTGATATTAACGAACAAAAATGGCTAAGAAGGTTTATAATCAATTACTAAAATATGCGAAACGATTAATTTTATTCAGAAATAATATTTGACGTCCCAAAATAATTTTTAAGAGCGTCAACTTGCCCAAGTTGGTCCCAGAACTTCATCTCGAGAACTTTGAAAATTAATATCTTTATTATTTATTGATATTAACAAACAAAAATTGCTAAGAAGGTTTATAATCGTACACTTAACAATGAAAAATAATTAATTTTATTTATAAATAATATTTGACGTCCCAAAATAATTTTTAAGAGCGTCAACTTGCCCAAGTTGGTCCCAGAACTTCATCTCGAGAACTTTAAAAATTAATATCTTTATTATTTATTGATATTAACAAACAAAAATTGCTAAGAAGGTTTATAATTATTTATTTATAAATAAAATAAATTATTTTGCAATTTTAAGTGTACGATTATAAACCTTCTTAGCAATTTTTGTTTGTTAATATCAATAAATAATAAAGATATTAATTTTTAAAGTTCACGAGATCAGGTTCTGGGACCAACTTGGGCAAGTTGACGCTTTCAAAAATCATTTTGGGACGTCAAATATTATTTATAAATAAAATTTATTGTATCGCATTCTTTAATATCCAATTATGAACCTTCTTAGCAATTTTTGTTCGTTAATATCAATAAATAATAAAGATATTAATTTTTAAAGTTCTCGAGATCACGTTCTGGGACCAACTTGGGCAAGTTGACGCTTTCAAAAATCATTTTGGGACGTCAAATATTATTTATAAATAAAATTTATTGTTCCGCATTCTTTAATATCCAATTATGAACCTTCTTAGCAATTTATGTTTGTTAATATCAATAAATAATAAAGATATTAATTTTTAAAGTTCTCGAGATGAAGTTCTGGGACCAACTTGGGCAAGTTGACGCTCTTAAAAATTATTTTGGGACGTCAAATATTATTTATAAATAAAATTAATTATTTTTCATTGTTAAGTGTACGATTATGAACCTTCTTAGCAATTTTTGTTTGTTAATATCAATAAATAATAAAGATATTAATTTTCAAAGTTCTCGAGATGAAGTTCTGGGACCAACTTGGGCAAGTTGACGCTCTTAAAAATTATTTTGGGACGTCAAATATTATTTCTGAATAAAATTAATCGTTTCGCATATTTTAGTAATTGATTATAAACCTTCTTAGCCATTTTTGTTCGTTAATATCAATAAACAATAAAGATATTAATTTTTAAAGTTCTCGAGATCACGTTCTGGGATCACGGTGGACTGTTTAAGTTTCGAATGTATTTCGTTTTTGCAGTTTGTAAGTTTTTCGGGCCCCTCTGAAAATTTATTCATTCCTACGCTTTTTCGTGTACATATGTTTTACCGAAGTGCACACATAAAATTTTTTTCTATCGATAATCCTGTCTTGTGTCTACATTGTCAATGAATAGGCTTACGGGCGTTAAGCTCTAACGGTAATGAGTGTCATAAACACCTGCATTATTTTTTAAAACTCTGTTATTTTCGCGAATTTTATTTTTACTTATTTTTTGAATTGTGGATATGGATGTTAATTTTTTTCTTTGTCTGTTGGACTTTATCTCGTTCTCATATCTGTTTTCGTTCTCGAAATAGTGTTCGTGGATATTTAATTTGATAAATAGATTTCTAATTTAGATAAATCATTTTTTCCACCGCGATGTTGTTTAGAAACGTTACTGGAAACTATGATAAAATTTGCAACTCGATTAATCAAATATTAATGACGCTACAGTCGTTTGATTTTACCCTTATTAAAATATCATCACAAAAACGCTATTTTTTTACCTTTCACGTCAGATAACGGGCAAAGTTATCAACCGATAAATCTCAAATTTGGACACGTAATGTAGAATCGCTTTACCTTAATATGTACTTTTGATTCAACTCCATCGAGTGCTTAGTTTTTTTTTTACGCTCCCTCAAAGTGAGGGGCCAGTACTTTACGCGCCGATAATAGTCTAATAACTGTCATAATATGCCACCCACGTGCTTGTGTGAGTATAAAGTATTTTTTTTATATTCCGAAAGGTGGCACCACAAGTAAAAAACTAAGAACAATTGGTACTATCTAGCATAGCAGTTGGCACTATCCAGCATAATGCCAGATAGTAGAACTCGCCCTAAGTGTAGAACAATGATTGGTTAATTGTTGTGTGTGAAGTAAATATGGATATTTAACCACCGGAATTAAAACGCCATTGAATTAAAAATGTTGGTAATAATTATCGCCTGGTGATCGATAGTCGTTACAGGTCGATAATATTTAAAAAATTAAAAATCTTTTCCCATCACAACAACAGCGCTACTCAGTGAAAAAGATTCGAAACAGTTACCAACATTAGCTTTGCAACAATTGCCAGTATAAAAATTCAAATTTTTTCCCCCGCCACAACAGCAGCACTGCCTAAAAATTACCGACTGCAGATTGATACAGCGCCAACTAGTGGGAAAACATAAAACTACATATACAGCTGGTAAGTTGCCAGCCCGACAGTAAATTACCGATATAGTTGGTAATTTTGCCGGTACGGTCGGCAATAGTAGATTGAGCCAGAATCCTCTCTACTTAACTACTGCAGCGTTTCCGAATTTAGTTGAAATTATATTCAATGATGAAACTTTATACCTTTTTGATATTTAAGAGGCTATTGAAGTTACCGACAGAGCTAAAATTTTTCAAAATGAAAATTTCGATATTTAGACTGTTTAAAAATAAATGAAATTGTAGGTGAATATTTAGATTGATATTATGCATCGCCTGACACCGCGATTTTTTGCGAAATATAATTGTTTAGAAATAGGTATCTGTATTTTATCTGCGAAATGTTGGGAGGTAGGTAACTGCACCATAAAACATCGAAATGCATCTAAATGACTGTGAAATTCGCAAAATGATGATTGTCAGGCGATAGACTCCAACAAGATGTAAATTTTGATACAGAATTTTATGCACTTTATCATAAATAAATATTAAAATTTTCTGTTTGAAAATTCGAAGTGGCTAGGAGATAAAATTAATGACCATTTTTAGAGTTTTACCGATATTTGTGATTTCAATATATCATCACAAGGTGTCACCAGAGGAAATTTCTGTTTGTATTTGTTACATTGAATTCCGTATAACAAGATAAGAGATGGCGTTAGCACTAATTGAAAACTAATTGAATGAGTAAACCAATTAAAAACATGGTATGGATAAATAAAAAATTTCATAATAGAATTTCATGAATGTAGCTGTACCAGTCAATAAAAATTATGTAATTAAAAATTTCGAGGTCATACTGTAATTGCATTGCATTCTAAGTATATTCATGTTACGGAGAAAATTTATTGTTAAAATACATTTAATAATTTATTAAAAATATTCTTTTTGAAGATTAAACTGGAAAATATCACGAAGTCTTACTATTAAAAAATTTTTTGCGCTTTATTCTTTTTTCATATGTGTTACTACTCCGTCAACGCTAACGTTTGCATGTTGACATGTGATACAATTACCGAAATAGTGGTGGGGTGATATAAGTTCGAGCAGAACCGCGTGACCATGCTTTCGGCAGTTTGATAATCCGTATCATAGTATTTTTTTCAATTGCGACAAGTGTACAAGTGTTGTCTCGGTCATTTTATTACCTATTTCATATAACTAGTGAATTTATCCGTTCGTGAATGAATATTTCATTTCATATTAGTCGTAACATAGGTGTGCTTTTTACGATGGGTTAACAAAAGAATAAGAGGATCTCCCACTCAAGGAAGAGAGTATACGTGAAAAAGTAAGTATTATTGTATATATTCTTCATGAGAAAAGTTATTACATTATTTAATAATAAAATGATAAACTAATTCATACTATTTCCTTCGATTGGAAAATTTCCAAAGTGAGATTTTTTTTTGTATTAGTTCGACGACAATACAGAAAATCCGTACTAAGTCCATTCTTCAATTATGAAGAATTTATCGTTAAAAGGTGAGAGTATCATGATAAGACATTGAAAACATTGTCATTCAGATATTATTCAACACATAAGCGTGTCAACATCAAATGCTTCATATTTACCAAACACAAAGAGATAATAAAATCATGTACAGTAAAACCTCGAATCGATTGACACTTCGGGGGCACAGTTCTAAGAATTCGACAATTGAATCGAGGTATGTCACTAAACTTTTTTCTCTTTCTACTCCTTGGTCAGAACGAGACAGCCGTATGTGCTCATGCGCATTGTATGATGCCCTGAGGAGGGGGTGAATAGAAGAGGGGTGCAAACGAATCGAGGTTCCACTGTAGAGTAAATTTACATTTCCGACATTCGCCCTAAGCTCCGCCCATACGACAGGTTTTTCATATGGTTCTTGTACTACTTACATTTTTACTACATTTTTGAACCGAAGTTTCCAGCAATTAACGATTTTTCATTCATATCGCAATGACTTTTTCGTCTATAAACAACAAAAACTATTACCCGCTACGTAATTATTGATTTATTGCCGTTTTTGCCATTACACAAGATTTTCCGAAAAAATATGAAAAACAGAATGATGTTCATTTCTCTCAACAATCAATAATTTCTAACCATTTCGTGGAGAATGTAAGTAACCATTCTGTTAGCATTGCCAGTAATAACAGAATAGATTCTAGTGTTTCACCTAAAAAAAATGTAGCAGATGCTAACATTTTGAGCAATGATAGTATAGGTGTTCAAATTGCTGTAAATCAAAATGCTGTTCAATTTCCCGAAAGATCATTGAATTTTGATCATTTCGTGAAAAATGACAGTAACCGTTCTGTTAGCGGTGTTAGTGCTAGCGACATGAACTTAAGTTATTTATCAGAAATACAGTCATTTTCACATAGCTCAGCGAAATGTGTCAATGATCTGAATTCCGGTAGTCCTGTAAATCCCAATGACTTTAATAAGCTATCAAATGAATTTCATACACCTTTAGTATATAGTGATTTTTATGTAATTTTGCTCTTTGAAGGTGTCAATATGAGATACATATGCTTAACCTTAGAGACTTCAAATTCCTCTTTTTAGTCCTAGCCTTTCGACCAATAGACAGGGATGAGGGGATCTTCGATAGAGAAAGTAAAAATGTGTGATTTATATGAAACAATAACAAAGTTTATTAAATGAAAATCATTAAAAGAATTCAATTAAAACGTTACCAACAGATGATTTTCTTTGCTCAGGGGAAAATGTATTAAAATTAATTGGTCCTCCGTTGATGCTCTAGTCATTTTCGTTTCAACTCACGAATTTATTTAAATATTTGTTGTTAACGATTCTAAAAATTATATTGGCTTCACATGAAAATTTACTAACTTCAACAAAATTATTGATACAAGACAAAATAAGACTTACAATTTTCGAGCGATGTTTCACGATGATCTGATCTCGATCTTGCTTTTCCGACAACTGACTGATGCATCAAATCTCACGTATTTATTTAATCGAGGATGACATTATTAGAAGTCCCTTGCTTCAGGCGCGCACAAGTCCCTTCACATGGTCCTTTCCTTTTTTGGGGAGCTAATGCTCTTCTTTCGTCACGCACTCTTTTTAAACTTTCATTGCTTTTTCGCCACGTGGGTTTTCCAAAGCAATAAAATGTCTAAAAGATGATTTCCTCAAAAATTCTCCGAAATCTTTTCTATTTCAACGAAATTTAAAAAAACTTAAGTAATAATCGTTAACCTCAATCATTGAGTTTTATTTTTAACCTTCTTTAAAAATATATGTATATATTAAATAATTATAGAAAATAATTGAAATACACTCAGACATTACATGATATTAGTTTATATGATTCGCGTAGTACTGAAACTGATGATGCTCATGATCATAGCTCTTCCAACTCATATTGTGATACTAACATGAATGTTTAGAGCAATTATAATGATGAAAATAATGATTTGAATTATATTTTCGATGATGAGTTCGGAAGAGTACATGAGACTGAGAGCTTTAGTAATGAAGTACATCGCAACAGTCGTGTAAGTAGTTCGTGTGATCGTTCTATTGATTGTACTAAGCCTGATATTTTTGACATTGTCGGTTTAAAAATTGTTGACTTGGCCTATTTTTTAAGAGAGTTGAACGCTAAGTTCGGTAATCCTGATTATCATAATACAGGTTGCCCACGTCGTGTAGATGATATAAAATGGATTGCGTTTCAGCCTCGAGGACTAAATACGCAGTGTTATCTTCAATGTCGACAATGTTCTTTTATGGAAAATATTTGGACAAATCCTCCTCAACCTTCTGATAAATTGCATATACATGAATCTGCTGTATGCAGTGTTATAGCGTCTGAAGTAACCTTTTCGTCTTTTGAAACTATTTTGGCAACACTAGGAATCGATTGTATGTCATTCAATACGTTCAATGATGTCCGCAAAAAAATTGCGCCTCATCTTGATGACACGTTGGCAATGGATTTAGTTCAAAATGCGATGGCTGAAATAGAAAATGCCAATAGAACAGGCTGTTTAGCCCCTGATAGTACTCCTATGGCAAGAGTTGTACTTGATGGAACTTGGGGGAAGAGGAGTCATCGTGGTGGAAAACACGATTCCCTTGGCGGTACTATTGCTATTATCGGTGTCCACTCTCAGAAAGTATTTGACATAATTATCAAAAATAAGTATTGTATTATTTGTACGAAGGCAGAAAATCTTGGCAAACCAGCGCCCAAGCATGAACTCCATAAAAATTGGGATCGAAACCAAAGCTTCACAAGTATGGAAGCTTACGGTGTTCTTGAAGCATTTCAACGTAGCTATGATATGCACGGATTGATTTACCACGAATTTATATCCGATGGTGATGCTAGTACATATGCTAAATTACTTGATGCATATCCTTATGCACGCTTTAAGATTACTCCCAAACGGATAAAATGTAAAAATCACATGCATCGGAATATAGGGCGAAAATTAAATACACTTTCTGTAGCAACGATTAATAAAACATTATGTTTCACCAAGAAAGGAGACATAACTAAAATGCGATTAACAGTGAAAAACTGCGGAATAAAAATTCGTAGAGTTGTTGATTCCAACGTACTTCGACTCCAACAGAAAATTAATGAAAGCTCAACGCTTCCTCAAGCACAACAGGATGCTATCTTTGATAAACAAACCGAGGCGTTACGTGCAATTATACAACTGATCCCTAACGATATTTTACATGATCACAAAAATTGTCCTAAAGAGTGAGAATGTGATATCACTAAAAAAAATCTGGTCCCACGACTGACTAAGTTAGGTTTTTATGAAGGAATAATAAAAATTGTCACAGATTTGAGCAAAGATGCTGAACATTTAATGTATAATGTGACAAGTAACTCAGTCGAACAATTCTTCTCTATTGTAGCACAATTTATCAGCGGTAAAAGGGTAAACTATTGCGCTAGAGATATGTATCGAATGAGAGTACATTTTGCTGCCCTTCAACAATCCTCTTCAGGTGCAGCATTACGCAAAATCTTTGAACATCTATTACTAGATGTTCCATATGCTGTAAAGAAACTGGGAACAGACCGGAAAGAACAGTTATTAAGAAACGCGGAAAGTCGTCAACTAGGCAAGAAACGCCAACGAGTTTATTATCATGCTGGTACAGATAAGGATTATGGTCCTGAAGCTATGCAACCAGATCTTGATAAACCTAATTATTCTTTATATGTCAGACTAGAGGACGAACAGAAATTAAAACTTCAATCTCGAACAAAAGACCGGATAAAAATCGAAAAAAGCACAAGAGACGAATTGCAGTGCGGCGAATTTCACGAGTTTGAAAAAGACATGATTCCGTCAAATTTTTTCGGTAAAATATGTCGTATGGCTGATAAGAGTTCTTCTGCGACAGTTTTTAAAAAAAATACGTCAACCGATCGATTTAGATGTAAAAACATTACTTTCAATGCGTCAAGATCGAGAAGACGCTCTTAAACGCTTATCAAAATATCTTGGTTATCGTATCGATCAATGCGGAATATTTATTACCAGTGCGGATGACTCATACTTTTGTTGTGCTCGACCAGATAGCCTTATTAATCATGATATGATTGTTGTTATTGTTTGTTTCTCCGATGATAAGAACATATCACTGGAAATTACAAAGCAACACAGAGCTAATTTAAAAGTGTTATCCTCTTTTATGAATCGTCAGCATCTTATAAAAGGTAATATCTGGTATTACAATGTTCAAGGACAACTACATATAACAGGTAGAGATTATTGCTATTTTGCAACTTTTACAAAACAAAATATGCAAGTCACTTTGATCGAACGTGATGACATTTTCTGGATAGAACAAATGAAGCCTTAGTTTGAACGATTTTATTTGCAAGCTCTTCTTCCAGAAATAATTAACAGTAAAGCAGATAGAAATTTATCAATTCGTGAGGCGCAATTTACTATCGATGCTCGAAACAAAACTAAGACGCTTGGTACAGGAGAAGATGAATTACCTGAGAATTGTGTACAATCTATTTCTAACATTCAACAAAATGATAGAAATACCATGAAGAAGCTTGAACGTGAACGAATAGCTCGTGATGTAGTAGCCAATTATGATGCAATGGTTCAAAACCTTACTGAAGAAGATTTCATATCCGAGATTTTACCAAATGAGAAACTACTAGAGGATACGATAATTCATGCATTTATGCGTATTATTGGAACGTCCAGTTACTATGGTACAATTTCTTCAATTTGGTATTTTTATGGTATTTTTATCTATGACAGTTTAAATCGTGGTGATTTAGATTCCCATGAATACGAATACTTATTGAAACGATATCTTAATCACATGCAACACCATAAAATAAATTATCTGAAAGTTACACAACAACCAGACAGTTACAGCTGTGGAATTTATGCTGCTGCCTTTTCGACAAGCGTAGTTTTCGGTGATGATCCTAGCAATGTAATTTATTCGCGAGATGCTGCCGAAATGAGGCAACATTTGTTCCAAATACTATTGTCTGGGCGTTTAGCAAGATTCCCTGTTGATACCTCTGCATGCTAAGTAGAATTTTAAATATTAATTATACATTATACGTAAGCCCAATAATGGGTTAAAGCGTATTTTGCAATTCTATTAATAATCTATTCAGCATAAGAATATTATACTCGTAATTATTCCTGAAAATATAAGTAGCCACATGAAATAGTGTGGCTCAATTTTCGAGGTTGTCTATAGTGGAGTAGGCCTAATGGGGATACCACTATAAAAATAATGCGTCTAACAGTTCTACCTCATGGGTGACGTGGAAAAGGACTACTTTTTATATTCATAGAAATTGACTTTTTTCAACAAATATCTCGTAATTTTTTCATGTCATTCATGATATTTGGACAATAAGCTGACATGAATGCGATAGTTAAAGTACTTCACAAATGACAGTTATTCTTTTACTGCTATTAGGTAGACAGGAAATTTATTAGTTTATCCGGAGAAAGGTCCTTTTCTGCGTCAGTTGCAGCAAAATAGGACTCTTCTGTACGTAGCAATTAGCTTGAAAGTTTTCATTAAAATAGATAGGATAAGTGAAGAACTTTAGAAATAACAATAATTTTCTAACTGCATTCACTAATAATAATATATAATAAATACGCAACCATACTTTTTTCTCAGTGTATGTAGTAGACTGTAAATGTAACTTTCATTACATGTTATTTTCTTAAATTTAAAATATCGGACTATGTTCTAATGGAATGAAAAAATAAGAAAATGATAATTGAATAGCCATAATAATAGCGGAATTCTTTCATTAATACATATAATAATAATTGGCAGTTACTTAAAAAAAAAAATATTCAATTCTTACTAAAGTTGATTCCAAATCAGGCTTTAAAGTCACATCAAGTCCAACTGGAATTACGACTAGTTTTCCTGATGGATTCATGACAACTGTTAAATGAGAGTTGCAATTAGGTTGATAGTAAACTTAGCATTTACATTGAGTCATTTTAGGGTAATTTTACCTTAAAAAAACTGCGTACTAAATCTCGAGTCAAAAAATGAAACCTTATTCTGATCTAAAAACCAGAACTAAATAAGGTCAGAAAATAGACCTGATTTTGTTCTGCAATTTCAAAAACAGACTTAGTATCAGGTCTTAGTTTAAAATCAAAATAAAGTTTTGAAGACCTAATTCTGTTCTAAATTTAATAAATAATTTAAAGAAAAAGATTAAAATACGAAGTTGGAATACCATTTTTTATTTATTTAAAATTTATTTATATGAAACTTGAATAAAATTACATATTTATTTATAATTCGTGCAATACATAAGTATCTTCATTACCTAGATCTCCAGCGTACATGTCTTCAGCATATGCATTTTCAGTATATGGATCTTCATCATATGGAATCACCGGTGCAGTATTTTCATTAATTCGGGAAAGATACTTATACTCTTGGAGTGTTGATAAATTAAAATTATTTGTCGATCTTGCTTCTAATAATAGTTGGTTCGAAGAATTATTTCGAAGACTATTTCGATCACCTTCAAGAAATTTATTAGGTGAATGACTAAAATTAATGTAATAAGAAAGTTTTGTGTGATAAATATTATTGTACTTACTGCTTATTTTTAGAATTTTACTACTATAATAATTCACTACACCGGTTATTTTTTCCGTGGCATTGCTGTGATCATTCCATCAGTACAACTACGACGTAATATGTTTTCAGTTGATATAACACTTGTTTTAGAATCTACCAAATAAATGCGCAAATGAATCTATTTTATCTAATTGATCAGCCATCTTCAATTTTTTTCAATTGTTCGCTTTATACTTCGACAATTGCTTTCTTTGACAAGATAGAACCGGCAGAATACCAGGTAAACAAAGCTCTGATCACGTGATTTACTGGTCATGTGTAACATACATATGTCACGAGACACACATGTCGCGACGTCACACTTTTATATTTTAAGAACAAAATCAGATCCAAATAGTTCTAAATAAGATCAATTTCGATTCGTATAGGTCAGCATCATGAAATCAGTTCAAAATAAGGCTCTTATGCTTGACTTTTGAAAGTCTTATTTTAATCTAACATTAGTTTACCAATTTACTCTCGTTTTTTAAGAGCAAAATCAGGTCTAATTAGTTCGAAATAAGATTTTCAATTTGTCGGCATTTGCCGACATCAAAAGAAACAGTCCAAAATAAGGTTTTATAGTTTGACTCGGGATAATAATAATGAAAATCGCCGTATCTCAGTGGAAGAATGATGGACAGAGCATTAAAATAATAAATTCCCGCCCGAAAAGCGCATAAGATTCAATGTTTATAATAAAAGAAATTAATAAGATAAGATCGAAATCTCAGTAGAATTAAGAAAAACAATGTTACTTGGATAATTATTTCCTTTACTTTTTATTTAAATAATGTTTTGATCGGCAAAAATTACCATCACCAAAGTTTCAATATTAGAATCAAAAATCTCGTTTCTACACTATAAACGAAAGTTAGGTAGTTCAAGTTTAAATATTTGTTCTTTTGATGAACTTTACAAAAGCAATGGTTCTTTTGCAAGTTTAATTGATCAAGCCCTATTCAGCTTACAGAGAAAAGTTGTTTTTTTATAAGTGACTCATGATTAATTATTAATTAATCACTCTAGCTCACTTATTGTCAGATAAATATTAGAGGCAATTCTTCAATTCTTAAGAGGCCTATCCTGCAGCAATCATAGCAGAACATTACGAGTACTTCAGACATTTCGCAATAACTTTTAGTGACTTTATACACAAAAGTAAGGTTTTGCAGTGAGCGTTATCAGAAATAAATAAAAGCTCAATTCCATGTCTTCCACGAATCCGCCATGATTTTTCTGTCTCTCCAATAGTTTATAAACAATACTACACAACATAATGTGACACTAAAAGAGAAAGAATATGTTACATGTTTGAATGTATGTGTATACACCAATCGAACAACAGAGCAGCAGAGCACAGCTCCTCCCATCGTGGAAGTAAAAGTCTCAAAGCGTTGACTATCCAAGAGGAAATAAGTTATTGGTCTTTTATATTGATGACATTGCTAAAACGCAATATACATTGCAAATCCGGAAAAATTCAAGTGTTTAGTGATAAATCACTTAAAGTGTTTAATAATAAAACACCTGAGTGTTTACAATATTAGACACCATAAACAAACTATAGTATTTCGGTGAACGTCAAAAAGCGTTTAACCCTTAGCTGGGCTCGTGAGTATTTGGGACATAATTGGGCGCGTAGGGTGTTTCATCACACCAGTCTAATAAATGTTATAGTTTAAACAGAAATGGACAAAAAAATTTTTTTCTTCCGTAGTAAATTTCTTTAACTATTCCTTTCAAGATTCTAATTATAAAAGTTGAAAATATTTTAAAATTGAGTTAATTATTAATATTTTAAAGAAAAGTTGGCTGAAGACTTGGGACTTTTTTAAGTTTTCAAATAATAATGATTTATAAGTAGTAATTGTGATTAAAATTACGTTTTCCATTGATATTATCGAAGAAAAGAGGTTAATAAGTGATAATTGTCAGTGAAAATTTGGAAATTTTTATTTTTTAGTTGAATGATAGTTTTAAATAGAGAAAATACTAGTATTTAACTAGAGAAATATTGTCACATGAATGGGCGCGTGGGATATTTCATCACCTCAGGCAGTTTTTAAACATTAATAACTTGAGTAATAATGATTGAAAATATGTGAAACTAAATTAGATCGCTTC
The DNA here is from genome assembly GCA_028641665.1 of Chelonus formosanus. Taxonomy (NCBI): domain Eukaryota; kingdom Metazoa; phylum Arthropoda; class Insecta; order Hymenoptera; family Braconidae; genus Chelonus; species Chelonus formosanus. Next base: position 9,186,720 of record CM054002.1, read on the forward strand.
GAAAATGGTTAACTTGAAGGTACTGAAGGTGGCAGCACGTAAAAAAATTTTTTGTCTATGAAATATCCAAAATACAGAGCATGGGGTGTTTTATCACCCCACTTTCCCGTTTATGGGTTAAAAGTCAAGTACAAAATTGCCATAGTTCGTTCATGATGTTTAACATTGCAAACACTTTGAGTGTTTAGTTTCTAAACACTTGGGTTTGCAGTGTATTCAATGTAAAATCAGTATAAATAAGGAATATGTTGAAGACATTAAAATCGAGATTGAATTCATATTGTTAACATTGAATATTTCGCATTTTTATATCCGTAATGATAATTTAATATTGACGAAAGAAGAGGAAAAAAATGTATAAATGATACGAGCATTATCATAATTGATCAAAAAAAATTTAATATTGGAAAATTGGGATATTAATCAATATTCACGAAATCTGATTTGAATTAGAAAGGCAGAAGCTGATTTTCAGATCAATGTTTGTTTGAAAACACGGAGAGAATTTTTACACTGCTCGGAAGTAGAAAGATAAGAAGTACACGATTCGACGTTTAGAAATAAAAATGTGTGTATAAAGATTCTGTGTATTACAGAAGTGAATACAGTGGAGCTCCAATAATTTAGAGCCTATAAGTTTTTCTCTTCAAGGAACTCGAAATCATTGTTTTCCCTCTCCATTACTTTATAGAAAGAGACAGAACATAGATAGAACAGTATACTGTTGCGTCGACTCGCTTATTCTGTCTTTCTCTTTTCGTGCATTACAAAGATGCGCGAGAGGAGAAATAAACGAGTGTGGGGGTCAACTTAACTCCGCCTAGGTAGGAGAAGTCGAAATTAACGTGCTCGAAATTATTGGAGTTTCACTAAAAATTTACTTCATACAAAAAATATTTCATTCGATTATTAACATCGAAATTTCAAATAGTTGCAATGAAATATTTCTTTGAAATTATGAATATTTGATTGAAATCATTTTATTTACTCCAATGAATAGAATGTCATTTGTTTTTAAATTCGTTGTAACCTTGAAAAGTTGTTTTCAAACTTGTCATAACAAATTGTGTTTTTGATAACACTACTATTTGTTCAGTCAACAGACTGACAGTTTTCCTAACCTCTCTGGTTAGGAGAGCCCCTTGAGTGAAGTTCTTTTGACACGGCACTATACAAAATTCCTTGATTAGTGCCGTAGAAAATTTCTGAGTGCCCCTTAACTCTCCTTCAAATTTCTCCTCCACTAATTAGCATACGAGTTACTATCTAGTAACTTGAGGAGCCAATCAGCTGAGGAGACGTCACCATCTAGAGAAATCAAGAGCCAATCACAACGATCTGAGTGACCAATCAAATTTTGGGGGTGATAGTCCAACCTTTCTTTTTTGGACTTTAACCTGTTGTCGTTGATATCTCAAGGAGAGAGTACTTTGCTGAGTTCTAATTTTCTAATTTATCAAAAACCGAGAGTTTTTTGTTCATCTAACAATTCTTTTGAGTTCAATTAGCTTCGAAGAGACTAGTAGAGGAAACCTGAGTAGTTTACTAGTTATTGTAGTGTGATTTCTGTGACCAAAGAGTGACTGTTTATCGTGACGCCACAAAACACGTGGTTGAGAGTGAGACATTTCTTAAGAGCTAATTCTCTGAAACGAAGCGAGTGCAATAACTGAACTGTAAGACTGAGTTTGTGTAAAAAATAAATGAATTTAATTGTTTTTCTAATTTCACTGAGTGATTATCATTGTTTTTGTAATTATTCCTCATTCCTCCTCACATTCCGGTATACGAGCTAACTATCTTTTTTTCGAGAAATTTTTCTGGGCTTCACGCCACATTATATGGTCCTTCGAGCCGGATGTGAGCGCGGTTTGAGGAAATTCACAGTGATTAACAGTTTTTTCTGAGTTTAGTGACTGAGTTAGCTTCTTGTGAATTCTCTGTTGTGGGTGACGAGCCTGAGCATTGCTGAGCACCTAAGGGACGTTGTGCTGCTCAGGTGCCAAGTGAACACCGGTTCATCAGACTTTTCTTTCGTGGCTTTGAGTCGTCATATTCGCGAACACAGAGTGAGTTATTTTCTACGAGGACATTTTCTGAGTTAATACCATCAAGATGGCGTCAAAACTGGAACATAAGATTCAGTTGCAGCTTCAAAGATTGCATTATCTTGAGCAGCTGACCCTTCAGCTAACTCCTGAGAAACTGGAATCGATGAGCTTACCATCAGTGAACAATCAACTTGAAGTTCTTGAGAAAAAATGGGAGCAAGTTGACATGCTTCACAACTCCCTTTATGACGGAAAGAGTGAGGTACTAGACACGAAGTATCATACGGATAACGTGTACCAGAGCATCCAGATGTACTATGTGGATTTGAGAGCACTGTTGCTTGAAAGAAAGGAGGCACTGATGGCAGCAAGGACTCCCAGTGGGCAAGAGCTGTTTAACAATTCATCAGTCGGGGCAAGTAGTTCCAACTGTGGACACAAATTACCTGAGATCAAGCTCCCCACGTTTTCAGGAGATCCTCTCGAGTGGGTAACATTCAGAGATCTGTTTCTAGCAGTGGTTGGTAACGATTCAAACTTGGATCCTGCCACCAAGATGTATTATCTGAAGACTCAATTAACCGGAGAAGCCAAGGATCTTCTGGCCAGTCTCCCACCTACGAGTAAGACCTTTCAGCCAGCGTGGGATCTTTTAGTTAGAAGGTTCGACAATCCTCGAATTTTAATTCGAAAACACGCTGAGAAGCTTTTATTCGGTCCACGAGTCACCGAGGGATCAGCAACTGAGTTGAAGGAGTTACTAGCTTCTAATACTAAAGCCCTTGATGCACTCAAGGCATTGGGGACGCCCGTTAATTACTCAGACGTTCTCCTAGTCACAGCGACACTCAGCAAGTTGAGTTCGAGTACAATAGCGAGATGGGAGACGAAGCTGGGTCTCTCAAAGGAGTTTCCCTCTTATGAAAAATTACTAGAGTTCTTGGAGATTACGGCTATTGTCTGGGAGAGTTCCGCGAGATCCTCTGATGAGTCACCGTCTACGAGTCATCCATCTTCGAGCAAATCGTCCACGAGTAAACCATCTACGAGCAAACCATCGACCGGCAAGATGTCCCCTAGTGCGGCTCTAGCCAAGGTCTTCCAAGACGCTCTAGAAGAGGAGCTTGCAGCTTCATCAACCTCGAGGAAGAAGCCGGCGGTAAGTTATACTGCTACTGCATCATCAGGTACGCCAGTTGAAAATACCGACGCCCCCAACGAGTGTGCAATGTGTCGTCAGAAGCACTTCATTCTCTGGTGCCCAAAGTTTCGAGTTCTTGCTGTAGATGATAAAGTGAGAACTGTGAAGGAGCGAAGGCTCTGTTTTAATTGTCTTGGGCGACACAGAGTCCAAGATTGTACGAGCGAGAAGAGGTGTCAAAAATGTGGAGCTATGCATCATACCGAAATACACTTCGAGGATCGAGCAAAGGCCAGAGAGCAGAGGAGAGCCTCCCAAGTAGGTAACACGAGTGAACCATCTACTTCTACCACAGAACATTGACTCTTAAAGAGATCTGAACGAGTCTTGAGAAGCCCGAGATCAACTTCAAAACGAGAGATTGAATTATCTAACAACGAGAGCGATCAGCTGATCGCTGAACCATCTGAGCCTGCATTATCTACCGCCAAAAGCCATCTGCTTAAGGCAGCATCAAAAGGGAGTGCACTATCTACATCAAGGAGTAACGTGCTCAAACTAACGAGTACATTTTCTTCTACTAAACCCGAGACTGAATTATCTACAGCGTTGAGCAAACTGCTTAACGCAGACGACCACAAGAGAGAGTTTTCTACCAGCGAGTTGAAGTTCTGTTTCATATCTGAGCCTACTGAGAAAGAATTATCTAACGCACGGAGCAATCTGCTTCATGCAGTAAAACCAAGGTCTAAACCTTCGAGTAAATCCTCTGAGAAAGCATTATCTATCATTGAGAGAGACCTGCATACCGCAGTATCACCTACAAGATGTTCCGATGCAGGATCTGAACGTCGAGAAAAGAGGAAGGAGAGTGAGAAACCTTCTGTTCTACTTGCCACCGGCCGAGTATTAGTAATTCATCCTCAGAGAGAACCTGTAGAAGCACGAGTGTTGATTGATCCTGGTTCTGAGCTTTCCTTCATCTCAGAGAAGTTCTTCAAATCATTGAAAGTGTCAAAGGAATCATCGAGTATTCCCTTGAGGGGCATTGGTAATTCTTCTGGTGGAGTTACAAAAGGAGTCTGCTTGCTAAAACTCCAGTCAAGATATTCTGAGCTTTCAATTCTCACCCAGACATTCATTGTGAGAGAGCTTACTTCTCAACTCCCTACTGAGAATCTTCAGATGGCCAGCTGGCCCCATCTAGATGGTCTAGACCTTGCTGACCCAGCATACAAGACTTCACAACCGATCGATATCTTGCTAGGTGCTATTCCCGTGAGTGAGATCATGCTCTCGGGAATTATTAGAGGAGATAGTGGAACTCCTATCGCTCAATCAACTATCTTTGGTTGGATAGCTTACGGTTCTGCACAAATGAAGGTTGGTGGAGACATATCTTACTGCCATCATTCAACCTCTGATGAAGAGTTGCATTCGCTAATCAGTAAATTCTGGGCTCAAGAGGAGATTAGTGAGTCAACAGCATCTCAGTTGAGTCCTGAGGAGCAACAATGTGAAGACCACTTCACGAGAACACATTCTAGAGACGAGACTGGTCGATACATCGTACGACTGCCACTGAGAGCATCACCTACTCTCCTTGGTGAGTCATCTACCAAGGCTAAGAAGTGTTTATCAAGTGTCTTGAGACGGCTAGATGCTAACCCCGAGTATGGTCAACTATATTCTGAATTTATGACAGAATATGAGAATCTAGATCATATGAGAAGAGCTCCTGCTATCACTACTGAGTCGCCAATCTACTATCTACCGCATCATGGAGTTTTGAGAGAGCAGAGTACTACAACAAAGCTACGAGTGGTGTTCAACGGGTCCAGTAACACTACATCTGGCACTTCGTTGAACGATCTTCTTCACATTGGTCCCAAAATTCAACCAGATCTATCTGATGTGTTACTTTGGGTCAGAAAACATCGAGTGGTGTTTGCCACGGACATAACAAAAATGTTCCGCCAGATTAAAGTTCACCCTGAGGACTGGGATCTTCAACGAGTTATGTGGATAGATAACGAGAAGAGAATTGTTCCTTACCAGCTTACTACAGTGACTTATGGTACTAGAAGTGCTCCATACCTCGCTGTGAGAGTCCTATTGCAACTAGCAGAAGATGAGGGTGAGAAATTTCCACTAGCAGTAGAGCCTATTATCAAGGGTCGCTACGTGGATGACATCTATGGAGGAGGAGAGACAGTTGCTGAAGCTATCTCATCAGCTACTCAATTAAAATCTTTGTGTGCATCAGGAGGCTTTCCCTTGGCAAAATGGGCTAGCAATTCACCTGAGGTCTTAGCTACAATAAACCCTGAGAGTCAGTCATCTAAAATTGAATTTCAAGAGAAGGAGAATTCTGTAAAGGTTCTTGGTCTTTCATGGAATCCCATGACTGACCAATTTCAATTTAAATATTCTGAGTCACCATATTCTCAAGCTACTAAGAGAATTGTTTTATCTGAAATTGCTCGTCTGTTTGATCCTCTAGGTTTTCTAGTTCCTGTGCTGGTAAAGGCGAAGATGCTTATGCAAGAGCTCTGGTTGGAGAAGGTCGGTTGGGATGAGCCATTATCTGCTGAGTTGAGTACAAAATGGAGTAAATTCAGAGGGGATCTTTCCCGAGTCAACATCATCGATATCCCTCGATGGTTACACCTTTCCTCATTATCAGCTATAGAGATCCACGGATTTTCTGATGCCTCGCAGCTTGCTATGGCTGCTGTGGTATTCCTAAAGATTACTAACGAGTCTGGAGAGTGCTCATCTACGATTGTCTGTGCGAAGTCTCAAGTTGCTCCCTTGAAACCTACAACTATACCGAGACTCGAGTTAAATGCTGCCGTGTTACTTACTAAACTGGTCAGCTATGTGAAGAGAACTCTAGAGATCACTGACGTGCCCACTCATCTATGGACTGACTCCTCAGTCACTCTAACATGGATCAAGAGTCCTCCTTCACGATGGAAGGATTACGTGAGAAATAGAGTACACCGAGTTCAAGAGCTACAACCAAATGCTATCTGGCATTATGTCGCTGGAAAACAAAACCCAGCCGACTGTGCCTCAAGAGGGTTATCACCAGAGAAGTTGAGAGGTCACACACTATGGTGGCATGGGCCATCATGGTTATTAAAATCATCTGATGAGTGGCCAACGTTCAAACTACCATCTATTTTGAGTGTGAATCTTGAGGAGAGACCAGGTCAATGTTTTTCTGTGATAAAATCCGAGGAGAATCCTTTCTGCGAGTTGCTAGAGAAGAGATCGAGATTACTGCCCATTCTGAGAATTACTGCCACTTGCTTACGAGCTGTTCTTTGCTTCAAGAGAAAACCACAGTCATCTTTAACCACCCCACTATCTACGAGTGACCTGGAAGCTGCTAAACTAGTTCTGATTAAGACAACACAAGGATTGTTATTTTCTGAGGAGTTGAGTTTACTGAGAAGAGACAACGTTCTACCAAGTTCCAATCATTTGTGCAAATTGACTCCCTTCATCGATCGTGAAGGTGTCTTGAGAGTCGGAGGTCGATTGGAACATGCCGAGATCACATCAGAGGAGAAGCATCAGGCTATCTTGCCTCGCAGCTCACCACTGACTTCCTTGGTGATTGCTGATGCTCACGAGAGAACGCTGCATGGAGGCACGCAGCTTACGCTTGCTTATCTGAGACGAGCTTATTGGATTGTTGGTGGTCGTGTTCCAGTTCGCTCACACATTCTACGCTGTGTCACTTGTACGAGAAACCGAGGAGTTCGAGCTCAACAACTGATGGGTCAGTTGCCATCTGCTCGTGTCAATCCATCCCGAGCTTTTCTTCATTGTGGACTCGACTACGCCGGGCCCTTCACAGTGAAAACATGGAAGGGCAGAGGAGCTAAAACACAGAAGAGTTGGATTGCTGTATTTGTCTGTCTATTTTCCTCAGCTGTTCATCTCGAGGTTGTAACAGACTATTCTACTGAGACTTTCATCGCAGCGTATAGACGATTTATTAGTCGCCGAGGCATCTGCACCACCCTATATAGTGACTGTGGTACTAATTTCTTGGGTGCGGATAAAATCCTGAGAGACCTCTTCCAAGCTGGAACGTCTGAGAACGAGCATCTGAGAGAGTTATTACTAAAGGATGGGACTAATTGGCAGTTCAACCCTCCTAGCGCTCCTCACTTTGGTGGCAAGTGGGAAGCAGCTGTAAAATCGTTGAAATTTCATCTGAAAAGAGTCATAGGTGAAACACTGCTCACCTATGAAGAGCTATCTACACTTCTAACCCAAATTGAATCTGTGTTAAACTCGAGACCACTGAGCCCACTTTCTGAGGATCCATCTGACCTGAGAGCCCTGACACCAGGTCATTTTCTTATCGGAGAGCCACTGAATACTTTACCTGAGCCTTCACTACTGGAGTTTTCTGAGTCGAGACTTTCTAAATGGCAGTTAATTCAACAAAAGCTCCAATACTTTTGGAAGAGATGGTCAGCTGAGTGTATGCAGAGATACCAAGCAATTTCTAAGTGGCATCACCCATCTAACGAGATAAAGGTTGGGTCCATGGTGCTACTAACTGACGAGAGATTTCCTCCGAGTAAATGGCCACTTGCACGAGTTGAGAAACTACATCCTGGAGCTGATGGTCTTACGAGAGTTGTCACCATCAGAACAGCGACTACTACTCTTACGAGACCAATATCTAAACTTTGTGTACTACCAACTTCAACCGAGAAGGAGGAGAAGAAAGAGGTTGACAACCAAGTTGCCAACGGGGGGGAGGATGTTCAGTCAACAGACTGACAGTTTTCCTAACCTCTCTGGTTAGGAGAGCCCCTTGAGTGAAGTTCTTTTGACACGGCACTATACAAAATTCCTTGATTAGTGCCGTAGAAAATTTCTGAGTGCCCCTTAACTCTCCTTCAAATTTCTCCTCCACTAATTAGCATACGAGTTACTATCTAGTAACTTGAGGAGCCAATCAGCTGAGGAGACGTCACCATCTAGAGAAATCAAGAGCCAATCACAACGATCTGAGTGACCAATCAAATTTTGGGGGTGATAGTCCAACCTTTCTTTTTTGGACTTTAACCTGTTGTCGTTGATATCTCAAGGAGAGAGTACTTTGCTGAGTTCTAATTTTCTAATTTATCAAAAACCGAGAGTTTTTTGTTCATCTAACAATTCTTTTGAGTTCAATTAGCTTCGAAGAGACTAGTAGAGGAAACCTGAGTAGTTTACTAGTTATTGTAGTGTGATTTCTGTGACCAAAGAGTGACTGTTTATCGTGACGCCACAAAACACGTGGTTGAGAGTGAGACATTTCTTAAGAGCTAATTCTCTGAAACGAAGCGAGTGCAATAACTGAACTGTAAGACTGAGTTTGTGTAAAAAATAAATGAATTTAATTGTTTTTCTAATTTCACTGAGTGATTATCATTGTTTTTGTAATTATTCCTCATTCCTCCTCACATTCCGGTATACGAGCTAACTATCTTTTTTTCGAGAAAGTTTTCTGGGCTTCACGCCACAACTATTAGATTGAATAAAATATTATCTTGAGAATACTCCAAGTCTCTTTCATTGATTAAATAAAAAATTCTTTCATTTAACGAAATTTTTCTCTCAGTGTGTATACACACATTTTACTTTCAAACGTCGAATCATGTACTTCTCATCTTTTTTACTTCCGAGCAGTGAAAAAATTCTCTCCGTGTAACTAGCTCCAAATCAGGCTCAGATAATTTTTAATTACACTCTTCTCGTGAAGTGACAATCAGGCTTACTTAACCTTTGGTTACTCGCGCTGTCCACCCGACGTAAACCATCGCGTGGTGAGTGCGGCGCCGCCCGTGTTAAAGATGATGCGACGTTGTCATTTATCTAAGTTGGGTTATGGCGGGTTATAATTATAAATATTAAATTTAAATTTCAGAGAGTATTAATATGATTCACAGAAGAATATTTTTATTTTATATTTTTTTACATGAACAAGTTTTTTTTTCACTTTTTAAAAAGTATTAACGCATAGAAAATGTAAATATAAATTTTATAATTTGTTTATTATTAGCTTTTAATAGAAACCTTTTTTTTAATACTTAAGTTGAAATATTTGGCAATTTTTAGGTTCTTATACATTTAAAAACAAATGATAAACTATTTTTTATAAATTCTTTTTTTTTTAAATTATTTTAAAATTAACTTCGATTAATAAAATTTAAATAAAATATGAGAAAATTTTTTTGGCAAAATATTACACATGTAACAAATCATTATGCCTAGTGAACATTGCTTTGACTTTAAGAACTAACTAAATAAGTAGAAAAATACTTTTGTAATTGTTTATATCATGCATTGTTATGAAAGTTGTCAATCTTCATTAGCGGATTTCATATTATAACAGTCTTTGCATATTTTAAATGTGCATTCACCACAAATTCTTTTTTTACACTGTCCACATTTTGCTAGGGTCTTTCTACCCAATTTTTTTGGACAAAATGAACACAACTTTCTTTGTGTTTCATCTCGATCTGTATTATCTAAATTTTCCTCTTTATATCCACTACATTTTTTTATCAAGTCTCGAACATTCGTTGGTAAACATGATAATTGGAGTCTTCTCTTCATTAATGGTATCGTCAGTTCTTTTACAACAATTTTTATGAAGTTATTTCGATTCATTCCTCGATTAGTATTACTCCAGAGTATCACTTGAGCATTGATTATTCCAACATTCATCAGTGTGAAAAAAGCTGTTAGTGGCCACCTACAACAACAACGAGATACGCTGTACCCAGCTTTCATTTTATCAACAGAATCTACAGCACCTTTTGTTTTGTTATAAAAAGTTATGATTTCAGGTTTAGGTTTAGACCCACTTTCTATATCAATAGTTCCAGAATCGTGCATGGTTGATATTAGAAGTACATTTTTTTTCTTGTTTGCCATATATGATACTAATACTTTTCCATCGTGGTATCCAAATAAACTTTCCCTATCATGTTGACCTTTAGGTGTAGTAAACTCGATAGGTAGTTCAGGTTTATTCTTCTTGAAAGTTCCAACAACAGTAGTTCTGTGATTTTTTGCCAATTCTTCAATAAGTGGAATAGATGTAAACCAGTTGTCAATGGTTATGTTACGACCAGCATTAAGAATAGGTTGTGCAAGGCGTTTTACAATGGCGGCTCCTGAATTTTCTGCTTCATAAGGACCTTTTGGCTGCTTTCCACAATACATTTCAAGTACTGAAGTATACATAGTTTTAGAGTCGACCAGAGCGAAAGATTTGAGGCCATATTTATCTGGTTTACTGGGAAGATACTGTTTAAATTTACACTTGCCTCTAAACGCAGACATCATTTCATCAATTGTAACCAATTCACTCAAGGTATACATTTTTTTATATATTTCAATAGATCTATCCCAAATATCTCTGATAGGTGCAAAGTTATCAGTTTTTTGTCTTTTTTCTCGTGTACTAGAATCGTCGAACCGAAGAGCTCTAAGTAGCAATGAGAAACGAGTATGTGACATAATTGCACGAAAATATTCAGGAGAGAACGAGTCATTTGCCCATATATCTTTGACATTTGAATGAGAAATTTTTAACACTCCAGCTAAATACAGTATACCGAACATCGCTCGAATTTCGATGATATCTGTAGGTGAACAGTCTCTTGTTCTTGAATATTTTTTTCTAAAAATATTTAACTTTAAATTCGTAAATTTCACTATATCACTCAAAATATCATTAGGAAAGAACAGTTCCCATCATGTCAAAGGAGATTTACATTCTTTTGCTCGTCCTATAGGTCCAGCTTTAAAATTAAACATATTTTTTAATTGAGTTTTTCCACTAAGAGGTGGTGTACAGCTCCACTTGTATTTTTTATTTTTGCTCCAAAAAAAAGTAGTCTTTTTGTCAACATCTTTATCTTCAGGTGATTTACCTTCTGATAATTCATCATCTGATGAATTTTCAGTATCTACGGATGATGGTTCAGCATCTGAATAATCACTTTCATAAGAGTCATCCCAAACATTTCCCTCTTGTACATCTTTAGAACTCCAAACACAATTTTCTTCATCAGAACTCATTGTTTCCAAATCTGAAAACATTTATTACTGTTGATTTTTATTTTTTTATAATATAAAAGGATAAAGATAAATTATAATAAAAAAATAATCACTTAATTGAATAGTCATGGTATGAAAAGACTACTCAACTTAAATAGAAAATAGTTTCTGAAGCCAATAATACGTAGAATAATGAACAATAAAAAACATTAAATTGATTTAGATTAACTTAATACATACTTATCTTGTATTTTTTGATCCATTTATTGCTAATTTATGTAAATAAATTAATTGTAATTACCTCTAACCCTAAACGACAAGTTGGAATCACTCGGAATACGCCATATTGGTTGTCAGCTGACTCGGCGGCGGAATGAATTGGCAACACTGTACAATAATTTTCATCGACGACTTCCATCGCGTGGTGAGCGCGGCGCCGCATTTCGTGCACTTCTTCAAATAAAAATTAATTTTTTCATTGATAAAAAATATATTTATAAATTGTAACGATTCTTAGAGGTTGTAAATAGTTCAAAGATAGAATTCCTAGAGTTTCAGAAAATTATGTACACTCAATTCATTTTCATTGACATCTTTATTTAGAAGGCGGCGCCGCGCTCATAGCGCGAGTAACCAAAGGTTAACAGACTTAAGTACACTTTTATTATTTCATTTTTAATAGTTCAAACGATGTGATCGAGGCTACAAATACCAGTAGCTACACGGATGGGTAAATCATAAAATAATACCAATTTTATAGTTTCAACATCTTAAAGTATGATAGTGTACCTCTTTTTCCATGATAAATCACTATGGAATATGCCTCATGAAGACATCACAACGGAAAAAACGCGTCTCATAACTTTCTCATGGGTAACATGAAAATACATAATTTTTTGAAAATAAACGCGTTACAAAATGTGTTCAATGGTTTCATGAATATTTCTTTGTGAATTATTTATTCATGAATGAATAAGTAATTTTTAACTATAGTTATCTGATAATTTAATTGTGATCAATGTTAATGGCAATGTAGAAAGAAATTTTAAATATAATTTCACGAAAAATATCCATTCTCGTTCACTGAAAATGAAAGGATAAATGGAATGAAATTTATATTAAATTGTTAACTTAAGAAACAGAGACAGCAATTTCTACACTTGAAAAAAGGTCCTGTCCTGCTACACTAGCAGTGGGGCAGGACAAATCGACTAAAATTTATATTGTAAATTTAAATTGTTTATTCAAGAAATAGAGACAGCAATTTCTACACTTGAAAAAAGGTCCTGTCCTGCTACACTAGCAGTGGGGCAGGACCTATCTGTTTGTAGCTTTTAACACTAAAATTCATATGAATAATGCAATACACTTTAATTATCGTTGATGACGATGAACATGAGTGATCTCTCAGTGTTGAGGCATGTCCATATTCTCGGTTACATCCGTAAAAAAATGATTAATTCATAAATGTTTTTTATACAAATAAGTGTGTAAATAATAAATTTTTTTATATACATGAAATTTACTCACTTCTCACACATAAACGGCGTGTGCTCATTATGGGTTTTTGCTAAATGTAATTTCAAATTCTTTATATTTAATGTCTTAAATAGGCAATTTTTTTTGGGACAAATTGGGTCAAATTGACGATTTGATGGAAAACGCCCGTTTTTAACCAAATTATATCTCCAGGATATTAAATAATAAAAGTGTACGGTATATCGTACTTTTTTAAAAAGTCTGGAGTGATAAACGTGTCTTGGTGCAATAACGGCATACTGCACAATTTTTTTTTAGTATGCTGTGTTTCATATCGATGTGCCTTTTCCATTAACTTCTGTTTATCAAAAACAATGAGCCACAGTTTACTGGCATAATTACCGTCTAAATTGATGTTATTTCGTACAATATTGCACGTCTCTAGATCCGAATCTTCGACGTGTATCTCACTATATGTACCTCCTCCGCCGGACTAAGCCATAGAGGTATTGATACCTGCCATAATTGTAACACTTTCATAATTAGTTTCAGAGATCAATGAAGAATTATTCAGTGGTTTTTGCAGAACACTCTCGTAAGTCGGGATTTCAAGGTTGGCGAAGTATTCCAGGTTTTTGAGTTAGATCACCTCAGTGATAGTGTCCTCCAAAACTTTTTCTGAACAATTGTAGTCTGTGATTTTCTTCGTTAATTTATCTGTAATAACTTGTTTGTTTAGTTTACGTATATTTTCAGTACGTTCGATTTTGAAATAAATATTTTCATCACCAATTTATCTTAAACGTAATTTGTAGCTTCTTACTGTCAACGTGCCGAAAATTTTTCATATTTTACGCTTGTCCAATGGCTTCATCACTTTGCGCCCAACAACAACTCGTGATTTAAGAAAATGTTTCGAATGTTTGCCTTTTATGATCCCTTTTTCAATATCATGAATAAACTTTTCTATTGACTCGAAATGCCTCTCGTACACTAATGAATTTTCTACTTCGTACAGACTCATTTTTCTTTCACAATCAACTATGATCAACTAAATATTGTTCACTTGTCGAGTAACTAGACTCCTTCTGGCTACCCCACTACTTTCTTTAACCGTCTTACCGCGTTTGCCTGTATTGGGCATGCGCGCACGATTAAATAAATCCTACTCAGGCCCGCCACTACACCATTTCGATAAAGGAATTAAAACTACACATACTAAATAAAAGCATTTGAAATGTATGAAATAGTCCTAATCAGCATCATAATCAAAAATTTATTCACTGTAAATCTAAAGTGTTTTGAATCTAAACATTCTAAGTGTTTACAACGTTTAACGCCATAAACAAACTATAGTAATTTTGTAAACGAATTTTAAACGTTTTTCGCCGTTTACCAAAATGCTATAGTTTGTTTATGGCATTGAGCGTTGTAAACACATAGGTGTTTAATTATTGAACACTTTATGTGTTTTATTACTAAACACTTGAATTTTCCGGGATTTGCAGTGTTTACAACAAGTTAAAATGTATTGTTCAACAAAAAACAATTTTACTTCTATATTGCAAAAGTGCACGAGTCATTTCATTTACTTGCCTATAATAAATATTGTGCTGTAAATAAACTTCTATTTAAAAAGTATCTACTGTGAACTAATCCAAAATAAATTCGAAGAAAAGAATATCTGTTTGCCGCGAATATTATTTGTATAGGGATTCAATAGAAAAAATCAACTGATGATAACATTCGGATTGTTTTCTGTTTCAGCAGTATAAAAACGATAATATTTACAAAATCACAACAGTATGAAAGTTTTTAATTTTTCTTGGAACCGTATCTGTAACAAACCAAGAGCATAGATTCTATTTTGAAGTCACAATTCTACTTTTCTTGAGAACTCGATATTATTTTTTCGTAAACAATACCATAGAATACAATGGGACAAAGAAAAGAAGGATACATCAAACGCATAGGTGTGTATTGTAATAACACTAATCGACATCCAAAAAATAAAACGTAGCTCCTCCTATTAATGTACATGTAGTAGTGATGTACATGTATATGTAGATAAAATAAAAATCAAAGCGTGATCTAAGTTACACATTCCCTGATCGACAAGAGTTGTATTTTGACGTCAATTTTAGCTCGATATGTATGTATTACAACATATCGAGCTCAAATTAATGTCAAAATATAACTCTCAATTATTAGGATTGTAATACTGCGGAGACAAGTCCGCATGGGCTCTTTTGCGCTTTCCGAGTATAGTCAGACTCCTGTAATTTTCGAAGCTCGGGGAACATAATTCTCGAAGTTGGAAATTGGAGGTCATAGTTTATGCTAAGTAGTGCGAGTAGAGAAAAAAAAGTGTGAAGTAAGGACTGCCCATTGGAAATTAAGAGTCAAGAAATTAAAGAAGTGTGACTGTATTGGAAATCGTGGTGGAAGGGGTAATAAAATAATGAGTGGGAAGTCCCAAAAGTATTGAAAGAGCTAAAAAACTCTTTTCTCAGATTGACAGTACCCGTGGTATTGAAAAGATATGGAAAACGAGTAGTGTTGCATGTGATGAAAATGAGCGACGAGATACCAAAAGAAGTGATAGCATATAATTACCACTATGTAATTAACCACGAATTTCCTAACGACAAAACAGTTGCCAAATATAAATGCTCCTCTGAAGACAATTGTGATGGGCATTTGTGGAGAATCAAGGGGGGCAAATGGATTTCACTTGGACACCACCATCATCCAGCAAGTGACTGGATAGATAAGGTTAAGGTATTAGGTATGTTGAATAAAATATAACACAGTCATTATTTATGGAATTCAGTACTTCTTTACAATCGATCCAAAAAAATCATTGTTTGGATATATTTTCTTATCTGCTCTCTTAAATTCTGTCAGTCACTTCAGTAACTATTACTAATTGTTGGTAGATAAATGATGTGATAAACACTGGAAAATTAGTGAATAGTTACTGAAATTGTAGAATACAATTTTAATTATACATTTATGATTCTTTAATTAATTGTGAACAATTTGATTTTTTTTCTCTCAGACTTGAGCCTACGTCAAGAAAGTAATGTCGATAATGATAATGAGACTAGTGAAGAGAAAGAAAGAAATGTAGATGAAGCGAATGTAGAAGTTGCATCGGTTCATTCCTGTAAGTTAATATAAATTGCATATAATATTTATCATAAGAATTTATTAGTAATTAAGAAAAATGAATGTATATGTATATATATAGAGTATTTTAATATTTATTAAATTTTTAAATATTTATATGTGTAGTGGTCGACACGACCATTGTCATCTCTAGTGATGAAGAAGCAAAAGAAAGAGTGGTACGCCGGTGCTGCATCTGTTTGGATCAAGAGCCAGTAGCCGTATTCATGCCTTGCCGTCACTTGTGTTTATGTGATGATTGTTATATGGAAAGTGAATGGAGGCACGAACGATTTGTGGGATCTGACGGATACCAACGGCGATGCAACATATGTAGAAGCGAGGTTACCGAAGTTATAAGTATCATTCATGTGTAAAATAAATGAAGTAACAATTACGCTATGTAGAGGATGAATGATATTTGATACCGCGATAATTGGAGGTATAATTTAAAATTTTTTAAGAATAAGTAATTGCATTCTTGGAAGAAACATTATTTTTTAAATATAATGTAATTTATGATTATTATTTTTCTAAAAAATCTAAATACGACTGCGATAATCATTATAAAATTATTCATGCTTCAATTTTGGTTTTTATACGAAATGGAAAATATAATAGTTGCTTGAATGGAAAAAACATTAATATAAGTTTTATATAATTTTTATAATATCAAGAGTTTTATTCCAATGTAACTAGTCGTATTTAAATTTCCAGGACAAATAAAGAGGTTCATTATATTTGGATTTTACCTAAAATTCTCCACTTCCTATCATCGTAACCCTGCTTTTAAATTATTTGGCATTAAGTAGTAATGTGTCAAACTTTTCATTTTTTTGATTAGTTTAAAAGCGAAGAGATGCTTGGATTCAAAAACATTAGCTGCCGAACATTTTTTTTTATTCAAGAACGAATGAAACGCATGCGGGTCAATGGTGGTCTGAACGTATTATACGTATTATACATATACCGCATGAACGTAGCCATACAATCAACCGGTAAAACCAATGTATGGCTAAACTCGACTCTCCCTACTTTAATTAATTTGTAGGGGGATAGTATCTTCTGGATCAGTTTGAGCATGTATATAAAAACTTTATTTTAGTATTCATCGTTAAACTGTGAAGAATGGTCGACAATCCGTACAAAAAAAACTACAAGACTGGAAAAGAAAGTAAGTTATTCATCATAAAATATAGCTGAGATTAAAGTAATCGTTTAAAGTGAGTTTATCTATGAAGCTTAAAATTTTGTAGGCTCAAATTAATTTATTTTTATATAAAATAGGATATAATTACAATTGTTCTAGGACGCAAGTCATATTCGGGAGAAACTTCAAATAGGATGAGTAATGAGCAAATGCGAGATGAACAGGCACTATTGTCCTCTAATGCACCTCCTGTGGTGCAACGAAAAATAAACATAACACCATCATATGTGTATCAAGAACGTGCAGCATTAAATACAATTCCAAATGAAACACCAGCGCAGAGAATGAATACAAGGCCTGTGAATTTACAAAATGAATCGGCAGTATTGAGTTTAAGTTCATCTCACCTACATGTTCTTGCCATCAGGAAACAGTGGCATTACGTCCGCCTATGCAGCAGAAAGCAAATATGTCATCTGGTTATGCCGGGGTATTAGATTCACATCCATCAGAAAGGGCTCATGGAGCAAAAAAATCGCGAGAAAATATTAGAACGTCAAAAATTATTCGTGGGTTAGCCGCTAAGGTAGACCAAATGAAGAAAAGACTCACTGTCGCTGAAGAGGCAAACTGATAATTTTATTTGTAATTTGTTATTATAGAAGGGATAAAAGAAGATCATTTTTATTTGAGTGGCAAACACCCAGGTAAAAATATTGTAGTTTGTCCATGCAAGAAATATACAAATTGTTATTAGAGTGTCAAAAAAAAAGCGTAAATCTGTTTGAGCACTAACGATTTTTAATTCTTTTTTTTTAAATAAATAAATATGACGCTTTCTTTATTCAAAACGAAAATAATTACAACTTACGGAAGAAGATATAAGACAATAAAACTTAACATTGTTCCAGCGGATAAAAGTATTGGAGAATCAAAGAGTGTACTATCCTCCTGCTCCACGGACACAACCTCCTTCTCTTCCTCCGTACCATCCAACATCAGCGTATTATTCGGCACCAGGATATTATTATTAAAAAAGTGAGTTATTATTATCAAACATATTATAACGGAAATAAATGAAAAATTTGAACGATTTTGATTATTTTTATGTGCAGACGCCGATACTATCTCTATCATAGGCAATGATGAAAAAGCAAAGGTAGAAGTAGTACACCGATATAAAAATTATTTATGTGTGTAAAAAGAAATTATTTTACTATTTCAATAAAAATTGTGTTCAATCTCAAGAACTTTTGATAGAAGATTAATAATTGTTTAAAAAATACAATGTAAAATTTTTGAAAACGAGCTTTCCCACTAAACGTATAGCAGAATAGGACCTTTTAGTGAGATAGCGACGGCGAAACTTGGTTTGGTTTGTAAGAATTATAGATTAAATATTGATCTGTTTACACACATTGGTTCTTACGGAGATCACGTAGTGTGTAACTGAACCTATATTGTCACTAAATAGATTAATGCAGCAAGATATCATGCTCTCCAGGAGAGTCTGTGTAAATAAATGAATATTTAATTGATAAGTCTAAAAACTTAAAGTGGCAAAAATTTTTTTAATATTTTAAAAGAAGTACAAAATACTGATTCAAATAGATGTATGTGCATCAGGTGAAATGAAGCTACATTCACGAAGATTTCTGGTGATCTTAATGATAAAGAAACTATAATGCATCTAGAGTAATCACTAGAAATCTGTAGAAACTGTAGAATGAAAATTTATAAAAAAAAAAAATATGAAATTACATTTGTTAAAAACAATAGATGTTCATTATATTTCATTAATATTTATATTCCATTATTTATCGTTCATTTTTGTGTATTTTCGCTGAAATTATTATTTTCTTTTATTAAATGTAAAAAAAGTAACTAACTTCTGTTCAGAGTGTCTCTACACGTTAGGTCCAATTGACTCATTTTATATTTCTGAATCGAATAAACTTAATGTGGAGGGACATCATTTTTTTTCATGTAATAATTATCCAAACGCCACTTTTGGAGTTCAGATACGAGATGTATAGCAGGAAAACCTTAACCTCGTAACATCAGCTATTATTTTTCCTCAACGAGCGGGGCTTTGTAAGTTTTTCATCATTAAAATAAAGGGACTCAAATTTTAAAAAATGCAAGTACCTACGTTTTCCTGTAGAGGCGCATCAATAGCATCAATGCCGTCATAAGCCATGTCATGTGATATCATTCGTAATTGAGGTTATTATTGATGTATTTACACATTATAAATTATTTGATTTTTATCTAAGAAAGTAAAAAAATCTATGACCTTTGTTAATAAAATAATAATAGAACTTTATTGAAGGATCTATTGCTTTGTTCGAAAGCAAAGAAGGTAAGTCGAAAGATGCAATAAAGCTATATGTAATAAATGATATTGAATAAGGTTATAAAATTAAACTGTATTGATAAACAATACTCATCAATCTTTAATTATATAATATTTAATGTAATAATTGTTTTTACTTTTAATTTTGCAGGACGATTACTATTATTTTGTCACGGATGATTATCAGCGGTGTTCCAAAAACACCTGTACAGAAACTAATAATTTATAATTTATGCAGAAAGGTAGGGAAGTTCTTTGGTTATCAGTCTAAATTGAATATCTTTGTGTCTATTGAAGTTTCTAATTTTTATTGATTAAAAATGCATCCGATAATGGCTATTTTCTTCAACAGTTTAACTGAAGCACAGCTAAATCAAGTCTCAAAGGAAATAAATTGTCACTCGACAGCACTCAACAGCATCCCCAAAAACTTCAGAGAAACTGCACCATTATATCCAGAAAGACAAGAAACAGCCATCTTAAAAGTTAATTATTCAGCAATGTACTAAGCGTCTAAGGGAATGTCCAAGGAAAAAATTGTCGTTGGTATTCCAACTTATGGTCATTCTTATCAACTTTATAATTCACTGAATCATGAAATTTTGGCTCCGGAGCAATGAATTGGCCAATGAAAGGATTTGGAAGACTGGGGGAGAAAGGATTTGTATATTATGCAACAATTTGTTGGTTTATAAGCATAGGCGCTACTAAGGTATTTGATGAAGATAGTCGACTACTTCACTCTTATAGATACGATGAATGAATTTCTTACGATGATTGCGTTAGTGTTCTAGAAAAAGTAAGTATACGTTTAAGGAACATTTTTGAGTTCTGTTTCTTCACTTCTTTTTTCGATTCAATTTTATCATTTTAAACGAATTAATGAAGTATAGTTGATTTTCACTTGATTTAATAAAATTAATTAATGTAATTATTTTTAGGCTGAATGAATTAAGTCAAATGGCTTTAAAGGCGATATGTTATTCTCACTGAATACTGATGATTGGAATGGCAGCTGTGATGATAATATTAAGATAACATGCCCATTAACACGTACAATAAGTAATAGTATGAATATTAAATAAAACTTACTACGTATTATTCTTTTTATAATAAAATCTTACGCTTTGTAAATCCTAATAATTGTGCAAATAATGATTGGGTCGAGTTGTAAGTTTATAAAACAATCACTGAACTTTTATAGAATTTTCATACGTACGAGTAAGAGAAAGAAATTTGCTAAGAATCATTTATAGTAAATCTTACACTCCGTAAATCTTAATTATCACGTAAATGTTGAATGGGTAGAGTTTACAGAATAATTATCGAACTTTTATAAAATCATTATATGCATAAGTAAATTAATGAAATTAGCTAAAAATTTTCTGTAGTAAATCTCGCACTCTGTAATTCCTAATTATCATGCAAACAATAATTAAGTAGAGTCATAAATATACAATACAATACTGGAAGTTTTGAAAATTAATAATAATATACATTCTTACAGTGGAGTATTGTAAAAATCAACAAACTAATTAACGATTAGTTCATTACAAATAAAAAAAACTTTAATTTGTTTTTTTTTTTTTTTTTTTTTTTTTTAAAAAAAGGGGTAGAGACTACCCCCTCATGGAGTCAGGTGTTTGAAAGTCTCGCCTTCCCCTGCGCTGAGCCACGGGGCCATTGTGCTGGGTCTGTTTTCACAGTAAAGGCGGTCGTCAAAGTCTTAGAGACTGCAGGTTCTCCTAGGTTCCCAAGTTGCCTTGGTTCCCTTGTTAGCCCCGAACAGTCCCTGTTCATTCCATGGTGTTCGAATTTTTGAATCGAATTGGATCGTTATCTTTTTGCCTCTGGAGATTCTGCCAGCCCCGTCGCCCCCCGGTTTCTTCACCATCAGCTAGGCAATATCTGTAGCCCCGGTATCAACCTTAGAGGTCAGCCCAGTTCCACAGAATCGTCCCTGCCTCCGGAGATTACACCGGTTGCCTCAAAGGTCCTGGTTTCTTCAGCAGAGGCTGAGATAACGAGAGAGAGAGAGAGTGAGGAATTTTTGGGGTCCACTTGGCAGAGCCTCTTGCTCAGGTAAGGCTATATACAATGGGGTGTCGCCTGGTTCCCCAAAGGCATCGTAGCGGCAATAGTACTTTGTACTATTCAGTCATCAGCACGATAGCTTAGACTTTTGATTGCTCCCTGGAGAGGCCTCCCGCTCACCGTGGTCAGAGAAAAGACTACAAAGATAAGGTCTTGTCTCGGCCGGGAATCGAACCCGCTACCTATAACGCGCCAGGCTGACGCGTTACCACTAGACCACGGGTCGGTCTACTAGACCACGGGTCGGTCTAAAAAAAAACTTTAATTTGTAAATCTTGCGCTTAATAACTCTTAATTATTGAAAAATCAGTAATTAAGGAGAACTGCAAGTGGATACAAAGTCATACAGGCCTTTCGAAAGTCTTTATCAAATGATTTTTAGCATTTTTTAAAATCGATAGTTTACCTTTATATTTTTGTATTTTTTCATTTTCATAACAGGTGGAGTCACAATAGACACCACCTCAAATGTT
The DNA here is from genome assembly GCA_028641665.1 of Chelonus formosanus. Taxonomy (NCBI): domain Eukaryota; kingdom Metazoa; phylum Arthropoda; class Insecta; order Hymenoptera; family Braconidae; genus Chelonus; species Chelonus formosanus. The sequence continues at coordinate 9,208,723 of CM054002.1, forward strand.
ATGACACTGTTTGACCGACGGGAGCGTCTTCAATAGCCTCTTAAGTTCTTTCATTTTTTTTGTGATCAAAGTCTGTTTAGCGATATTGTTGAATGTAGATAGATTTATTGTTGATTATATGTTTATGATGAAAACAAAAATTATCGAACGACTGTTTGTTTGAGAGTGATTTTTCTTTTGAAAATGCAACCTTTTCTACAACTTCACAGTACAACATCCCCACGATTTTGAAAATTTTTTTATTCCTTTGACCAATCAATCAATTTATTATGCTGTTAAAGTTACTGTCAAAGATACTGTTAATGTTAATTGAAAAATTTCCTCTTTATGTATGCTTATGTTTAGAGCAATATTTCAAAACCATCTTAAAAACATTGAAAATTTACCGTTTATAACAGTCAATACTTTTAAATACTTTTTAATTAATTGTTTTATAAATTTGTTCTTCATATATAAATACATATTTACTCCAATGGTTTATTTAGAAAAGAGGAATTTGAAGGAAAAATATATAAACAAAGCATGGAAAATTTTATTTTTAGTTAATCAGAAAACTATGAATGATGGATTTTATACGTGTAAATCAACTATATAGTCTTTCACTATATCAATTAGAATCAGTTAATCAGTACTCAGTAAATGGAAATCAATATGATCATGAAGAAATTATACGATGGATAGATGAAGCGGAACTGTTTTAGAACATGCTCCATGTTGACTAACAGAATGAAACATTTCCATTAGCTTAGAAATCTAAAGTTATACAAATAACTGTAAGAGTAAAACATGTAAGTAAAAAACTCAAAAACATACTAATACATTATAGTACATTATTAGAAAATGAACCGCAATATCTATTGAAGAGCATTTATCAAAAAATAATAAATATTATACAAATATATATAATGAGCTTAAAGAAATTAAAACTGGAGGTGGAATAAAAACTACTTCATCATCTATGCCATTAACATCAAGAGCATCAGTAATACAATTAGCATCAAGATCACATGCTATACCATCTACATCAAGAGCACCAGTTATACAATTACCAGCAAGATCATCAGCTATACCATCAACAACATCACCTGCTGTACCATCTACATCAAGATAACCTGCAATATCATCTACCTCAACATCACAATCTCAGGATATCAAATAGATTGAACTAAATAGTGCTTTTGGAAATCGTATGAGTACTAATGCTGTATTAAACTTTACATATTTAAATCTGAAAAACTTTCTTGTAGAATGCGAAAAATTAATTAACGATAAAGTAAAAAATTTCAATTATCGAAAATTGATTTGCTTATGAACTTTATATTAAATTGTACATTTGAAAATATTACACAAGATTTGACAGTGCGTAATATGAAACATTTCAATACAAAAAACATGAAAGTATTATTATTTACAAACTTTACCGATATGTTTTTAGAGAAAATTATACCTGAACTATGGAAAAAAGTTGAGGATTTTGAAGAAGAGAGATCAGGATGGTCAATGATCAATATCGAAAGCCTACAAATAAACATTATTTACTATACACCATTAAAAGGATCTGAATATGTGAATAATAATCAATCAAGATTCTGTAGACTCGATGATTCCATAAAGAATAAAGGAGATGCTATTAATATGAATAATAATAATAAATATTGCTTCTTTTGGTCAGTTATCGCAGCATTATATCTAGAGGAATCAACATCAAAAAGTAATGATGTAAAGAATTATAGAGAGCATTGGGAAAAAATAAATAAAACTGGAATTTCCGCACCATCGTCATTTAATGATATTTATAAATTTAAGAAATTAAATAATGTAGTCATTAATATTTATGGAATGGATAGAAATAATTCCATTACACGTGTTCATCTAAGTAGAAATTTTGAAAAATTTTTTTACAAAGAGAAAAAAACAATTTATCTTTTACTATCTGAGAATGGAGCGGATAATGAAAGTGGAAAATCAATCTATCATTATTCATTTATCACGAATCTTTCCCGTTCAGATTTAAATCAATTAACTAAACATCATGGAAAATCGCATCTTTGTGACCGATGTTTGAATTATTTTTCTTCTAGAGAAATTTTAGAAAGTCATATTGTTGATTGTATTGAATTAAATGATTGTGGAGATAAATTTCCTGAATATGAAACAATGAAATAGAGAAATTTTATGTATAAAGAAAGAGTACCATTTGTAATTTATGCTGATTTAGAATGCATTATTGAATCAGCAATTAAAAAAAAATCTGCGCATATACCATGTAGTACAGCATTTTATGTACAACGTTCTTATGATGATTCTAAATCAAAATTTGCTATAAATCGTGGAGAAAATTGTATAAAATGAAGCTAGAGTTCACGATCATTGTTATTTAACTGGACATTTGCGGTGTCCAGCTTATTAAATATGTCATTTGAATTATCAAACACATTCAATAATTCCAGTTGAATTTCATAATTTATCAGGTTATGATTTTCATTATATTATTGAAGAATTATCATCATTATTTGAAGGTGATGTATCTATTATACCCTTTAATAAACAAAAATATATATCATTTACTAAAACTGTTGAATGTTAGAAAAATAAAAATTTAAAAAGATTATTCAATGATTTAAAGAAAAATCCACTAATAGAATTTCGTTTTATAGATTCATATCGTTTTATCAATAGTAGTATTGAACAATCATCTGACTTTTTATCTGATGATGCTAAAAGAATTACATTGAGACATTTTTCAGATGAAGAATCATTTCAATTAATGACACGTGAAGGTGTATTTCCTTATGAATATTGGAATAGTTGGAAGAAACTAGAAGAAAATCAATTACTAGATAAGCGATCATTTTTTTCTAGTTTAAATAATTCAAATATTTCTGATGAAGATTATCAATATGCTCAGAATGGTCACACGTGAATGGAAAAACATCAGTTGAATATTATGACTTATATTTAGCTACAGATTTTTGTCTATAAACTGACATATTTGAAAACTTTACAGTAAATTGTTGAGAAACGTACAATTCAGATCCTCTACACGATTACACAGCACCTGGAATAGCATTTGATACTATGCTCAAATATACGGGTATTGAATTAGACACGTTTCAAGATGTTGATATTTTAAATTTTATAAAAAAGGGAATCAGAGGTGGGGTGTCTCAATGTTGTAACAGATATGCTGAAGCTAATAATAGATTCATTAAAGATTATCAACCACATAAAGATGAATTATATTTAATGTATTATAATGTGAATAATCTTCATGGTGCTGCTATAAGTTCTTATTTACCATATAGATCATTAGAATCGACAAAAACAGAAATAAGTGTTTTAGAAATTCCTGATGATTCATCTTATGTTTGTATTCTCGAAGTTGACTTGGAATATCCCGTGGGCTTATACCATAAACATAAAGATTTACCGCTTTGTCCGGAACATTTTGAAGCACCCGGCTCAAAAAAATCTAAACTGATGACAACATTATATGATAAAAAAAATATGTTATTCATTATAGAAATCTGAAACAATATATGAAAATAGGATTAATTGTAAAAAAAGTTTATAGAGTATTAAAATTTAAACAATCACAATGGTTGAAACCACCTATAGATTTAAATACTGATGAAAGAAAAGAGATACGAAATGATTTTGAACGAAATCTTTCTAAATTAATGATCAATGCAGTATATGAAAAAAACATGGAAAATGTACGAAAATACAGAGATGTTAAGCTTATTTGTAAATGGGAAAATTTTTATGGAGCGCGTTATCTATTGCTCAACCGAAATAAAATTCAAGTATTATTTACAATAAAAATTAGTTGCAGTTGAATTGAATAAAACTGGAATAGTTTTTAATAGACCTTTATATATTGGATTTTGTATTCTAGATATTTCAAAGATATTCATTTATGATTTTCATTATAATTATATTCAAAAAACATTTCCTTCTGAGCAGGTAACACTCATGCATACAGATACAGATAGTTTAATTAATCATTTCAAAGTTTCTAATATTTATGATTATATAAAAAGAGATATAAATAAATTTGATACTTTTGATTACAAAGAAAATAATGAGTATGGTATACCATTAAAGAATAAAAAAGTTATTGGATTAATTAACGATGAAAATAATGGTAAAATAATGACACATTTTATTGGTTTGAGAGCTAAAATGTATACTTGTAAAATACAAAATGTAGAAGAAAAAGAAAAAATTAGATACAATGAAAGCTAAGGGTGTAAAATCATCAGCGATGAAAACAGTCTCATATAATAATTATAAAAAATGTTTATTTGATAATATCGATACAACTAGAGTTAAATATTATATAATCAGTAATAAACATGAGTAGATAAGTAGGGGAGGATCTGGATCACTCTACTATTACCGACCGTGTCGGTAAATTACCAACAGCGTCAGCAATTTACTGAAAGGACCTGCAACTTACCAATTGTAGATGTAGTTTCCAGTTTCCCCACGAGATGGCGCTGCACCGATCTGCAGTCGGTAATTGTGAGGCGGCGCTGCTGTTGTGGCGGGTAAAAAAATTTGAATTTTTCTTTACTGGCAATTGTTACCAATCTAATGTTGGTAACTGTTGTCAATCTTTTTCACTGAGTAGCGCTGTTGTTGTGGTGGGTGAATAATTAAAATTTTTTAAATATTATCGACCTGTAACGACTATCGATCACCAGGCGATAATTATTACCAAGATTTTTCACTCAATGGCGTTGTGAATCCGACGGTTTAAAATCCGTATTTACTTCACTCAACAATTTACCAATCACTGTTCTACACTTAAGCGTGTACACTTAGATATGTGTCCGATGATCTCTGTTGCTGAACTGACTTGTTGGCAATCTGTTCTGTTCATATATAGCCCTTACTCTAGCGACCGATAACTAAAACATATTTCCTAACAGCGCAATTTTCTTTGTAACTTTTAAAAGATCTTAATTCCCAGAACAATATTATTTATAAATATTATTTCTTTGTTAGCTTTTTTAAAACAAACGACGTCATGGAAGTAACAAGTCTTTCTTTTTTGTTCATTATAATATCATGGTTCAATAATAATTTAATTGTTATGTAATAATATTAATCGAAACCTAATCAAATAAGACTTATTATTAAATAATAATTATATTTAAGATAATTTTGATTATAAAAGAATTTAAAAAAATTAAAAATAATATAAAATTATTATTTAATGTGTCTTTTCTAAATAAAATAATAATTGAAGTTCGAAATCATACAATTATTTACTTTTAAATGTTTCATTGAAGTATTCCTAATACGCATAAGTAATTAGATCGTTGTTTGAACGTGTTAACACAAGTTTATGCTTAGCATTGACAATAATGCGATGATAATCTTCAGCAAATCCCAATAGCATATTCAATGGCAATAAAATGTCAAAATATCCTTTGTTATCCGTAAGCTCTTCATCATTGTCAATCCGACCTGTGTTATCTAAGTAATTTAATTGACTTGGATGAAGTGATAGATATCCCTTAATGACACTCGTAAGACCGACATTTTTATTACGATCAATCTCAATGCCATTCAATTCATATCGTATTTTTTCGAATAAGTGACATAATGCCATGTTTACAAATTTCGTTGTAGCTGCTACAGCAGTGTCATTAAGTTTAGTAAATTTTCCAGTAATATGTAGAGAACTCTTGCAAGGCAATAAGCACAAGTCTTGATGTTAGACAGCGATCTGGATTTCATAAAGAGAAAAATAACATTTGTGACGCAGTCATCAAAGTGGTAGTATGAAGATAAGAAAAATGCAAAAACGAGCTGATATTTTGCATCAAATTGCGAAAGCCACTGACGCAATACGACAGAAGCATGAAATTATTAAACATTGGCGAAAAATAACTCAACGAGCTATGAACGAAATGTTTAAAGTAGTTGTAAGTCCTTTACAACAATTAGTGGACAAGACTCCGATGAAAACAGAGGAATTTAATGTGAAAAAAGAAGAGCTAATCAAAAGAGATCCTACAGAAGGAGCGACAAGCTTTCAAACAACACATGACAATGATACTGTTGATTATGATGTGGATAGTAGTATAATAACTGATGATGAATCTTTTACCACTGCTCCTCATCAACGTACACCGATAAAAGCGTTACCTGCAGTATCATATTTGAAAAAATTCAATTCAAAACATCAAGTAAAGGAATTGAATACAAAGTTTGGTGTAAGAAAATTGAAGAATAAACTGATGATTGGTAATGCTGAAGTAAGATTTGATGATGAATTTGTTTACATCGATAGTAACAAATATGGAAGTACTCCGGGTCTCTTAGAATTACTTTTCATGGAATCACCTGATCTAAACGTAACAGACATTGACGAAAATACTTATGGACAAGTTTTAAAAAGCACTTACACCTATCATAAACATTACCACCCTGACAGAAGTCTCAGAGAGAATAAATATTCAAAGAAATATCAAAATATTATCAGCAAATATTTACCGAAAAGCGGTAAAGGTTTGCCGCAATATATGATAAATCATAATCGACCACTGGACTATGTTTATTGAGATGATCCCAATGAACTTGTTGATCGATTACGTCTACTTGTTTCATCACGTGCTGCTGGTAATTTTAGCCATAACAATGAAATAATGTCAATTATTGAAATACTACGTGAAGCTGAAATCATATATTAATCAGATGCTTAATGTCATAACTCATTGATCAATTATCTTTTGAAGAGAGAGGATGAGTGTAGACACTTTTGGACGTCAGTTGGACAATGATTCACGAAAAAGTGCTGTTCGTGGTCCACCTGGTAATGGATTTAAATTAACAATCGATAAACAATATGATATGAATAATAGAAGATTGTGCAACCTTGCTGATCCAGAAGATCTGAATGATGCTGTGACATTAAAAGTTGTTAAATTAAGCATCAGTAATACGATAGCATCTATAACACAGGAGATACAAAATCTCCAAGCAAAAATCGAAAATATCAGTGAGCAAGTAAAACAGCAATTGGAATCATCACAAGCAGCACGACAAAGTTTGAAGGCTGAATTAAATAAAATAAATGAATTTTATTAATTTGATCAATTAAATACGTTCAAAGAGGCAGATAATAGGCATACCAACATTATAAAACAGCTGGAGGAGAACGTTTAGAAAAAATTGAAAGAAAGACCTAAAGTCCAATTGCCATGAATAAAGAAAAAACACAAATTGCAGAAGAGCTTTATAGACCGGTGAGAAGAAATTATCAACGACGACATGTGGATATACGTGGTCTTGATGAGACTTGGCAAGCTGATCTTGTTGATATGTCTGCATATAAATCCTACAATAAAGAATATCAATATTTATTGACAGTTATCGATATTTTCTCTAAATGTGCCTGGGCTATACCAATTAAGGCTAAAAATGGTAAAGATGTCACTGCTGCAATGATGTCAATTTTGAAAGGAAAAAGAGTTCCCAAGCATTTACACGTTGATAGAGGCACAGAGTTTTATAATAAGGATTTTGAAGGACTTATGAAACAATATAACATTAAAATGTACTCAACATTCAGCAATCTCAAAGCATCAATTTGTGAATGATTTAATCGAACTTTGAAAAACAGAATGTGGAAAGAATTTACTCTTATTGGAAATTATAAGTGGATTGATCTGCTACCGAAATTATTATTATCATATAGCAATATTAAACATCGTACAATTAAGATGAAACCTGCGGATGTGACTTCAGCCAATGTAAAGCAACTGTTTGATACTATTTTTAGAAAACTCAAAGCCGTGAAAGTAAAAAAGAAGAAAAATAAGTTCAAAATTGGCGATTGAGTTCAAATTAGTAAATATAAACATGTATTTGAGAAAGGGTACACTTTCAATTGGCCCACTGAAATTTTCACCATCAGCAAAGTTGGAAATACTCATCCAGTGACTTATAAATTAACTGACTATCAAAACTAACCAATAGAAGGCGGTTTTTATGTGGATGCATTAACGGGAGTCTATTATCCTGATGTATATTTGGTTTAAAAAGTTCTAAAAAAACGTAGAAATCAAGCATATGTAAAATGGTCGGGGTTTAGCAATGAACACAACAGTTGGATAAATTTAAAAGATATATAGTTTATTTGACAGAAAATTAAACTTGTAATGATGACAAAAATTCACAATTATCAGAAAAAATTATAATGATGATAGGTTAACTTATAAAAGAACAATTATAACTTATAAAATAACAATTAAGATCATGAGCTATGACAATTATAATTTATAACTACGATATTTTGTAATTATTTCAATAAAAAAATATAAAAATTACGAATTTGGAATACTTTTGTTATAGCCCCATGGCGCAGTATCAGTAGTTCTCTCTAATAATTGCCTTTTATTGTCTTGCAAACTCAAAGCTTTTTTTTAATTAGAAACAATACATACTTCATGTTTCTCACTAACAATGTGATACTCAATTTTATTTAAAATTGTATAATTAAATAGGCATTTTTTGTAGTCATCAAATGTGATGGTTTTAACTATAGCCTGCTTCACACCTTTAGCTTTTTCAACAATATCATCTTCATCTTTATCTTTTCCTTCAATTAAAATAGTATAACTATACATTTCAGCTCGAAGACCAATAAATTTAGTCATAATTATCCCTTTATTCTCATCTTTCATTAAACCTAGTACCTTCTTATTCTTCCTTGGAATACCATATACATTATTTTCTGGATAATCAGAGGTATCATACATATGAATATCATGTTTTATATAGTCATATATGTTAACATTGATAAAATGATAAGCTAAGCTATCTATATCAGTATATAGCAATTTAACATTATCTTTGAACGTTTTCTTAATATAATTATAATGAAAATCATAAATAAAAATCTTCGATAAATCGAAAATTGCAAAGCCTACATAAATTAGTTTATTAAACATTACTTCAAGCTGATTCATTTCAATAATAACCATATCATTATCATCAAAAATAACACTGCTATGGAAATTCGGTTGTGATATCAGACTTTGTGCACACCATCTTCCCTCCCATTTTGTAATTAATTTAATATCTTTATAATTACGCACATTTTCCATAGTTTTCCCATAAACAGCGTTATTCATGAGTTCAAAAAAGTTTTTCTCGAAATCATTTTTGGACTTTTTTTTCATTTCTGTGTTTAAATCAATATATTTTTTCAACCAAGCTGACTGTATAAACTGTAAAACTCTATGAATTTCAGTGATTTCTAAACCAAGTTCAATACATTGTTGTAAATTTCTATAGTGTATAACATATTCATTCTTTGGCAATAACGTTGTCATCAGCTTTTTACATTTGCTATCTGGTGGTTGCCAATGTTCAGGGCATAATGGTAAATCTTTATGATGTTCATGTAATGAATGTGGACAATCTAAGTCTACTTCAAAAATATAGCCAGTAGAAGTATTCTTAGGAACATTCAAAATTAAATTGTCAATATCATTATTAAAAATCAACTTATCAGTTACTCACTCGAATGAACCAGTCGGCAAATATTCACTCATTGCAGCACCATAAAGATTATTCACATCAACATACATCAGATATGATTCTTTTTCATTTTCATCAATGTTCTCTCCCATGTAATTATTATTAGCTTTGGCATATCTATTGCTACATTGAGATACACTACCTCTTATACCTTTCTCAATAAAATTTAACATTTTAACATCTTGTAAAGGATCAAGTTCTATTTCTGTGTATTTTAGCATGGCATCAAAAGCTAGACCTGGAGAAGTTGAATAATGTAATGGATCAAGGTTATAAGCAGCTAGACAGTTTTCACGAAAATTTTCAAAGATATCTGCTAATAGTATAACATCAGTTTTTGAATATAAATCTGAATATCCACCCAAAGTTTTAAGCTAAAACTGATTCCAAACATTGAGTGCATGTTGATAGTCTTCATCTGATATGCTTGTATTATTAAACTTGGAATAAAAAGCTGATTGTGCAGGGAACTGGGTTTCATCAAGTTTATCCCAGTTATCTATATATTCATAAGGAAAAACACCCTTTCTCACTACTAATTTAAATTTTTCAGGATCGTTGTAAAAGCTTTTAGTAATATTCTTTTTATCATCATCTAGAAAGGATGCTAATTTATCAATGCTGCTAGCCATAAATCTAAAGGAATCTATGAATTGCAGTTTAATTACAATTTCACGTGTTCTTTTTCTATTTTCATTGTACTCTTCTTTACCGACAACTCTTGCGAAAGCTATGTATTTTTCTTTATTTATCGGCAACAAATTGATTTTACCTTCAAATGATGTTGCTGCTAATTTTTTAATTAAAAAATGAGAATCGTATCCCGAAAGATTGTGAAAAACTATTGGAATGATATAAGAAATCTGATAATTCAAATTACATCTGCTGTGTGCTGGACCACGATAATTACCGGTAAAGTGACAATGATCACGAATTTTAGGTTCACCATGTAAAAAAACTCCATTACAAATATGACACTTTCTAGGTTGATTATGAGCTTTTTGCTGCTGGAGAGTTAATGGTTTCATTGGCACAATATGTTTGATGGTGTCTTTTACATGTTCTGACAATTTTTTTAATTCTCTCATGAACCAATCAATCTAATCTATTCCACGTTTCGTGAAAAATTTAGATTTAGACTTATCATATGCACAATGAGAATAAAAATCAATACTACATGGAATATGTTTTTGTCTATTGTTATCTGGTTTAAGTATGCATTCTAGATCAGCATATGCAACAAATGGAACTTGTTCCTTATTATTATAATTTTTATATTTAATTTTCTCATCACTTGGTGGGAAAGTGATTGCTGTTTTATTCATTTTAATACAATCTTCACGATGATTATCATAAGATTTTTCCAATTTAAAATGACATAAACAATGATCGCATAGATATTTTTTCGTTTTACCATCAGAAATTGGAGAGCTAACTAATCTAGAAAGATCCGTAATTAGACAAAAATGATAAGTAGATTTTAAATCATTTTCATGATTCACCTGAACATTACTTTCCACCACTAACAAATGTATTCATTTTTCATGACGAAATCTACTCAAGTATAATGGGACTATTTTATCATTATTATTTAACCCATAAACACTGATTGAAAAATTTTTTTCTTTATTAATTAATTCAAATTCTGGTATATCATGGAAAGTTGTTGGACAATTAATACCTTCATACTGGAGAACTGTTGAATAATGCGGATATAATGAAGTTCTTGTAGAATTAATTTCAGCTGGATGCAGAGCTGCAGTAACTGCCCAAAGAAAACAGCATTGGTCATTATTCTTGATGTTTAGTACTGCTTTCTTATCTTGAATGAACTTTGGTAGGGGGTTGAAAGTTGATGCTCCTGCTGCTAATGGATCATACCTATTGATGTTTACTTGGAGATGCACAATTTCCACCATGGACCATCCTGAATCTCTTTCTTCAAAGTCCTCAACTTTTGCTAATAAAACATCAATGACTTTCTCCACTATAATTCCTTCTATGTCACTTGACGGCATAAATAGTTCATTTAGCGTTGTGAAATATTTTATTTCTTCAGTGAATTCACCATCTTTAACATTATTAAACTTGCACGCCAAAGAAAAGTTTACTCTTATGCTGCCATTATTGTCAATTATTTGTTTAAATTTTCCACAAAGAATTTTTTTTACATCATTAAAAAAATCCCTTGAATTTACGTGTTTTAAATTAACAATTGATCCAGTAGAAGTCCGAAGTTCAAATACATTTTCTTCCTCTCTCCAAGCCACTGATGGACTTTGTCTTCCAACATCATGTTGGAGATCACCTCCTCATATATAGTTTCGTTAAGAAATGAATCTTTCAGTTAATGAATTTAAAATTAAGATGGTTGATTGTATTCTCATTTTTTTACCAACTGTCATATTGTATCGTAATTGTCTTCTCAATGTAGCAATATTCCTTTCTCCAATCTCCAACCACTTGTTCACCGCTTCATCTTCACTTGGTCCATTCAATGATGAAAGAAGCACATAAGCTTCTCCCATCAATTTAATCAAATTTTTACAATAATCATCCATTTTCACTCACTTTTTATTAATTTCTTCGTCATTCACTTTTGGGTTACTTTTTCTTTGATCAAATAATTAATCATTAATAATTATCCATTTATTAACTATTTAAACTTAATTCCTATGTTTACTCGGCAACTTTTGAATCAAATATAGTAGAAAAGCTCTTATACATTCTATTTTATATATACAAGCCAATACTACCCTCAAACATCACTAGATTTTACCGTTAATACATTCCAATGATATCACTTCTTGAAAACTATACAGTCAGTTTGAAAAACGTCATCAGACATATGCTAAATAACAACTACCCTTCAACACTATCTGATTACATGGCTATTTCTTTGTAGGTTATAGCATACAAGGGTGGGAATTTTTAGAAAACAAGGCTGAATCATTTGAACATCAACAACTACATCAATCTGAAGTCAATAGTATGCCCAAAATTCGAAGTCATCATGGAATCCATGGAACAAAAAGATAAAGCAGTCTACAATCAATTAGAAACTCTATCGCGTGGAAGACATTTTAACCTAAGGAACACACAAAAAGTGGCACATTGTCCAAGAAAAGAAGTCTTTTGTTTCAACAATTTCTTGGAAAATATGTTTTAAGTTCATTATTATTTATATACTATTAATCTTGTCATTCTAAATTACTCTCTTATGTTATAACTAAATGACAATGTTCAAATTTTCGATAATTATTAATGTAAGTTTTGTGAAAGTAACTTAGAATAAAAAAAAACAATTACAATGATGAAACTTTTATGTATTTTATAATAAAAAAAACGATATTTATAGTAAAAACGAGAATGATTTTTCATTCAATTATAAAATATTATAGCATGGTTATGGACATTATAGTTACTTTTTCATCTTAAAGAAAATAAGTAAGTTAACTTATAGTAACATTAATCAGAATAAAAATATTTTCATCTTAAAGAACATAAGGAAATTAATTCATAGTACCATTAATCGAAATAAAAAAATACTCTTTTATCTTGAAGAATATGAGTAAATTAACTTGACAAATAATATTTTAGCAAAATAGAAAAAAACACTTGAGAGTTATATCACAAAAAGTATATCATGATTAACCCTATATTTTCGAACTTTTTTCATCAGAATTATCATCATCATCATCAGAATCACAATTACTCGAACTATTCTCATCTCCATCACTATCATTATCATTGTCAAAATCATCACTTTCATCTTCATCAACATCTAAATGGTGAAGTTCCTCTCCAACGCTGACAATTTCTGAATCGCTGTCGTTATTATCATCATCATCATCGTTTTCATCTCCAATACTTTCTACTCCACTGTCGTAATCACTTTTTTCTTCTTTCTCTTCTTCTTCTCCCTCATTATGAAAAAATAAGAAGATATCGTCACCATGAAGTTCCTCAGCAGTTACTGGTAGAAACACATACGTTTGTTCCACATCATTATACACTAAGCGGCAGATTGTGTCATTCATACACAATAGACTTTCCTGCCGTCTTAATTGGGAACCATAATGTTTCATAGCGTAATTGATACTTTCTTCGATGCGATTTACGTGTTGCCATTGAAACGGAATTATAACAACGTAAAAAAACGACCATGGCTGGATATATGTGCTGCAACAATAAAGATTTTATGTCATACATTTATATATATATATTACATTTATAAAATGTATATTACATATATACATATTTTTTTCAATTTTTTATTATTCAAACTATACATTTCAATGCTGTCGATTTGAACTTCATGATTTATGATTTTCATGGAATCAATATCTTCAATAATGACATCTCCATACTGAATTTCCAGCACCCTCACGAATGTCCATGTTTTATCATTTGGATTTATGAGTAGCGTTGTCAAAATTCCTTGGTATGGAAAAAGGAAATTGTGAATACTACCCGTCAACTGCACCCATACTTTCATTGCTGAAGATATCTGATTAGTGAGATGATTATCGTCTGCATAATGTGCCCACTCCTGAGGTACAATTACTTTCATCTCCATTTCAAACAAATCCATCTAAATTATTCAACAATTATTCATTATTATTATACAACACTATTTTGTTATTGAAATCATATTTAAAAGAAAAAATAAGAGAATAAGAATTTACTTACTTTCAATTGATGTAATTGAAGTTTTCTTATAATTTTAATTAACACAATGTTATTAGAATTTTATATATGTATACCGAATAATTTTTAATAAGTTAAAATACAATAATCAATATAGGATAAAATGAATAGTATTCATAAGTTTATTAAGTAACACAATTAAAATAAAATCAGCAGTAAATAGAGATTGACGTTAAAATAAATGCAGTGTATAATTATCTTTCAACTCTAGCCAAATCTTATTAATTATCCAAGTATGAACTTTAAAGCAGCAACGCTAGCATGCAAGAGACTGAGCCTTAGTCCCATCTCTTTGTGCTCCTCTGGCCTTTTTCGATGTCATGGGAAAAATACCATTAATATAAACAAATACAGATTATTGGTTCACGTGATTTAAGCGGAATCGAAGACTCAATGTCCTGTTTACATCTCTCTTAAATTTATTATCCGATGCAAGATAACGAGCTGGTGCTATATGTAGAAAATATACTCCTACATCAAAATTATTTTTTTAGTGTTGAATAATCAACAGAACACTTTAGAACACTGTAGAATATTGTTGTGGAAGTAGCGTCTTTGTTTAACCAAAGCACTCTATACGACGCTCTATCTTTATTCATTTTTTGGACCTGTTAGGGCACAAGCATCAAAACAAAGCGCACGTGTATTGGCATAACACAGCGCTTGTGTCACATCCCTGTTTTACTACCATGGACTATATTATATTCCATCTTTGTTTTTTAGTTGTGCCGGTTGAAGTATAATTGCACGTGGTTGAGCTGCGCGTTCAACCATTCTCTTTCCATGGATGATTTGAAAAAAATCTGATCATATATGAATATTTACTCATGCGTATTAGGAATACTTCAACGGAGCATTTAAAAGTGAATAATTATATGATTTTTAACTTCAATCATTATTTCATCCAAAACAGACACATTAAATAATAATTTTATATTATTTTTAATTTTTCTTCATTTCTTTTATAATTAAAATTATCTTAAATATAATTATTATTCAATAATAAGTTTTATTTGATTAGGCTTCGGTTAATATTTCTACATAACAATTAAATTATTATTGAATAATTAACATAATACTTTCATAAGACGGATAAAAGGTTGATTTTTAAAAGTAGTATCAAAATAGATCGACATTCGAACTCTAGTTACCAGAGGGCAGATATATTTATTGAAATGAGCCACTAGATGGCAGAAATGTACATCAATAGATCGATATTTTGATTTCTCAGTCGCTAGAGGGCAGGTATGTATATCGATAAATAAATATTTATGTTCTTCAATCGCTAGAGGGCAGATTGATCTATTCAAAATCATGCAAATGTTTTCCCCTATCAAATGATCCATTGACAACTTAAATTTACCAAGGCTTAGGGTGTATTTTGGTGGTTTAGGGTGTTCACACAATCAAAAATATAAGCCGTGAGATTTAAGACGTACGCATGCGCACAAACCAATTTTTCAACTTATTATGATGTTAGTGCGCAAGCGTACGTCTTACGGCTCATGTTTTTGATTGCAGGCACGGTCTTAGAGTAAATTCCAAGATTCTATGTTGATATTATTGAATATTTTATCAGACTGGAGCTCGATAGCGCGCTCCGCACGCCTTTGTTTGGAATTAGAAAATCATTTTCAATCGAATGACTTTACCGATGCTATAGTCATTGTTTTAGTGGAGAATAACTAATCTAGAATATTTCAATCTCCATGGTATTGGCTTTATATTCGATTCCCGCGCTTGATCGTTGTACGACTTCATTTGTTTACATCTTTTGTGTCTTTTGTGTCGCAAGTAGTTCAGTTGAAGATTTCAAGTGAACACATAAAGAAATTTTTCTCGAATAAAATTTTCATTGAAAACCATGGCGTCTGTTAGAAAAGGTAATAAAATATTAACATTCTAAATAATTTAATAACTTAATTAATCATTTAATATGTTCAATAATAAATGTCAGATATCTATAGACATTGATATCTTTATGTGTAATTAATACATGATTTTAAAATAGCAAAATAATGTAAAAAAAATATTTTCAGACCACGTGAAAGCAAGTGTAGAGAATTCTACAGAGAATATCGCAGAGAATTTAACTCCTTTGGATAAGCATAATAATGATTCAACGACAGAAGATTTATCAATAAATTTGCATGATAATAGCAGTTCGGAAGATGAAACCGAAATCGATGTTACGCCATTTTCTGGATTCACCCCTAGGGATGGTACCATGTAAGTTTGTTTATTTTTTAATTTTTTTTCGACACGTAATTAGTATTTTTTTGTGCTATTTATTTACATACACATTTACGATAAATTAATTGATTACATTTTATAACAATTAATTTAGTGTGGTAGTCGGATACGTCAGTGGAATTACAGGACCGGAAGAAGTTACTTCTAAAAGTGGTCAAATCTTCGATGTTTTTAAGGATCATTTATCCAATGGACCCGATCGCCTACAAATCATCGCTTGGAATAAGGAAATTAATCGAGTCAAGGAAGTTGTACAAATGAATGCAGTAAGTGATTTTTTTTTTTCAATAAAATAAAATTTATGATTGCTTTACTTGATATAAAAAATCATGACATAAAAATGTGATTAGAAATTTATTTAGAAAATTTGATATATTTTTAGATGTTTTTATTTTTAGATGTTTTTAATCACAATACTTTAATACTCAAACGTTCTTCGTTTTCAGAAAATGAAATTTGAAAAATTATATTGTAAAAGTTCACTGAGAGGTAATTACAACGTAGGAACTGAAGATTATGAATTGGTTGTTCAATCAGCTACAACATTCACAGTACTTAGCACACTCGAAAAAGAACAGCAAAGTCAAGATGAAAAAAAAGACATCCCACTGTTTATATTGAAAGACTTACAAACGTCTCCTGTTGGTGAAATTCGTGAGTACTGATTTATTAGCATTTTTTTATTAACTGAAAATGTTTAAAAATAATACTACTTCTGAATTTTTTTCAAATTAAAAATTTATAGTTAAGATTGAATTTCAAAATGAGAAATTGTTTTTACTCATAGGAATTCAAGCTTTTTTGAAATCAACCTTTGGCTTCGTGGAAAAAGCCACAAGAAAGAACGAATATACATCAGGTTGTGTCACGGATGGCGTTTTTAAGCTTGAGGTTAGATTGGCAGGGAATATTGAAGATTTGAATTTTTCACAAGGAGTTCATCTTGAACTGAAAGGAGTTCTACAAAAAAATTGTAATATTTTTTTTAATGAATGTTGTTTTAACTTAATTTAAAATGCGTCATGATATTAAAGATCTATATTATTTTCTTTGCAGTTACGCCAATCTACTTCTTAGTTCGCGACAAAGAGGATGTACAAATTAGCGGCAATAAAAGAATGCGGAAAAATGATTTATTGAGAGGAGTTCGTCGAATTACCTTAAAAAAATAAGGTTTTAAAAAAAAACAAAATTTTAACCAGTTGGACAAACTATTTTTATGAGTTAAAATGTTTATAATATTACTAACAATCTGACAAACATAAATTTAAACTTAAAAAAGCCTTTTTATCAAAGTAACATTACAATGTTATATCACTATTACAATTAATGTTTGTCAAAGCATTAGTAATTATTTTAATAGAATAAAGACTTCTTTAAGTTTAAATTCATGCTCGTCAAGTTTTATGTTCGTCAAGTTTTTATTAGTAAATTATTTTGATTAGAAAAAAAGTTCCATTTTAAGTTTGAATAAATATTTTTCAAGTCATTAGTAATTATTTTGAAGAAAGGAAGACTTTTTTAAGATACGCGTTAACTTATTAGTAATGTCTTCAATAGAATGAAGACTGGTTTATATTAGACAGCATGTTTAGTAACATGTTAAAAATATTTTTTTAAAAAAACTTGCAGTTTGTGAAAACTGGAAAATTTTTGATATTGCGTGTACTAATAACTTGGAAAAAAAAGATTTTGAATTTTTTTACATAAGATTGCATATGAAACACTAATTGCTTTAAAAAAAATATATAATTTTGAGTTTTTTTCCATATATTTGCATATGAAACACTAATTACTTTAAAAATAAATATAATTTTGAGTTTTTTTATATATGATGAATAAATGTATCATTAATAATGTTGGATAAATAAAATTGTTCCTAAAGTTTTTCTTTCCTAACTCATTAAGGTTTATCAATATATTGAAGTATTATAAATTTTGTTATTTTCAATAAAAAATTACAAGTACGAAATAGTATTTTCTATGTTCTCCTGACATTAATCTTTATATATATAATACATTGATTAATTTAAATAAAAAGAACTCCTAAATTAAATATCTTAAAGTTTATCAATGTTATATTTATAACAAAATTAAGAATTATACATAGTCTATGAATATGCAAATTAATTTATTAGAGTACAATAGGAAATTGGTCGAAATACAGCATAGATTATTTGAATTGTTGAAAATTTTTTCTTCAATTTTTTTCGAATTCAATAAATATATGAAACATTACATATGAGTGATCTTAAAACAATTTTCTGTTATATTTACTCAAATTTCGATTACAACAATCATGATCATATATTTCGATCATATTTTATGGTATAAAACAGTTTTTATAGAAACATTTCTTTATAAACATAGTTTTTCACCATTGAATTCGATCTTTGATTCCCAAGATAAATTTTGAGAGAATTCCAAGATCGAACTCGTGAGAATGCTACATAGAGTTGACCATGATTGAACATATCTCGTCGAAGATCAATTCCGATTTTTGAAAATGTTTGGCCTTGTGATTTATTGATCGTCATAGCAAACGCCAATTTAATAGGAAACTGTTTTCTTTTGGATTTAAATGGATATGTATCTTCACGGTATAATGTGATACGATTAATAAATACAGTTTCTCCAGTTTTACCTCCAGTCAAAATTTTACAACGTAGCAAATTATTTCCAAGCTCTAGAATCAACAATCTAGTTCCATTACATGAAGATGTAGATTATTGGGTTGAAGAGTATTTAAATATTCTGGTAAAAGTATTTCATTTGTGTTATTCCGGTTATTATCATCATCAATTACACTGTCAACACTTGTATAAAGTCGTTCTGTTGTTACATCTAGAAGTTGAACAACTCTATCATTAATCTCATCAACATCTTTATTTCGAGCAGAGAGTATAGCACATTTAGCAGCTTCATCATATTTTTTTTCGAGAAATAATTCGTTATAAATATCATGAACAATATCATCATGTGTTGAAGCTAAAACACATGTAGGTATTTCTATCATATTGTCATGATTATTCAAAACTCCATCACCAAGATTGAGTAAGAACTTAGAAAATTCAATCTCCTCAGATAAAACTCGCATATTTTGAATAAGTGTAATCGTTGTAAAATATTTCCACAAAGGACTGAACTTTATAGATAGATTTATTATTTCATTGCGAGTACTAGAGTGCTGAATAGGGAGAAGTTGTCTGAAGTCACCGCCGAGAAGTACAATTTTTCCACCAGAAGGAATATTTTTTGTATTTGTTATGTCGCGTAGTGTTCTGTCCATTATTTCTAATGCATACCGAGGTGGCATTGGTGCTTCATCCTAGATAAATACATCAGTATTTGATGAAAATTTGCTTTCTTTTGATTGTAGTTTAATGTTTGAAGATGAATCAATTAATAGAGGAACTGGTAAACCAAATGTTTTATGAACCGTTTTACCATGAGGCAATAAAGTGGCAGCAATTCCGGTAAAAGCCATTGTACATATTTGTCTATTTTGACTTTTCAATAAATACCATAACGTATTATATTGAAACGTTCTGGCGAGTCTTTCTTTCCAACTAAAAAGAAGCGGAGAAAAGAGAAAATTTAGAATTTATAGTTTATAAGGATGGAATGAGTAGGGAATAATAATAAGAGGTGAAAGGTCGCCACTTATTTTTGGATGTGGATATCTTCACTTCTTTTTACGGAGGTTTCGGGTAAGGTTTATTTAACCAGGGTGTTCGGATGGGGGTTCTCCTGGGATATCCCTTTATAATTACCAACTTACCATTCCACTCGTGAGTGATGAACAACGCGGATTATTAAGCAACAAAAATATGAATAAATGACTTAAGCGACGATGAATAAATATAAATCAAATGATAGTCAGGTCCGAGCAGCGAGAGATGCCCAATGGCAATACACTCTGTCAACTTCTCCAGATCTCTTTCGGGTCAGAAAGGTCAAGGGTCACCAGACACCTTGTGGCACGCAGAACTATTCTCTACTCCCAGAGCTGCTGTAATGGCATGCAAGAACTTAAACTACTACGGAGAGATTGCCCGAGGACAAAGGGAATATTGCATCCAATTATTTGTAACAATAATTGAATTTATTCATTAACCCCAACGAACAAAGTCTTACAATATTGAAAACAGTGATAAAAGGGATATTCCCCAACTAATTACGTTGACTCTAAAGTAATTTAAGTCAAACCTTACGGTTTCCAGATAAGTAGCTAGAGAATTTATATTCTGACGCGACAGCTAACAATGTGTATAAGGATGGCGGTTTAGAGTGTTTCAATGACGCACCACCCCCCAAAGTCTCTAAAGATGAAGCTATACTCGCTCACCCAGGCGATGACTCTGCTTCTGAGGAAGATACTGCTAACTGCAGGCGGACCTTGTGCTCTCAAGGTAATGACACAGACCCTCGAATGTGCAGCTCGTCGTTGGCGGGAACTGTGTCCTCCTCCGTGACGTTGGCGTCTCTCCGGTCTTTTTGGTCAAGCTGATATCAAAACAGCGTTTCCCAGGAGGTCCAGGCAGAAGTCCCACACAATATTCTGGTGAATAACTTGATATCCCGACCGTTCTTAGATTGGAGAAAATATATGCGATGCGTTGACACGCAGTTACTCTCGCTTGTAGCTCGTGAGCAAGACTGACTTGTTGCTTCGCTCCCGCGTGGCGTCGAGGCTTCGGCGTGCCGGCATTTCCTCCGAATGCGCGCGCCTTGACTCCGCCCCTCTGGATGGATGAGCGCCAGCGACAGGCAACGAAGAACTAACATGATAAATGGTGGTCGTCGGTAAATCAGCTCCCTGGCTTTACAATGGCTGGGATGGCATCAGCTGTAAACAAGTAAAATCTCCCAACATGGAGATCATTAGAAAACGTTTCTTCAGTTCTGCCGAGAGAGGTCGCCATTTTTGAGAGGAGGGACACAAACAAGAATCCCTCGTGTAACAATATCCTGGGGTGTCCCTTCTTAGCACAAATGGTGACCGGGTACACCCATGGAGGTCAGAGGTCATCGTGCAACCTGACGATCTTCTGAAGCGATGATGTTGTCTCTCTCTCATGATAGAGAACAGTAGGGGGTGCTCACAAACAGTCTTTACAAGCTTTTCAAAACAGAACAAGTCTGCTCGGCTCGATATAATTCAAAAAGGTGAAAGGTCAGAAGGACCTTCAATAAATTATCAAGCTGTCGCATAGACGCAAAATAAGATACCAAAAATCTATTTCTGTGAGTGAGACTCCCTATTATCCTCAGGCAGCCTTTCTCTGCAGTTTAATTAAATAGAAATTGAAATAAATAATCAAATCAAACATTAACATGCGTATGACTGAAGGTCAAAGAGCAGCATCATAGGAGGAATAAGAGTTTAAGGGGTAGTGCCACTTTAATTTGTTCATCTGAATAATTTATTTTCATTAAAGTCAATACTGATTTTAGAGAGATAATACAGAGTGCATTGCACATGGAACTATAGGTGTTCTAATATGTAGTTTTATTAAAGTGAAAGATATATGTATTGGGGGTTTCATGAACAATCGGA
Source organism: Chelonus formosanus (assembly GCA_028641665.1). Taxonomy (NCBI): domain Eukaryota; kingdom Metazoa; phylum Arthropoda; class Insecta; order Hymenoptera; family Braconidae; genus Chelonus; species Chelonus formosanus. The sequence goes on from CM054002.1 coordinate 9,230,807, forward strand.
ATGTAAAAACACCTTTATGCGGTAGTAAACACTTAAGCATTTAGTAGTAATAATTACTTGTCTTCATAATAGACTTCTTTAGATTAACACAACAAGAGAGATCATATTTTTAATACTTTGAAACACTTATAAAAAATATGAAAATATTAAGGAGACATAAAGATATATAGGCATGGGTTACTTCCTCGCACAACTAGCATGATTCGCCACATATCTTTAAGAGTCTCTATTTGTGAGTAGGTTTTTAATCACCGCAATTAGGATCGCCGCTATGATTATTGTCAGATTCTTTATGAAACTTTATAATACACCATATCCGATAAGGCGATCCCGGGGTATCCCATTGGATCGGTCTTTGACGTGATTGAGCAAGGTACAAGGGTGAACCTGAACCGAGAGGTCAAAGTTCACCTATATGACATCATCGTGATAAACGCCTTTCCTCGTCTCTTGACGTGGACCAATATAAATTATGCGAGGTGCAATATGAGACAAAAGACTAGGAAACAGAGGAACAAAAATAAGGTAAGCTTGAAAACAGAACAGAACTGTAGTTGCTAAAAATCTCGAGCTACAGCTCTAACTTCGTCCGAAGGGTGACGCATCTGAGTGAGATAGTCCTTATATCCAAGTTTTCCACAGCAACGTTCCGTCGGTTGGTCTGGCTGTCCACAGCCCCAACATAAATCTGGTCGTAGAGGTGCTCGACAAGTATTAAAATCATGTGCGACTCCTTGGCAGTTAATACATCTGTGCGAGGTATAGTGCGTTTGATAAGCATACTGAGTCTCGGTAGGTCGAGCAGCCGCCTCGAGTACGTACCTTGGTACCTCCAGCTTTGTATATCGTTTGACTGTGGCTTGCATTCTAGTGACCAGTGGCGCCACGTAAACGGTTAAAGGTATGGTATCCATAGTTAGACGACATAGGTCAATCAGACCATAAGTTGCCAATGCCAACACATCATATCTAGTCAACATCCCGCGAATGTACTCTCGTTGTAAGTAGATGGAAGGTGAGAATGATGGAAGTGGAACGGACTTGACTGGAACAGTTTCATCATCTTCGAACCAATTGTACCAAGTATAAGCGTAGACAGAGTGCAGATCTTCAAAGTTCAACTGTACTCGATAAAAGGCCTTGGTTATCGAATGTTTGGCCTGTAGCCTTATGTTGATTGTATTTGTAAGTCATGCATTTTTCGCACGCGCCCACATAATCGTGAACAATTTTAGTCATATTAGGGAAATGGTAATTACTTCGTACGCGAGAGTACGTTTCATCGATGTCTAGATGACCCGAGGTGACATCGTCATGTGCGACACGGAGAATCTCAAGGATCGAAGGATAGTCAGGAGGAACTTTCTTTCAGTAGTTTTCAGTAACTGTGGATTCTAAATCCGAAGTATAGAAAAATAGATCTTCGCCTTTAACACACCAGTTACGAAATTTCTCGGGGTGATGTTGTACCCAGTGTAACTCCCTAGCGAACCAATCAGCATAATTCTCAGATGGTAGATTTACTTCACCTACCATCGCGTCGGCCTCATCATCAGGTTCGACTGGATCTTTATTGGATTTATCTGTGTCAGATCTATCTTTAGATGATTTCTTCTTAGCCTTCTTGCGAGTTTCGCGTGTTTGAATTTTAAGGTCATTACAAGTTTGACCTCCGGGGTCGTGACCTGTATCGTTTAAAGAGTCATCGAATAGTTTTCTCTTAGCACGAGACCTAGTAGCGACTTGTGAAACAACAGCCACGTCCTGTTTGTATTTTTCTGGAGTGGCAAAGATAGAGAGATTAAACGAATAGTTTGGCATATCTTCATACGCTTTTCATGGACAGATAGGGTCGGGTTGTAAATTTCCTTCGAACGTCCTGGACAAAGCATCGGGTGCTTAATTGTCCTTTACCCGACAGTGAATGAATTTTAAATCAAACATCGAGAGGAGATGGGTCCACCTGTGTAAACGACCTTTAAGGTTTTCTGAAATGCCTCTTCAACTTCATCAGATCAAACCCACTTGGCCTTAGGACTTGTTAGCTTGTGAAGCGGTGCCATAATGACTCCGAAATTTTTCAAATGGCGATGATACCAATTGACTAGCCCTATAAAACGACGAAGTTGAGTTGTATTTTGAGGAATTGGATATTTGAGAATTGGATCAATAAGTTCTTTATTTACGTGAATGCCACCATTGTCAATAATGAAGCCTAGATACTCCATGCGATTACTGTAGACTTTACATTTCTCTTGATTAAGTTTGAAACCTAGTTCTGTCAGAACAGTAATTAGAGCAGCCAGAAGGATATCGTGATCCTCTTTCGTCTGACTGACTACTACCCAGTCGTCGAGATAAACGAAGATATGTTGTTCGATACATAATGAAGGATGAGTTTTATGTAGCCGTTCACGGATTTTCTCTCTAGTTATATCAGCGAGACGACAGTAAGTGGACGGAGCCCCGGTCAGGCCAAAGGGCATTCTGACCCATTCGAATTGACCCCTACCCTCTACATGAAATGCAGTATACTTGCGTATACTTACGGTCCTCAGGCTCTACTTCTATATGGTGAAACGCGTTAGAAATATCTACCGTGGATATGAAGTTAGGCCGACCAATTTTCTGCAGAATTCTTAACATATTAGGAAGAGGATACCCCGATTTAAAGGTTCTCTCGTTCAAACTCCTGTAATCGATGCACAACCTCCAGGTTCCGTCCTTCTTGGCCACCAACAATGGTTCACTAGACCAGATACTATCGGTTCTAGTGATATATCTCATTTCTATCAATTTATCCACTAACTCATGGAGAGCTTTAATCTTAACTTCTGAAAGTTTTCTGGGCTTTTGCCGGAAGGGCTTAGCACCAGGCATGATATGAATGCGGTGGCGGACAAGACGACAAAAGCCTTCGGCTGGACGACGATTATATTCGAAAAGATATAGAGCATCTGTTTCCTTATTTCTTATAGACAAACATACGACATCCGGATCCCTTTCTTTACAGGTTACTCTCAGGACCACTAGAGGATCAAGAGATGGAGCTAGCTTTTGATATGATAGGTGGAGCAGCTGTTGTTAGAGAATTATATTCCTCAGAGCACGAACTAACGATAGTCGAAGATGATTCCTTTTGATTATCATCCGAGTGACCCGGTGTCAGATTCACTGAAACTCGTGGAGCTGATATGAAAGACGAGGATGAAGGAATGTCTGTTACATCAGATGGCGGTGCAAGAGCTATCGAACGAATAGATGCTGTGTCTGGGATAACTTTCGGGATGCAATCCCGGGGCCTCTCCTGCCAAGCGGACCCGGACTCGAATGTACTCAGAAAATTATTAATTTGAGGGACTGTAATCTCAATTACTTCAGGTGATTTATCGGAAGAGGATTCTACAGTATCATCATTGGATGCCATGTTAGCATTGACCTTTGACCCGTCATTACTACTCATAGATTTCATTAGCTGTGTAAAAGGGTCTTCGTAAACATCAAGATTTTCGTCATTTACATGACCAGGATAGATGGTAGAAGAAGCTTCTGTAGACAACGCTGAAACCTTGGAAATAGCATTTTCTTTAAAAAGATGATCTATCTCGGCTGGTATATCATAATCAATTTTTCCGGTGTGAAGAATGTCTTCCACATTCGGTTCTGTTCTCACAGAATTAGGCGGAATGGCCTTAGGAGATGAACTGTGTTCAGAAGAAGTGCCGATACCGCTATCACTACGGTCTTGACCTGATTGAGGGTCATGACCTTTTTCTAACTGAGCATCAAACTCTTCTATTTCTCGATTTTTCTGTGAAAGAGATGTTTGAAAGGATCCAATAGTTTCTATACAACGATCCATTGCTTGGAGGATCGGATTAGTGTCAATAGACGGGTGCGTAGTGACCTCATCGACCTCCGAATCTACGCTCTTCGTGGTCGGTCCTACTAGTTTTTTGACTGTTTAGGAGAGGAGTTTCCTCCCTTGGATTTTGGTTTAGGTGAAGAAGGATTAGGACATTTGTTCGAATAATGACCCTTCTCACCGCAGTTGTAACAAGTAGGCTCTTTATTGGCTTGATCTTCACCAGACTTATGTTTGGCTGCTAGGTTATCAATAGATGAAGTTAATTTGTCTATTTTTGTATTTGTTTCGTCTTGTTTAGTAACTAATGTGGACAAGGCGTTCTCAAACATTTTCATGCATGGTTCTAATAAAACTGACTTAAAGGATTCAGCCATCTTTAACCCAAAATCCTCGGATTGTGGTGGGTTAGATGCAAAGGTTACTTTCTTATTCTGAACTGCACATACCTGAAGGGAACGTGCTTCTTCTTCGTCAGAATCGTCTGAATCTAATGGTTTTGGGGGAGCTATTGCCTTAAGCGCCGGCTTATGAGGCTTTTTATTACTATTGATACTATCATTACTATTAGTAGTGAGAGCTTCTTGATGCTCTTCTTCTTCATTATCTAAACGTTGAGCATAAACATGTAGATCTTCAAAGTCTGGGAAAACTAGGACTAGAGCTGTTCTGCGATAAGGTTTATCAAATCCTTTGACTATTTCATAATATATAGTGTTCCAACTGGCTGTAGGGTTTCTATTAACTTCATAGTTATAACGGCGTGTCACGTAAGCGGCAAACGTTTCGTATTGACGTTTCGAACCACCCGATTTAGTTTGATATTTGTCGAAAAATTTGCTTTTCAGCACTTCCCATGAGCTGAATGTGTTTTGATTACGAACGAACCACTGATATGCTCCTCCATAGAGGACTGACTTAACTACAAGGATGAAATGTCTCTCTAGTCCCGACAATTCTATACGCTTTTCTACTTCGTGAATGAAAGTAAAAGGATTTTCGCTCCTCAATTCCCCTGAAAAATTTAATCTTTAGCGAGATATGGCTGTCTGAAGCGACAGCGCTTCATCCATAGAACAACGCGGTTCCCTAGGTTGTAATACATTAAGTGACTGAGGACGCGAGAAGACGTTAGGTTCGTTGATATTGATCAAGTCCGTATTTGAATATGGGGGGTCTGACCTTCTGTGGCCCGTGAACTGGCGTTGACCAGTCCCAGATATTGAAGCAGGAGGCGGATTTTGCAGATGTCTTACACATTCCAATATTTTGTTGATATTGAGATCCATACGTCCCATTCTCTCGGACAAATGATCGACTTTTTCTTCCAGTTCTATTACCGACACACCATGATTTTGTGGACCTGGGGTATGCCCAGCGTCCTGTCTCAGTAAAGAAGAAGCATTATCTTCCAAATTGTACACCTCGATTGACTCCTGATCTGAGGTCGAAGGAGGAGCGGCTGAAGACTTGCCTGCTTTTGGATTCTCCTTCTCCATAAAAACCATTTTTTTAGCAAGTGAATGTGTCTTTATTGACTGAAAAGTCTCAGTTACTGATGGTTGTTGCGATTTCTGAGTTTTCACTGGTCTAATAGGGCGATTATCAGGATCCGATGAGTAATTGTCCGAATTATCAGGACCTGTGTTCATTCGATATCAATCGCTATCCCGGGAGTTCAAACGTCAAAGGTTGAAGTGTGACCTCTCGGCTAGGATATCTCGCGACGCGAGTTCAAAGGTAACGTTCAAACGTAAATTCAATCGAGTTTGAATTATTAAGATCGTTATTAATGAAAGATATAAGTCTCTTCCGTGTCTATTAACTTTATTACTAAATTTTAATATCACGATTTCACTGGCAAAGTCTAGGTATTGATTAAAATTGACAATTATTAAATAAAATTCTTTTTCAGAAAGCTAAGAGAGAGAGAGAGAGAGAAGCGCGTCGTATTTATGACAACGAATTCGTTACACACGACTCAATTAATCCCCCCCCCCCTCCCTCTTCGACTCAAGGCGAAATAAATTGAATGACGAGAAATTAATCTATTTTATATATTTTTTATAAACGTCAAGCTTTGTATAAACGACAATCAACCGATTTAATTTAACAAACAGAAGAAGACAAGCGATACGCGTAATTGAAGAATTTTATTAAATCAATTTTTATTTTCAATTTTATAGTGAAAAATGAAATATTCAGAAGAAATATTCTGGAAATTAATAAACGCGTAGCTATTATACATCGACTGCTATATCCGAGTTTACCAGGAAATTGCCAAGTGAACGATTCCACGAAGAGAACGACAACAACGTTTCAAGTAAGACAAAAAAACGCTCGGAGTTGTAACCAATGCCTCTTAAAGATTATTCTTCTGATAGAATAAATAAATAAATATTTGATAGTTCATAAAATAAAGACAGGAATAATGAAAGCAATAGTGAAAGTTATCCCAGAAAAATAGAACAAAACTCAGTTTGGGTTAGATCAAATAAAATAAAATAAATTATTCAGTTAGTCAAATAAAGAGAAATGACTACAATTAATAGATACTAACTACCAATTTTACAACACCGGGTATCCTGAAGGTAATAAAATGACACGTTTTAAAGTGAACCAGCCCTTGAGTACGTGTTCAAGTAAACAACGCTATGAGTCTCTCAACTCAAGCGTAAGACGATACATAGAATAAAGAAATATTAGAGTTATAAAAATTTCCCTTCAAGATACTCTGCGTGGGTGATGCGTATTTATTTTATGATATGTAGTTTATGGTTTCTCTTTATGTGCTTCCGCAGGTGTTATAAATTCCTAATCGATTTTGAGGGATATTGTTTCTCCGAGCTAGATAAATAAATAGGCAAGTTTCAAATAAATAATCGACAAGTACAGATTTCACGTAATGGATATTCAATATCACGTGAGCAGTTCATGAATTTAGTCGCCGATATGTACTTTGTAACTTTGTTTACTACAAGGGATTAATTTTTATTCTCGCGTAAACACGTTTTTATTGAGAATTAACCGAAAATTGCCAGAACGAACAGATTTCAATAACTAGTGTTAATAAAAGAATTATTTCTCTTTTATTTGCAGTGGGATATACTCCTTTTTTTTGTTTTTTTTATATATATATCACAGCTCGATTTCGACGCTTCTGGAAATTTCTATTATTAAGAAATGTTCTATCTGATTTAAGAATTTAAGAATTTAAGGAATGAATAAAACTCGATAATTTTATTAATTTTTGATTTTTCTAATCCGGGAAGAATAAAATTTTATATGCGAAGTTCACCACGACCAGGTAAGTCGTAGGGATTAGTTTTTACTGTAAGGAAAAATGGAAACGGATGGCCTGTCATCCGAGGAGTTCGGGCGCCAATTGAAACGTTCTGGCGATTCTTTCGGCTGCCAGAACTAAAAAGAAGCGGAGAGAAGAGAAAATTTAGAATTTATAGTTTATAAGGATGGAATGAGTAGGGAATGATAATAAGAGGTGAAAGGTCGCCACTTATTTTTGGATGTGGATATCTTCACTTCTTTTTACGGAGGTTTCGGGTAAGGTTTATTTAACCAGGGTGTTCGGATGGGGGTTCTCCTGGGATATCCCTTTATAATTACCAACTTACCATTCCACTCGTGAGTGATGAACAACGCGGATTATTAAGCAACAAAAATATGAATAAATAACTTAAGCGACGATGAATAAATATAAATCAAATGATAGTCAGGTCCGAGCAGCGAGAGATGCCCAATGGCAATACACTCAGTCAACTTCTCCAGATCTCTTTCGGGTCAGAAAGGTCAAGGGTCACCAGACACCTTGTGGCACGCAGAACTATTCTCTACTCCCAGAGCTGCTGTAATGGCATGCAAGAACTTAAACTACTACGGAGAGATTGCCCGAGGACAAAGGGAATATTGCATCCAATTATTTGTAACAATAATTGAATTTATTCATTAACCCCAACGAACAAAGTCTTACAATATTGAAAACAGTGATAAAAGGGATATTCCCCAACTAATTACGTTGACTCTAAAGTAATTTAAGTCAAACCTTACGGTTTCCAGATAAGTAGCTAGAGAATTTATATTCTGACGCGACAGCTAACAATGTGTATAAGGATGGCGGTTTAGAGTGTTTCAATGACGCACCACCCCCCAAAGTCTCTAAAGATGAAGCTATACTCGCTCACCCAGGCGATGACTCTGCTTCTGAGGAAGATACTGCTAACTGCAGGCGGACCTTGTGCTCTCAAGGTAATGACACAGACCCTCGAATGTGCAGCTCGTCGTTGGCGGGAACTGTGTCCTCCTCCGTGACGTTGGCGTCTCTCCGGTCTTTTTGGTCAAGCTGATATCAAAACAGCGTTTCCCAGGAGGTCCAGGCAGAAGTCCCACACAATATTCTGGTGAATAACTTGATATCCCGACCGTTCTTAGATTGGAGAAAATATATGCGATGCGTTGACACGCAGTTACTCTCGCTTGTAGCTCGTGAGCAAGACTGACTTGTTGCTTCGCTCCCGCGTGGCGTCGAGGCTTCGGCGTGCCGGCATTTCCTCCGAATGCGCGCGCCTTGACTCCGCCCCTCTAGATGGATGAGCGCCAGCGACAGGCAACGAAGAACTAACATGATAAATGGTGGTCGTCGGTAAATCAGCTCCCTGGCTTTACAATGGCTGGGATGGCATCAGCTGTAAACAAGTAAAATCTCCCAACATGGAGATCATTAGAAAACGTTTCTTCAGTTCTGCCGAGAGAGGTCGCCATTTTTGAGAGGAGGGACACAAACAAGAATCCCTCGTGTAACAATATACGAAGGTTTTTCCAGAACCACCTGGTCCATCAATATAAAAACATTTAGAGTTATCATCATTATTATTTGCATTATTTACTAATTGTAAAATTGTACCGACAATTTCTTTTTGTTTTTTATTCAATTCTTCATAATTTTGTTGACCAATATCGGCTGCTTCAGATATTGATATTTCATCATCATTTATTTCATTGATTGTGTCTATTTGTTCCATTCCCGGAAACTCTGTTAAATTGCGATCTTCATGGAATAATTCTATTTTAGTAAGAGACACAGAATACATACGTCCAATAGTATTATAATGTGATTTTCGAGGATTCCAATACATAACATTTATTCCATCAATTTTTTCTTTTTTAAATGTATAATGTGTTGGAATTTCAGCATACAAATAGTGCTTAGCTTCATTATCTTTTACATTTAACTCAAAATACGCTGTTAACTTTGTGGTTTGCTTTAATAATACAACACTCATTTCATCATCATTCATTTCATCATTTAGAATTACATTATGATGATTTGGTAGATGTACTGGTCATCGCTCAATAGAATGACTTTTATCTTGCAAAGGTTTACTTAAAATTCGCCATGCTGCTTCTATGGAACTAACATATCGTGTTTCAATAAAATCTTGAATTTCATCATGATTAATAACAGATTCTGATGTTGATGCTTCACCTACCGTTACAGCTGCGCAATTATGCCCTTTGTAAACATATTTAAATAAATATTTTACTGACTTAATACTCAATACTACTTCTACATTGATATGAAATTAAATAACATTGTCAATTTAGAGGAGTATGGTACAATGTATCGATTATCAATAACATAATTTCCAGGACGAATAAATTCCTTATTTGTATTTCTACGACGATATGAAGGATATTCATCGTCGCCTATTATTGTTTCATCTTGAAATGATTTCGGAAAATGTTTTGAGCATTTACCATCAACTGAACACCAATTACCACATGGGCCATGGATCATATTCTGCATAACAATTTGATGTAATTTTGGATATTTTGTTGGATCTGGGATTTCTGCTGATATATATTTATCGATAATATTAGCAGTTGTTAATTTGGAATTTGGTTTTAATGTTAATAATAAATGAATATGTGGTGGACCTCTTTTTTGAAATTCAATGACACACACATATGCAGCAAAATCTCCAAAAAATTTTTTTTGACTATCAAATCTAGTAAGTAATTTTTTTTAAATGAAAAACTCGTGCGACTAAATCAGGCCTATCTGAAGCAGTTTGATTAGGAAGTAAATTGTCTTTAATTTCTCTCCAATTAGGATTGCACGTCATTGTAATAAACAAATCAGGTTTATCATATTTTCGTAAAATAGCCATGGCATCTTGATAATTTTGTAACATATACCGTGGTGATCCTATGAATGTTGCTGGAAGAATAACTACTTTTCCAATTCGACTATTAGAATTAGTTGCTCTATTTTGTAAATAATCTTAAAGTCCTTAATAAGTATCGATTCGCAATTGAGCTTGATTTTCCTTGTGATTCGATCCTTTTTAATTTTAACATAATTATCAACCAACCATTGTTGAAAAAGTCAACTACCTCTTGAAATAACATTGAAATCATCTGTAACAGCTATTTGATATTCAACATAAGCTGATCGAGAAACACGTTTCGTGTCATTGCATCTTATTATATCTCTATGCCAACCTTGAGTACCATGAGGAAAAAATAGTGGATAAACCCATGCTTCTACATTTGGATCCATTGAACTAACTGTTGTCAACTGCATTGTATTTCTATTTCGAATAGTTACGTAGGCGTTTGGAATTTCTCCATCTGAGTTTGTTGTAAAAATTGCAGCTACTTCATTGACCTGCGGAAAATTGAATCGACGACGATCCATACCAGGTTTTAATGTAAATAATAATTGTATTTCTGGGAGTTCTTGATCATTTTGTAACGCTAGTTCTTCTTGTTTTTTTATTTCTTCATGCATCATTTGGAATGATTTGGCGAATTTATTATGATTACGCATCATTGTATCGATTGTTTGTAAAATATCAATATCTAATTCTGAATTACTACTTAATCGATTAGTATTAGCTTTACTTTGATCAATAATGAAAAGTTGGCCATAACTTGGGGAAGAATTTATATCTGGATAAAGGTTCGTGTTAATTTGATAATAAATTTGACCTTGAATCTTGAAACAATATTGTTCAGGTCGTCGTGATTGAAAATTAATTAAATTAGTATTAAATGATGCAAATGAGAACGAAGAATTATACGCACGAATTCTTTCATGAAAATGTTTCGATTTTGGATGAGTGTAATCAAATAATGAACAAAGATCAGTTGGAATGCTTGGTGAAGATAGTAAAACAACTTTACCGTGACTACAACAGTCATTAAAAGATTCACCTTTATTAGATATTTTTTCAGATAAAAAGTGTTTCGCTTTGCAATGTATACATAATACATTCATCGTACCTAAATAATGCTCTTGAATATCATTTATATTATCAATATGTGAATTTGAAATATCAATTACATCATTTCTTTGATAATGGCACTGCTGTTGAAAAACATGTGGTAAAATAAAATTATTTTGAGATGAAGCATTCATTCTACTGGTATTATTCAAGTCAGTTTCTGATAAAATTAAGCATCTATCATTAAGAGGTACAGAAATATCAGAAGTGATACGTATATTATTTGTTGCAGGTGAACCATTGATTAATTGTCGATTATCATTAATATCAATTGCAATGTTCTCATGATTTGATGTCGCGTTTGATCCATATGATACTAATCCATTTGAATTTGAAGCATTGGATATATTCGAATGTTTTCGTTGACGTTTTTTTTGAATACGATTAATTTTTTTTATGCGCCGTAAACGTTCAATTTCTTCTTCTTCTTCTTCTTCTTTAGTACGATTAAGTTTACGTCGACCCATTTTGTTAAAGAAGAAAAGATTTAAATAAATACTTTATTAAATAAGAGAAGAATGAACAATGAAAAACTTATATTTAATATAAAAAACTTCAATGTTTTATTGATTATTAAAATACAACAATTATTTTTATTATTAAATTATTAATACAGTATGTAATTCATAGAAAGTGTTATATTAATAAATATTATTTGTACTTAAAATTATTTTATTATTCTATCAATACGTTTTTCGATATAAAAAAAAAGTTGTAACGTGAATTTTATAAAATTTCAATTTCAATGATTCTAGTGATATTTTTAAATTGTTTTTAATGGCAAAAATACTCTCAAATTCGTTCTCAAAAACTCTTAACTCTCTTTTTCGAAGGAAAACTCTTAACTCTCAACTGTAGCTATGAATTTGATAGCTGAAAAAAAAAAACAATTACATTAATGTCAACTGCATAATTAATTATAAACTTTCAATAAAGTATTTAATAGTATCATAATTTCTTTTATGATAATATCTTACTGATTACTTATCTACAGTAACTATTATTCGAAATTTATAAGACAAATTTATATTCAAATAATATATTGATATCAAACAATAGATATTAATGTTGCAATAGAAAAAATAATTGTTTGATAAGAAGCATACTTTGATCAAAAAATAAGGTTATGGCCTAAGTTCAATTCTAAACATGAGGGTTAATTCTCAACGTCACGATAATGAGGTTAAAGCATGTGTATTAATGCCAGCGGCATTATTGCCATATATATCGGTGTTAATCGCGGTAAGTTCGAAAAATCAAATATTTATAGAAAATGTTATTATAAAATTTTCTTATTTCTCTATTTTGTCAAATAAAAAATTAAAGACAAAAAAGGTAAATGATGAAAAAAATAACACAAAAAATTATTCGAATTTATTTTAATTAATTTTTATTGCAACATTACATAGATTAAATTAGTCATACAATTCTTATTTTTATTTATTAACCTCTTTTATTTTCCCTCTTAAAATATTTCTTTTTGAAAATTGTTTTGACATAAAAAATTTATTCGATAACATCTTCAATTTTTAATTTTAAAAAATCTCTACTTTCGAAATCATTAAATATAAAATTGAAAATATGAGAATCAATCACATTCATAATTTTTTTTAACCAACGGAGACTTGATTTTTTTCTTATTACGTTTTTTTTTAACGATGGAGGAAAAATAAGCCAAATTTCGTACAATAATTGCAGATATCTGTTAGATTCCAGAGCATAACCAAGTTTATAATTATTATTAAATTTATCTACAATTACGTCTAAAAACATAGTGCCCATCATTCTATTATTTTCTTTATATTCATTTTCTTGATATTGCAACATATTTTTTAGTACAGATATAAATAGTTCTTCTTGTAACCACGTTGACAACATCATTTTTAAAAGTTCATCTTTTATGTCTGCTAATCTTTCAAAATTTTCACATTGATGATTTTTTAATTTTATTCTTTTTTTGAAAAAAGACTCTTTTTGACTATCAGTCATATAGTTCATTAGAAAAAATAAAATATCAGCGCTTTTTTCTTTTTTAAAACCTTCTATATCTAGATGATTTTCTGAATGATAATTCTCATAAAAATTATGTACTCAGACAGACATGCGAGTACACTCTTCTACATTTTTATCTCTCTCTTCTTCAGTAAGCTTATTCCAAAAATATTGAGTAGCAATAAAATAACTTTGATCAATTGATAAGTAAAGCATATTCAATTCTGTTGAACGACTTTCATTATAAATAGAATCAAACAATGCTTGCCTTTCTTCATTATTTATTGAAGCTCTTTCGAAAAACTTAGATCTCAGTGTGTTGAAAAATTTGTCATTATTTCTGCAACATTCCCAATATGCTAATATATGTTGATCAAAAGACAAATATATATAATTATACCAATCATGATTTTGGACAGGGATTTTTTTCCATAAATTATTAATGTGTTCTTCCAACATGTTCTCACATGCAAAATTATGCAAAGATATTACATTAAGATTAGAATTTTTTAACCAAAATGCTTGATATATTAAAAGCTCATTCACAACACCAAAACGTGTAAAATATATCCTTTCAACACATGATATCATTTTTTCCCCCATTATGTTATATCTATCCTTGATATATTGGCACTAATTATATATTTTTATGCCCATTAACTTCATAATATGAGCTATTTTGTCTTTAAGTACTCCAAGTAGTAAATGCTGTAGTCCAATATAACAATATTTATTTATGATTGTTTCTGTTTGTAAGCACCATTCAGTTTTAGCTTCAGAATTTGATTCAAATCTGTCCGAGGTATCAAGAAAAAAATTTATAATTTTCTTAGTGACTTCTTGTTTCTGCCAAAAACATTCTGCAATATTAAATGCAGTTTGTTGCTGCAGATTTACAGTAGAATAATACTTCATTTTTTTTTGGATATTTTACTTTTATTTATATATCTTCTTGTAGAATCATTAAACTTTCTATAACAAAAAAACAATTTTTACACCGTAAATATAATCTCATTTATTTCATTGAAAATAATTTTTTTATAGCTAATATTAAATTGATTATAATAATATTAAATTGATTTTAATATATAACTTATTAATATGCACAAACTTTAACATACCTTAAATTTTTTCCAATAAAAGTAAAAAATGAATAAATAACCTAACAATCACGTATATTGAATGACTTTTAAGAAATCACTTTCACATTGCTCAGAAAATTTTTATTTATAAACTTTACTTATCTTCAATGAATTAATTATATAGAAAAATCAATTACATTAAAATAGAATATCATTAAGACTCATTTATTTTCGTATTCCATAATATAATGATAATAATTTATGAATTGCTCATTTTTGCTACAATAAAACATAATGGGTACGTTTGACAAAAAAGATACTCGCTGACAGTGAGACATGAACTATATAGTTATCTACCAAAACAAATTTGTCAATGCTACCTGTTAACATGTGCCACCATTTCTTTCATCAATCGCACACATAATCCTCATAACCAATTGGTTTAATTCTAATTCTAATATAAATAAAATATAAATAATAATATAAATAATAATTATATAATATAATCTGATTGAAAAATAAAAAGAACGTGTCCCAACAAACATTCTTTTTGACTTAATCAAATAAATCAAATAATTAAAATCAAATAACTAAATTCAAATAAAAGCTATTTACCGCTAATCAATGCAACGACCAATCAAACGACAAATAGAATGACAGCAGATATAACGCAATTATGACGACATCCGCCAATCAATTTTTTAGAAAAGGATAACCGCTAGAAAGATTAAATACATGAATGAAGTTGATTTAATTACATACATTTATTGCAAATCAGTCATAATACACAATAATAATAATATTTGAAGTAGAAGTACATCCACTTAGTATCTCAAATAAAAAATTCTGAGTGAAGTAATTTTATGTGCATACAAATTACATTATGAATTAATAGATTTGTTTTTCATATCTTCATTTTTTTTTTTCAAAGTATATAAGAAACTTTTCTGGTAACATATGAATCTCATCCAATGATAAGCAATTAAAATCCATTCTAGCGTAGAGCTTTTTCAGCACTGGTCGCAATTTGTTGATTGAGTTGGAATCAAACCACATCTTCATCGTCCGTACATTTTTTAATGCACAATTTGAAGCTAAACTTGGTCCATGATGCGAAGCATGTTTCCATCTTAGTGAATCGGGAATAGTACGTAATGATGGGCAATCAAAATCATCCAACTTAATCACAGTTTGTCGGTTATTCACAAACTGATGCATCCACACTTTCTTTTCAAGACCGTTCACATAAATGAAATTAGCTTTGCCTATTGCATCAACAATTATACCAAGCATATCTTTACATGTCATTTCATCAGAATCCTATTGAAGTCCATGGTAATTGCGAGTGTATCAACGATTTATTACTTTAAATTTTTGCGGTAATAATTTCCAATCAAATGGTTGTTTGAAGAATAAACACAACTGATTGTGTACTGTTCCGTCAATGAAGAAAAGAATCACTGCAAATTCTTTCACAACAAATTGATTTGGAGGAGCTTTGAATCTCTGGATATCAACAAAGATATCCATTGTGTAGGTTTGATGTTACCAATTCAAAGGTTTCGAACTGATCAATGAAACTTTACAAACGTACTTTATCTGAATTTATGGCACCACATCTTTTCTACGAAACCGGCAATCTGTTGATATTGTAATAAACAAAAAAGAAAGACTTGTTACTTCCATGACGTCGTTTGTTTTGAAAAAGCTAACAAATAAATGACATTTATAAATAATATTTTTCTGGAAATTAAAATCTAACGTACTCCTCTGCAAATAAAACTTTCAAAAGTTACAAAGAAAATTGCGCTGTTAGAAAATATGTTTTAGTTATCGGTCGCTAGAGTAAGGGCTATATATAAACAGAACAGATTGCCAACAAGTCGGTTCAGCAAGAGATCATCGGACACATGTCTAAGTGTACACGCTTAAGTGTAGAACGGCGATTGGTAAATTGTTGAGTGGAGTAAATACGGATTTTAAACCGTCGGAATAACAACGCCATTGAGTGAAAAATGTTGGTAATAATTATCGCCTGGTCATCGATAGTCGTTACAGGTCGATAATATTTAAAAAATTTAAATTATTCACCCACTACGACAACGGCGCTACTCAGTGAAAAAGATTGACAACAGTTACCAACATTAGATTGGTAACAGTTGCCAGTAAAAAAAATTCAAATTTTTTTACCCGCCACAACAGCAGCACCGCCTAACAATTACCGACTGCAGATCGATACAGCGCCATCTCGTGGAAAAAAACTAGGGACTACATCGACAATCGGTAAGTTTCCGGCCCTGTCAGTTAATAACCGATGCGGTTGGTAATTTACCGGCACGGTCGGTAATAGTAGAGTGACCCCCCCCCCCCCCATTTACTAACATAAAGTGAGTTCGATGTCACGTTTGAAAATTGCTTTGAGTGTAGATGATGATAAAAGAATGGTACAGGAAGGACAATCAGATACGTTTCCATGGGGATTCAAAGATGAGTCATCAACAATAATATTAAAAAAAAAAGAAAAAATTAATAATAGTAAAATATTAATCATTAATGATATTACATTTTAATTTTACATAGTGTATTTTTGTAATAAATAAGATTATAAATCTTTTATATTTATCCAACTGTTGTGTGTTTTATCAAAACCGAACCATATAACATAATTTTTATTTTTTTTCTTCTTTAATACTTTCTCAGCGAAATAGACATCTGGATATTTATCCTCAGTGATTTTTTCAGTGTAAAATCATCTCTCAATAGGTTGATCGTGATAATCAATAAATTCAGTTCGAAGTCTAGTATTTTTGATGTTTTGAGCGGTAAAAATTGTCAAATTAGGGCTATATCTCTTCTTAAATGAATGTTTATATTTACTCATACGAACTTTTTCTCCAATTTCAAATTTCAATTTTAATCGTTTATTTACTGTATATAAATATTTTTTATAAATATCTTGAAGCAATTGTTTTTCATTATCAACTGTTACATTTTTAGGCTTCATCATTATCGTACTATGTATTGTATGATTATATGATTTTATTAGAGAAGGTAAAATATTTTTAACACTTTTCAATGATGCTGCGTCATTCAAATCTGTGGGATCAGCTATATTGCACAATCGTTTACCATCAATATCAAACTGTTCGTTACGAGTTAATTGAAAACCAATTCCTAGAGGTCCTCTCACGAATTTCGTTTGAAGTACTATGAACTTTATTGTTTTGATTGAATCGGCTGCAGTAGATGCATGAGTTTCCAGTGTATTCTTTACCAATGTTACATCTCTTTTTATTATAAATGTTATATCAGTTGTTTTTCTATTAAGCCCTCTCACTCTATCATTAACTGTTTCAATTTGCTTTTTCACTTCTTCAGAAGTGTCATTTAGAATTTTCAATGATACCGCATCATTCAAATCTACAGCATTACCTATATTCCACAATTTTTTACCATCAATATCATAATTATTATCTTTAGTTGATTTGAAACCATTCCCTGGAGGACCCTCAAGTTGATTATAACTAGGAGTCCAATATTGTCCTCGATGATTGATACTCATTTTTACGCAATATTTGCGTAAATTTTCATTTTGAGTAAATTTTGATGATCCGCAAATCACTGAGCCTATGGTATTGGGTAATAATTCACCATGATGTTCAGTTTTTATATTTTTTTATCCATTGGAATAATATCATCCAAATTTTCTACAGATAATTTTGAATTATGTGGTTGAAACTCCATCTTGAAGTCAACTAAGTACAATTATTTACCATTGGTTTCATAATTTCAAATCAGTTGGATAATGACTGCGAATAGATAAACACCTAAGAAGAAGAAAGGACCAGGACTTTTAAATAAAGTTATCGGTAAATTACCTGTAGAATTACTTATTTCTGGATATCAATTTTGTGGACCTGGTACAAAATTACAACAACAATCGGCTCGAGGTGATCAAGGAACCAATCCATCAGATACCACTTGTCGAGCGCATGATATAGCATATTCTCAAAATAGAGAAAATCTATCTAAGCGACATTTAGCTAATAAAATACTTACTGACAAGGCGTGGCAACGTGTACTAGCTAGAGATGCCGCTTTAGGTGAAAAATAGCTGCGTGGGTTGTGAATGCTATGAAACTCAAAACAAAATTCGGAATAAGATTGAAAAATAAATAAAAAGCCACTAAAAAGAATGGCAAAGAAAGGAACAAAAAACTTCACAATGTAAACGTCTCATACCTTTTGCTAGAAGATCTGGTGGTATATTACCATTACTTCTAATATTTGCTGGTTTAAGTGCCACAGGTGCACTAGCAGGCGGTGCTGCTGGAGTTGCTGAGGCTGTTAATAGTGCTAAAGCAGCAAATAAACAATTAAATGAAATTAAACGTTATCATGGAAAAAAATTCCGATGAAATTACCGAATCGAGCATTATTTAATATCGAATTGGTGAAATATACAGAAAAATTAAAAATACCATATTTTCGAAATGTTTTCATGAGGAATGATTTACCATTATCAGGACCTTGGAAAAATGAATCAACAATCATCAATTCAGATAATAAAGATGGACCTGGAACTCATTGGGTGACATATAAAAAAAAAAGAAAAAAAGTTGTATACTTCGATAGTTTTAATGACTTGAATTGAAGCCACCGAGAGAACTTGTAAATTAATTTGATTTTCTGCATTTTCCATGGATGATAATTTTTTTTAATAATGTTTTTTTTTTTTTTTCAAATAATCATTCATTGCTCATAATTTTTACATGCGATCTGATAATATTCTATCTATGTCCAATAATATTTATGATTGGATACATAGAAATTTATGAAGTAATTTTATTACATATTAAACACTTTTCTATGTACAACATTTTTGGTTCGTTCTTCTGGTTTAAGGAAAATTAAAATTTCAGGTGAACTTACTCTAGAACATACCACGTAAAATTTCCCATGAGAAAAACAGTCACTTTGTAAATCCACTCTAGCTACTTTCAAACTTCGTCCTTGAGATTTATTGATAGTCATGGCAAAGTAAACTCTGACTAGAAATTGCAATTGTTTAAATTCAAACAAATAATCCGACGGAATCGAAGATATCTTTGGGACGAATATATTTTCGCCTTCATACTTTCCTGTAAAAATTGTCGCTTCGATTATGTTTTTCCGTAGTGTTTTCACCTGAAGCCTTGTGCCATTACACAATTTAGGCGGGTTTAAATTACGTTATAACATTATCGGTGTAACAAGTTTTAGGTAAAGAATATGTGGTGGTATGCCTGGTGGGTCAAGCGTATGCAGAAACTCTACAGAATAGTTAGCAACATCTTCTTCTTCTACGACTGTATCGACAGACTCATATTTCATGTGTTCAGTTGTTAGTTTTTCTACCAAAAATGCATTTTATCTGCTGAGTCATTCGTTGGGGTCAGAATGGCTCTTGGCTTTAACCATTGCGAATTATCCAGTGCGGCATGTTGAATATGTAGGTAAATTCTATTAGTTAACGAAATCAAATCTCCTACAATGTCACCAAGGTTGTTAAGAATTATTATTTTCCCTTCTTCTTCTGAAATATTTGCTCCCAATTCATTTCGTAGATAGACCCGCATGTTAATCTTCAATGATTTGACTCCTAAATAAGGCCATATAATGGATGATTTCAAACAGGCTTTGATTTCATCTGCGCGTGTCCCCCGCGGTACCACAGGCAAAGTTTGTATAAAATCACCAGCGAGAAGAATAGTCAATCCACCCATAAGTTGATTATTTCCTCTTATGTCTTGAAGCGTTCTATCAAGAGCCTCAACACATTTTTATGGGCCATAGTACATTCGTCTTAAATAATAAATTTGTTCCTCTAAGTACATGCGCCATGTCACTGTTTGGAGATATTACAAACAGGATTTTCATAATTATTCAAATTGAGTGGTAGTTGAAATGCTGAATGTGCTGTCTTGCCGCCATCAATCAATGCAGCTGCAATACCTGATGTAGCAACGGCAACCGCAATATTTCTTTCAATTCTAATTTTAGCAAGTAATAGGTTAAATAAAAATGTTTTTCCAGTGCCACCAAGAGTATCAAGAAAGAACAACTGTCCATTATTATCATCAACACTATTTAAGACTTCATCATAAACTTGCTTTTGATCTTTATTCAATTTTGTAACAACTCCAGAAACTACTTCCATCAACTTAGATACATCATTAGCCAATTCATCCAAATAATGACGGTTATTGATAACTATCCTTTGCTCTCTCAATGGTTCTGGAAGCCTGAACTGTGATATCGTTTTACCAGACATTGATGTTCCAATATCTTCAAGAAGGATAAGAGATTGGTTGTAAACAACATCAATGACCAGTTCAACATTTTTATTTTCTTTCTCCATTCGTCTCCTGATATCTTCTGCTAAACTTTCCTGATACTTGTTCCATAATTTCATCAGATCTCCTACTTGACAAAAAACTAACATTATTCCAAATAACTCTCTAATTTTGTAAGGAGAATTAAAAATAGAAGCTTCCTCTAAAGTATGATCCCAGTACAGGTCGTCGTCTAGTAACCCAAGTGCTTGGCATGCTGCTTGAAACGTCGGATGTTCTACATTCGCTATAGTTTATAAAGCAGTAAATGAAGTAGGGCCACGAATCTCATGTAGAAGAAGGCGCAAATAGTAGCATTCAGAATTTTCTGGATGGACAGTATACACTGTACCTAATACATGATCGTTTTTTATTCCCGGATAATTTGGAACAATCTTTCCCTTTTTTCTTCTAACAAATGTATTTTTACTCCAAAAATAATAAGCTGGAACTTCATAATACAAAAGAGACAAAACTGAATTGTACGGTACAACCCATCGATTGTCAATATCATTACCGTTAATTTTTGTCTTTATTCCACCATCTTCTGGAAACCGTCGACAATACTGAGGATAGCCATCTTCACCTGTTCGAGTTTCTTTTAAAAACGGTCTTGGGTATCGTTTTGTGCATTGATCATCTAACATGCAGGGTGAATTGAGGTTAAAGGATCCAAAAGGGCCATGAATCATTGTTGATTTAATTATTTCATAAAGAGTCTTATCTAGATCAGGATCAGGTAATCCAGCTCTTATAATTTTGTCAATCGAGTCAAGTCTTATTTTTTTTTTCAACCATATAAGAATGTGAACATGAGGAAGTCCACGTTCATGCCATTCCACAGTATACATGTGGCATCTGGTATTGCCAAATATACAACCTTTCGTCAGGAGATTCCTCATGGGTTTCACTTTTACATGAAATACCCTTGCTATGATGTCATGACGATCATGGGATTTTTAACCTTGACTCAAGAGATCTTCTATTTCTCGCTATTTAGGATTGCAAAAAAATGTAACAAACAAATCTGGACGTCCGAAATAGCGTACGTAATTCATAGTGTCTTGTGTACGTTCATGCATATAGCGAGGTCCTCCTGTCAAGGATGACCGCAAAACGACCTTTTTCCGAGGTCTGAATATTGTCCGTCTGATTTTGTTATAGCGTTTTTCAAACGGATATATTCCTCACTCCTCAATTTTTTTTTGTTCGTTGCGAATCTAATTGAGTCTTCCAGTTTCAATTTTCGCATACATGTCAACCAAAAATTGATTGAAGAGTTGACAAAGAGCACTAAATGACATATTTCACCAACACGTCCCATTATTCGATAGCTGTAGAACTCAAAAGCAGAGACCATCTTCTTGAGAGGAGTCCTATTTTTTGCATCACGTTTTTGTATATTTATGGAATACCCATCTTCTCCACCGAAAAATATCAAAGGTTACTGTAGAGCATCGTAAGCACGATGTGTTTCACTGATTCGTACTACTTTATCGTCTCTACTATAGAGAATGATATCTCTTTTTTCGAAATCCTGACCAACAATAACAACTGCTAGTTCTTTATCTTAAGGAACAATAAATCAACCCTTGTGTTCTCCATGCGGTTTTTTATCTGCATTGATAACAACCTTGAACTCTTTTTTTCCTCCAGGAACTCAATCAATAGCTGCCTTGAAATCGCGAATATATCTATTATGTTCATGCGGCGACTTGTGTAATTAACTGACTAATTCTGGTTTGACACCAGGTGAAATTCCACAACGAATATCCGTTTCACGTTTGTCATCACCAAGAAAGTATAATTGAAGAAACGAAGTTTGTTGATGAGGTATAGCCATAAGACTACCTATTCTATGCTATACTTGTCCCTGGACTTTTAATGTAGGCATTCAGTTTCCCTCCTTTACTTCTTTTGTTCCGAAGGATGTCACTTAAAAACATCCATTATACTTACGGATTGTAGAAAGGAAATGTTCTGAAAGCGGATCCTGATCTGTGAGAAGACTATACAACGGTTCAGGGTATTTCTCAATAATCGGAAGGAGGACTTGACCAGCAATGCAGCACATTCCTTGAGGTTCATCTTTTTATTTTAAAGCAGACACCAAAAACAAGGCGATCGTTTTACGTTACTTACAATTTTATCATTTGAATAATCAACATTCGTTTTGTATTCAAAACCCGTGATAGTCTTTGAAGTCCAAGATGTTAATCTAATTTATGTTCTCTTTTCATTATATTTCATCACAGCTGTCTGGTTAACATGTCTATTTTTATACGTATAATTTCGTACAGGTGTTCTATTGACTTCAGGATGATTTTTAGAATATTCTCTAACAGCTTTTCTATTTACCTCATGATGACTTTTAGTATATTTTTTAACAGCCTTTCTATTTACTTTAGGATGACTTTGTGAATACTTTGAAATAGCTTGTCTTACCTGTTTAATCCGAATTGAACTTGTAAATCTCTTCCTTCGTTTTTTCGCTTTTTTTAATTCAAGAGGTATTCTATTATCACTTTGATTCAATGATAAATTAACATTATTAGTTAAGTTCGATTGTGTAATTGATCCACTTTTTTCATTTCGTTCCACATTATTTATAATTTGATTATTTGAATTTAATGAATTATTTTTTGAAATTAATATATCATTTAAAACTACACACGGTATTATATCTTAATACTGAGATTCTGAAAAGAATTCATATCTTTTATTTTTTTCCACATTATCCCTACTACTATTGATATAATTATTTTCACAATGTATTGATTCACCAATATTTATTAAAGCATCAATATGACCACTGTTGAAATTTCCGGTAAAACGCAATCTTTTGACACCTTGTGTTGCGTTCCCAATAGAAGCTATTAGGCAGCCACCTTGATATACTTCAAATTAGAAAAGACATAATTCTGCAGCCGCCATAATTCCACAAATAGATCCATACGTGTACTGCATAGACATCTCTGTGCGATAAAATTCTTTTGAATAATAAGAGGTGCCAGATAACAATTGACAACGGAATATAATGACCGTCGATTGAAATATATTCCAATCTCATTATATATAAAAAATAGACAATAAAGAAAATTTTTTTTTACTTTAACCTACGAAAAATCTATATCTATATTGATTCCGAATTTAAGGGATACGATTTCGTAGTTGATAAAAAAATAATTATGGAAAATATTAATTTCTTAATCTATAATGAATAAACGTTATCTCACCAAAATAGCATGAAAGAATCAAAACTGATGATATCCTAATTAATGGAAAAGACTCACCAATAACATATAAATAAAATAAAATTATTTTAAATTAACCGCTGGCTTCTTCTTAACTGAATAATTAATAATTTTTTTGTAGATAATCAAATAAAACACTTATATTTATGAAAATCTTCTCTTTTAAAATTATTTTGACGTATGCTGATATTTCTTTTAACCATATCAACAAGTTGGTTATGATTAAGCAATATATACCTGAAAATCGAAGTCGTTTGTTCGTATTTAAATTCTTTCATATGTAAGAATCTTAGAAATATTGAAAACTGGTTTAGTGGACGAATATAATACGGTAATATACAATTATGTAGCATAAGAAATAGTTCAAATCTATGTTAATTATGTATTTCGTTACAGAAAATGTGTTATTGAAATATCATATTTTTCTCTAATTGAATAGGACATTTTTATGTTAAAATTTTTTTTGTTCGTATAAAATCCAAAACTAGCTTAGTAGACTAATATAATATTGTAAAATACAATTATGTAGCATGAGAAATCTATTTTAATCATGTATTTTGTTACCGAAAATGTGATATGTTACGTCTAACGCAACAGAATGGTCTCTCTTTTGAATTAAGATACAATCGCCTTCTACTCCTCACGGGTGCGAAGACCTCGCAGAGATTTTTTTAGATGGAAATTTGAAGAAAAAGGAAGAATGGTCAGTGCTGTTAACCGACAATAGTGCATGAAATGAGAAAGAAAGTCATTTCTTTTATAACTGTTAATTTTTATGGCTCTTTACTCACTTTAGTCAAGTAGACAAAATATTGTTTAACAAAAGTCGATACGCAGGTAGCAGATAGTCGAAGCTATGAGAGACTGGGGTCGTGCGGCAGGTTGTACGCTCGAAGATACTCGGTTCTGATCGCTGTTTGAGTGATTTACAGCTGTCTTTGTTCGTTGGCTGCAGCTGATTCTTCGTGTCGCCTGATGACTTCAGTTCTTATTCTCGAACATTTGTCTAGCTTCACCTCTTGATTATCAGACATTTTCTTCTTTTCTCACGCCGTTATCGAGAAATAAGAAGCACGCAAAAAAAAAAAACTCAAATTGTAACCTTTTAAAATATTGAAGGTTTTCTTCTCTAATCTTCTCTAAAAAATTTTTGGTATGATGAAGATCCTGCCTTTTCCTTTCACGATTGCTGGAGTTGTTGTGCTTGCAGTGGCACTTTTATCACTGATGAGTTGAGTCGTTCCAATGCTGCAGTGGCACAGGGATATATCGCCTAAGCCTCCGGAGTTCCAATACTGAGTACACTCAATTGGTTGAGTCCTCCAACCCTCATATGGCATTCATGGGTGAAACTCCCCTCTCCTAGATATCTTATAACTACAGTAGGTTCCCCGTAGTTCCCTACTCTAGTTTCACTAAAGGTCTCCGCCTCATTGTACATCACCACATTGTAATAGCTTTTTTGTTGTCTTAACCATTTCAACAGCTCTCTCTCTCTCTTTTTACCTTTTCTTGAACTTCTCTATCTTGTAGTGCCACTTGATTAGATGGTCATGCCTGGGGTTCTCCACTAGTCTTTTGCTTCCTCTTTACTTCTTCCTGAACTTCCTGCTTTCCTGTGCCTTGTTTTTTTTTCAGCAACAATCTTTTCGCATCCTCCACCCTTTGAACGCGCTTCAGCAATTTCCTTGCAGATTCTCTAGCCGCATCATGCACATTTGCGTCCTTATCTTTACTCATTGCTATAAACACTGCAACTACACAGAATACTACTACTGATACATTTGTGGAACCTCGGCAGACATAGTACTTCGGTATGACATCCTTTACTTTTCTCTTGCACCAATCTGCCAGCTGACTCACAGAGCAATGTTTTTGCATGCATACACATCCTATAATATTAGGTGGAGGGTTATATGATAATGATGCATTTATCTTAGCTTGTTCTTCCTGCTTTTGCTGTCTCAACAAGGTCTGCGTCGCTGCTACTTCCTCTTTTATTATCGGTAGCTTCCATATTAAAATATTCGTGGCTCTCTTCATGGCATAGTGAACATCGTAGTCCTCTCCTACGGCGATCTCTCCTTTTAATCTTCCCATCACTTTTTTAAACTTGCTGTACACGTTGAAATCTGCATTATATTGCACCTTCGCCTTAAAAAGTGCCCCCGCCTCTCTGCTTAATACTCTTACTGGACAATTAACATCCTTGCACATAAAACACCCCTGGCTGCTGTCTGCGGTCTCGAAAGCGACATCCAATCCGTTCATGATTTTTAGTTTCGTTTTTACTGCCTTTTCAAAAGAAAACAACTTCTCCAGTTAAGTTCACCTACACTTTGATACAACTGACTACTAGCACACCAATATTAAACAATGTATTTTGATATAGACACAGAAAAATTGCAACACTAACAATATGATTATGTATTTATATACATATGTATCTATACATATATTTACATATACAATATACATATATATATATATATATATATATATTTATATATATGCACTACTTCCTAATATCGTGAAAAGTATGCGCTTATACTTAAGGAGAATGATTTCAGTTGAGTGATGATAGCTCTATGTACTCAGTTTTTATCTCCAACTGTCCTGCTTCAGGTTTTAACTGATTCTGAATGGAAAATGTGAATTGCACAGCTCTTTTACATATGGCTATCAGCTCTACAATAACAAGAAAAACTACAGATGAGCATAATGTAAACATGGTTAATTTATTTTTATAAATTTTAACTTCGATGCTTTTAATTAACTCAGTATTTCCCTTATTTTCTGTTAACAACTTTTCACCTGTTGTTTAATTTCTTTATATGATGCCTTATGTCTGTATCTTTATTCGGTTTTTCTGTTGTTGTAGTTGTCGTTGTAATAACCTCTTGTCTGGCGATGTCAAATGACAATTTCTTATGGACAGCCTTCATTTCATTAATACTCTGCAACGCTTTTCCATACAAAAACCCATCCAGTGAGTGAATTAGATGTGGCTTATCTACACCTAGTATCCCTGTGCCGGTGATGAGTACCCTTTTGACATCCCCTGAGCAAGTACTAATGTTTAAACTCCTCCTGTACATCGTTGAATACATCTAGCCCTTACTTGAGGTCAATGCCTGCCATCGTATTTCATAGCCCGGCTTGGTTATTACCTGACAATCCGTAGGTACTCTACCTGAATAGCTATGGAAGATTTTGGCCTCGCATTCTGCTGATGGTTCAAGCTTGCGGAACGAATACTCGGGTCGGCATATCATGAATATCCGTGTTTTAACACAGTTGTTTATCTGATCTTCATTTCCCAAAGTCTGCCAGTCTCCATTGCTTGCTAATATTAGATACTTAGCCTGGGGTTAAACCATAATAGCTTCTTTCCCTCCGTTTTTTGGATATAGATATGGAATCCCATATATTTTATACAGGGGATACTCTTGTGCCTCGACTTCAGGTATCTCGATCATAACCACAATTCTCGTCCCTACGCGTCGCACTGTCACAGTTATCATTTTCTGGAAAGCTTTTAAATTAGAAAACCTCTGGTATGATCCTTCCATCTCCATTTCTTCTAGTAGTCATCTAAAATTCACGAGATAATGGTGCAACTGTTCAGTTGCAGCTGTGTTTATTACATCTATTGCCCTTCTTAGTAAGTCCAAATATATTTTTCTCGCTTCTAGAGCGATATTTTTCTACTCAGTGACTAACTCTATTTCCTCCAGGGTTAATGACTCTCCAGAACATCGTCCTTCTAATAGTTCTTTTATTCTTCATTGTTTTTTTCTTACTTGATTCACTACGAAATCCGTCAGATCATCTATATCATTTTGCAGTTTTGATTTGAACACAATGGTTCCTCCTCCAAGATTACCAGTTCTCCTTTCATTCTCTATATACATCTTTTCTAAGGCTAAACTGATCGTTTGAAGCTTCTCCTTTTCTTCGTCCTTCACCATCTGCACCGTATTGTACGAATCGAGCCAGAAGGAGAAACTTAAATTCACTTCTCTTTCTAACTCCTTGTACCGATATAAATCTAGATGATGCTCTTGCTCAAAACCCCTAGTCTTGTTACACAATCCTTTGAATCGATTGACCACATCCTGCATTGGTTCTGGCCTCAAATCAACCATATATTTTGGTTCTATAGCTGTGGCAAATTTTCGTTGCTGGCTTGCAATCTGTACCCTCTGCTCTGATTCAAAGTAGAGTCCCGCAGGCAATTCTAAGTTGGTCACTTCAAATGCTCACTACTATCACCCAACTTATTAAAATTATTGATTTCATCTTCCTGTAACATACATTATTTACTTATCAAAAAAAAAAAGAACTGTGTATGGAATTCTCTCTTGACATAGTGCATAATTCAAATAAATCATGGTGCTAGCAAACATATGAAAAATCTTACATCTGTATTTTCTTCCCTTCATCATGATAACTCATTTTTCTCTTAGTGCTCCTTCTTTTTTCCCCACGAAATCACATCAATCATCGTTTCATCTTCACCAAGACAAGCGTCCAGACGCTCTGTCTGTCTTTCTAGCATCTTGAGAGTCCCTTTTAAATGACGAACCTTAGTTCTATACTTCTGCATGTCTCGTAACATTCTTTTTGCTAACTCTATCTTATACACCTCTGCATTATACTTGTCACTATCAATTTCATTATCTGATGAACTGCTGCTGGATGCACTATTGTCTGAGTTATCTGATAATTCTCCTCCATTCTCTGTTACCTTCTCTTGCATTTCTTTTAAAACCTAAATAGCTGCAATTTTTATGGCTTGTTGGAGATTTTGACTCGCTCCATAGCCACTTATCCCTCTTACTGTGCATTTTACTAAATTCTTTGGTCCGCAAATGACCTCGTATACAGGAGTTCCCTTGAACTTCTCTTCACATAACTTATATAACTGCTCTGATACGCTGTTTCCCACTGTCTCTTGCAGCATGAAAACTGGTCCAGACATTTCTTTCTCTACTCCTCCTTCTTGCATTCTAGAAATTTATTTACGAAGATATTTCATAGACTATTTCCTCCCTCCCATAAAATCTCAATTAAATAACAGAAAAGAAACTAATTCTACAATCACACTTCACATGCAGATAGCTTTTAAAAGAAATCGTTTTTATGCTGAAGCATTTTTATTGCACATATTATTGATAATATAACACCAAAGTTCTTTCTCTTTAAACATAGTTTCTAAACCCTTAATTCTTCTTTATTTTATTCAACGATTTTCCCCTTTTTTTTTTATCTTCTTCTTCTTAACACAAACTAGGTACTTCATTTTTACTACACTGAATCCATCTCTAATGACTTCCCCTTCTCTTCTTATAATAATGAAGGAAAATTTTATAGACTTGTTTCCTATGCCTATACATACGCGTCGTGCTGGACCTTCTTTAGACCTGGATAATATTGCTCAGTGGCAATCTTAACGTTACCTTCTTGCTAAGGTTTTACCTGCTCCTCGTGGTCTTTTACAACCGTTTCACTTCCTTTCTCAGTTCATGAGTTCTCTTCTTTGTTACGTAACAAGTTCAATAATAAAAGTGTTACTGAGCTCCATATTACTCCTAGTAGTTGAATTGACCAACCATACACTGTGTGTAGTGCATATCTATGTCTTATTGTGTCAACTACTAGCTTGATTCCTCTTATAATCATAATAAATCCTAGCACACCTGCACTTGCCATCCCAAAAACTATAAATGAACTCCATATCCTTTCCCAGGTATTCTCTGCTATTCTTTTTACGGACTTTTCGTCCTTAAATCCCTTGCATGTACGTCTGTTGTCCAGTTACTGGCCTTGCTATTGTACTAAGTACAGCAGGTCTTTCTACCGGAAACATCACATGTTCTCTGAACCTATCTACATCTCTCTGTGTATAGATGCCTGCTGTTGCAAGATTTCCTGGTTCCTCATATTTCCAAGTTGCTTTAGTTGATGGTCTGATTTGTTCTGGTTCTTGCGTACGTATGGATCCTCCTAATATTTGATACCATCCATTGTGTATCCTATACATTGGTGGTATAACCTTGTAACAATCTATCTGGATTCCATTACGTAAAATTATTTGCGTTCTGGGATTTAAAAACAACTCTTCCTTTTCCTGTCCTACCCTATATATTGGTAGTTGATGATAACATTCTTCAGTTCGTCTAGAGGCAACTTCTACTTCTACGCATTTTATTACATGAACTACTTCACCTGCAACTACTGCCATATAACCTGGTCCCTTCATTAATGAATAAGCAAATTCATCTGGTGCTAATACTGCTAATACTAACTGATTTTTCAAAACTTGAATTTCCAGTTCACGTTTCTTTTGAAGAATATCTTGATATAATTTCTTCACTTGTCCTCTAATATGCCTTTCCACATAAATAATCTTCGCGGTGACATAGCTGTACATATCTATATTTGCTGTGGTCATTACTCCTCGATCTGTAAACACTCCATCTGCTTCATGAATTACAAAGAGGCCTTGAATGCTCCGTTAGAATAAAATTGTATCCACAGATCATTTACTGCCCCTTCTTTAGGATAGCAAAGACTACATCGTCTCCCTTCATCGTCTATACTGTCTCCCTTACTCCACCACTTCTCCCAGTTACTACCTGTGCAGTGCCCCAGTACAGTAGTACAGTAAATGGTAGTAAATTCCAGTATGTATTGCCTCCATCTGAGTAAACGCATGCTCCCTCAGCAAAAACACATGTTGTCCCTGATCTTAGTCTGATCCTGTTATTATCCAGGCTCACTTCAGCTAAATAATCTTGTATGAGCACTTCTAATGATCCTTCGACTATTACATCTTCCCAATTTCCATATGGATCCTTATAATATGCTCCTTCACATACACCATTGTTTTTTATTTTCCCTGCAAAAGTCATATGCAGATAAGTGGCTTCATTTGCTCTAGTTCTATAAACCCTTTGCTCAACTCCTACTCTAACAAATCTAGTATTATGCATTTCTCTACATTCTTCTTGGCCAACATCCTGTTGGTACTGTATATTTCCTGCTTTAACTATTGAGCTATGTGAATGCATTCCACAATGCATGACCACTCGGCGTATTATTTTCTTACACTGTATTACCCTAATACTCTGATATTCTTTCCGTTGTAATAATTGAACTCTTACTGTTGTCGTGTTTATTGCAGGTAAGTACGGTGGACATTCTCCTACTTCTAATAATGGAAGAGTCGTTACGTTCATATTTCTCGAAGCACAATCGTCCACTAGCATAGCTAGTGAAGGTTGCATGACCATAAATATCGATAATCCTGCCAGCCAAGTTCGAAGGGACTTGAAACTTCCTCTCTTTTCCCTAACACTTGCTTCTTTTCTTCCACTAAATTTGTTCCCCTTTGTTCTCACAGGTCTGGGAGTACATGGTAATTTATCATATTCATTTCTTCTTGGCTTCTTTATGCTACGAGTATACTTTAAATTACTCATTCCTTCTTCCTCCTTCACAATCACATCTTCTGCTTACCTAGTTATCCTTTTCATCGGTAATGAAGGTTTCATATCCTCGTATATTCCTTCTCCTTTGCCCGAGTCTCCTCTATCTTCTTCCAACTTGACTTGTACCAATACCCTCTCTCTCAGGACTCTATTCTTATTTCGAAAAGCCATGTTCAAGGCACACCAACCTTCTCTACTCTTCGAAATATGATGAGCACATCTTCCTCCAGCTAATGGTAAATCAGGTGTTATACGCAGGTTGATTACTTCTCTTCTAGCGTAAAACTTTACAACTTCTTCCACTTTAGCTCCCATTACATAAATATCTCCTGATTCATTCAAAATCTGTGATAATTTGTGTAAGCTTCGATTCCAATCTAACCCTTGCTGGCTCCAGTTCACTCCAAGTGAGACTTCTTTTATTTTGCAATGATCTTTTTCTTCTGGACTCATCACAAAGTAGTCATAAGGTGGATCCATTATCCATGATTCAATTTACAATTCATCTATTCCTATTACTGTTATTACTTCGGGTATTAATCTTCCATTCTCGTAATAGAATCCTGTCACATGTACTACTATCTTTATCTCCTCGAGATTCAGATCCATTCTCCTTCCCAGTTCAAAAAAAAAACAAAATAGAAAAGAACATTTTGTTTCTATGAGTGCTCTCCCTGAGACCTTTTCTCCTCTTCTCTTTTTCACTGGATGCGTGTTGTGCTCTTCTTGCTTGGAACCGCGGTGCATATCGAAGTGCTCTCTCTATTTCTTTAGAACTACTAGCTTTAATTTTCCTTGAGTCCAGACTAACACTGGAAAGCTGTGTTTCTTTTATACTCTTGTCCCTTTTTCTCTTTTGAGAAACCTTTCGTCTTCCACCTGTTGCCATATCCTTGGTTGGTTGTATTCTGTTAACTTGATCTGTGTCTTTTGATTTTAATTCTGCTGCAGCTCTAGATCTTGTTAACATCATTACTGGTTTCTCCAGGTTACTTCCAACATTCTCCTTGGTTTGAGGTGGATTCCTAGAAAGTGCATCTGCATTTACGTTGGTTTTGCCAGCTTTATAAACCACAGTAAACTCATATTCTTCAAGTTTTAATCTCCACCTTGTTAATTGTGAAGTTGGATCTTTAGCCGTTTGCATCCACGCCAAAAGCTTATGATCTGTAACTAATGTAAACCTCTTACCATACAAATATGATTTTATTTCTATACCAAATTCTTGATTGAACTATTATATCTTGAAGAATCTTATTTTATAAAGTTGGTTCTTAAATTCTTTAAAAAAAGATCTAGTTTAAAAATCTTTAAAGAAATTTTTATTCCAAAGATTTTAGCAGAGTATTGGTTTCACACTAACCCGTCAAGATTTTAAAAGAGACTGGAGCTTCTAGGGCAAAACCGTCCTCTTTATTTGGTTTTCTGAGCTTAGTCATCAAGGTCGATGAGGTCATTTTATGACTCTTTTGCCAATCAGGTGCCTAAGATATTTAAATTTCCTTTTTTGGAAAGTAGATCATCCCTTCTTTGACTCCTCTCCTATGGTGATCTTCCCTTACGCATGCTCTTTGTCTCTTATTCTCCTGCGCATAGGATGTTTCTCGGGTCTTGTCGACGGTGTCACAGGTCTGTACAGTTAATGATTTTCGTTACTGTGACAATGGTTACCATAGCAACGGTTTCTATGGCAACTGTTATCATAGCAACGGTTACTATAGCAACGGTTACCATGGCAACAGGTAAATTTCAGCTAGTATTAATATATTATTAAAAATCAATGAAAAAAAATTTTTGGATAGGATTTAGTTGAAATCTTTTCTTAGTGGGTATCTATGTCGGGAAAGGAAGAACCATGTCAAATTTCTAGTCAATCGGACGTATAGTTTTGGAGGTCTCGTAATAAATAAATGAGTGAGTGAGTGAGTGAGTGGTAAATCGACTATATATATAGATTTAATATATACACATGTTTTTGAAGAACGTTAAAAAATGAAACTCAATGATTGAGGTTAACGATTATTACTTTAGATTTTTTTTAATTTCGTTAAAATAGAAAAGCTTTCAAAAAATATTTAAGGAAATCATCTTATAGACATTTTATTGCTCTGGAAAACCCACGTGGCAAAGAAGCGATCAAAGGTTATAAAAAAAGAGCGTGATGAAAGAAGAGTATTAGCTTTCCAAAAAAGGAAAGGACCATGTGAAGGGGCTTGTGCACGCCTGAAGCATGGGACTTCTAACAATGTCATCCTCGACTAAATAAATACGTGAGATTTGATGCATCAGTCAGTTGTCGGAAAAGCAAGATCGAGATCAGATCATCGTGAAACATCGCTTAAAAATTGTAAGTCTTATTTTATCTTGTATCAATAGTTTTGTTGAAGTTAGTAAATTTTTATGTGAGGCCAATAAAATTTTTAAAATTGTTAAAATAGTACATAAATCGCCAAATAAAATAATATGTTCTTGGCCGAACCATCCGTCACCAGGGTCATTGTCAGAAATGTTAAAAATTTCAACTCGTCTGAAATGAATATACATAAGCATTATATTTGATACCATCGATATTTCATCAATAATTATCACTGCAACATCTTTAAACGTCTCACGCAATGATTTTAGCATATCATTTGATAATTGTTTGTATGGTGGCGTGTATCCGTGCTCTACAGGTAATTGAAAAATTCTATGTAGCGTTAATCCATCAATATTAAAAGCAACAATACCAGTGGGAGCTGCAACAACAATTCGACTTTTCAATTCTTCTGTAACCCAAGATCGGATCAATTTTATGAGAAAGCTTTTTCCGGTACCACCTTCACGGCTGATGTATAATCTCAAAGAAGTCGAATTATTCATCTTTAATCTATAAGTTATCTTGTCGAATATTCTTCGTTGATCGCTATTCATTTGTTCCATCATATGATATAAGTCACAATTTTCTTCAGCAACTTTGTTTACATCTTCCCCTTTTTCATTTAAACATTTAATTCTGACAAATTCTTATTATTATCTTAATGATTTACATCACTATCGTTTTTGAAACTTATTGTCTGTTGTTCAATGAATTTTTTTGTATGATCCAGGCCTTCTTGAAACTCTTCATAATATCGATGATATTTACATGCATTGTTGAGTTTATACTCTTGAGATTTAAATGATTCTGTATAAGTTTCACAGTTATTTTTTAATTCATCTAGATTTCTCCATGGTAAGAAAAGTGATAGTAATGAATAAAAATAATTTTCAGGTTGAGTATAGATGTTATACCGATAATGATTTATTAAATAACCATGAGAATGTCCTTTTAAAAAAAAAAGTTCTTCCTTTACAAATAAATATTTCTACTCCATCCATTTTCTATGGTTGCTTTGTATATATGATATACCATGTAGCAAAATTATATAAACACATAAATTCATATTTTGTAGGACAATTTGGATAATAATCGTCTACTAAAGCAGGACAATATACATCATCAGATTTTGGATTGACTTCACATAATTCTTTCAATTTTTGGTACGACTGTAATTTTCTCTTTCTAATCATCCTTACATCGATCCATTTTATGACTGTTTGTGAATCAGTACCATACAGTGAATGTCCCAATAATGTATCTGCAACTTCAAAAGATCCTACTTCTCGATGGTTCAAGCTACGAAAAGCAATTTTCTAAAGCTGCTTAACTAAAGACATATTTGAATTTATGTCATCAATCACTTCAGTATGTTTTGCTTATTCACTTTTCATAGCATATTTTGTACAGTAATGAGTTAAAAGCGTAGATTTTTCAGCAACATATTGAATATCAGTAGATATGGGGGGGGGGGGCTGGATCACTCTACTATTACCGACTATGTCGGTAATTTACCATCAAAAGTCGGTAATTTACCACCAGCGAAGAATACTGTCTTACCTAGAAGCCCAGAAGTGGCTTTTTCGTGTCGCCAGGAATTTTATAGTTGGTACTTTGACCACAAGGTGTCTGTAGTGCACAATTTTTAAGTTTGTACTCTGGCACACAGATGGCTCTAGTATGAATAAAAGGCAGCAGTTGATACAAACGGTAGCAGTCGTCGACCAACCATCTACGAAACTACTTAGAGCAGGGGTGTATGCGACCGATTTCCAGAATTATGCTAGAATTATGTATTATAATCAATAAATATAAATATCCTACTATGTATAAATGTATTAGCTTTGTAGGCAGGGTTCAAACCCAGCCGGGGATATTGTTTTTTCTTGTAAAATTGCATACGAATGCAATTTGAATATGACAAAATTAGTTTTAAATATTAATATTAATTAAAATTCGTTCTTATCATTATTCTTCCAATTTATTGCAGAAGAAGAAAAAAAATAAAACATCTAAATAAACTTTCTTTTATAACGCTACATTAGAGATAGCATTTTTTTTAAACATTCGTGAATATTTAAACACAAACGAAACAATCTGCAAACAGTTCCGGCACTTCGCCGGCAAGCTTAATCCCCACTCTCCGCACTCAAGCATGTCACTTAAGAATAATAAACACTCGTAATTAAAGTGTAATTATGCTGGCGTCGTGGTCAGTGCACTTGATTTTTATTTTGCCGGGCAGGGTTCAAGCCCACTCATGGCAAATTTTTTTTTTCTTTTCTTTTCGTTTGAATAATATGGCATCATGATTGTAACACGCAAAAATCAGTTTTTAATATTAATTTATATATTGTTCGTTTTAATTACTTTTCCAATCAATTACGGTGAAGTGAAAAGATATGTATAACGTG
Source organism: Chelonus formosanus (assembly GCA_028641665.1). Lineage (NCBI taxonomy): Eukaryota > Metazoa > Arthropoda > Insecta > Hymenoptera > Braconidae > Chelonus > Chelonus formosanus. The sequence goes on from CM054002.1 coordinate 9,266,947, forward strand.
TCTGAAAAATTTATTTTCGTATTGGGATCCGTCAAATGGGCATACGCCACCTAGTGGCAGAAATTGTAATGAGGATAAGGGATAAATTAATACGAAAATAACACATATAAATCGTAAAATTGTTTAAAAAAAAAAATTACGTGATTGGCATTAAAAACACGCTCACCTTCAGCGAAATTTTTTTTCCGAGCGTTAGTATCAGCCCAATCACATATTGTGCCAATACTTATCATTTTATTTTAATTTAAAAATTTAGAAATTGCAAGGTAAACTATAGGAACTATGGTAAATTTGCCCTAATCGACGCCATGTTTTTTAAGCTCCTCCCATTTGACGGATCCCAATTGCTACATTAAAATTAGCTCCTTTTCAAACAATAATTAGATCAAAAAAACAGCTGAGACAAATGTTTAGCGAGTTCCAGCGCTTCGCCGGCAAGCTTAATCCCTACCCACCGCACTTAAGCTTGTAACTTAGGACTTATAAGCATTATTTCTAATTATGTAAACATGTTGGCTCAGTGGTCAACGCATTAGACTTTGATTTTGCAGAGCGGGGTTCGATCTCAGTCGTGGCAAAATTTTTTTTTCTTTCGTTAACTTAAAATTCATTGAATTTTTTTATCGTTAACCCATAAATAAATTATATTACTTCTAATAATGTTTTCTTATATTCAATTTAAATTGATTTTCTCAATAATTAATGAAAGAGTTTCATGCATATTTGTTGCCACATTAAAAAAAATCAGAAGACAATTAAGAAGTATAAAACTGTTTTCCATGTTCAACAATATATTTATTGAACAAAAAGAATAACTTAAAAATTACACTATTATTTATTACAATCGGATTTAATCTACAGTAATGGAAATTATTGAATATCTTTTAACATATTTAGTATTGTTGAACATGTTTCATGTATTAACAATCAATAATGAATAGTTACAAATGATTGATGAATTTATTATACCTGTAGAATTTGAATCATTTATAGTAAGAAAACACTCATGACTCTAGAATAACTCTATTGTATTTTTCGTGTATAAGTCTACATGAACATGAATTTAGCCACTAAAATAATTATTCATATTTAAAATTCAGGAATAGTAAGAATAGGTATTTATAATAATTTTTTTTTAAAGATTTAAAATTTTTAATCTTAAATATTATTTATGTATGGATCATAAATACAACTTAAATGAACATAATAAGAAAATACACCATACATAAAATGTATATGGTTTTTTTACATATTTCAATTATTAAAGTCCTGTCCTGCTACACATGTGGCAGAACAAGACTTTTTTGAATCTACAGTTGTGCACTCACTGATACTCAATAATAATAATAATTAAAATCTTGATGTACATAAAACAAGGCAATATCTAAAGTACTTCATGAACAATAATATTCTAATTATTATTAAGCAATCATTTCGGAGTGGACTTAATTCTGCAGATTGATTCCGTACTAATTACATAAAAAAAAAGTAACTGCAAATAACTAAATATTGTATACTTATGTCTATTGTAATTAATTATTACATGTACGATAACATGAAAAGAATTCATTCACGATTAAAAAAAAGTTTATTTAAACAATTATACTAAATGTAGCGGTGTTTTTTTTTTTTAATGTTAAACTTAAATGCCTCATCCTTAGTCAATATTACCTCCTTCATGTAACCGAGTATATAAATTATGATTTACTCAATGTAAATATCAATATAATCTACTCAAAAGAATTTGAATATTACAATTAAAGGAGGTACTATTGTCCGATGGAAACCACGTGGAGGTGATGAGACTTGTTCCATCGGGAGAGGAAGGATAATAGGATGGAAAGGTTGGAACAAATTAAATATTACTTTATATAAAATATTTACAACTAATGATGAGTAATTAAAGTACAAATTTATCTACGCTCTAAAAATAAATTAGTGAATATTTATTGATGCACAATAACTTTCAATGATTTTCACTAATTTATTTCTTAACAATAATCCAGTAAACAATATAATTAAGTAGTAATTTGAAAAAGAAGTGCAGCAAATTATTCGTGCCTCAATTTTTTCAATTTCCTACTTGGGTTTTCATTTTGATTTTTCAATTTATTTTTGCGACGTATTTCCGAAGTCAACCATTTCAAATTGTAGTAAATTAAAGTCCGACTAAAAACATTAAACATGAACTCACGATGATCACGACAAGTATTTCTTATCCATAACGAAATAAATTATTTAGAAATAAGTAACTCGCTCGATGTTTCAAGATTTTGATTTGCTTTAACTACTGACAATATACAACTTGCACAATCAAACTTCTTGATGCATCGATGGATAAGATAACCTGCAACATATCGGATAGAACATTCTTCCAATGTAGCCATATCTACTGATTCTGTTTCAGCTAATTCACTATCTGAATCTTCTGAAAAGGTGGAATCCACTTCCATTGATTCAGATTCTGAGTCGTCGAACACATCGTTATTTTTTGAATTCAATTCAACTAATTTATTTGTTACTACGTTAAATTGATAACAATTTAATAAATTTTTTAAGCTTTCGGAAAAATGTTCTTCCGAATTTTCATCAATAACATGAACAGTACCTTTTTTCATACAAGAATTAGAGTTAATGTTATTGATATGGTGGTTCTTTTTCTGAACCATATTTAATAATAAAATTGCACCATCATCTTCACAATTCGAATTTTGTGGTAGCTTACCTAAGTTATACAGCATCGTACGTTGTGCCAAACCTAATACTTGTTTTGCTGATGGATTATCATTGTACCCGAGAGATCCACGCCAATAACCAAAAAGATTTTCTAGTGGATCTTGCTGTAAATATCTAGTTAATAAATAAGGAACATCTGTTTTCTTTAAATCACTCCACAGCTTTAATATACTACGAATTGTTATTACGAAATTTGCAAAACAGTCTGGAGGCCTAGCAAACGTGTCTTGAAGTGATAACTTTGGTAACCATTTACAAGAGTCCTCTAAATATTTTTCGACTAAAGGGTTCGATTCTGATAATCCTCTGCGATAAGGATTTTTATCTAATGGATCTCCGCCATTCAAACAATCGAAAAGATTATTTATGTTTTCAATAAATTCTGCAGTAGCAGCGGCAAATGGATTTTTTAATTCTCCGGTCGATATTCCCGTGTTCAATGCACTAGAAACCGAATGACTAAAAATTTGAACGGCTAACTTTACTTTAACTTTTTTAAAAGCATCTGGCTTTAAATGGTCTTCAGTTAATTTCGGCGCAGCTTTACAATAACTATTTTTTCCCAAATTATACAATTCACCGATCGCGTCCCATGAAATTATTCGGTTATTTAACACCAAATTCGAATCATAAAGAGCGTTGCGTAAACACTTAACTAAATGTGGTACATCATACAGACAATATATTTTATTTTCATTCCATTCGACATAATAATGATCTGTCAAAATACCCAAAATACGATATGCATACTGATTTGGTTTAGCTTGATCACAAACCATTACTCGAATTTTTAAACCGGTTGAAAAGACATGTTCAAAACATTCCTCTATAATTTCAACTAATTCCCTACCCAATGCTGTATTTTTAGGAAAAAATACAGCAATAGGCTGCTTCCAAGGCGACCGTAAACCCCGTAACATAAAAACTAATACCGATTTTGAAATGTCTTGACTACGGCCAAGAAAGCCTAAATCGGCATAGCCATGAACAATATCATTATGAATATCGTATTCTAACAATTCTTTGATATTCATCTCATCCCACATAAGAACGCAATCACGCTCGTACTTATTCATTCTTTCTACCTTATCTAAAAGTTTTAAAAAAAAAGCAGGATCAAAACCAGTTGATAATTTAATGTCATTGATCCAATTATAAATAAGAGAAACGCGAGGAAGTGCCATTTTTAAAACATTTCTTAAATATTTATAGCATTTAGGACCGCGCTGATAGATCGACAAAGCAAATTGCTTCTCTTCCTCAGACCATACACGTTTTCGCAAGTGATCAGCTTGCATTTTTACAATTAATTTTCTTCGTTTATCATTGAATAATTTATTGGTTGCAGAAATGAAAGAATTATAGCGTGCTTTTACAGGTGATTTATTTTTCCGGTTCTTCAAACGCAAGACTTGACTTTGCAGTTTTTTTATTCTCTTTTTTTGTTCATTAATAACTACTTGTGATTTGAATAAAGAATTTCGTAAAGAAGTAATGGTTTCACCTGCATTTTTTTTATCTACTCTAATATCAGGTACAGAATTATTGGAATGATGACGGTTTATTGTATCATTACAATTATTCTCCTGATTTACAACATGAAGTTGAGAATTATTAGAACGATTACTGTCGAATGTATCATTACAATTATTCTCCTGATTTGAAATATTACTAATTACATTTATTGCTTGATGATAATCCTTGGGTAATGCTGAATCCTTCAGTAGTACTCGTGCACCTTCCTTGAAATCATTTTTATCAACATGAGCAGAACAAATTCGTCGAGTTTCCAATTGGTGATCGCTTAATCCTCTCAAACTTTCATTTCCGCATTGTTAAAGCCATAGATCTTTGCTGTTATAAAGGCAAAAAATATATAAGTATACATATATACGTAAAATAATACATTTACTCGCTACACATATTAAAATCGTGTAATGAAACTACACACGCATAATAAAAACAGAATTGCTCAGAATAATGTTTATCATAATCACTTTTTATCATTTTAGTATTTTTAATTCAATTTTGTTAAAAAAGAATGTTCAAAAAACGAATGATTTTCGATTAAGTTTTATTAGATCATTTATTATAGGAAATGTTTGGTTAGTGTAAAATGATTGAATTTTTGAACTTATTCAAAAAATTCAACTTCTCCAATTAAAATGATCGAACCATATTTATAAACACATCTAATATTACTACGAATATTGTTAATTCGTTAGATTTCATAGTCTTATTATTTTTTTTTTTTAATAACTGTTTTTCTAAATATTTGCGCATGCCCATTAAATTAAAAAATTGTATTTTTTCCACAATTTCCTTTTTTTTTTCCTCAGTTATTATCACTACTTTCTATTCTCTCCCTGGTATCTTTTTCGTTCATTAATCAACAATTAACGAGAATAAAAATTTAGACGTAATCAAAATTGAATGAAAATTTTTTTTTTAAAATATACTGCATGAAAATACATGTGGAGTTAAAGTAACTGCGGAAATGGAAGATTAATAATTTGTCAAAAATTAATTTATTAACTAATGATCATTGACTGAAAAGAAATTTTTTCTGTTTACGTAATATTCTTATAAATATTAAAATTCTCAAACTATTTTACATAAATTCTCTATCTGATGTTTTTTACCAAATGATGTACATGTATCAAATATATGCAATAGTTATCTGTCAGTAAAATCGTAACGAACAGCTTGTTTGCAAAATTACCAAAAGCCCAGTAATAAATGACTATAGTATACTGTTTTTAAAATTGATATTTGATTTTATTAGCTCATTAACCAAATATTATTTGTAGTTATAGTTCTTAGAAAAATCATGAAATTGTTAATGAATTTAAGATCACCCAAAAATATTGCACTTTATTAGAATGGTCTGTAAAGGGATAATTTTTGTTGTTTAAAGGAAATTAGGATACTAGCCTACTTCAATATAAAAGTAGTCTTGTTAAAAAAGCTGTTCTGTTATTAACGAAGAAATTGTAAAGATAACAGCATTGTTGATACTGAAAAAAGTAACGTCATAATATATTTTAGGAGAAATAAGTGTTATTACATCAAACTGAATACATTTACAATAAAAAAAATAAAAGACAAAAATCATTACAAAATAATCAATATACGTAGTGAAAAAACGATCACTTAAATGCAGGTCGATATTTCTTTTTATTGATTTTTAAAGATCTAATATTTTAAATTTTCTGAATGAATAAAAAATTAGTTTTGAACAAGAAGTGTTATAATACAACATATAACTACGCCTAAAAGTACTATCTATGGCTAGAATAAAAACATCTATTGTTTTATTTAAGGTAGTTCTTGAACTTAACGAATGTCTGCAAAAAAACAAGTTTTTTAAGTATGATGTTCTTAAGATTAGTGTAAATAATTTACAATGAATAAAAATTAAGTTATCGATCATTTCAGTGAGAAAATCAAATCTTAAAATGCTGTTTTATACTACAGGTAATTTTAAAGAATTAAATAATTATTTCATAAGCAATATCGAATAAGAATTACATTAAATAATCAGTAGTTATCGATGAAAAAAAACTAAAAAATAACACATTTTATATGCAAATACTTATTAAATTCAAAATATACTTTAAAACTAGCTAATTCCTGCGACTTTGTTCTCGCGATGTGCATAATGACGTCTCATATTGATAGATTGTTTTATTAATAACAAATTTAAAGCTAATTCCGAACACATATTGCTTTGTTATGGTTAAAAATAAGTAATAAAATTGGAGATATCAATAACAAATAAAAAAAAATCGAATTTCAGCGGGAAATTTATTTTATGTTCTTTTACAACGATATCAACATTATAAACAGAAAGAGTTCGATTATTCTTACGTTACCCGGTTTGTGACTCTTTTACAGTAAAAAGAAATATTCCCTTTAGAAAAACTCAAAGAAATAGCTTAGATTCGATTTTCAATTGTTTATAATAAATTTAATTGTTGTAAATAAGAGTTCGTTTTTATTCATATTATGATAGTAGTAACTCGTTTTTAACAAGAGAAAGAATTTCCCGTTGAAAGAACTCAAAAATATTGCATAGAACTCGTTTACTATTATTTTTAACAAATTTGATTGTTACAAACAATAAAAGTACGTTTTTATTTAAGTTACATTTTCACTAACTCATTTTTAACAAAAGAAAAAATTTCCCGTTGGAAGAACTTGAATATCTTGCATAGATTCCGTTTTGAATTGTTTAGAACAAATTTAATTGTTATAAACAATTTATAGGAACAAAAAATAGCCTATTTTTTATGTTATACACTAGTTATTTATTTGGAAATTTTTAAAGATTCTAATTTTTCTTTACTTATTTTAAAGGGTCTTCTCAAAACGTCTAGTCCATAAAATTTGCCTTGACACGCTAGAACTACTTGAAATCAATTTTTTCTAATTTTATAAAAATAACAAATTTACATAGCTTGTATACATTAATGAAAAAATGTAACAAAAATTACGTAAATATTCCTAAAAGAGAAAAAAACAAATGGCAATTAGATTACTAGTAAATAAGAATAACAATATATGGAACATTTTTTTAAACTGCCTCGAAATAAAATTAAACGCGACAAAAAAGCATTTTCAATTAGTTATAAATATACATTCATGACGAGTGTTAAGTAATAAATGAAATATTTGTAACATAATTCGTAATATTCGTAAAAAACTGATGTAAAGTTTAATACTTTTTTTTGTTACACGTAATGACTCAAACTGTCATTTATTAAGTGACAACTTCTATCGAATAACCCATTGAACAGAATGAATTATACTAAAAAATTAATAAACAATCTTAATTTACTTACATCTCTGGATTTTTAACTGGAATACAATGGAAGCTCAGATCAGGATTTTTTGCCTTCGAATTTTGACATCCTTTGTAGACACATTGAGATTTACTTCGCACCATTTTTAATATTTGCAAAAATATTTACAATATTTTGCAGAAGTAATCAAAAAAAAAATTTTTTTATAAATTATGTTAATCAGTATAAAGAATTGAACAGATATTAAAAGTCAAATCGTAACAATTGCTGCGTGATCAACCGTGGTCAAAAAGCAACTGATTTATTTGATACGTTAGGTTTTTAGATATGAAATAAAACATCGTTAAGAAAGACATTTGAGCTCTCATTCTTAGAATCAAACGTAAACAATGTTGCGTGAGCTCGACAATGCTAACCGTTTGAACGAATTTTGCATGTGTAAACATGATTTTTATATATTTAAAAAGACATAAACTTACTTAAATTGATTTACTGTAAATCAGACAACATAACTAAATGGAATATTTCATTTATTTCTCGTAGTAATTATGTTTTTTTCTCTCAAGAACAGAAAAAATTGTAATTCTGTATACTACTGACACAGTATATTGAAAAAAAATTGTCCAAGGGTTAACTGGGAGGATAATTATAAAAAAAAAATTCAAAGCAAGATTTAAAAATAATTTTATTATGTACAAATTGCATTTATATGCAATTGAAAAAAGAAAAAAAAAATGTCTGTATCTGGGATTGAATCCTGATCGCTAAAATGAAAGTCCAGTGTCTTGACCACAAAGCTAGTAAATATATATACTCTCAGTCTTTATATTTATAATTCATAAGCTACGCGCTTGAGCACGCAGGCTTGAGATCCAGCTTGCTTGCGAGTCACCAGAACTCGCTGCTAATATTTTGAAGTAATTGTTATTATTATTTTTTAATTTTTATAAGAATGCTACTACTTGTGTAGCTGTATAAAAAAAATCTTCTTGACATCGTCTTTTAATCTCCTGTTATCAATTAGAATAATTTTTAAAATATTTAAAATAGTATTTAAAACTAATTTTGTCATATTCAAATTGCATTTGTATGCAATTTTACAAGAAGAAACAATATCCCCGGCTGGGTTTGAACCCTGCCTACAAAGCTAATACATTTATACATAGTAGGATATTTATATTTATTGATTATAATACATAATTCTAGCATAATTCTGGAAATCGGTCGCATACACCCCTGCTCTAAGTACTTTCGTCGATGGTTGGTCGACGACTGCTACCGTTTGTATCAACTGCTGCTTTTTATTCATACTAGAGCTATCTGTGTGCCAGAGTACAAACTTAAAAATTGTGCACTACAGACACCTTGTGGTCAAAGTACCAACTATAAAATTCCTGGCGACACGAAAAAGCCACTTCTAAGCTTCTAGGTAAGACAGTATTCTTTGCCACCAGAGTCGGCAACTTACCGGCTGTAGATGTAGTTCCCACTAGATGGCGCTGTACTGATCTGCGGTCGGCAATTGTTACCGATCTAGGCGGCGCTGCCGTTGTGGCGGGTAAAAAATTTGAATTTAAATTTTCAAAAATTTTTTGTCGATAATTGTTATAGATTTTAAGCGGTAACTATTACCGATCTTGTGGCGGGTAGAAGAAATTTGAATTTTAAAAAAAATCTCTTGTCCATAACTGTTATCGATCGCCAGGTGATATCTGGTACCAACCTTTATCACTTAATGGCGTTGTTTTTTCGGCTGTTTAAATTATTTAAAACTTATGTTTAATTCTAACCAAGATTTGAATTTTTTAAGAAGAACTTAGTAATTAATTGGTTGTTCGTTAGAGGGTTCTGTATGTAAATGTCGGAAAATATTTAAATTTAAAAAAATTTATTCTATAATCATTGACATAAATTTAATTGTATTAATGACATAATTAAGTGTAATTTTGTTCAATTAATTGACTTGCTTTGTGGAATCCTCTGAGATGTTGTCTTCATGTGATTCAATGAATTTGAAGTTGTTCCATTCTCCACCGTGGTAGTGAAGTGTCAATTTATCTTGTTTGACGAAGTCCAGGAACATGTTGAATGCAGCATCATTATCTTTAAACACTTCAACCATTCTCTTCGGTCGAAAAACAATGAATTCATCATCTAATGTTGCGATGACTGCATCACCATGCTTTGCTTTAACTTTTTTTAGTCCTGTCACTTTATATGGCTTTGTTGTTTCCAATTCTGCCATTTCTTTCTTAGGTTTTTGCGTATTATTGGCGATGCTGTTGATGTAATCTATGTTTATAAAACAATGCACTACTGAATGTATTTTATTTCTGCGGTGTTCACTTAGCTTTGAATCGGATGATGTCTGTGGCTAAACTGACTTGACGAAAGTCTATCCTGTTTCATATATAAGCCTTACTCTAGCGGTCAATTTTCGAAACATATTTCCTAACTACGCAATTCTCTTTGTCTCGTGATTCTCAGAATAATACGTCATATCTTTTTAGTTGAACCTCTTTCTTTGCTTTTCAAGGAAATGACGTCATAAAACATTTCTTTTGTTAATTTAAATCAGATAAACCTCTCCCATGACGTCAAAAACCTAACGGCCAAAAGTATAGATTTTATTCTCCCACCACTTGTCTTATATTTGAATATAAAGGACCGAGCTTGTGCGTTAAAAGTTAGTCTCGCAGAGAGAACGAGTGATCAACATGGATCTTGTTATTGATATAAAAGGCTATCGTTTTTCTAACGGCAATGTGATTGTGAAAGAGTTGGCTTCATGTAAATGGCTAAAATTCATGGACGTTTGTGAATATCATTTTTTATTTGAACCACCATGTGATTACAGTAAATTAAATGTTTCTGAAGTATGGGACGTTAATTTTTGCAAGAAATATTATCATGGACTTTCATGGGAAATCGGTGATACACCATATGAAACACTGGACAAGTAATTCAAAGAGACACTGAACAACGTACGCTATATTTTTGTACGTGATCATGAAGTGCAATATTTCTTGGAATCATTGATAAAAACGGATATTCCGATTATTTACTTGGAGAGAGAAGATTTTACAATTTATGACGTTCCTCAATCCATTTGTCCACATCATGACCATCGCATGGAAAGAATAGTGAAAAAAGGAATAAATATAGGACTTCCACGTCTATATTTTCATCGATACGAGTGTGCTCTTGAAAATGTAAAAAATCTCAACCAATGCGTTCTTGAAAATATTTTGATTCTTGATGATGATATCAGACCAATGAAGGTTTATCGAGTAACCAAAAATTTACTCAAGTTGAATCCAACAGACTTGAAACTTTTAACAACAGAATTCATCATTAAAGAGGCTGCAAATAACATCAACACTGTATGGGATAAACTGCCTGATGAATGGAAATCAGATGAAGATTTTAAAATGTATCGACGATGTTACAATCATCATCCACCAAAAGACAATCAAAATGATGGCCCTATACCATTTGTTAAGGATTGTAAAATGTGTAATGGAGAATAAAATGTTTTGTAAAATGTGTTATAAACAAAATAAAAACAATTTTTCCTTACATAATTCATTTTATTTTATCCATATAATCAATTTTTCTTAATAATACAGGATTAATGATAATATTGTATTTTTCTATTCGTAATCTGAATCTTTCTCTATCTCGAGCTGCTCCTTTCCAACATCCTTGTCTGGCCGCTCTGTAGGCATGAGTCCATGTATGCTTTACGTGTATTTTCGCTTGAAGATTGAAATGAACAGATTTTCGTTCCATTATAATAATTTTCTCAATTGTCCACTCAAAGGTTTGTATTCAACAATTCGATCATGAACGATTAAACAGTATGCCGATGTATTATCGGGTATCGGTTTTGTAGATTCAAATTCAATTCGCACATCCACAGGTCCAGATTTTAATAATTCATTTTGTTTTGAACAATCGATGATAATTAGGGGTACTTTGCTAATAAATTGTTCTTTTGTGAGGAGAGGTTCTGAATCTTTACCATAATATGATTCATGGAAATTTTTGTACATATCATATAATAATGCATATTAATTGTGAGATATGGCAAGATTCAAGTTGCCATATAGATATTATCGTGAATTGAGAAAAAGTTTTACGTATCTTAAATTACAATGATCGAATTGACTGGAATCTTTTGTTGCATCATTTTTTCGTGCTGTTTGGAATGCCAGTATAACATATCTCGGTTTCTCCAATTGTGTTGATGTTTTCACCATCCAGACATTTTTCGTTGTTCTCGGTAATAATGGATATTCATAAGTTTCCTATTATCGGAAACTTAATGTTATTGGCGGATCCTTGGCAATATAATTTAATAATTGTATTTTTCTCGTATCCGACACTGTGATGTAAGGAATCATCCATTCAATCTTCGTCAATGTAATTTTTTTATCTGTATTAGCTGTAGCTTGTACTATTGCATTTAGCTCGGTGTTTAAACGAGTTAAAACAAATTCATGCTTAGCATTGACAATAATGCGATGATAATCTTCAGCGAATCCCAATAACATATTCAATGGCAATAAAATGTCAAAATATCCTTCGTTATCCGTAAGTTTTTCATCATTGTCGATCCAACCTGTGTTATCTAAGTAATTTAATTGACTTGGATAAAGTGATAGATATCCTTTAATGACACTTGTAGGACCGACATTTTTGTTACGATCAATCTCAATGCCATTCAATTCATATCGTATTTCTTCAAATAAGTGACATAATGCCATGTTTACAAATTTCGTTATAGCTGCTATAGCAGTGTCATTAAGTTTGGTAAATTTCCCAGTAATATGTAGAAAACTCTTGCAAGGCAATAAGCACAAGTCTTGATGTTGGACAGCAATCCGGATTTCATCATTGTTATTGAGTGAAGCTGATGCATAAGGTTGATGAGCATGTAATTTATAATGTGATATAGACTCATCAAAAACAACTCCTCTGTTGATAGCTAATGTCTCCTCCCCTGCAGCGATGGCACTAAGCACGCAAAACAGCACACTTTTACTTTGACTTTTTTTGTCTGCGAAGGCCCAAGCTCTTTAAAAACAAAATATTTTGACGACTTAGTCGTTTGAGGTTTCGTCGTTGACTGACAATTTTTTGGCATGGTAACTCAGTTTTATAGCTTCTTCCGACAATCGTTTTATAAACAATACCCATTATTTCACAGATTTTACATGCAAACGAATTGTTATTATTTCTACACGAAAATTAACCAATTCTCCGTCTTGATCGACAATTTTTGCATATGATGTATTGCTTGTACGGCGATTGGAAGATAAATGACGTTAGATGGCACTTCAATGATTTTATATCCTGGTGGAACTGATGGGAAGAATTCATGAATTGTATGCACTAATTTATTATTTATGTATGCTCCTGTAGTAATATTGCGCTCGATTCTCAATGCATTTATTTTCAAGATGGAAACTGGTGAATCTGACGTCTGTGTTGATTTAGGCGCGATAAGTCTTGGACCAAAACCCAACAGACGATCAATAGAATCATCTGGCTCGAAATTCATTGTAGCGTTATCACTATAAATTTCACTGTACAATTCATTGTTGTTAGGTTTAATGGAAATTGACAATTTAGGATCAGCTTTCTTCAAATAATTTTCAATATCTTCAATTTTTATAGCTTCCTGTTGGTATTTCAATAATTTTATTTCGTTTATTTATATTATAATAGAATTTATTATTTCCATTGTCAATATTTGGGATAGAGTTGAACGTTAATAATTCAACAAGACCCAGTACATAATTTTTTGTCCTTGTTAATTCGATAGGTGGAAAATAATATGCCTCTAATATAGAGGACTGTCCAGACAGCGTTATGGTGGATGAATTGTCCATAACTGATAAACTTTTTATTCAGCTTCACTTTTTATATGGCTTTTGAAACTAAATTCCATACCGAGTCCCCAGATGTCTTTAACTTTTTCTCTGAGAAACTTCAAACATAAATGTCCACAATTTGTTGTTGAATAATCTTGTTGCTTTATATGATTATATAGTATGCTACCAACATCGAGATATTTTTGAAGTTCAGGTGGAGGTTTTAAATTACCGAAACTATCAAAGTATATTGCTTTATTTCCTTGTTTTTTATATGCCACCCAGTGAGTTCCTGGTCTATCTTTATCATCAAGGTTAATGATAGCTGACTCATTTTTCCATGGTTTAGATTTCGGTAAATCATTTCTCATGAAAACTCCACGAAAGTATGGAATTTCCATAATTTTTGCATACTTCAAAATATCGATGTTAGTTAATGCTCGATGTGGTAGCTCTATACGTTTTTTTGCGCCGGTTTCAAGTATAGACCATATCCTCGTTTTCGACGTTTAAAACGTAAACCTCTTTCTAAGGCTATGGCTTCTATTTTTTGATTGTGACGTTTTGCTTCATCCAATTGACGATGAGCAGCTTTAGCATCATTAACTGCCTTTGCGATACTTGAAGCTCCACTAGCTAAAGCGCCAATTGCACTTAGACCGGCAAATATCGGTATAAGTGGTAAAACACTTGCAACCTTAATCGGTACAGGTAATACACGAGGAACTCGAACATTCTTTTTTCCACCAATCATTTTTAGTGCTTTCCGTGCAGCTGATAATGCAGATTTTATTGGATCTGCACCTGAATTCATCATCAACTTGGCCGAATCCACAACCTGTCTTAAAGGTTTTTTCTTTAAACCTTTTCCAACTTTTTTCTTTTCCACTCTTTTCTTCAAGCCCATTCCAAGTTTTTATTCAACGTTCATGATATTCGTAACTCCCAATGCAGCAGCTCTTTCACTTAAATTTGCGTCTTTAGCGAAAACTCTTTGCCAAGCTTTTTCAGCAAGCACTCTATTAGCTGCGTTTCTCGCTTCTACGTTTTCTCGATTTCTCGAATACGCAATATCGTGCTCTTTACACGCTGCGTCTAACGGATTTACACCAGGATCACCACGTTCTAATCGCTTGTGTAATTTTGTTCCTGGTCAACAATACTGATATCCAGGAATATGTTACTCAAATGGCAATTTATTTATGATGGTGTTTACTAAGCCGGTGCCACATCTGTACTGTGTCATAACCTGAGCCGTACTGAAATAATTTCTATAGAAGTCGCATATTTATACTCATGGTAATTTATTACTAAGTAGCGTTCGCGGCGTGATATGTGGCCCTTCGAATAGCGCCAAAACAAATGCTCTCTTAGCTCTTATTGTACACCCAAATGGATTACGATTTGAAAATATATATTTATATTCGAAATCCATACATCAGCCAAAATACAAATTTTTGGAAAAATTACTTAAACCTGTAGAAGGTATGGGTTATTTTCCTTTCAATGAACGTGAAGAAGTTGTTGAACCAGAGCAAGCAAAACCAAATTCAATAATGATATTTGATGACGTAGCGTGTGAAAAACAAGATAATATGCGTGCTTATTTTTGTATGGGACGACACAGAGATGTTGATAGCTTTTATCTCTGCCAAACTTATGCACGTATTCCTAAACATCTAGTGCGAGATAATACAAATTTTCTCGTGCTTTTCCGACAAGATGATATGAATTTGAAGCATATTTATGATGATCATGTAAATACTGATATGTCATTCTCTGATTTTCGAGAACTTTGTTCCAAATGTTGGAATGATAAGTATGGATTCGTCGTTATCAATAAAGATCGAGAAATCAATTGTGGACGTTATAGAAAAGGATTTGATTGCTTTATTAATATATAAATTGAACAACAATAAGAGAAAAAGAACATTTGTGTTGTGGTCATCAAAGTGGTAGTATGAAGATAAGAAAAATGCAAAAACGAGCTGATATTTTGCATCAAATTGCGAAAGCGAGTGACGCAATACAACATAAGCATGAAATTATTAAACATGGGCGAGAAATAACTCAACGAGCTATAAACGAAATGTTTAAACCCGTCGTAACTCCTTTACAACAATTAGTAGACAAGACTCCGATAAAAACAGAGAAATTTGATGTGAAAAAAGAAGAGCTAATCAGAAGAGATCCTACAGAAGGAGCTACAAGCTTTTAAACAACACATGATAATACTGTTGATTATGATGTGGATAATAGTATAATAACTGATGATGAATCTTTTACCACTGCTCCTGATCAAAGTACACCGATAAAAGCGTTACCTGCAGTATCATATTTGAAAAAATTCGATTCAAAACATCAAGTGAAAGAATTTGATACAAAGTTTGGTGTAAGAAAATTAAAGAATAAACTGATGATTGGTAATGCTGAAGCAAGATTTGATGATAAATTTGTTTACATTGGTAATAAAAAATATGAAAGTACTCCTGGTCTCTTAGAGTTTCTTTTTATAAAATCGCCTGATCAAAATAGAACAACAGAAAATGACGAGAAAACTTATGGACGAATTTTAAAAAGCACTCACGCCTATCATAAACATTATCATCCTGACAGAAGTCTCAGAGAGAATAAATATTCAAAGAAATATCAAAATATTATCAGCAAATATTTACCGAAAAGCGGTAAAGGTTTGCCGCAATATATGATAAATCATAATCGACCACTGGACTATGTTTATTGGGATGATCCCAATGAACTTGTTGATCGATTACGTCTACTTGTTTCATCACGTGCTGCTGGGAATTTTAGCCATAACAATGAAATTATGTCAATTATTGAAATACTACGTGAAGCTGGAATTATATATTAATCAGATGCTTAATATCATCACTCATTGATCAATTATCTCTTGAAGAGAGAGGATGAGTGTAGACATTTTTGGACGTCAGTTGGACAATGATTCACGGAAAAGTGCTGTTCGTGGTCCACCTGGTAATGGATTTAAATTAACAATTGATAAACAATATAATATGAATAATAGAAGATTGTGCAACCTTGCTGATCGAGTAGATCTAAATGATGCTGTATCATTAAAAGTTGTTAAATCTAAAATCAGTAATACGATAGCATCTATAACACAAGAGATACAAAATCTTCAAGCAAAAATTGAAAATATCAGTGAGCAAGTGAAACAACAATTGGAATCATCACAAGCAGCACAACAAAGTTTGAAGGCTGAATTAAATAAAATAAACGAATTTTATCAATTTGATCAATTAAATACGTTCAAAGAGGCAGATAGTAGGCATACCGACATTATAAAACAGCTGGAGAAGAACGTTCAGAAAAAATTGAAAGGAAGACCTAAAGTCCAATTGCCATGAATAAAGAAAAAACACAAATTGCAGAAGAGCTTCATAGACCAGTAAGAAAAAATTATCAACGACGACATGTGGATATACGTGGTCTTGATAAGACTTGGCAGGCTGATCTTGTTGATATGTCTGCATATAAATCCTACAATAAAGGATATCAATATTTATTAACAGTTATTGATATTTTCTCTAAATATGCTTGGGCTATACCAATAAAGACTAAAAATGGTAAAGATGTCACTGCTGCAATGATGTCAATTTTAAAAGAAAAAAGAATACCCAAGAATTTACATGTGGATAGAGGAAAAGAGTTTTATAATAAAGATTTTGAAGGACTTATGAAACAATATAACATTAAAATGTACTTAACATTCAGCAATCTCAAAGCATCAATTTGTGAAGGATTTAATCGAACGTATAAAAACAAAATCTGGAAAGAATTTACTCTTAGTGGCAATCATAAGTGGATTGATCTGCTACCGAAATTATTATCATCATATAACAATACTAAACATCGTACAATTAAGATGAAACCTGTGGATGTGACTTCAGCCAATGAAAAGCAACTATTTGATACCATTTATAGAAAACTCAAAGTTGTAAAAATAAAAACGAAGAAAAACAGGTTTAAAATTGGCGATAAAGTTCGAATTAGTAAATATAAACATGTATTTGAGAAAGGTTACACGCCAAATTGGACCACTGAAATTTTTACCATCAGCAAAGTTGAAAATACTCATCCAGTGACTTATAAATTTACTGACTATCAAAACCAACCAATAGAAGGCGGTTTTTATGAGGATGAATTAACTGGAGTCCAATATTTCGATATTTATCTAGTAGAAAAAGTGTTGAAAAAACGTGGAAATCAAGTATACGTTAAGTGGTTAGGATTTGATAATGAACACAATAGTTGGATAAGTGCAAATGATATGTAATTTATTTGAAAAATAGTAACAATGACAAAAACATAGAAATAGTAAATTATGAAAAATGTAACTTATAATTATAATAAAATTATGTCAATAGAAAATTTGTTTTAGATCTTTTCATAACCCCATGGAAAAGTATCAGTTGTTCCTTCTAATAGTTGTCTTTTTTTATCTTGCAAGCTTAAGGCTATTTTTGTCCTAGGAACAGTACATACTTCATGTTTCTTACTGACAATATGATATTCATTTCTATTAAAAATGGTATGATGAAACAAACATTTCTCATAATCATCAAACGTGATAGTTTTAATTGTAGCCTTTTTTACACCTTTAGCTTTCATTTGATCTTTTTCATTTTGAACCTTAAAACTATACATTTTCGCTCTAAGTCCAATAAATTCAGTCATTATTTTTCCATTATTTTCATCTTTCATCAAGCCTAGAACTTTCTTATTAACTAACGGAATTCCATAATTATTATTTTCAGGGTAATCAGAAGTATCATACTTCTGAATGTCGCGTTTCATGCAATCATATATATTAACATTCATAAAATGATAAATTAAGCTGTCCGTGTCAGTATATAATAATTTAACATTTCGTTTGAAATTTTTTATAATATAATTATAATGGAAATCATGAATAAAAATTTTAGATAAATCAAGAATAGCAAAACCTACATAAATTGGCTTGGAGAACTTTATTTCAAGTTGATTCATTTCAATAATGACCATATCATCATCAAAAATGAGACTGCTATGGAAATTCGGTTGCGATATTAGACTTTGTGCACCCCATCTGCCCTCCCATTTTGTAATTTATTTAATATCTTTATAATTACGCACATTTTCCATAGTTTTTCCATAAACAGCATTATTCATGAGTTTAAAGAAATTTTTTTCAAAATCATTTTTGGACTTTTTTCTCATTTCTGTGTTCAAATCAATATATTTTTTTAACCAAGCTGATTGTTTAAATTTCAAAACTCTATAAATTTTAGTTATTTTTCAATAAAGTTCAATGCTTTGTTGTAGATTTCTATAATGTATTACATACTTATTTTTAGGTAGCAATGTTGTCATTAGCTTTGAACATTTGCTATTTGGTGGTACCCAATGTTCAGGGCATAATGGTAAATCTTTGTGGTGCTCATGTAATGATTGTGGATAATCTAAATCCACTTCGAAAATATAACCAATAGAAGAAGTTTTAATGCAATCTTCCCGATGATTATCAAATGATTGGTTAAATTTAAAATGACACAAACATCTATTACATAGGTATTGTTTTGTTTTACCATCAGAAATTTGAGAGCTAACTAATCTAGAAAGATCCGTAATCAGACAAAAATGATAAGTTGATTTTAAATTATTTTCACGATCAACCTGAATATTACTTTCTACCATCAACAAATGAATGCATTTTTCATAGTGAAATTTACTTAAATACAATGGTGCAATTTTGTCATTATTATTCAGTCCATAAACATTAATTGAAAATTTTTTATCTTTATTCATTAATTCAAATTTTTGAACATCATGTGAAGTTGTTGGAACACTGATACCTTCGTACTGGAGAACTGTTAAATAATGCGGATATGATGAGGTTCTTGTAGCATTTATTTTAGCTGGATGCAGAGCTGCAGTAACTGCCCAAAGAAAGCAGCATTGGTCATTATTCTTGATGTTCAGTACTGCTTTCTTATCTTGAATGAACTTTGGTAGGGGGATGAAAGTTGATTCTCCTGCTGCTAATGGATCATACCTATTGATGTTCACTTGGAGATGCACGAGTTCCACCATGGGCCATCCTGAATCTTTTTCTTTAAAGTCCTCAACTTTTGCAAATAGAACATCAATAATTTTTTCCACCAAAATACTTTCTATGTCACTTGATAGCATGAATAGTTCATTTGGCGTTGTAAGATATTTTATTTCATCAATCAATTTACCTTCAACATTCTTAAACTTACAAGCCAAAGAAAAATTGACTTTGACGCTGCCATTATTGTCAATAATATTTTTAAATATTTGATTAAGAATTATTTTTGCATCATTCAGAAAGTCAGTTAAATTTAAATGTTTTAAATTTATTACTGATCCTGTTAAAATACGATGTTCGAATACATGTTCTTCCTCTCTCCAAACCACTGACGGACTTTGTCTTTCTGCATCATGTTGATGATTACTCCCTTGCACATAATGTTGTTGAGATATAAACTTTTCATATAATGATTTTAAAATTAAGATGGTTGATTGTATTTTCATTTTTTCACTAACCATCATATTGTCTCGTAATTGCCTTTTTTATGTAGCAATATTTTTGTCTCCAATCTCCAACCATTTACTCACAGCTTCATCCTTACTTGATTCACTCAATGATGAAAGAAGCACATAAGCTTCTTCCATCATTTTAATCAAATTTTTATAATAATCATCCATTTTCACTTTTTAAATTTCAATTGATATTATTCATCAGTTTCTTGAAATCTATATGCACACTTTTACTTAGTTACTTTCAAGAAAATGCCAAGAAAGTACCTCTCGTTATTTATTGTAGAATAAAAAACTATTCTTAAACACTAATTAATTTTTTTAGTGAGTCGTAAAAAATATCACTTTCTAGAAATATTTTTATTTATCTTGTTGATTTTTTATTCACTAGTATATTAAAATTCACATCTTCACGTTGTGACTTTCAAAATAAAAATACACGAACAGTGCCACCAGATATTTATTTATATGAAACTAAATACCCTCAAAAACGCCACCTTATTCTTATGATTTTTTTCAAGTGACGTCACTTCTGAGAAATTATTTTTTAGCTTCAAACATCACCACTCATAATAAAACAACCTCTCAACACCATCTGATTTAATGTTTTTATGTGACGACACTTCTTAAAAATATTTTTCTCATTCGATTGGAACATCAATAACATTGAAACTAAGAATCAGAGTCGATTGTGGTTTAAAAAAAATCAGTATATAAATTGAAAGAATTAATATATGTATGTAAACCTATTAAAACTTGTGGTGGACAATTGATTCAAATAAGAAAAATGGAAACAAAAATTTTATACATTATTGATATGGAAGGGTTTATGGTTAATAAAAAGTTTATATGCAAAGAGTTGGGTTATATAAATGCTCTTAGTGGTGAAGTGGGATCACGATTTTATAAAATTGGAAATTTTAAAAATCTGTCAAGAGATGATAAAAAAACTGTAGCAGTTTGTTTAAAGTATGTTCATGGATTGTTATTCTGTGATGAAGATGGTGATGAAGAACAATCTAATCTTGATTCATTTCTATCAGAAATTGCTAGAGAAGCTGAGAAGAAAGAAATGAAGAGTGCGTACAAGGGTGGAAATTTTGAAGTATCCAGATTTATAAAGTTAAACATCAAGAATTACATCAACTTAAAATCATTGGGATGCCCTAAATTTGAAGTTATAAGAAATTTTATAATTCAAGAAGATGAAGCAACTTATGATCATGTAAAGACCCTATCATGTAAACGTCACCGTAAGCTTCAGACACCAGGAAAAGTTGCACATTGTCCCGCAGAAGAAGTTTTTTGTTTCAAATATTTTTTAGATAAAATGTATTAAGTAAAACCATTGTAATAATTAATAGATTCTGTTAATTTTTATCCTCAAATAAAAAATACAATAAAAAATAATAATAATGACATCATGACATAAGATTTATTAAATTTTACAAATGTATTTTGGAAATTCTTAAAAAATATGTAAGGCTTTGACTATTACTTATTAAAATAATAATAATAATGAAATCATTTTTTATTGTGCTATTAGTAAACCCTTTTTTATTTGAAAACTCTGATACTATTAAAACCTCTTACACTATTACATGAATCTAAGACTTAAACACTCTTATATTAGATATTAAACACTTGTATAGTATAGATCTTAAAATATGAATACATTATTCTGAAAGTTAAAAAATTCAAATATCTCTAATCGAAATAAAAATAGAAAAAATATCAATTCCTCACAAACTACAATCATCCTTCTTTTCGTCATTATCGTCATCGTCATCATCATCATCGTCATCGAAATACATATAAAAATGATCCTCATCCTCATCAATACTGAGATCTTCACTTTCATTACCATCAAAATTAAATTCTTCATTACCATTGAAATTAAGTTCTTCTTCATCTTCATCGATGTTAACAATAATAGAAACATCATGAAGATCATCATCATCATCATCATCATCATCATTATTATTATCATTATCAACAGCATTGTCCTCTTCACTATCAATTTCACTTGCTAACCCACTGTCATTGTCATTATCCATATTATCTTCCTCATTATTAAAAAAAAGGAGAATGTCATCACCATCGAAGTCTTTGTCATTCATTGGTAGAAATACATAAGTATTTTCAATGTCATCATAAAGAAATTTACATGGTGTATTATTGATACATAAGTAATGGGTTTGGATTCTCAATTGATAACCATATCCTTCAATTGCATAATTTACTCGCTCTTCTATGTCCTGTAAATGTTGCCATTGGTTTGGTATCACAGTTAAATAAAAAAAACTCCATGCCTGGATATAAGTACTATAAAAGAATAATTAAATTCACTTGAATTAAAGTTAAATATGTATTATTCAATTATTTTACACGTCAATACATTAAAATTTGAAGATCATACCTTTCAATACTATTGTCGTCGTATTCATTGTTAATAAGTTAAAGATGATCCACAGTTTCAATGATGATCCCTTCATGTTGAATTTTAATTACTCTGGTAAAGATCCAAACTTTGTGATTCGGATCAATTATTAATACCACCAGTTTATTGTCATATGGGAAAAGAAAATTTGTTAAGCTCCCAGTGAGTTGAACCCATACCTTCATTGCCGAAAAAAT
This sequence comes from Chelonus formosanus, assembly GCA_028641665.1. Taxonomy (NCBI): domain Eukaryota; kingdom Metazoa; phylum Arthropoda; class Insecta; order Hymenoptera; family Braconidae; genus Chelonus; species Chelonus formosanus. Next base: position 9,289,586 of record CM054002.1, read on the forward strand.
TTGATTAACAAGATGATTATTCTCAATCAGATTTTCCCATTCTGCAGGTACTATGACTTTGTGTTCGATTTCAAATTCCATTTTCTAAAAGTAAGTTTTTATTTTATTATTCACGGTCATCACACTTTTATTATTATTATTTACTATCATTCACTTTTATTATTATTATTATTATCATTATTAAAAGAATAATTATGTAGTGAGAAAGTTGTAACGTTTTTACTTACTTTTGTTGACGATGAAATTTAATATCTATCCTGATTTAATATCCAAATTTAATATCTTTCCTGATTTAATATCCAATTTTAATGTCTTCGCTGATTTTAAATATTAAATCATAAAACACTGATAACAAGTGCACTGTAAATAGTCACTGATCTTTGTCTTGCAAACGTAGTCTATAGTTATAAATAGATGCATAAATAACATAACTTGGCATTTTTAAAGTAATAATTAATTAACATGAATTGATTAAAAAATAGGAATATTCCAATAAATAAAGGTTCTGCTTGATTATTTTGCCTATGAATTGTTAAAATTATCGGATTAATGAAGAAATATTTATGATAAAATGAACATTTTGAAAGTGTTGTCTTATAAACATTATGTATGTATGTATGAATTAATATACAAAATTGAATAATTTAATGATTGACATAAATTTTATTAAAAAGATATCCCTATTTCAAATTTTGGGCATTAGAATACAATCATGGTTTTTCTTCCAGCTACTAGAGGGCAGATATTTAAACTAAAGATATGTTACTAACAGCCACTAGAGGATGCTGATTGAATATTTAAATCTACAAGGGCTTCAAAAAATGAAATATGCATTAAAAATTAATTTTCTGTATGAATATTTAAAATCTAAGTCATGAATAATAATAATAATAATAAGAAAAATGAATGTACTTATTATTTTACATAAATTGTATATTTATATTGAAAATACAATACATCTAATGTTTGATAATTATAGGATGAGTAAAAATGCTGGGTTAACTCGATCTAAGATGAAATACACATTAATTAACAAATATAAAATTTATTAAATAATAGGCAACAGTAATCACAGTTTGATAATTTTATAATGAGCTTATGAGTTCGCTTGAGTTCACAAAAATTGAGAGCCTGATAGAATGATCACAATGAATGCTTGAATGCACTACAACGTGGGTTTTAAGGCCACGCCGTTTACAATGAGTCCAAGAATGATGAGTACGCGAAAGTGTGTGAGTTTATTGAGCACTAGATGAGTTCAGTGAACTGCTGAGATGATGATATGAGTACTAATTATGATCTCAATGAATGCACGTGAGTTTAATGAGCACAATGAACAAAGGAATGAATGCGTGAGTGACGAGCTACAGTCTAGTGTCGTTGATCGCGTCTCGGCAACTGGACAGCTATCGAGCTGCATCGGAAAAATTCGTCTAGTCCGGAAGCCGGCGTCGCTGATGGGCCCTAATTGGTCCGAGTGATGAGAGGTTTGATTGGTTACCGTTAGGGTAACCAGATTTAAATTATTTAGATGAGTGAGGTTAGCTCTTCAGTAATTAAATTACTGAACATCTAATGAAAATTTTGTAGTCGCCATTTTGTTTCACAACGTTTTGTTTTGATACGGCGTCTTGAGTGATTCTAATTTGAATTTTATGAACGTTTTTAGCAGTTTCAAATCTAACATAAAGTAATAAATAACTTAACAAAAATAAATATACATGTAATTTCAATACATTTATTGAAAACATTTTTATAATATCTGAAAATACATGATAATACTTCGAGCTTCATACATTTAGTTTAATTTTGTATTCATATCTTCAATTTCTTTTTTCAAAAAAAATCAGAAACTTTCCAGGCAGCATATGGATTTCCTCCAACGATAAACAATTGAAGTTTAATTTTGTATGGAGTTTTTTAACAGAGGTTGCAATTTGTGAATTGAATTAGATTTAAACCACATCTTTATCTTTTGTACATTTTTCAATGCACAATTCGTAGTACGACTTGGTCCATGACGTGGAAAAGCATGTTCCTATCTTGGAAAATCTGGAATAATATCTAGTGATGGACATTGTAAATCTTCTACACTAATCACTGTTTGTTGATTATTCACAAATTGATGTAGCCATTCTTTCTTTTCTAAACCTTTCACATAGATGAAATTAGCTTTTCCTATCACTTTCATAATCACACTCGGCATATCTTTATATGCCATATCACCAGAATCCCACTGAAGTCCATGGTAATTGCGAGTATACTACTGATTTATTAATTGAAATTTTTGCGGTAATAATTTCCAATTAAACGGTGGTTTGAAAAACAAACACATATGATGTTGTATGTCTTTTTTAATAAAAATCACTGCAAATTCTTTCACAACAAATTGATTTAGGGGAGCTTTGAATCCCTGAATATCAACAAAGATATCCATCATGTAGGTTTGATGTTATCAGTTCAAGGGTTCCAAACTAATTGATAAAACTTTACAAACGTACTTTATTTAAATTTTTTAAACGCAATAAATTTTATGTCGTCACATCTTTTCTAAGAAATCGGCCATCTGTTGATAATGTAATAAACAAAAGAAAGAAACTTCTATGACGTCGTTTGTTTTGAAAAAGCTAACAAAGAGATAAAATTTATGAATAATATTTTTCTGGGAATTAAAATATGACGTACTTTTCTGGGGATAAATCTTGAAAAAGTAACAAAGGAAATTGCGTTGTAAGAAAATGTGTTTTAATAATTGACCGCTAGAGTAAGGGCTATATATGAACAGAACAGATTTCCAACAAGTCAGTTCAGCTACAGAAATCATTGAACACATATCTAAGTCAGTTCAGCTACAGAAATCATTGAACACATATCTAAGTCAGTTGAGCTACAGAAATCATTGAACACATATCTGAGTGTACACGATTGAGTGAAATTAAAGAACATTGATTAGTGAATTGTTGAGTGAAGTAAATATGGATACCATCACCAGTAATAATACTCATAAACCCATAAAGAAAATTACAGAATTAAATACATCAAAAAGATACAAAGTAACGAAGATCACGATGGTAGGGTACTTTTGTGAAATTATTCTAACTTTGGATGATTCAATATTTCTGTTCCAACACGGCGATTTGAAGATGATATTTTACTTGACCTCATACTGATGTATGAAAAGGATGAAAGATTGGCACTGCAATACTTTGGTGGAGACTGCGATGATTACAAATTCATCATCCTCGAAAAACGTGAAGACAACATCTCAGCGGATTCCACAAAGCAAGTCAATTAATTCAACACCAAGTACACTTAATTATGTCAATGTAATACAATTACATCGATGTCAATGATTATAAAATAAATTCTTTTTAAATTTAAATGTTGTTTGACATTTACTTATAGCACCCTCTAACGGATGACAGAAGTAATTTCTAAATTTCTCTAATAATTCGAATCTTGCACCCACCACAACAGCAGCGTCATAGAATGGGAGATATTGGTAAGAATTAAACATAAGTTTTTCAAATAATTTAAACGGCCGAAAAAACAACGCCATAAAGTGATAAAGGTTGGTAACAGATATCGCCTGGCGATCGATACCAGTTATCGACGAGAGTTTTTTTTAAAATTCAAATTTCTTTTACCCGCCACAAGATCGGTAATAGTTACCGCTTGAGATTGATAACAATTGCCGGCAAAAAACTTTTAAAAAATTCAAATTCAAATTTTTTACTCGCCACAACGGCAGCGCCGCCTAGATCGGTAACAATTACCGACTGCAGATCAGTACAACGCCATCTAGCGGGAAACTGGGAACTACACCTACAGCCGGTAAGTTGCCGACTCTTGTAGTAAATTACCGACTTTTGGTGGTACATTACCGACACGGTCGGTAATAGTAGAGTGATCCAGACCCCCCCCCCTACATATCTACTAATATCCATATTGCCTTCCCATGCTAATAAAACCGCAGCATTGTAATCATGAATATTGGACTCACATTGTTTACGTGGCAAATCATACATTCTATTTTTACATTTTAATTTTCTACGTCTTGCAACAGAAACGACAAGGTCACGAAGTACAAAATCATGAGTTGTTGGTCGTGGAAAACCAAATCTACATACTTTGGGTTTATCTTTAGTTGTTCTCAAACGGTATGAATTATGATGATGACTTTGGTGCGTGATGACACGTCTATAAAGCGTTGGTGATATTCTCTTGTAAGGTAATTGACATGTAATATATTTCTGTATAAACTCTTAAACTTCAGCTTGAGTATTTTTTCCTAGAATAGTTTCATCTGCAACCCATATTAACATGTGGAAATGTTGAACTCCTCTTCCTTGATATTCTCGTCGCCAAAAGTAATGAGTTACTTTACCAATGGGATAACTATCAGATTGTATAAAGTCCAAAAATGCTTTAAATTTATCGTCAATAAATCTAGATACTGAAACTGGATCAGCAACAATCATTCTACCTGGAGCTAATTTATCAAAAAATGGAGTATTTATTTCTTTAAGATATTCTGTTAAATCTTGCGATAACCACTCAGCTGGACTAAGAGTCAAAAACCATGTAGCTGGTCCATAATGATATATCATACAACATATATTGTTTCTTGGTTTAGACCAAAATTGATTAGAATTTCGGGGTGCAGTTCCGTTTAGGGGACACCTTGAAAAATAAATAAATTGTACTGAGGTACTTTAAATTTATGTATAAATTTATTTAGGCCGTTGAGGGACAGCGCGGAGTGAGGGGGGAACCACGCTAGACAAATATGGGCACGATTTGAAGTGAATTATATAGGATGAAGAGATAGCTTAATTGGTAGAGCAGCCAGCGCATAACTGGAAGGTCCGGGTTCGATTCCCGGTCTCGACAGAATATATTTTTCGCAAAAAATCGTCCTAGGCTAGTTGTGGAGTCGTCTATATGTGTTTAATTAGGCCAAAAATAGGGGTGTCCCCTAATCGGAACTATACCCAAATTTTGTAATTTCGAGAAAATGGTTGACAAATCAGCTTCTAAATCTCCATTTTCCAATTTTTTCATGTAGTCGGAAATAGTTAATTTCTCTTGGTAATTTTTTACATTTATCGTATGATAGATACCTGCCTTTAACTATCGAATATTTGTATAATTGAAGACATAAAATCAATACTGTATATGTAAACGAAATCGTGGATCAACAGATGTCAATCGTGTTTTTATATAGTGAAAATCAGATATTTTTCTGAGTCTTGTAGAAGTCTTGTCATGTAGAGGATATATCGTAATTTCCCCACATCGATGATCAGAATCTAAAATTTGTGTAAGTAATGCTCGCTTACTATTGTTTTGTTGGTCTAAAACTTAATAGTAATTATGATCAATCAATTTAACGTTCTGAATATTTGATATGATTTTATCTTGTTTAGAATCATCATCATTTGATTCAAATGATGGTATTGAAAAGTTTGTTACATTATCATTAATAACCTGTTGTAATTTTGTACTTGTATTATTATCGTTGCCATTTTTATTATTTATAGATAGTGAAAAAGTCGTTTCTTCATTTTTATCAATTAATGAATTATTTTTTTGCTTATCTATAATAAGTGATATACTTTTTTCTTCTTGAGAATGATCAATAGAGTTCAAATTAATACTTGAAGACTTAAAGTTGCAATAATCATGATCAATAACTGGCAATATTTCTGATTTAATGTGATAATTGGGATCCATGAGAGCTGGTACAACTTTTCTATTATTTTTTTCTCTTTTCTCTTCAAAATCACAATCAAAATTAACTTGATTAGAATTTAACCATTGTAATAAATGTTAAGCAGATTCAGGTACTATGACATTATTATATGATGGATTATTGTTTTTTAGCCATGTTAAATATTTCAAAACTTTTTTAAGATCCACAATATCTTCCCATACAATTTTTGAATTATTCGAAATGCTTCGAATCATTATATATAGTTCATGATTTCTGTTTATTGGATCAGTGGTCGAACATATTTTTCAAGAGTTTGTTCTAATGGTAATGGTAAATGAAACGTTTGTCCTTTAAGTTTTTGAATTCTGATTGTATTAGGTAAGTTTTTTCCTTAATAGTTCTAAGTCTTTGAATTACTTGAAATGTTTTTGCTCATTGGATAAGAGTTTGTCCATATTCATTCAATTCTTTCATTTCTTCGGGCAATAGTCCAACATCAAAATTATTCATTATACTTGATAAAGGTAAATATCCAGATCGAATTTGGTTCAAACAATATGAACATATGAAGTTACTCTCAAGATAATCTCTATCTTTTATAAACAAGTTTGAATGTTTCCATACATCAGTTTCTATTAATTTTCTCAAATTTTCTATGAATTGTCCCTTTGATAAAGGAACAAGTCTTTGACAAGAAATACATTTAACATTAGGAATATCTAAACAACGTTTAGTGAATGCTCTGAATGCATTTTTATGTTTATCTAAAATTTTATCTGCATCAAAATTTAGATCATTTTAATTAAGAAAATTGTATTTTTTTGTCTTTATTTCTTCAGAAATCTGAATTAAGGTATTGGAGTTTGCGGTATTTAAAGCAGTATCTAATTCAGCTATTTTGTTATATAATTCAGCTATCTTATATAGTGAAGGTTGCATATATCTCACTTCTGGAAAATATGGTGACAAATAAAGAATTGATAAATAAGACTTACAAAAATTTTTTGAAAAATCAAAACATCCACTGAAATGCCCTTTCTTGTTAATTGAATGATTATGAAAAATTTTTCTAATAGAGTAGGAAAACTATGTAAACTGCTAGTTGTTACATTCTCTAAAAATTTTTTATAGTTTGCGAACATAGAATGTTGGCTATCATTCATTAAATTATCATTCATATATCTAAAATATTCATCAGATTGCCATTTTTTATTTTTTTTATCCATCACAGGTAAAACATTCATGGCTTGGCCATTCTTGTTCTTGATAAAAACTTTTGATAATGTATCCATGTAAGTTGTATTATAAAAATAAGCTTCAGTAGAATGATTATGTAACGTTCTACCGCAAAGAGAATTGTATTTTATTTTTAATTTACTTAAATTTGAATGCTCAGACTCTGGTAAATTAATAGTTTTTGTAATTTCATGTAATGAAGACAACTTTTGATCAGCTCTTTTTTTCAAGAAATCGACCTTTTTGTATAGAGTATTCATATAAGTTTTTCTTTGAAAAAGAACTCATTTGACAATTCGCTGGGCTTCCAATCGTCGTTCAGCATATGTAGCACAATTATTATAATTTATAACTTCTGATAGTTTTTCTATGTATTGCTCTGACGTTAACTTTATTCTTAAAATTACTCTTTCTTTATCTTTTTGACGATATTTCTTCACAATCTTATTTACAATAACTTGTTTCCTTTTTTTTTTTTGCATTTCTATGATATTATTGTCATCAGTAGTATTCAATTTTTTGTCTCTATTCTTTATTTTAATGAATTTCTGATTTATTTTTGCCACATCTATTTTTTTATTAGTTGATTCCTCCAATATTATATTATTAGCATTTTTCATAGATCTTTTGCTTCCTTTCTGAGAATTTCTGCCCAAAGGTTTCGATCCAATTAGAAAATGATTACAAGTATCACTAACTTTAATTGAATTTATTTGAGATGCTGTAAATATATCTTGTGATCTTCGTATAAGGAGTATTTAACATGTTGAGGTCTCAACGAATCATAAATATGAATGTATTTACCGTTGTAATAACTACATACCCAATGTTCATTTCTACTGAATAGAATTTGTATATGTTCGTCCCAAACTGCAACAGGTTCTATATTATGAGGTCTACTTAAAAACAATGTATCACGATGATGATAATCAGTACTATTAGCTAAAATAAATTTAAACTGAAGCATATGATCATCAGTTAATCTGCCTCCCTGTAGTATTATATTTTTCAAATTTTCAAGAAATACTGAAATAACATTATTGCAAACTCTCTGTTGTCGTTTCCGTTTTATGGGTATTTCACTTTCATTCGAAACAATATCCTGATTTTTCTTCTTTGAACACTTTGGAAAAACTGTAATTATGCGATTTTCACAAATATTACTTGAATGTTGTCACATTCTCGTTATATCATATTGGACGTTTTCCGGCCATGCATTATATGCTAATGAAACAGCAAACGCAATGGCAAAGACACCACAATCGGTGTCATTCTTTTGATGATGAACCGTAGGAAAAAGAACATTTGTTCCAGGATTAAGGACAATCAAAGGATATAATTTATTAATAAATAAAATGTATTCATTTTTTAATTGTTGATTATTTATTGAATTGAAAATATATATTAATTTTGTATCATAAAACATGCAAACCTAATGATCAAAAGCATGTTCTTCATAATCACGATATCCTCCATCTCTACTATGTAGGACTTGATGATGAATATGATGTTTCTGTAAATCTAAAGATGAAGTATAATCAGGATCCATTGCTCTCCAACTTTCGACAAAACTATAATCAAATTGATAATGTAGAAGTTGTACAAAATAATTTATAGTTTCATCGCTTAAACGTCGACCATTTATTATTTCATCTAAATCATAATTTCCTTCCACATCCATTATTGCTAATTCGATGAAAAAATTGAAAAAAAAAATACTAATTTTTTATTCCAATAAAAATAATTATATAAAGGACTGCTCGAAAGCAGATTATTCGTATAAGAATAATTATAATGTTTTGAAGACTGCTCAAAAGCAGATTATTCGTATCAGAATAATGATAACTGAAAGACTAAAAATCTCCTAAATATAAGGACAGTCGAATTTCCTGAAGCAGAAAAGTAATTACTAACTAAGAAGTAAGTAAGGCCAATATAAAGTTGCAGATAATATATTTATTAGATATGAATGACATTGAACATATAAGTTCTGGAATCAACATTCCAATAAAAAGATCTTTGGATTTCAATCTAATCAAGGTTTTCTTTCTATAGAAACTTTCAAAAGTAATTGTACTACTTCATTGCCTTTTCATGTTCTATTTGTCAATTGAAATTTATCGATTTAAATCGAAACTTATGAAAATCTCCACAGATTATAATAGTAAATTAGTTGTAGCTGGACATTTAAACTAAAAAAATGAATAAACTATCACATGTTATTGATTTATATTTGTCTATTCATTTCTACTATATCTTATAATCAAGAGACATACCTACTTATATCTTACCTTAATGATTTTACTCTCTCGCTCTTTCTCCAATCGTATATAATCTTATAGAATAATAAAAGTTAATGCTTGATGGATCAGCACACTTGCTGTGTTGATATTCTGAAAAAAAAAAAAAAAATTAATAACTATTAACATGAAAAACCATTCATGCCAAGCTTGAAATTTTAATATATTATATTGTTTTCAATGAGATAATTGTCATGACAACTTACCTAACATAAAAATACTATCGATTCTAAAAATAAATAACCATACAGAATAAAATTAATCTTATAACTTTTGCAAATTTTATCAGCAATAAATTTTAGTTTGATCTATAGTTTGATAAAACAAATAGCAAATCTAAACATACTATTAGTAACAGGCCGGTCCGCTGGCGCTGTGGTTAGTGCACTAGCTTTCTACCTCAACACTTCAAGTTCGATTCTGAGCAACGGAAAAAATTTTTATGTTCATTTCCACTCGTTTTATGATCTTTGGTTAGCTTGAAGTAATTCTTCAATCTTACCAAAGCCGAACGATTGTATGGAACATAATAGCTCCGAAGCCTATTGAGATAATCATGATACCATCGGTATCTTGGCGATAACATCACGAATTTTGAAATGAATAATTGAAATAATTACTGTGTTAATAAATAATACTAAGAAAACGAAGATAAATGATTTTTCAATGAATAAATTAGGGAACAAGTATTTTTGCGGCATAGACTTTAGTTAAATTACTTATAATCGATGGAAAAGCTATTTTGAAAATTATTTTACCACGAAAAATTGTTTAAATTACTGTAATTTATCAAACAGTTATACACTATTTAGATAAACCAATTATGGAGATTGATGATTCGACTGAAAAAAATAATCTCAACTTACGTATATGGAGTAGAAAAAAAAAATTGAACTCAAAAATAATTTAATTTTCTAATAAATTTATTTATGATCATCAACAGATTAATTCCTACAAATAAAATCTTTCTTTTATTTTATTCTTTACCTAAAATACGTAAGAGCTTATCGAATCTCTTTCTTTTGGTTTCCAATTCCTTTAGTTCTTCTTTCTTTCTTTTTGATTTGTAATATCTGGAACAAAATATCAAATTGTTAGGTCGGGATTTCTATTTGACACTAACTCATTATAAATTATTATAATAAGATGAACCTACATTTTATTCCTTAATTTATGATTTTTGCCTCCTCGTTTTTTTTTCACTGATACATCCTGTTTCGCTGGTTCGTTTTCTGTACCATCGTGTTTTGATGACTCCTGTATTCTTGCTTCTGGAATCTATAAATTTCATAATTGTCATTTTTACAAAAAAAACATTTAAAAAAGACAAACATATTATATTTTTGGTAATATTGTAAACTAGTGTTATTTTGTGAATAAACAAAACAACTTAACCTAAGAAATTATTATTTATTTACCTTGTTATCTGCCATATTTAAATTGTAGCTGACTCAATTTCGTTCTTTTCTCTGATTTTTTATACCTTTCCATTCAAGTGATAAAATGCAGCTACAGCGTAGAGATTATGTGGAAACAAAATTGGTGATAGAAACGCTGATCCCAGATCAATTTGTACAATAATCGATCTTTCCTCCTTTATTAACTCATTATTCAGAATCGATTTTAATTTCCAATTAATCTAATAAATCAAATTTCACGGGGCAATTTCACTCGTTATTATTAAGAGAAATTTATTCACTCAATGCCAACTTCACTCACAGACATTTTATCTTATTGACATGCATATGTACATACATACTCTATGACATGCTTATTCCAAAAACTGGTAAAAAATCAAGAACGTCGATAATGTAGAAAATATCGTTCTTTACTTTTCCTGTACGTTCGGTAATTAAGAATATTGAAAACTTTTAAAGAGCCATTCTTTAATTATTAGCTTATTAAAAATAAAAAATTGTTATATTATACTGTTCTCGAGATATAAACAATCATGTATTGAAGAACATAAATTAGGCATGAAAAAACATAAAACGATTTCTATTCTATTTATACTTTCGCGCCTCAACCTTCTACACATTATCTACCAACTTAATATATCTATACATCAACATCATAGTATTCATACCAACTTTGAAAAAAAACGTATGTTTAAGAAAAGAAAAATACGTGTTCTGCCGTTTCATGAACTTAGGGGCGTGGCCTTTTCTTATTTTTAGAAATAAATGATTTTTATGACATAATGATACGCCCAATTTATTTCTGTAGCTAATTAATGTAGTTTTAAAGGGTTTTTATAGTATGTCATTGGTTATTATGGAAGTAATTATAAATTTCAACAGGCATAACGTTAAAGGTGCTGATTTGAGCGGAATAGAGACACGGTAGTACCTTCGTCACCACCATTCATACTTGGCGCGCGAGACACTACTAAAATAAACGTGTCTCTTGATGGCGAGTCGTTACAGATTATAGAAAATCAAATGAAAGAACAGTAACTGACGCTCATCCTTCACCAAATATTACTGATATTCTTGATCAATTAGGAGGTTCAATGTATTTCTCTGTGTTTGACTTGGCTTCTGGATATCATCAAATTGAGATGGATCCAAAAGATAGCCATAAGACGGCGTTTTCATTAGAAAAAAAAGAGATTTGAAATAGTCTCAAGAAGCATAGAGTGCTTTCGAGATATTAATGGAAGCTTTATGTGTACCTCCAGTGTTACGATATCCAGATTTTTCAAAACTATTTATAATTACAACAGATGCTTCAGGCATTGCTATTGGTGCACTTTTATCTCAAGGGGTAATCGGTAAAGATAAACCTATTGCTTATCATTCAAGAGCGTTAAGAGGCGCTGAATTAAAATATAATACAAATGAAAAAGAAGCTTTGGCTATTATCCAAGCTGTTAAAAAATTTAGGACTTACATTTATGGGCATAAATTCACATTAGTTACTGATTAGAAACCATTGATCTGGTTTTAATCTGCAAAAGGAGCAAATGCAAGAGTTCTTAAATGGCGTTTAGAATTAGCAGAATATAAATATAACGTGAAATATAAACCGGAAAAAATTAATTTGAACGCGGATGCGCTGTCACGAAATACGGTAGGAATTGTAAATGTTACTACTCGTGCGCAGGCAAAAGTAGGAAATGAATAAAAAGATTACTCCGATCTCGAATTGCAAATGAACAATAAAGTCAACGATTTAGATGATTTATTACGAAAATCGTTAAAAAAAAAGGAAACTGCAGTGTTATTCCAAAAAAGAAAAGGGGTAGGCCGCGTAAAGGAGTTGTAAACACGGGTAGAACCACACTCAAGAAAAGGGGTTGGCCATCGAAAAAGGTGTTAGATTCTAAGGAACCTGATAATGTAAATACTCAAGGTATCTCTAGCAATAATGATACGAGATTTACTGGTTCTAAAAACTCTCATGACTCTGACTCTGAGTCTGACGTTGAATCCGACAATGAATCGGATAATCCATTGGAGGATGTAGATGTTGATGAACAGAGAATTGAGGATATTAAGGAGAACATTATTTTATCGAAAGGATTATTTGAGTACAGAAAAAATAACCTAGTTCATTTTGTTGATGAGAGTAGACATCCTTGTGATGAGGGCTCTAAAAAATTAAATGACCCTAGGAAAATGCCTTTAATTGAACCTCCTAAAGTAGGGAATATTTGTTCGTTTAAAGTTAATCGGAAAGTAAATTTTGCTTGTATCATTCGAGAATCGAAAGGAGAATCTATAATTCGAGTAAAAAGTCATATAGGACGGTATTTGGTCAATTTAAAGGTTATAGTCTAAGAGCTGGTCGCTACTTCGACTTAGTTACTTTCACAAGGCTGAAACTTTTTCTATATGCTATTTAATATAGTTAAAGTAGAAAAATCAACTTCTAGCAGGGTTAGCGCGGTTGCAACAATATCCACTGTTTTTTGCATATTGCAAATTTTTTATTTAAAAAAATGTATCTTTACAAATGAGGCTTTCAAGTATTTTTTTGATTAGACGATTTTAAAAATACTAAAAAATTGCCAGATGATTTGCTCGGTTGCAAGTGTCTGTAACATGGACCAAAAATTGCTGAGACGGGTAGTACAGTATTATTATCACAAACGTCTACTGACCCTGTCGACCCTTCAGCTAAAGAATTTTTACCTAAATATAAGGTTGACATGCAGGCAATACATTCTTAGGTACGGGAGTAGAACATTTTCAGACAAATTTCCGTTAAGTTTGTCAGTTGCAACGCTGCTTATTTCGGAGCAAGTTAACTTACATAGTTTCGTCTAATTTACCGGCGAAATACATAAAAAAATTGCATTTTTATACTATTTTTGGATACTTGATTGTTCAATATCCGTTTCTTTCCATATTTGAGTATTTTTAGAGTCAATTTTTGACTCAACTGTATATTTTTTTTATATCTCCGCTTTATTATTGTGATCAGTTGTGCGTAATAATTTTTGATAAGTGACAAAAGGAAAAAGATTACTTGTTGTCATTATGGAAGCGTAAGAAATGATCTGTGTGTTTTGTAAGGAAAAAAATGATAATAAATTGATTGAATTTGAACCTTAGATTTTATCAAAAAGCCATGAGGTATTGAACATTAGAAAATCTCTGAGACATAAATATGTGATATTGTTTTACCTGATGAAATGAACGATACAGCAGGATATCATAGTGAATGTTACAAAAATGTTTCTGCAATAATGACAAAACATTCGTCGGTCTCATGTGAATCTGCAGGTGAATATCATTTCTTTAATATTATATTACATATACATTTTTTTTAATACTTGTATTATTAAATTTTTTTATTCCTATCAATTATGTGATCTCACATATTCAAATTCATTATTTCGTGTTATTTTCTTTAATATTTTTAATGTTTTTTTTGTTACGATTAACTGAAAGTGAAGTGAGTATAAATGATTTTATTACAATGAGCTAGAAATTGAAAGTTGAGCTCACAAAGTATACAGGTAGGCTTCTTTGACCTCCGAGAATTTAATGAGTCCCTTGAAGTTCATTTGTTACATACCTGCGCCATTAAAATTCTTAAAAAAATTCTTAAAGTCACTTTCTGGATATACTCTATTACAGTTAATTTGCTATATACCTGTAACTTTTCAGTTTTTAACAAAATTCTTAGAGTGAATTTGTTCTTGAGAATATTCAGACATTTTTGACAATTTTTCTGGTACACACTGACATTCAAAGGAGTGTATGAAAAGTAGTCCACTTAGTAGTTGCAAGTATTCATTTCTTCTGGTTTTAAATATATTTTACTCATTCCTATATGTAGAAATATTATGTCTATTTAAGATTGATAAACAATTCGTGAAATAATTTTTCTTTTAATTTTATTATTTCTTGATATGGAAAAATCAATGACAGTATAATAAAATTGTTTTTAAAGAAGCTTAAATTAATTATTTCATTAGGATGAATTCATTTTAAAAACTGAAACTATACATTCATTGTAGGTAATCCATGTATTGGAGACACAGAAGGCAGATCTGAAGAACGTGGAGACTCTGCACGGCCATCAAATAAAGATATTGATCATCTGTGTTGCTTTTGTAATAAAAGAAGAAAAAAAATTAAAGGACGTTATCTGCCCTTACACGCGATCGAAAGAATCAAATTTCTTGAGTCTCTAAAAATTCATTGCAGAATGTGCTGCTAATAATGCAAGATTCAAGGCACCAATTAGGGAAATAAAAATATCTAATTTTACAAGTGAAAATGTAAAGAAAACAATAAAAGTATTAATATCCATTAATACCTCTGCCGATGTCTTTATGCCACATGGATGGAAAAATTCATAAAACATCAATAGTACCAGTTCTGGAGAAATACATTATCAATACAAATATACCCGAACACTTTGATATAGTTGTTGTCGATGGGAACTCTTCATTGTACACAACGATAAAAATTCCGAATACATTTGGAAGTATGTCAAAGAAAATGTTATCAACCATGGTAACTACGAAAGCAGCATGGATAGATTTTATATTTGAACAACATTACTCTCCATCGATAAAAGATTATGAGCGACAACAATGTCAAGTGTTATGTCCGAAGATATTTATTATTAATTAATTAGAAGAATTAATTAATTGGATTGGTAGCGGCCAAAAGGCTAAACGAGGGATCTTGGACTAACAGGGCTTTTCTCTTCTAACATATATAATACTAGAAGAATTTGTTATTTAAAAAGGAATTGTCGCAATGAAGTTCTACCTTATGAGAACCCACACCTCAGTTAATGAAATGAATGTGATGAAATGAATGATTATAATACTTACCGCACTACAGTGTCGGCATAAGATACAAAAACGATTTGATCAGCTACCTTAGCTGATGATTGGAGAGTTGACTTATGATATTGGTTTGACAGGGAGCGAGCTTAGACAAAGGTAGATAGAGGTGCTTCCTCAAGAAGACTTTGACGCACTAAATACTCTTTTGTTCACTTCACTTTATTTAAACACAAATTACAAGTCGATACAAATTATAATTAGTGAACAGAAATAAAACTCAAGAAGAGATTTATTACTGTATTTCGTTTTGAGTCTTTTTGGAAGGCATCTCAGTACGCACATGAACCGAGAGGATTCCATATCAGATTTTAAACAGGTCCTGGAGGTTTGAGTTAACAAACACTTCGTCAAGATAACTGAGAAAAATCTTAATAGAATTCTCGAACTTACTAACGCGTCGTGGTCAGCGAGCGCGGGGCAATCGAGCCTGCGTTTCACCGTCTAGTTTGCTGATTAACCGAAGATTGATATTTTTTGACAGTTTTTATAGCAGTTTATTGGCCTATGGATTGAGGAAATTTAGGGGAAATTTAGGACAAAGTTGCAATAAGTTGGGAAATGGTTGCGAAATGCTGAGTGGTGCTGAATAAGCTTTGATGCCTCTGGATTGAGGACATTATAGGGAAACTGTAGAGTTTTGAAATCACTCTTATGTGGAACAGAGTGTTGAATCGAGGAGGATTTATATTTCGCTGATACTTAAATATTGTTAAAATAAATAATCCAATAAATTGGGACACGAAAATGTCGGACATAACACAAGAAAGTAGGAACATCCCATACACAATCACTGGTCCAGAACAAGTGAGACCAGTAGACTTTACCAAAGAATTAGAAAATATGAATTTCAAAGAAGCTTTCATCGAATTTCTAATTAAACATTGCAGCTCTGATAACATTATCCCATTCATTGGAAATACCGAAATAAATTTGAATTATTTGCATTTTCATAATCATATAGTAGAAAATAATTTATTAAATTTAGACCATGAAGAAGCTGACACAAAAATCGTGTATCACATAACTCAGATCGAGAATGATGATGATACCCATGTATTGATAAAAGCATCAGATACAGATATCTTGATGATAATGTTAGGAAACATGGACCATTTGTTAAGTTCATCGTTGCATATTTTTATGGAATATGGTGTTGGAAATAAAAGGAGAGTAATCAACATATCAGTTCTATATAATCAATTTGGACCATTACTATCACCAAGCTTACCAGCATTTCATGCACTGACGAGTTGCGCTGTCAATCCTTCATTTTTCAGAAAAGCAAAAAAAAAACCTTTCGAAATCCTTGCGAATTCTGTATCATATCAGAAAGCATTAACAGATATTGGAAATGCTCATATCACGGGACGTAGTAATGAGATATTTGAAACAATCGAAAAATTTATATGGTCAAAGCAGACAACGTCAATGAAGCCCGATACTTCAAATTTATCTCAGCTTACAATGCAAATGATGAAAATGAACCTTTCATTAAAAAAATGTCAATTATGATGCATCCAATTTACCATCCTGTGAATCAGAATTAAAGCTACAACTTTTACGGACTCAATATATATCAAGTATATGGCGCAATGCCCATCTGACATGTCCTACAACATTGAAACCAGACGATTATGGATGGCTAATAGAGGAAGAAACGCATACTTTTCAATGACAAGATGGAAATATTGTACCATCATCTATATATGATGTTTTGTTAAAATCCAATAAATTAAACAATACAACTTCAGGTGAAGAATTTGTAACATCAATTGAAATAATTGTACGAGCATTTATGTGTAATACCACATATTTATAATAATTTCTTTTCCAAAGAACGAAGAAAATGTAGAGGATGACGATGCAATTTCGAAAGACGAGATTATTCCGGACGAAAAAAGAGATGAATGATTAGTTATTAGAAAAAAAAATTTTTTCAAGTACTGTAATTGGAGTATTAAGCTTTTGTAATTAAAGAAAAATATATATGAAATTACCTGAATCATGATATTTTATTACAAATACCTAACTTTACAAAATAGTTTACAAGATATTTTCTTTTGGAATTAGATATAGAAGATCGTACCAGCCGTCTTAGCAACTTTCGGTCCATGTTACAGACACTTGCAACCGAGCAAATCATTTGGCAATTTTTTAGTATTTTTAAAATCGTCTAATCAAAAAAATACTCGAAAGCCTGATTTGTGAAGATAAATTTTTATCAATGAAAAATTTGCAATATGCAAAAAACAGTGGATATTGTTTCAACCGCGCTAACCCTGCTAGAAGTTGATTTTCCTACTTTAACTATATTAAATACCATATAGGAATCGTTTTAGCCTTATAAAAGTACCTTAGTCGAAGTGGTGACTAGCTCTCCGACTATTATGTTAGAAGAAAAGAATATTGACCCGGTTTTAATTGCTCATTCAAAATATATAGAAAATATTTCTTTGGATGATGTTTTAATAATGATTAAAAAAATTTTTGAAAATGAAAATATAAAAGTAATTGTTTGTCTTCGAACTATTAGGCACGTTCCTCCAGATGAACGTGATAAAATTTTCGCTGAAGCACATTCTTTACCTATTGTTGGTCATAAGGGTGTGTCTAAAACGTATAATAGATTAAAGCATAATTATTATTGGGAAGATTCAAAAGGTGGCGTACAACGTCGAATACAGCAATGTTAAGATTGTCAATTAAAAAAATTAACTCGTGTCAAAAATAGGCAGTCGATGATTATTACGGATACTCTGGGTACAGTGTCCGAAAAAATTGCAATGGACATAGTAGGTCCTTTACCAGTTACGTCACGAGGGAAAAAATATATATAAACAATTCAGGATCAGTAATCAAAATATAGTGTCGCGATTCCGCTCGAAAATATGACAGCGATTTCGGTTGCAGATTCATTTATTACAAGATTTATTTGTATGTTTGGGACGCCAAAGGTTTTATTGACTGATTAATTTTCGTAATTTTATTAGTGCTTTTATGCAAAGAATAGTAAAAAGATTTAAAATTAAAAAGTTGCAGACAATTGCGTTTAGGCCACAATCAAATGGTTCTTTAAAAAGATCTCATTATGTGTTGGAAGAATATTTAAAACAATTCGCACGAAAAGATAACGAATGGGACGAGTGGTTAGAATTAGCCATGTTTTCTGATAATACGAGTGTCCATGAAGGCACGAAATTTACATCTAATGAACTTCTTTGGAAAAGTAGCACGCGTTCCGACAAATGACTCGTTGCATAACTTAGATCGTCTGCCAACGTATTAAAATTATATTACAGATTTAGTAGAAAGACTAACGAATATACGTAAATTAGCTTACAAAAACCTAGTAGATTCAAAAGAAACGTTAAAGAAATATTATGATAAGAAAATTAAACCTATAGCGTTACACATGAGCGATAAAGTTTTCTTAGAAAACGGTCCAAAACCAAATAAACGAGGTGACCACTATGATGGACCGTTTGAAGTTTTAGAGATATTTCCGAACGGAAATGTTGAAATACTAACAAAAAATTAACCGAAAGTAGTTCATTCTGACAGATTGAAAAGGTCAAAAATAACAATATCCGAAGCTGAAGAATAATTGAAGAAGTCAAAAAAAGGAATAACCAAGGAAAAGGATCCAGATTATCAAAATTAATTTTTGTTGTTCATTTGATAGTAACAATGCAAGGACTCCATGTTTTACTATTGTCAATTGAAGTTGAAACGGTTCAAGCAATTATTAGATATGATTGTGGTTCCAAGTCGTTGAATATGACAACGATATCTTTATTAGACATTGAAGAATGCAATGTCGACGACGAACATGTAGAAATAACTAACGTAAACCTTTTCTAACTGCAAACTAATAAATATAATCATGTTGGAGTAAAACAATGTGAAGTTGAAATAAGTAGAACTGTTAATTATTGTGGAATGCATTTCCATGTTCCGGTTGTTCATAACGCATACATAGATTATGTTCGTTCCATGTCGAGGAAAGCATGCCAAATAGCGCACGATCATGGCACGCTTCGAATCGCTAATGCAGTAATAGATGGTTTACTGTAAAATACAACTACGGTTATAAGTATCTATCGATATTCACGATCAGCAATAGCCCGAGTAAAAACGGATTCAAATCAAGTTTATTTACCGTCTGGTTTTAAATGTAATTAAAATTCGAAGACATGTGTGGATCCTGAGGGAGGACATACCTTCAGGAATCAATAACCGCGTAGATATTGTTCTATGATTGCTTCTTCTACGTTATATAGAGGGTTAGCTCGAAAATTAGAAACTGAATAGGTAACGATTTATACAGTTCAATCGAAAGATGCTACATTTTCATTATCTATAATTGAAGACTCAGGTCTCAAATTATTAAAGACTGAGCATCCAAAACTCTTCATAGTTATTGGAACCTCACTCGGTCAGGTAGAAGCAACCAAAGCACTCTATACAACGACTGACAATATGTATATATTTCTTTATATCAATACCTAATTCATTTATGTTGAAAGACACATGAGACATCAGCTCCAAACTTTATATCATGATGTCATGATGCATAGGTGTAAATTCGAGAAGGAGATTCTACAGAACAGCCTAGCAATCGCATCAGCCCAGCCTGACGAATTCGCATATAGGTTCATGGAAGAACCTGGATTCATGGCAATTTTGGCAGGTGTGGTTTTTCATATTGTACAATTTGTTCCAGTAGAAGTAAAAATTCAACATACATAAGTCTGTTATAATAGAATTTCAATGATAAGAAATAATCAAAGCTTTTTGCTATCACCGAAAACTCATATAATCACAAATCATGCAGCTCAAATTCCTTGTAATTCGCCATTATTACAATTTTATAGAATCGGACAGACCTCGTATAAGGTTATGCCAAAACCTGTCGAAACAGCACCACCAATGAGTCTAAAACCAGACTCGAAGATCACTTGAGGATACAAAGATCCCGTTCATTCGACGAGTAGCGGAATTCATACATCTGAAGATTTAGAAACAATGAGAAACAGAATAATGTTTACCATGGAGCAAGCAGCAGTTTTATAGACAGTAGCAGGAAAGGCATCAAAGGGATCCATATCCAATAAGCCATCAATTCATAATATGCTGGATGAAAAACCGTTCGAAAAATCAGCTAAAAATGCCCCGGAGAATACCTGGGGAAATTTATTAAATTTGGAACTATCAGTTCAGAATTCATTGGCGTCTCATAGTCCTGAAAAAATTCGACTTAATAGTGGACACCATTGTACACGGTTACGTACTTCATACCGTGTACGGATGGTCACTGTAACTAATAGGAGCTTTTTAGGACTCGATCACATATTCATTAATTCATTTGGCAAAAGATAAACCGAACAGAAATTCTTCGCCAAATGTGAAAATGTTAGATATAGACGTTGAAAATAGAGAAGATAGTACAGAAACCCAAGCTAGTTCTCCACTGTATCCAAACATAAATAAGCAAAAAACTGAAATGACAACTAGGGTATTTGTAAAATGAATAACTTCCTCCAAACTTGGCCTACACAATTCAAACCAATCTCTATCAGGAGGACAACACAGCTACCTACAAGCCACAAGATAGACTTCAAAATATATTGTAAATTAGTTATAAGAGGTCTATCATTGTAAACCAACAGGTGAAAAATAATTTCAAATAACTAACCATGTATGAATTGAGAGTTACCTATCTTATTGTAAATGTTTTGATTTTATAAAACGTCGTACTCGATTAAATTTTGTCACTCATACTTCCGTCTAACGCGGGGAGTGTAATGTCTGAGTGTATTTCAATTATTTTATATATACATATGTTTTTGGAGAACCTCGATAGCTATTCGTGATAATCATGTATCCATCACACGATTTTAAAAACGAATTTCAATAAAGTTTAACGCATATATATAACATTTACTGAATAAAAAATCATATCAGTCAATTAATGATCAAGTTTAGGAATTCATAATCGATAAATTAGTTGTTGAATTATTGCAGCAAAGTATTTACGCAAAGTTGCTTTTGTATTTACTAAATTTATTTTTTAATATATATGAGCGGAATATTGGATCATGTTTACAACATTTAATGCGTCATCTATTTACGAAAAGTATCAGCAATCTAATGACAACACTAAATGAATGAAAGTTGATTCAAAAGAAAGATTCAATTTTACCAAATCTTGACATCACATTAACATCATTAAATCTGTAAATTTGTTGTAAATTTTGGGTAAATCAAATGATTCAGATGATCTAATTTTGTATGAAAGTATGTACGCAACGTCTTTTCAATATGGCTGCTGATAAGTTTATGGTGAGTGACATTTTTTCCGTTTGTGAAGAAAAATTACAAAGTAGTGCATATCACCATAGTTATAACTATAGTGTTGGTAGTTATTGGGTAAGTAATATTACTAATAAATATATTGTATTGTGTATTTGACGATGTTCAGTTTAATATATGAATATAGCCATCTGTATTTACCTTAATATTTTCACATCCATAATAACATTAACTATAATGTTTTAATTTCAGACACAATAGCTCTGCTTCTTACTATACTAATTCTTTTTGTAACTTTTGTCATCCTTATGATTAGATATAGTTCAAAAAGAAAATCTAATAACTATTTTATTAAAGCTAGACGATCTCAACATTTACGTCAACTAAAAGAAAATTCTTTATTAAATGATCACTGTGCAGAACCAACTAGATCTCATAATCTTAACATTTCCAATACAGCTAACATTGACGATAATAAAAATTCTGTAAATAATAATCATAATGAGGGCTTTGTTAATAATAATGTTGAAACTGTTCGTAATAGTGATGACAACAACTTTGAAAGTTCCAACGACTTCGATGATAATTTTTATGCAGATTTAAGTGACAGCTCTAGTTCTGAAGATGATAATTATACATTTAAAGATTTTCAGAATGATCTTGCTACTACTTTTCTCCAAGCAAATCTTAATCATACTCAAAGTGATCAAATCCTCGCAACTCTTCGTAAACATCATTGTTTTCATAGTTTACCTCGTTCAACTAGATCTCTATTACATACTCCTCGTCAAAATTATCAAACTATACCAATGGACCCTGATGGTAAATATTATCATGTTGGTTTTGAAACACAAATAATTAAATGATTAAACGAACTTACCTGTAAGTGAAGTTCAATCATAATTGTACGAAGCGCCTCTTCCGAAAATGAATAATAGTTTCTAATATAAAGAACTGTAATATTTAATAATGAGCAATGTTAGTACAGAAGTAATAATAACATCAAAAATAGTGTAACTAGTGCCTTTTCTTTTTATCTCTTGTTCTGATAAACGCATGCATATTACTTTATTCTGTTCAGAATTGTTTTAGCGAAACTGTTCTTATCTTCAATAATCGTACATTTATAAAACTTAGCGCAAGTCCTTGACCTTTCGCTCCAACCCGCCGTCTTCCTAATAATATCTATGTTTACTCCATCTTTATCTGCTGTAGATGTCGAAGCATGACGAGTACTATATGCCTTAAAAATTGAGACGTCTACTCCAGAAATCTGCAGAGTCTCTTTTGTCCAGCGACTCAAAGATTGACTGGTCACTGCTTTAAATGGTTTCTTCGTTGCAATAAAAAGCCTGTTTTCTTCTTGACGAAGACTTTTCGTTCTCTCTATATATTCTTTAAGTGCAGAAGCTGCACATATCTCTCTATTTTCTTTAAAAAAATGAATATTCAGCATTGGCTGAGTTCGATTGACCCCTGATGTTTTAACTGTACTAGAAATCTTCATTAAAATTTCATTTGATGTGATCGAAATATTCTTAATGTCAATTAACGAATATGTTTGCATGCGATGTGCAGTTGTGAGTGCCAAAAATGTAACTGATTTAAGGGTTAATTTTTTGAATGACAACTCTTCATTTGATCCCCATTGATTAATTGCGTCTAAAACAACCTTAGGATCCCAAACATAATCGTAGCGAGGTTTACTAGGTCGAAGCTTGTAAATACCTTTAAAAAACCTTTTCACTCTGACATCCTCTCCAATCTCTGGCCCTCTCAATAAAGCTATAGCTGATCGAGCAGCATTTAGCGTACCATAACTTGCACCCTTATCAAACTCTTCTGTTAAAAATCTTAAAACGTCAGCTATAATACCCTTAAACGGACCCAAGTTCTCTCTTTTGCAAAACATCCACCATTTTTTTAAATAACCATTGTACTGCTTCATTGATGTACCAGGCAGGGAAGACAACATTATCTGAGCCGCTTCTCTGGGAACTCCTTTCAATTCTTGAGCTTTGCGGATAAGATTCCCGCCACCAGGGTAATTTTCTTCCATAATGGGTGCGCTTTTCTGTCAAAAGAATTCAATAAATTACAACTTGGCTCTAAATATAAGGGTTTCGACTTTAGCATAGAGAAATATACTGGGTACTATGCTTGAGCTGGCCATTTCGGGACTACCACAATACCTCTACCATTCTCTGCTTGAATTTTGCGTGACACCTTAAGAATAATTGAAAACGGAGGAAAAGCGTAATAGAAAAATTTATTCCAATTAATAGTAAATGCATCAACCGTGAGTGCATCAGGATCTCTTGTCCAAGATACATAAATCTTGCATTTAGCATTTGACCTAGATGCCAAGAGGTCAATTTCTGGACTACCCAATTTGCTAATTATTTTTTGAAACCTCAAGGCCGACAATGAATATTCAGTTTCCGGTTCCAACTTTCTTGACTCGAAATCAGCCTCACTGTTCTGTCTCGAACTTACATACGATGCAAAAATCCAGATACGTCGCTCTTCACACCACTTCCATATTTCTTTCACCAGCTTACTCAAATTTTTGAAACGAATACCGCCCATCCTATTTACATAAGATATAGCGGTAATGTTATCTACTCGTAAGAAAATGTCAAAATTTTTCTTATCCTTAGCAAAGCACTTTAACGCTAAGAAAACAGCCAACAATTGTAAATAATTAATGTGATTTGTACACTCCTCTTGTTTCCGATGACCATTGGCACGATTATCATTGCAAACCGCCCCCAAACCAGGAATGAGTTCATCATAGTTTCGTCTCTTTGTAAATCTGATAACAATCTTGATACCCCACTGAGATTCTCGAGATTTTCTTTCTTATCAACTGCATTACCTTTGAGCAATACATCCATTGACTTGCCAATTCCTGCAATAGCTGCTGAGATTTTCACCTGTTTCTCTTCAATTCTTACATCTCGTTTAAGAATTGTAGCCTGAATAGCTGCTTTAACCTCTAAATTCAGCTTAGGTGGATCGATTGCAATACAATTTTTCAGAGGAGGGAATTTCTTAAGCAAGGATTTCTTTTCTTCCTCTGGAAGACCCTTTTTAACTATTTCTTCCCATCTGACAGCCAGATCTTTATGAATAGGGGGTGCTAACTCTCTATCGGGCATGACACGTTCCCCCAAAATCTCTAAAATATCCTCATCTAAGATCAGGTCTTGATCATTTGCAACTTTAGCCACTTTTTCGCCTTCAACATCATTTACAACATTTAGATTTTCTGTTGATCGAGGTTCATTTTCAATATTAGGTATGGCCTCTTGATTCTCTTCAATAATCTCATCCTGAGCAGCCAAATGTTCACTGCTTGGTTCATCAACAGCTATGTTCGGTTTGTCCCCACTATCATCAACCGAATCGCAGCTTTTCCTTTCACTGTTTGATCTGTCTCGATCTCTCTTCTATCTCCTTCGTTTGCCTTGGTGTCCTACAGAACCCAAAAAGAAATTTTGATCAACTTAGCAAAATTGATCATAATGAAATACTCTTCATATAAAACTTGCATCATCTTTGCTCTTATGGTAGTAGAGGTTGAACCTCCAGCACCCCAACGAACAATTTTCATATATTTGCAAGTGGACCCACTGAATAGCAAACAAATGTGTAACCTTATTGAGGTTAACTTTTATCATTTGCAAGTTGAACAGGCAAATGAAACATTTAGTAGTTGTAAACTCATAAATATATAAAGGATCATGCACTAAACAATAATTGTTTAGCGTTCTCAAGAAGAATTAGTTGGACCAAGACTCCTGAATCCTTTGATGGCCAAAATTCATGCCAGTTAACCTAACTTTGAGGTTACCGTATACTTACTACTCTTCGATGAATAACTTCGATCTTGTTTCTTCTTCAAATCTTTCTTCAATCACTTTAGTCGTCTATATAAATCCTCTGTGCTATCTTCTTCACTCGAATTACTTTCTCTGTAATGTCTTTTTCCCATTTTAATTGAGATAAAAATTTTCTACGTGTGGTTTGATCGGCACAAAGTAGAAGAATGAAACACCAAGCGGAAACGGAACGGAATGGACTGGAACAGCGGGAAAAAGTCTTTATTTTGACTTTAAAATTGTGGTAATATCGGCATGTAGTAGGCTACTACGTAATTGATCTTGAGGAAGAGGTGCGAAGGATAATTAAGAAGTTACTATTACTTTCTATACGCGAAATACCAAATTATTTACAAATAGATTTACACACTGATGGAATGTCTATACACAGTAATACAGGTATGCAATTGTGGCCTATCCAGTTTCGTATGGTCTCTGTTCGTAATGACACTCCTGCAATTATTGGTATATATAAAGGAAAGAAAAAGCTTTCAAACCCTGTTCAGTTTTTCCAGTATTTCATTCAAGAATTTCAAGAAATTCAAAACGCTAGGGGAATTGAATTTAATGGAAAACTTATTCCTGTATTTTTAAGAGCATTCATCGCCGATGCGCCAGCAAGAGAATTCATACTTAATCATAAAGGCCATAATGCAACTCGACCATGTTCAAAGTGTACAGTTAAAGGAAAAATAATAGGAAAAACAATGTGTTTTATAAACCTCGATGCTTGTTTGCGTTCTGACATGGACTATATAAATATAATTGATAAAAGACATCACTGTCAAATTCATCAATCTGCATTGCAATCGTTGCATTTTCCTATGGTAACATGTGTTCCGTTCGAGTCTATGCACCTTAGTTGTTTAGGAGTGGTCAAAAAATTTTTAACAGCAATAATGACAAATTACTATAATTTCAGAAAACTAACAACATCTGAAATTGACAAGATAACTTCACACATTTCGTTATTACAGTCATACAGTCCTACAGAATTTGCTCGTCATCCACGATCTATTAATGATTACGCTAAATTTAAAGCGACAGAATATCGTCAACTATTGCTGTACTTCGGGCCGGTTATTTTTTTCAACATTTTGAAAGGTGATTCCTACTTACATTTTTTATTACTACATTCTGCTTGCAGACTTTTATCAATGTCACTTCCTAGCGAAATAAATCTTGAATTTGCTGGAATCGCTTTGAAAGTTTATGTAGAGTGTTGCGAAGATATATATAGACCTACATTCATGAGCTATAATATCCATGGTTTACTACATGTTGTTCACGACGTTAAAATTTTTGGTCCACTTGATTCATACTCAGCCTTTCCCTATGAAGACAACATGTCTTTTTTTAAAAAATTCCTTCGAAAGCCTAATCAACTCCTTCAACAGTTGCACCGAAGATTGACAGAGAGAAAACATTGTGATAAAAGCAAACGTAAGGAATTTGGAATAAAGCCTTTGCATCAGCATCACGATTGACCATTAACAGATAATATTAACGGTGACTTTATACAATTTAAAGGGTTAAAATATGAACATTTTTGGATTATGGTAGGGAGCAAACGTGATAGTTGCTTGTTGCTAAAAAATGGAATAATTTGTGAACTTCAAAATATTATTAAACTATCATCTAACCATTACGTTTTAATAGTAAAAGTATTCCATAATGTTACAAATTTTTATAAAATTCTTTATGGCATTACTTCTTCTCATGTTGGTGTCTACAAATGTTGCAATTTATTGGAAACACTGATAACAATAAATTCGAATGAAATTTATGCTAAATGTTACAGAATTCCTTTGCACAATAATGAACAAATTGAAAAAGGAACGTTTATAGTTGCAGCATTATTGTCATATGTTTAATACACTTTAATTTCTTAAGAAATCTCTGAGATTGGTCATTTTTATGGAGAAAAATTCAAAAGATATTTACAAAAAATCTGTAGCTTTATCTATTATTCTAGCTACAATTATATTGAAGAAATATATATTTTTAAAATAAACACATACTCATTCTGCTTGAAAACAATGAAAGTGTAACTTGATCAGATGTTAAACAAACCAACGAATTAATTTTCCAAATTCTATGACAACTATCACTGTATTAAGCCATAAATATTTAATTTCAAATACTGTCTCACTTTTCATAAGCATAAACATACGTCTTACTCATACAATTGAAACGAAAAATAGTAAGAAAACCATGCTTCTTCAGCCGCCATATTTTGTTTTCTAGTCAGTCTTCGATTGAATTTGAACCTGACAAGTTGTCACAGAAGTTTTAATAAAGTCTTGGGGGTTTGTTAAATGAAAGTTTCGAAAAATGGAAAAGTAAGTCACCATAATTATTATATGGTTTTGTTGCTGAAAAGAAAGAATAATGTCATAATTCTCTTTATAAGTTATTATTATACACTTCTCTGTGAACAATTATAAATACTATAGTTATTTTTAAACTGGTTTGTATTTTCTTTGTGACAGTAATCTGAATTATAGCCGTGAACAAGTGAATCCGGTTAATTTAGGCTATCAGTCCTTTCCTGTAAATCATCAAGGTATCAATCCAACAGGTAAACTATTCGTCTGATTTTCATGGAATTATATTGATATTATTTGAATTATTTATTATAAAAAAAATTTTCTTTCAATCAGTGATATATTCTAATAGCGAAATAATAAACTGTCATCTTCTGAAAACCCTTTAATTTGTTAAACATTAAACATGATTTTTTAGAAGCATCAGCGATGCAAGCTGACAATTCAAGTCATCAAAACCAAGTTTACACAGAGCTTACAAATCGCCATCAATTGAATACGGAAACTGGGTTTTATCCAACACATCAAAATTACAGTAATCCAACCCCTCACCCAGAACAAATAAATAACAATAGACGATACCACAGTGGATTTGAAGAAACGGTTCTAGCGTCAATGGCGGATATCAAGTAGGTAACCATAAAATTAAAGTACTCACTCAAGTTATGAGTATAATTATTTTATATAATATAAGCATATACATAAAAATGAATCCATATTTTTCAGAACACAGCTGACAGAAATTCAAAAAATTTTTAAAATTTCAAATGATGAATATGAAAATGACTTTACTATTCGACCAGGTTTTTCTTTAAAAGCTTTAGCTGAATTTGATCAATTTGAAAGCGAAACAAATATAGATGGACGCCTAATGATGGTAGATTTCTAAATATAATTATATTATAATATAATATTGCAATGATGATAAACGATGCTCTATTTGTTTACTATAAGAAACTTCAGTGAAAATCAATAATTTTATCGTTCTCTCATTTAAAACTATGAAGATAATGGATTCAATTTTTTTTTGTAGCAAAATTATTTGAAGTCATATGGGGGTCGAAGCCACCGAGATGCTTTAAATTATTATATAAGAGTTGTAATGACAATGAATTTAGCAGAAGAATTTAATTGGACCGGAAAAACGAGTGGCGAAAGTGAGAAAAGATGATTAATGGAAACGAAAACTGCTAAAATATTCTGACGTAAGTAAATAATTTAAAAAAATTAGAGGAACAAAATTATGAACTATTGCAGTATTTCATTGCCTATTCATTTATAAGGGCTTTTAAATTATCATTCCGTCATTCAAAGCCAACAGTGGAAGGATTCGAAATGGATATGACAGAAGTTCTTCGATCCTACAAGCAGAGTGCTCGAAATGCCCGAAGACCAGAAAAAATTTTTTTTAATATAAATTATCGAGTGATATGAGTTTCTAAGCTTAAGTTTAAAAGTTCTTTTCTGTTTGAATATCATTTTCCGTTACAAATAAATCAATGTTAGTTTTTGAAATAATTATCATTATCAAGAAACTGAAGTAAAAATTATAATACATTACAGTATTTTTAAGCACTTTACTTTGTATTTGACCAACTGGTTAAAGCGCGATTTATTAAGATTTTTTATATTATTCAATAAATTGGCAAATAAATTCTAATTTGGTAGAAAATTTTTCCAATTATTATTATAATGATTGTTACAAGTACTATGACTAT
This sequence comes from Chelonus formosanus, assembly GCA_028641665.1. Classification (NCBI taxonomy): domain Eukaryota; kingdom Metazoa; phylum Arthropoda; class Insecta; order Hymenoptera; family Braconidae; genus Chelonus; species Chelonus formosanus. The sequence continues at coordinate 9,319,392 of CM054002.1, forward strand.
AAATTTCATAATAATTAAATAAAAATTTGTAATCGTAAATTTATGTAGTAAAAATCTTTTTAAAATGTACAAAATTTATTTAATGTACTTTTAAAACATTTTTACTATATAAATGTGCAATTAATAAATTTTTATTGATTTTTAATTTTATTCCTAATTATTCTAAATCTTAATTTTTTACCATCATATTATTAATTATAGTTTCTATAAATATGACGACAAATATTGCTGATTTTAATGTTGTAAATTTTAACTTTATATGGTCCTCATGCGTTTCCTTCATTTTAATTTATTCAATAATACAGCTTATTTACATATATGATAAAAGTAAATGAATGTACGAAGAATTGTCTTTTATCCAAATATTCATTCAACTTCATACAATGATGTGAATATGATTCAAATATTGTCGTTCACAAGCCAAACAACCTTTACGCATGTAATGACGATAGAAATCATCAACTTTAGGTAAATGTGATGTTAATGTGGCTATCGGGGAAGCTTAAAAATGAAACTCAATGATTGAGGTTAACGATTATTACTTTAGTTTTTTTTTTTTAATTTCGTCAAAATAGAAAAGCTTTCGAAGAATATTTGAGGAAATCATCTTTTAGACATTTTATTGCTCTGGAAAACCCACGTGGCGAAGAAGCAATAGAAGTTTAATAAAAAGAGCGTGATGAAAGAAGAGCATTATCTCTCTAAAAAAGGAAAGGACCATGTAAAGGGACTTGTGCACGCCTGAAGCAAAGGACTTCTAGTAATGTCATCCTCGACTGCATCAAATACGTGAGATTTGATGCATCCGTCAGTTGATGAAAAAGTAAGATCGCGATCAGATCATCGTGAAACATCGCTCGAAAATTGTCAGTCTTATTTTGTCTTGAATCAATAATTTTGTTGAAGTTAGTAAATTTTTATGTGAAGTCAATATAATTTTTTAAAATTATTAACAACGAATATTTAAATAAATTCGCGAGTTAAAAAAAAAATATTACGCTGACTAGAGCATCAACGGAGGACCAATTAATATTGATACATTTTTGCTGGAGCGAAGGAAATCATCTGTCGGGGACATATTAATTGATATTATAATTCTTCTAATACTTTTTATTAAATAGACTTTGTTATTGTTTTATATAAATCACACATGTTTAGTTTCTCTATCGAAGATCCCCTCATCGCTGTCTATTGGTCAAAAGGCTAGGATTAAGAAGAGGAATTCAAAGTCTCTAAGGTTAAGCATATGCATCTCATATTGAGACCATTGAAGAGCAAAATTACATGACAATGTATATCTGTAGATTAATAAAAAACGAAAAAATTATAAAAGGTTTAATTTATTTTTTTTTAAATTGAGCTTTCCAATATTTTTACATTTTTTCGATAAATTTATTGATATATTCTCGATAAAATTTTAATTGCATTCAATTTATTATTTTAATGATGGTGATGATTTTATATAATTAATAATTGTTTGTTAAGCTCATATTGCTAAATATTCTGCAACACATGGCGGCCAATGATTTAGGTGATCCATAATTTATAATTCGTTTAGCGTATTTTTCATAACGTTCATGTTCTTTCTTTACATAATGCACTACCAAACATTAAATCGACGAATTTAAAATATAGTGCACAAAAATTTTGATTATTCACAAACAACTTATTAAATGTTATTTTTGTAACTGTTATGTATATAACTTGCAATGGTGAAGTTTTATGATTAAAAACACTCATGCATACATTCATAAGAGGAATTCTATGAATATTACTATTTTGAACTCATGTATGTCTTATGCAGTAGTTTTCACTATTTATAGAACATTCATGATGAATTATCCAGTAATCAATATCTGTATATGTTTTAGTATATCCTAATGGATATGTTGTAAATCCTTCAGCAATTATTCCAGGTTTTAGTTTTTGTAATTCAATATATATTTCAGGTATTAAAAGTTTAATTTTTTTATGTGAAGTATGATTTAATTCAAGTCTGTTTTTAATATATAAGTCATAAAACATATCACTAATTAACAACTTTTCTTTATTCATACTAAGCGTTGTAGGTTCCGAAATAATATTCGATTGATATAGTATTGTATTCAACTTCCCAATTATATCCACTCTGGAACTAACGTTGATTCCCTTTCGTGCTTTTAAATAAGAAAAACTTTCTAATGAATTTCGAAAAGAGTCTTACTTCTCCGTTATATCAATACCTTTTCATTAATTAAAATTTAATGTCATTTTTGTTTTAAAAATTAAAATTGTAAAATTGAAAATTAAAAATAAATGTTCTAAATATTTTCCATAAGAAACTAATAAAATGCATAAACTTCTTTTTTGGGCAATGAGCAACTCTAGGTGCTGATTCTCCTTTTCAAAGTTTCAAATCATGATGTCTACGACAGTTTAATGTTTCAATTATATCAAATGAATGAGGTTTTTGTTCCCCTAGTCGTTGATACAAAATATCGAATCGTAGACATCCGAAAAGTTCTATGTTAAAACTGGGAATCCCCAATGATGGTAATTTATCTCGTTCAAAACATCCTCCTTTATATTCAATTATTCCTTTTTGTGATCTTGCCGCTTCAACAATATCTATTAAGAAATCATCGATGTGTTTATAATGTGGATTTTTGTACTCATCTTTCCTTGTCACTCCATGAACAAACATAGTAGTGAATCTTGATGTCCTTTCATTTTCTGGTGATAGAATATGATATCCAATATCATAATAACGTGAATTTACTTTACCGCTCTCAACATCAATACAAGCCATTTCTTTACAATAAAACACTTTATTTATTATGAAACCGTCTATATCAATAATATGTGTAATTTTAGTGTTTTCTATTATAATAATGAATGATGCTAGATTCAAGATTAATTTTTAACTGATACATTGTTGGAAATAATCCCAACATTATATACTCCTCCAAACGATTTTGTTTTCACTCTTCTTATAACGTTTATAATTTTCTATCTCTTAGAAGTATTTTATAATAAGAAACTATATGAACTGCCAATATTAAAATTTTTGAAAGTATTATTTCAACATAAAAATTCAAATAATTTCCATATTATTAGTTAATTTGAAAATTTTTTAATTCATTATAACTAGTATAGGGTTCCACCTAGCGCCCCTCCTAGGACCTCGCCTAGAGCATTGACAGACTTCAGATAAAAATCCCGGTCGAAACCTATGTGAGAACAATAACTCAACTAAATGCCCTGGCTTCCATTAAAACCTCTGAGATTTTCATGGATAACCCTTTCCTCTCAAATCATACACGTCACAATCTGTCAAAGTCCCAAAGTCTATCTACTGGAATGCAATAAACGTCTACACTTAGATAGCAAATACTTTCCACCAGACTTAAAACATTCATCAATGACTAATTCTATAAGAGCACTGTGTCAGATTTGTAAAGAAGAAAATAATGGAGATCATCTAATTCGTGGCTCTATTAAAACATCATCAAATTTTGTTACCCACATTAAGGTAGGAAAAGTTTTTTTCGCTTGATTTACTGTTGTGTTAATGCTTTTGTTAATAGAAATTTTGATAAATATTTTTAAGAGAAGACATACTTTGCCATGATGTTACTATTAGATTTTTAGAGAGCCCACGAAAGGAAAATTGATGAATACAACCAATATGCTTCTGAAAAATGTAATCGAATGAAATTGGATGAAGACTACTATATAACGTATTGTTCGTTTAGCCAAACGAAATTTGAGAAAAATGTCATCGGTTACATTTTAGTATCGATCGCTTTGTTCAATACAGTTGAATTGCCAGCTCTCAGAAAAATTTTCAATAGTGAGTAGAGAAGAAAATATTCACATACTGAATGAAAAAAGGAACGATCACTTCAATATTGCTTATAAATTATGTCATATGATTTTTATCTAGACATGAATATAAAGAAAGGTGGAAAAATGCCTGAACATCAGCTAGTACCGTCCAACAAAGAATAGATGATACATATGCAAAAAGCATTTCTAAAATCAAAGCTGAACTAGCAAAAGTACACTATGTTTGTACTACAGTCGATGTATAGTCCAGCGAAACTCGACGTTTTCTTGGCATGTCCATCCACTAGGTACGTAGCATCATTACAGCTATTAGTTTAACTTCATTGTTCTATAAAATAATTCTACTCAATAACATCAAATATTTGATATTTTATTTACTGATCGAAAATTTGACGTTCAAAAGGAAATCTTATGCACTAGCGTGCCGAGGGTTCAATGGGAGTCATACATATGACTGAGTAGCAGAAATGATTAAAGGTATCCACGGAGAATCCAAAATCTTAGATGACCAAGTTCTTGCCACTATAACGGATAATAGCTCCAACTTTTTACAAGCCCTTTGTGAATTTGGAGTCGAAACGTGTGATTTTTTTTCCCCACAAAATAATGAAGAATCAACGAATGAGATAGAAGCGAATTCTGAAGGTGAACAAGAGTATGCAGAAGCTTCAGTATTAGATATTCATAAAGATAGCGAGGAGAGATTCTTGGAAAATGATCCTCTTTTACGTTAACATTCAAGATGCAATAGCTATACATTAAATCTGATTGCTACCCATGTAAAAAAACAAGTACTGATTCTTATAAGAATCGTATATGATTCATATGAAAATTATGTATGAAATTGGCCACATATAAAGCTTATAAGAATCATATATGATTAGACATCATTTAAATGAATTTAAAGCCATGAAAATTCATTTATTGTCATTAATTGTGATCGTATGTACATATATTTTCGACAATTTTTTTATTTAATAATTTATTTTATCATTTTATCGAGCATAGATCATTAATTTATTTTTTACTCAATTAATAATGAAGACAAAGACAGTTTTTTGAAGAAAATTGTTTTAAAGAACTGTTGTACATGTGAAATAAATAAAAAAATGATATAAATTATTTTAATTCTTCTTATATAAATATTAATATTTACATTTTTCGTAACCATTGATTTTCAATATTTTCAACTAAACATACATAATTTTTCATACGAAACATTTCTCCATCTGTATTTTTTATTTGTACAGTATGGTAACGTTCAGCTTCTTCAAACACAAACTAAATACTCTGATGAATCTATATACATTTGTTGATAACACAACAAATTATATGAATTATCGACAACCTGGAGTAACTCACGAATAATAGCATACGTATCATCATGAATTAATATGAAAAATCAAATGATGCCAAATAGTTCTTGATTACTCCAAGAGACACACGCACTATCTTCTTTTTTCACGACAATATACTTCTGACGTATATATTTTACGTTGAAACCTTACTTTAATATAAAACCCAGATATTTGTTTTTCTATTTCATCTAAAAATATTGGAGTTACAGTGTGTCATGTTTATAACATTGGTTTTGACAAATTAATATTTTTTATGTTGGGGAGAAGCACAAATGAATCATTAAGTTTATAATCAGGAATATTTATAGCACTGTAAAAATTAAGCGTGTATATAATTTCAATATTCATTTTATTTGGTCCATGGTTGAAATTTAATAAAACTCTGTTGCCATCTTCGAATGGAAATGCTCACCGAGCCCAAAGTGGCCCCTACAACCTAACGAATTTCGTTAGATGTGTGAGTTGATGAATATTAGAAGTACATTTATTTAGGCCATATAAGAATATAAAGTCTTTACAAATTATTTTCATCCGACGATGAGAGCTGTATTTGAATCAACAAGTGAAATAGTTCTCTTCAATATTATATAAAGAGCACTCACTAGAAGTATACAACGTTCAAAAAATCGTTGAGGTAGTTTTCCTCTTAGTATAATGGGAAAACAATAAAAATTTTTAATTAGAATTTCTGAGGCTTTGAAGAAAGCTTCATATTAAAGAGTTCGAATATCACGATTAATAGTATCAGGTGGACGAAGAATATGAAGTTCTCTGTAAATTTCCACACAAGCTGATTTATTTATGTAACACTCATTATCTTTTCTACAAACCCAGCATTTCATTAGAGCTTGGAAAACTCCTGTTATACCGTGCATGTATTCTTAAACGAATCCTGTTGATAAATTAAAATGGGGAATAAGGGCAGCAATCGATACTCCTTTGATTCCTTTATAATAATTGATGCCTCTTTTTAGAGTTATTTCTGAATATAACATAATACTTTTATCTGTGCGTTGTTGATATTTTCTACTAAGATTGAAAACGTGATTATGTCCAGAACCAACACGCCTAACAACCCCAGGATTCTCACTGTAAGGACAACTGAAGTAACCTGAATGCTGCATTAAATTTAATACTGCTTTCGCTGGCGCATCTAAAGTCGACACAGGAGCTATTGCTCAACCATGAATCATACCTTTTGTTGGATGTTTCTAATCAAATCCATACTTAAACAATACTTGTGAGGTGTGAACAAAAGATTTCATGAACTCACAGGACTGAGATTTTTCACTTCCACAATATAAACCAGCCTCAAGTTGAAGAGATCGTCTGTATGCTGGAGGAATTTTGAGAATTTAAAGTTGAATGGGCCATAGCTGGGTTGTAGTACTTTTTGAGACAGGAGCATCATCAACATTCCAAATAAAGACGATATCATACTCTTCCAAACAACATTCTCGTTGTAATTTTTTATAATTTTCGCCGGAATGGACATCTGCTAAAATGTCATCTACTTCTTTATGTATTTTACGATTTTGTTGGTCTATTAAATTATAAAGATTTTGTTCTTTAGAAAAATTTATCAACGTAGAGCGAGTATTACTTTCAACAAATATTCCATTTCGATTAGATCCATGACAACTAGGACATGAATTCATAGTAGTATAAGAAATTGTACCATAATATGATCCAGTCTTCGAAAAATCTGTCTTTGCGAATAGAGTCTTTGAATATTAGAATATTTTTACCCGAAACTTTCTTTAAAAAATACAGCATATATGAAGTTTTATTAGGTTGAGGTAGTGCGTTATTAAATAACTGCAGAATTTGTTCAATACTTTCGTTTGTCATTGAGTTCATTAATCTTCAACTACAGAAAAAAAAGAGCATAAAGCCGTTTCCTCTTCATCACCCGGCCTACTTCTGTCTCCTCTTCCTGAATCAAGCTTTCATTTCACTTTCAATAGTTCACAGGGTTTAATACCTGAAAAAAACTGGTGGCTCAATCAGACACTTTTAAAGAATGGAGAAAACATATGTCAAATTTAGTAAATAATATCTCACTTGCACTTGAATCTGTTGCCACAGCATGCGAAGACTTGAAAAATTATACTTCGAATGAATATAATGATCGCCTTACAAATGGTGATGATAAAAAAAATAAGACAGACACTAAATGGACATTGAAATACCCAGAAGCAATTTCTGAAAAAACCACAGAATTAATAAAGGGTTCCAGAGTTCATGTATAAATTGCTGCCTTTGATATACTAGCAAGAAAATCCGAACATAAAAAATTTCTAGCTCGGGGTTTATCGGATTTGATTTATACTAAAAACGCACATAAATCATGTACTTTATGCGGTCGACACACAAAATCTTTCGGTGAAAGTGAAAGCAGTCGAGGACTACTTGATCAACACGCGAGGATTGTTTTGATGAACTATGTAGAAGAATATCGAATTCTCCAGCGTTGGACGAAGATCGATGATTCAACCATTGAAGTGACTTGAAGAAACAAATTATATGATAAAAAATCAAAACTTTAAATATTTAAGTTCTTATTTATTACAATTGTTTGTTCATTAAGGTTGTAACACAACAAATTATGCAATGTATGAATAGTAAACAAAAATGAAAAAATAATTAATATATTATAATCTGCCCAATCTCCACAAATTATTTTTATAAATTAAAAAAAAGATGCTTAAAGTATTCTATTGAAGTCACTCATAGAAAAATATTAATTTCTAGACGAAAAAAATCATATCTGATTTTTATATAAATCATTCATGATTCATTCAAGATTCATGTATGGCCAATTTCATATATGATTCTTATAAAAATTAGTACTTTTTTTTTACATGGGTACAACGGATGCACTTGCTGGTTTAAAATCATGTAAAAGGTTGAAAAACGCATATGATGAAATGATTACTCGGTGTACAACATTGTGGAAATTGATGAATTCTCCAAAAAAAATACGAAGGGCTTGTCTGAGTTTTAGGAAAATCAATCAAGCAACCAGTAGTCACTCGTTGGAACTCACTATATGATTCTCTAAGGAATATTTGTAGTTTAAAAGAAAAACGTCCAGAGAACGAAATGGAACTATTTGAGAGAGAGTGACTTAAAACTCATGGACGAATACATACGATGTAATCAGCTAATAGCCGATGCAATTCATATATTCAAGGAGAATGAGAAGCGTATGATGGATATTTATTACCGACATTAACTTCAATAGAGAGAAAAGTAGTAGTATCGCAGAAAAATATCACTTAATGGTGTGAGCCTTTGATAACCAGTCCATGCTGATTCCGTTAAAGACTAGATTTAATGAAGTCATTAAAGTGAAAGAAGAAGGAAAAACCAGTGCAGTTGCTGCGTCAACGTATCCAGCATTTAAATTGAAATGGATTTAGTATTTGACAAGCTCAGCTCAAATTAACGTCATGATAGCAATAAAAGAGGCACTCCAGAGCACTACGGACGAAACAGTGTGAGAAGAAAACCGCGGTACTGGATTAAACAGCTTTTCCGATTTTTATTGTGATGATAAAGGACAGTCTGTAGAACCCTTTAAAACGACTGACCAAGAAGCCGATCTTCAAAAATATTGATCGAAAAGTAGAACGGATTTGAAATTATTAAATAAATATCTAAAAATTCGAGAAGTATTAATTAAATTCGATACTCCGTTACTATCTTCTGCTGCATTTGGAAGATTATTCAGTTATGCAACTATGTATAATTTGTCGAAATATAATAAATTGTCAGATAAGAATTTCGAAGTACGACTTCTTGTCAAATGCAACTCGACATTAAATTCAAAGTATTTATTGTCTACATAGCGACACGAAAAAAATTATTGTCCGCATAGCGACACAAAAAAAAATTTAGAATTCTTTGTTAGATAAAATAACTTTTAAATTATCTCTACAGGTACGTCAGGAGTACGCGTCTTTCCAATCGAGGAAAGTACACATGAAACAGGTAGGTAAACATTTTTTTGGTTCTAGAAGTGGCGTCTTAGATTCAGGAGAGCTAACAGCCACTATTTTTTCGATATTGCAGACGAATTTTTTCGTCGAGATAACAAACTGTTCTAAATCGCAAGCCACTGCTTTAAGTCTTTCGCGTATTTGTCGGAGTGATCATAGACTACAAACGAAATAGCCCTAGTCTTCGGCCAGGCTGCTCCCTAACTTCATCACCATGAAGAGTTATGTTAATGAGTTTATGTTTTTATTCATCAAATTGAATCATTAGAGCATACGTGGAAATATGAAAACACATAACATAACGTCATTGATACAGAAATTTTAATAAATAAATTATCAATTACTTTAGCATTTAGTAATTTGGCAAAAAAAATGACAAATTACTCTATTAATTAGTAATTGGATTAACACTGTAATTGATAATTGAATTTTCGATATAAATGATTATTTGGTAATTAATATTTTTTCTTTCTAAATTATCTATTACAGAAGTAATTGATAATTTTTCCCTGTTATACTACGAAAAAAAATATTAATGTCGAACTCTGGTCGTAATGAAGCTTGAAAGTACTCCTTCAGTTTTATATAAATAGAACATTTTTCTCCTTTTTCACTAAAGTAAAAACAAAACTCCAAAAGTATTTTTTACATTTCTTCGATCATTTGAAGGACTAATACAATTATATAACTGTCTTGTATTTTTGCTCTTTAAAGGAGTCAATACAAGATACATATGCTTAACCTTTAAGACTTTAAATTCTTCTTTTTAGTCCTAGCCTTTCGATCAATAGATAAAGATGAGTGGATCGTCGATAGAGAATGAAAAAATGCGTGATATATATAAAACATTAACAAAGATTATTGAATACAAATTTTAAAAAAAAATTATAATATCATTTAAAACGTTACCAACAAATCATTTCATTTGCTCACGTAAAAATGTATGGAAATTAATTGGTCCTCCGTTGATGCGTTAGTTTGCGAAATATTCTTTTTATAGCTCGCGAATTTCTTTGAATATTTATTGTTAACAATTTTAGAAATTACGTTGACTTTACATAAAGTTGACTAACGTTAACAAAATTACTGATACAAGACAAAAAAAGACTTACAATTTTCGAACGATGTTTCACGATGATCTGATCTCGATCGTACTTTTTCGACAACTGACTGATTCATTAAATCTTACGTATTTATTTAGTCAAGAATGGCATTATTAGAAGTCCCTTGCTTCAGGCGCGCACAAGTCCCTCCAAATGGACGTTTTCTTTTTTGGAAAACTAATGCTCTTCTTTCGTTACAAATTTTTTTTCGAACTTTCATCGCTTTTCCGCTTCGTGGGTTTTCTAAAGCAATAAAAAGTCTAAAAGATGATTTCCTCAACTGTTCTCCAAAATTTTCCCTATTTTTACGAAAATTTGAAAAAAACTTGAGTAATAGTCGTTAATCTCAATCATTGAGTTTCATTTTCAACCTTTTTAAATACATAGATATTGGTATATTCTCCTCATATAATAATATATAAATATGTATATATATATATATGTATGGGTATAAAATGATTAATAATTTGTCGAAAATGAAGATAGCAATATTAGCAATAGCAATAGTAATAATAATTATAACCGACCCGTGGTCTAGTGGTAACGCGTCAGCCTGGCGCGTTATAGGTAACGGGTTCGATTCCCGGCCGAGACAAGACCTTATCTTTGTAGTCTTTTCTCTGACCACGGTGAGCGGGAGGCCTCTCCAGGGAGCAGTCAAAAGTGTAAGCTATCGTGCTGATGACTGAATAGTACAAAGTACTATTGCCGCTACGATGCCTTTGGGGAACCAGGCGACACCCCATTGTATATAGCGTTACCTGAGCAAGAGGCTCTGCCAGGTGGACCCCAAAAATTCCTCACTCTCTCTCTCTCTCTCTCGTTATCTCAGCCGATGCTGAAGAAACCAGGACCTTTGAGGCAACCGGTGCAATCTCCGGAGGCAGGGACGATTCTGTGGAACTGGGCTGACCTCTAAGGTTGATACCGGGCCTACAGATATTGCCTAGCTGATGGTAAAGAAACCGGGGGGCGACGGGGCTAGCAGAATCTCCAGAGGCAAAAGATAACGATCCAATTCGATTCAAAATTCGAACACCATGGAATGAACGGGGACTGTTTGGGGCCAACAGGAGAACCAAGGCAACTTGGGAACCTGGGAGAACCTGCAGTCCCTAAGACTTTGACGACCGCCTTTACTGTGAAAACAGACCCAGCACAATGGCCCCGTGGCTCAGCGCAGGGGAAGGCGAGACTTTCAAACACCTGACTCCATGAGGGGGTAGTCTCTACCCCTTTTAAAAAAAAAAAAAAACAAAAAAAATAATAATTATTATGATAGAAATTTTTATACTAAATGTAGTGCAGTAATATTAGCGATGTTGCTCTGATGAGCTTGACCCCGATACTGACGATTGTAATTTTTATTCACGCGATGCTAGATATGCTGGCCGTCTTTACGAGTCTGTAGTCTACGACGAAAAGCCCAGATAAAGGGTATTTTGTCTTCGAAGAGGGCAAGTGTAAACAGAGTCGCCGGAAGTAACACTCCACCAGTGTGCCTATTATCATCACACACAAACAGCGACCCGACAAAGTATAACATCGTTTTTATTGAGTCGTCATTTATGTGTGGTTTATGATGATCCGGAAAGTTTTTCAAGCTGACTTCGCTGGGAAACTTTCTGTCTATCAAAAAAGGATGCATTGTATGCAGTTTCAGACTTTGGGGTTTCGTCATAAAATAAATTCTTTCTCATGACGAAACCCAAAGCCTGATTTCCATCAAGAGGTCTGACCGTTCGTTTAAAATTACTACTCAGCAGTCTAAATTCAAGTTATTTTATAGAAAAGTGAATGTATAAATTGTGACGTTATTCTTCGAATAACGTCCTATTGTCGATTATTATTAATATTTATTTAATATTGAAGGCTAATAATAGCCCATTTAGGTTGCTCTAGTTATTTTTCATGTAATTGTTCTATTTTTTTTTAAGCTCTCAAGAGCTATCTACGCGTTGTTCTAGTAACTTTTCACGTTTGATTATCATTTATTATTATTGTTTTTTTTTTTGAGATTGATTATTGCTAATATGTTATTGTAAAAGAGGAAGCAAGGTTGGAAGATTTTATGTTTAATTAGAATAGTATAAAAAGACTCAATATGATGAGGAGGAGTTCGTAGAGGAGAAGCAAGAAGTATTTGAGAAGTTGAGAACCATTTTGCGGAGAAGTGGATCGCTGACGTGGAGTTGAGGGCCAAACGAAACGTGCCACCCGTTAGATGGTCCATGCTAGGAGACGTTCTAGCCCTATGAGTCATCATCAGGTGATCAAGACCAGTCACATGGCACTCCAAGGAAAGAGATGGAGGTGTGGAATGGGCATTTTGGATATTTTGTGAAGAAATTAGTTGAAAAATTAGTCATAAGTTTGCAGGCCTTGTGGGGGAAGCCTGATCAACCTCGCCTCCAAGGAAGCACCTAGTTTAAGTCGCCCTTCCATAATGAAATCTAGGAGAGGTCACGTGATGAGGCTACGAATGGGGAAGTAATTCTACGAATCAAGAAAGTTGAGAAGATATGAAAGTGGGGATAAAGAATGAAACGAGCACAGTTTGGATTTTGGAGAAGAGAGTTCGTTTTTGGAGGTTGACGAGAATAGTTCAATTTTGGTGATCGAAGAAAGCAGTTAGATTTGGAGTTAGATTGTTGAAGATGGAGGAGATTTATGGAGGCTAAGACAGAGAGCAGTTCCAGAAGGAAGAGGAAATCCAGTAGAGACAGGGCCGACTACAGGGAGTTTCTTGATGCAGAGAGGAGGTTCCGGATAATCCGGGAACGAGTCAAGGTCGACATACGACACCTAAGTATCCTCTGCCGCTCCTGTAAGTCATATTGAGCCTAGTTTTTTTGGGAATTTTTGGTAATTTTGTTAGATTCTAGAATTATTATAAGAAAAATATGGAATCTTCTACCCTTGGTTTGCTCTCGTGATTTAGTTAATTAATAAATTCAGTTAGAGTAGTCTAGTTTAATGATAAGAAATATTGATGATTTTGCTTCGGGTTTTGGAGTCGCTCGGAAAGTTTTGTAAAGATAGGTAACTATATGAGCCTCGTTCCAGAATTCGAGCTCAAGTATTCGGTTGTAAAATATTTTCCTTTATTAGTTATTGCGGGTTCGTCACAGAACGATTTATGATTCCTTTTGTTAATTTAATTATGAGTGAAGAGATTGATTTTGTTTTAATAAATTAAGCGTTAACGGATAATTCGGATTTGAGTAATTTGAGTAGAACAGAACCTTTAACTCCAGTTCGTTTAGTTAATAATTTTGGATAACTTTATGGGGTCCAACCGATGATTTTTGCCGGCCCTGGCCCTCTCCACAACCCACATAACTGAGCTCCAGGAAGATCCCCTGCCAGGACTTTTTTTTTTTATCAGCATCATCTTAATTACGTTTAGTTTTATGTTTTCGAATTAGTTTTAAGATTTTGAGTATTTGAATATTTGAGTTTTGGATAATAGCCTAAGTTCGGTTTAGGTTTACGTTCTCTTGGGTTTTAGATGTAAGTTTTGGGCCAGTTGAGTTATTCTGGCGATAAAAATAACTTGGCGCCCGTCGTTTATAATGTTTATAAGCGAACCAGGGATGTTAGCTGATAAAGTAGTGTCCTGGAGGAAGGTGAATACTTAGTACACCTACCCCAGTGGAAAAATATTGTCACAATATATATATATATATATATGCAAAGAAAAAGACAACCCATGAAAAAAAAAAAAAATTCAGTCGAACATATCATTCCCCCTCAAGGCGATGACCGCCGCAGGAGGTGATAGTCTTGCATTCGGAGTTCGATTATTCCATGAGAACGCCGGGCCGAGTGGATTGAGCTAGTAAATGAGCGTGCTCGTTATCGTAATGCTCAGCGTGACCCGGAATGTAGTAGATGGTCACGTTGAGGCCTTCTAGATCTCGCGAGAGGCCCATCAGTTTGTCATTATAAATGGGGCTTCGGCCTGATGAGGTGCACCAGTGCCAGCTCTTCGTTAACGCTCTTTACAATAAACTCAGAATTGGTAAAGATTGATACACCTTAAAGCTGGTACTTACTCGCGATTCAGACGGTTTCCTGAACTACCTCCAACTCAGCGCCACTATTAGTGAAGTGGTTGGGTGCGGCTCGAGAGACGTTCTTAACATGTCCGGGCTCGAAGAAGACCCCTATGGAGGTTTTAGTGTTATACACCATCGGTGTAAACCTGAACTTGAGTGGCTAAACCCCATGTAAAAAGGGTTTCTGATAGTGGTAGGAAAGTAGGAGTTGTAGCTTGAAGAAAACGAATGGAATCAAATAGGCTTTCCGCTCCATATCATTGATGGCGAGCTGCAAGTGTCTGTTGGAACAGTCATCGGGTTCAGTATGCTTCTCTTGGCTTCTTCAATGGCAGTAACAGTATGTTACATTAAGAAGTTATGCTGGTGTAGAATGCAGAAAAAGTTGAGACCCAGGAACATGTAATCACGCTCCTGTTGACTCGATAACGTAGTGGCGTAGTGAACTATCTCGTTGACCGTTTTATCTGTCTCAGCAAGGTTGCCCACACCAGAATCCACTTCTGTTAAGATATGTACGTGGAGTTGTCAACTGAGTGGATTATTAGCGCCTGGTCTGAATAGAGATGGTCGATCTCGCGAGAGAAGTATTCGTATTCATTGTAATCCAGAGTGCCAGATAGCTTTCTGAGCCCCGTTCCAATGAACCCCATTCATGGTGAGCGTCGGTTCAAGAGGATAAGTTCTGCCTATGAAGTTCTCATTCCATCAAGGGCCATAAGCTCGTCTACGCCGGTGACTTTCCATCTCTCTTTGGTAGTAAGCGATACGGACGAAGTCCAGGTCTCGTAACAGTTTGTAGATGTCGAGCAGCATGGTTTGAGAGCCATCCGCACCTGTACCATAATGCCTCAGAAAGTCATGTACAACCCTGGTGAGGTGGATGTCTTGTTCCATCAGAGAAGAGAGGTAGGGATTAGGTTGACCTGCAAATTTAGGCGGCCAGAATTGACTTCGAGGAGAAGCTGAGAGAGAGACTAGTGTACTTAGCCCGGAAGACATCGATATTTCGGCGTTTCCGGTTGGTGAAGGGAGAGGGAGGGCGCTCAGAGGAAGAGTCTCTGGAAATTGAAAGTTCAATAGTCTCTAATGGAGAAAAAAGCGGTTCATCCTTGATGGTAATTTCGTCCTCAAGGCGATGTAATACAACCCAGGGTCCGGGGGCCTATAAGCATTGATCCCTCCAGTATTTCTTGGCATTGCTGGGATTAACTGAGTCCGAAATCTGTCACCCTGGAGTTCGGCAAGCGGGAAAAAGAAAGAAAATGAACCTGTTGGCCAAGTTTCAAGATGAATTTACCCTTGAGGAAAAAACAAGCCGTCAGTAGAAGCAAAAAGAAACGCCTGATTAGCAGTGCTTTTGGACTCACTGACGAGGAGTAAAAGTACGGTTTATGAATATATCACCAACGTCAAGTAGAGAAAAATGTTGATCATTATTAAGTTTTTGTATGCATCGATACATATATATGTTTTCTACAAAAATAAGTGTATTATTGTAAACAAAAGTAAGTAAGAGTAAGACTTGATCGAAGAAGAGTGACATAGTATTGCCTAGGGGCTTCAATGATCGTAGAAACGCCGCTTCCTTTTGGTCTGCCTCCAGCGTTGGTTGTGGTGCCAACAGCATTCATATCGTGCAGAAGTGGGGACTGCGCGCTTGGAGCTAAGACTGCTAGAAAATTTTTCATATGTAGTTATGTTTAGGGGGCTATTCCGTTTCCAAAAAAGGCGCGTTGGCAAAAAAAAAAATACTTGTTTCTCAAAATTCGATGACGAATAACATATATTAGCCACAAAAGAATTGGGGGTGACACGTCGAAGTACTTTCCTTGTTAGTCATTTCAACCGCGATTGGAGCCGATCGGCTTGCATCTTTGCATTGGTACGCCTCACCATTCTTTTCACCATTCGGGGATGTTTGACAAAGCGCTTACCATGTGTAGTTTCTAAGATTACATTACCGCCTTCCGTGATGTCTACTATCTCGAATGGTCCCGTACAGTATACGTCTAGTTTACCTTTCCGGGGGTCTGTATAAACATAAGCGAAGTCTTTCTTTTCGAGATGACTTTCGCGAAGGTTTCAATTAGATCGTTCCTTCGATTTTTCTTTTGCGTTCATGAGGTTATCTTTCACCAACCTTTGGGCTTTAGAGTGTCTCATTGAGAGATCTTCAGGAGCTTCGGGGTACGTGTCGATCTCAGAGAAAATGGGCTAAGCTGTAGGAGCCCGAGCAACTTTGCCGTATAGGAGTTCAAACGGAGTAAATTGAGCAGCTGAATGAACTGTTGTGTTGTAATTAAACATAGCCATAGGATGATACCGGTCCCAATCTTGATAGCTTGATACAAATAAACGTAAGTATCCAATCAAAGTGTAATGTGAGCTGTCCAGAAACCCATTTGACTGCGGGTGGTATGCAGATATAAGGACCTCCTCAATTCTGAGAATCTTAGCCAATCTCGCCAATAGCTTACTGGTAAATGAGGTTTCTCTATCCGACAGAATAACTTTCAGACACCCATACAGAAAAATGAAGTGGGTCACAAGGGCCTCGACGATAGTAGAGGTGCGAATGTCCGGTAGTGGGAATGCACAGCAGTACTTAGAAAAATTGACTTGGATCGTCAGGATGTGCTGATTGCTATGTGGAGTCGTTTCTAGTGGACCGACAGTATCGGTGGAGATCTTCTCGTATAGTCCGAACGGGGCGTCCAAGATCACTGCTGGTTTCGTTTCCTTGATGCGATCGAGTTTTTCAGTCTGACACGTAGGGCAGCTTTGGACATGTTCATAGATTTGCTGTTTCATCCCGGGCCAGTAGGAGCGTTGTCTCATCCTTTATTAAGTTTTGACGACGCCCTTATAGTCAGCCATTGGCGTATCGTGGTTTCCTGGAATGATTTCCAAACGTTGTTTTTCCGGAGGGTTGTCTATATTACTCCGATCTAGGACGATGGATACTGGGCACGCCTTAAACACGTAGGCTAAATGAGGACGGATGTTCTTGTGAATTTCGTCGCCGCTTTTGGCTATTCGAAATAATCACATATAATACTCCAGTGCAAGCTTAAGGTTGTTCAAGGCAAGACGAATTTGCTAAGGGGTGGGTTTGGCAAAGTAATGTTTCTTGACTACTACCGTGAACACCTTATGCTTGCCGAGTGGTGTGGCGAAGACCTGACTCCCTAGAGGGTTTTCGGCCTTTAAATCGTCTGTCAGGTTGTGGTTTCTCGAGGTATTGATATGCGCCCTTTCCCCAACACATTTCATGGAACGGTGTGAGGTTTAACATCTCTTGAGATGTGGAGACAGGATGTAGTGACTCAACCTCCTGGTCCTCTCCATCACTTCCTATGCTTCCGGCGGTCTCATCCGAGTTATCAGGGCTCCTATATTCTTCCCCATTCTGTTCTCCGACGAGTCTTAGTACACTGGTTCGTTCAAGTCAGGAATCAGTTAGAATACTATTTTCTCTTGCGCTGAGGACCCAATCAAATGATCCTAGTGAGGATCTCACGTCCTTCATCACTTGTAGTGGAAGGGGGAGACATGGATAGGGTATCAGGACCAGTGCACGTCTTCTACCCTGGCCTGGCACCGAGTCTTCCAGAACCTAAGAAGAGTCGAGAAGAATCAGTGAGGCTCGTGAGCCATTACGCGTCACGGGCGAATCTTCTACTAATGACCCTGCGTTTTGACTTTCCGCCGGAGCTGGTGTCATTATGCCCTCCTCCTCCCTACTGACGGTATGCCCTTCACACGCCCCAATTCCGCTCATTGTATTTTAGTTGAAGGAGAGGCCCCACGACTGCTTAAAGCAGTGGGCTTAGGTTACGCGAAGGAAACCTTGCGAGTGCTATCTCCCTCTGGACACTTTGGGTCTCATCTAGGCTCGGATTTAGACCCAGACGGTTTACTAATGGGTCCCGGGATCAGAGATCACAGAGAAGACCAGCGACGAGAAGAGAGGGAGAAGAACGCAAAGGATCGCTTGTCTTCCTGACGCTGGTCGTAAGGTTGGCGGTCGCGCTGGGCCTCCATCTTACCTATTATCGGCGCAAAAAGTATAGGCCCTTTACTTTAAACAGCTATAAAAAATTAATGATAATGCTACGGAGTTGAATTAAGGATCAATTTTGAGGTAGAACGATTCCACAACTTCTGTGTAAATTTCAAAAATGTAAATAAATAACTTCATGAAATGAAGAATCTTTCAGTAGAAAAAACGATGTTTTTTAGGATCAATTTATATTAGGAAAATTTGAACAACCGTAGTATCGCAAAAAAAAAAAATCAAATTGAAAATTCAACTGTAGTTGGCGATTACGATTAAGAACAGAATTACGTTAAAAAAACTATAATCGATACATGAACAAAAAAGTTACAACAAAATGTGTCGAAAGACAATATCTCGGCCCGAAATTAACATAGGAGTGTAAATCGAAATCGACAAAAAGGAAAAGAATTGAAGATATTGAATCACGAAAAATGAAGCAGAAAGAAAAAACCGGAGAGATGAGACACTTTATGGAATACATTCAGTTGTTTATGACGGTCATTAACGGCGAAAATAACCATCGTGAACCTTTACTTCTCGCATATGGGCTTAAAAATACATGAGTGAAAGAAAAAAAATTTTTGTCAGCGAACATTATAAAAAGATTAAAGATAAGAAGGCGTAACATAAGAAAAATATTTGAGGGGCTCGGAAATATAGGGAAACAAGAGTAGGAGTATCGAATAGAGTGTAAAATATGCGTGTGTGTCGATCTATTAATAGATTGACAAACGACAGTTTATTAGTTAACGACGACTGCTTGACGATTAGATTGATCATAGCAGAGAGGGAAGAGTTTGTTTATCTCCAGTTTGTGACTGAGACTAGCACAGATTGGACGTCATATTAGATTCTATATTTTGAATCTGAATTAGTTACTGTAATAGTGACATTCTTCAAGTTTTTGGAGAAATGTCAGGAACACCGTACCGCCGTCAAACACGGAGGGAAACTCGGAGGACGCGCTTTGAAGATTGCGTGGATGATGATTATTCTTCGTCATCAAATGGTGGATTCTTGGCGTTGGAAATAAGAATAAATAGGTTGGAAGAACAAATCTCAGAAGCCACTACACGCATTAAATCTGAAATCAATGGAACTGTTCAAAATTTCATGAAAGAGATAAGATCTTTTCTTTCTATCTCTGCTGCTCTCTGATGATGATGATGATGATGATGATGATGATGATGATGATGATGATGATGATGATGATGATGATGATGATGATGATGATGATGATGATGATGATGATGATGATGATGATGATGATGATGATGATGATGATGATGATGATGATGATGATGATGATGATGATGATGATGATAATGATGATGATGATGATGATGATGATGATGATGATGATGATGATGATGATGATGATGATGATGATGATGAAGAATGATGATGATGATGATGATGATGATGATGATGATGATGATGATGATGATGATGATGATGATGATGATGATGATGATGATGATGATGATGATGATGATGATGATGATGATGATGATGATGATGATGATGATGATGATGATGATGATGATGATGATGATGATGATGATGATGATGATGATGATGATGATGATGATGATGATGATGATGATGATGATGATGATGATGATGATGATGATGATGATGATGATGATGATGATGATGATGCTATAGAGAAACGAAATAGTATAATGGAGCGATTGTAGAATTATAATTAAATGATATGTGATACATTTGGTTTAATTTATTAATATTACCAATTTTTGTATGTGTAGTAAAAATAAAATTTATAAATTATAATAATTGAGGTGATGCTTGATTTAAACGTTTATCATCATATACGACTATATGAGTATACAAATTTTCTGATATAATAAATACTTCAATTAATTATTCATACAATGGAAGACATTGGAAAATCTATGTAAAACAATATTATTATTTCATTTTTCCAACCACCGCTGAGCTGAATTATCTACCTTCAATCCCTAACTATGTTTTAATAGTCATAAAATTGTTTTTCATGAAATTGAAGCACGACCAAATTAAGTTATCGTTGGAATTCGAAGAGATTTCCTTCGGAAACTACAATTCCCGCGCTTTAAAATACACCAAGTATCGATAAAGTAGGAAATCATCTTAATAATAACTCTCGCCTAAATACCCGTAAAGGTAATAATCACAATCTAGAATACCGACTATGGCTTTTATCGATACGATTCACATTTTCAAAAATATCATAATGCAATATTTATCGTATTTCACGGTGACTACAAGTCAAGTTGAATATTTTATTTGATATAACTATATCTTCTTCAGAATTAATCATTATTAAAGTGATAAGTAATTAAACTTCGTGAAATAATTACGACAAAG
This sequence comes from Chelonus formosanus, assembly GCA_028641665.1. Classification (NCBI taxonomy): domain Eukaryota; kingdom Metazoa; phylum Arthropoda; class Insecta; order Hymenoptera; family Braconidae; genus Chelonus; species Chelonus formosanus. The sequence continues at coordinate 9,340,179 of CM054002.1, forward strand.
TTACTAGGAAAAGATTGTACTGTAAATTATTGATATTTTACATCAAGTTTGCAAGATGTTCCATTTTTATTTCAGATATCAATAAACAAAGGTGAAAATATATTATTATTATGAACTACATATCATATAAGTAATTATTGATGATAATACATTAAAGGTTTGATTTGCGTAGAATTGTATGCAATTTAAATAATTATTAATCCTATTACATTAAACTACAATAAAAATCATTCCCCATTTTTTGATTATTATTAGTTACTTATTTTCATAATTCATTATAAAATATTTTCTCTGGTAGGTAAAGATATTAAGTGCCTATACATAAGGTGTTTCGGATTATGAACCCGATTTTATCGCTGTATCAACATTATCCAACTAACAACCTGGGATTTTTCACAGACAATATATAAAAGAAACTTAACATGATTCTTTTTAACAGCTACCTATGAATTTTGAGGTAAATAGTAAGGATAAAAAAAACATCTCCAACCTAAATGTTCTCCGCTAGAAAAATTCGTTGTCTCGTTTCATAAAATTTTTTATTATTTATCACTTCATAATTTTTTATTATCATTGCATTTACCAACAAACTATTCATTGCGAAATTAATAATTAAAAATCTTACAAATACCCTTTATCATATAAACTGTGTTTCTATCCACTTTAACATTTTAATCAATCAACGTTTAAAGATCAATTGTTTTCCTTTGTATTTCTATATTAAGAGAGTTATATAACAGAATATTGCAGATGTAAAAAATAAATGTTTCCATGTTTGTAATATACAAAAGTAAAGAAAAGCATGGACAATTATTGAATGTTACTGATAGACAGGAAAATCGCTTAGGCGAAGAAACTTGAAACCAATAAAGTAATTAATTTAAATCTCTTTCATGTGTATAAAGAAAAATTTTCTTCGACGCTGCTAGGTGAAAGACTTAGCAGTGCTACCTAACATTTTTTTCGTCTTTGGAAAAATTCCCAGATATATAAAATTGATTGCTCTCTATAAATATAGCAATGTCGTTCTCTGTCAAGAAATATATAATCACTAATTTGAAATTTTAAGAATAGCACTATTTAAATTCGTGTTATTATTACCTTTTCAAGAAGTAACCATATTCTAGTTTATTTGTCACGAGTGAATATGCGAAGCCGAATGTTGTATAAAACCTATAAACAATGGAATAAAAATGTATTTGTTCTATTATGATATGATATTAATCGAGGTTGCTCTTAAAGAGTAGTAGAAGGTATTGCAGAATATTAATTATTCCAAAATAGAATACCTAAATATTATATTACTCTGCAACTATGCTCTTCGCTACTAACTCATTTTAAGAGGAGGAACAAAATCAGGTGCAGCGTACCTCCTGCCAATGACAGAAAACCATAAAATATAATTCATTGGCCAGGATGGTTGGGACCACCATTATTTCACTTCCCATTACAGATGTTACCAATCAAAACAGTTTTTTGTAAAAAACCGAACGTGGGTAGAACCTGTAGAAAACATTCTTTCGTTTGAAATTCATTCATATTTTAGTAAGTGGCTGGAGCTGTATGCTAATCAATTATTGACAATTATCATTTTAAAGTGAATGAAAAATTATTAGTTCGTGACGGAGAATCGTGACAGTGGTGCGGGTTATTGTCATCTACATAAAAAAAGTGAAAATTGAAAATTATTGGCATTTTGTGTTATCATACACCATGGCATCGGAGGAAATTACCATTACATACAATGTTGATGATCATCAGGTTACAGTGACAGCTGACGCCGATCTACATCATAGATTAGAAACCGGTAAGTACCAAACGTTTATTATTATAAGTAATTATTCATATTTTAGCAAGAACCATTCATGGGTAGGACTGTCAGTGCACGAATCATTCTATATTATAGATTACGATTTTGCTTCTGAATACTTCGGGGATGTATTCAACAATCCGGCGCATAATGATTCAACTGCAGTGAGCAATGACACCCCAACCACGTCGCAATTATCTGACTATATTCGTTGGCCTCGTGAGAATATCAAATTCCTACTCGACGAATATATGAAACGTTTAAATTATTTTCGCTTTGGCAATTTAAAAAAAGAAAACTTTGGGAAGAAATTGTCAGCGAGTTCAAAAAAAAAATATCATTTATCAGTGGAACGAGATAGACTCAAAAATGCGTAACATGAAAGCTCGCTACAAAGAAATCCTTCGGAAAAATGACTCCAGGCGAACCACAGGAGCAGGACGGAGCAATTAGCCATGGATGACTCTGATGTCTCAGATTTTTGCGAATGACGCTTCCGTACATTTTGAAAACGTCAACGCAATCCAATCGTTGGATCTCGTGCCACCACAACCCATTGGAAGGTATAAATTCGGTTAAAGTTCTATTATTTATTAATATTTCTATTATAAAAAACAACATATATTTTAACAAACTTCTACTGCGCGTTCCAGAAGTAGCAGTGAAAGTGAACAAAAGGACTTGGATTCAGGTGACAGTACCAGCAACTCCGATACAGAAGAGTAACAAGTAACGAAGCGGAAGAAGAGGAGAACATTCATCAATCAATAAAAAAAAAGAAATAAAATTGCATAAAAAAAAATGAAGCTTTAAGTAAAATATTGAACAATTTGAATGAAAATCTTGAGGTTACAAAAAAGGACAACGAGGAAAAAAATACATTATTTAGAGAGTTGATTGAAGCCATGAAAATGAGAACAACAGCTATAACTGATGCTACACGCGCAATTCAACAGTAATTATATCTATAATTACAACTTTGTTACCTAATAATGTATTTTTTATAATTTAATAATATAATATCTAAGTAACTTCTTATTTAATGTGTAACGACTGACACTGATCACAATAGATAAGGTAGAAAATTTAAGAATAACTCAGTTTATAAATGAGTCTAATTTTGTCATCAAATATAATATTATTGAAAAGTATTTCATTAATTATTTATTGATTATTTGATGATTTATTTTTAGAAAATTCATCTTTAAATGATACTTTTAACATTCAAGGAAGAAAAACGTAAGATGTTGTAGTTAACAGCAATAGTCGTGCGAATAACTATCTGGATATTTACATAATAACGCTATTAATTATGTCATGAAAAAGGGCAAAGTCTGGTTTATGATATAACAATATTCTGCCATTCATTTCATAATTATTATTGTAATAAATGAATCATATGATTATAGTCATATCACGTGATTATAATTCTTGGATGAGAAATAATACTGTTTGTTAAAACATTCTATTAGCAAACAGAGGATTAACATTTATTGTTGAAGATGAATTTATCTAAATTTTAAAGCTGTGAAATCACCTTTTTTTATTTTAATATTTGTCTGTTATTATGTGAAAATTAACTGTAAGAGTATTATATTCTAAATAATATACAAATTTTTGAATAAATGATTATTATTGTTATTATTATTAAAGTATGCTATTTTCTATGATCGCAAATATGATAATAGCTTCATGGTTACCTGCATGATGATAAGCAACAGATTGTCATTTGCCCTAACATATATCCACTAAATATATGAATTATGAATACTTAAACACTTATCTATTATCAGAAGCGTCTGCTACTACCGATGTAATGATTCAACTTGGATTACAAAAAATTGGAAAACTAAGAAAACGTTTCTAGAAAAAAAAATAAATAAAGCAAAATAAATAAAAGTAATGGAAACCTGTCCAAGTATGTACATTGTTTTTTATCCATTTTATAGACATATATACATTAACTTACAAATTGTAGAGTACATATCGTCAGTAGAAAATGTTTCTAGCTGCAAATTTCCATAAAATTTGTGCGAATATATACGAAAATAAGGCAATAGCCTCTTTTATATTACCAACCACTGAAATGGATAACATCTAGAAGGAATGTAGTCGAATTGGTTTTAATAGAAGATTATGAAGTGATAAATAATAAAAAATTTCATGAAACGAGACAACGAATTTTTCTAGCGGAGAACATTTAGGTTGGAGATGTTTTTTTTATCCTTACTATTTACCTCAAAATTCATAGGTAGCTGTTAAAAAGAATCATGTTAAGTTTCTTTTATATATTGTCTGTGAAAAATCCCAGGTTGTTAGTTGGATAATGTTGATACAGCGATAAAATCGGGTTCATAATCCGAAACACCTTATGTATAGGCACTTAATATCTTTACCTACCAGAGAAAATATTTTATAATGAATTATGAAAATAAGTAACTAATAATAATCAAAAAATGGGGAATGATTTTTATTGTAGTTTAATGTAATAGGATTAATAATTATTTAAATTGCATACAATTCTACGCAAATCAAACCTTTAATGTATTATCATCAATAATTACTTATATGATATGTAGTTCATAATAATAATATATTTTCACCTTTGTTTATTGATATCTGAAATAAAAATGGAACATCTTGCAAACTTGATGTAAAATATCAATAATTTACAGTACAATCTTTTCCTAGTAACTTTGTCGTAATTATTTCACGAAGTTTAATTACTTATCACTTTAATAATGATTAATTCTGAAGAAGATATAGTTATATCAAATAAAATATTCAACTTGACTTGTAGTCACCGTGAAATACGATAAATATTGCATTATGATATTTTTGAAAATGTGAATCGTATCGATAAAAGCCATAGTCGGTATTCTAGATTGTGATTATTACCTTTACGGGTATTTAGGCGAGAGTTATTATTAAGATGATTTCCTACTTTATCGATACTTGGTGTATTTTAAAGCGCGGGAATTGTAGTTTCCGAAGGAAATCTCTTCGAATTCCAACGATAACTTAATTTGGTCGTGCTTCAATTTCATGAAAAACAATTTTATGACTATTAAAACATAGTTAGGGATTGAAGGTAGATAATTCAGCTCAGCGGTGGTTGGAAAAATGAAATAATAATATTGTTTTACATAGATTTTCCAATGTCTTCCATTGTATGAATAATTAATTGAAGTATTTATTATATCAGAAAATTTGTATACTCATATAGTCGTATATGATGATAAACGTTTAAATCAAGCATCACCTCAATTATTATAATTTATAAATTTTATTTTTACTACACATACAAAAATTGGTAATATTAATAAATTAAACCAAATGTATCACATATCATTTAATTATAATTCTACAATCGCTCCATTATACTATTTCGTTTCTCTATAGCATCATTATTGCCAATAATTTTATCATCGGAATCAGAGTTATATCCGTTATCATTATCATTATCGTGCGGATTATCAAAAATAGGTTGAGTATTACTCGAGTAAGTAATAATAAAGTTATGTAGCATGCATGATGCTGCAACCATTACATTGGCCATTTCGTTGGACTGTATATCTAAATAATACAGTCTTCGAAATTTATTTTTTTAAAGACCGAATGCTCGTTCTATTACAGAACGTGTTGACGCGTGTTTTATATGATATATTGTTTATTCTGTTGATAAAAATCCGTTACCCTAAATGGTGTTATCACGTTCATAACAAGTGGATAACCAGAATCGCCTAAGAGATGACGTTCAGGTGGCAATAATGGATTATTATGGTCTGTTAAATGCCGATATAAACTGGAAGAACGAAATATTGCCGCATCGTGTGCTCGTCCTGGTCTAAAAATCAGTAAATCAATAAATCTCCTACGATGATCGCATACTCCTAAAAAAAATGTAGAGTTCATTATTTCGATTTGTAAGTAAATCCATAGTTATGTACTCACCTTGTAAAACTGTGGAATGTACTCCTTTTCGATTATAGTAATCATTAGCATTTCCAGGTGGTTGTCTTATCTGTATGTGACATCCGTCAATAACACCAACAACTCCTGGAAATCCTGACCTCTGCACAAAAGCCTAAATAACAATATTTGGATTTATTAATAAGATAAGTTCTTTATATCTCCATTTACTCAATTTATGAATGCTTACAGTTTCAATTTCATCTAATTCATTTGGATCTGGCCATTTTACATACAATGGTAATAGATAATGTAAAATAGCCAAGATCTCCTTCATGACAAAATGTGCTGTGCTTTTTGCCACGTCAAATCGATCAGCAAGTGATCTGATGCTATCTGGCGTGGCAAGAATCCAGATTGTGATATAAATTTTTTTTTCCAAGGATATCCCTGCATTTTGCCATGGTAAGTATGTTCTCAAGTCATCCACTAATTTCTGCAAGCAAATTATTATATTTATATTCTATTAATATGTATAGACAATTATGAATTCAAATGAAAAAAAATGAAATAAATTTGCAATAATAACCTGGAAGACATTGCATGACATTTGGAAATGAGAGTAAAATTCCTTGTTTGAATATCGAGGAATCACTTCTTCATAAAAATTCTAAATTCTTGCTGGTCCATCTTCGTCTTCATCTTCATCTAAACTTTCTTCATCAACTACATTCGCAATCAAACTGGTTATAGTGTTTGTAATTGTATATTCATTGACGACGACGTTGTTGTTCTGTTGAGAGAATAAAACCAATTTATGAATAATGTGATAATATCAATATTAATAATATTATATTATTATTATATCATATTAATTGTTATATAATACGATGATATATAAATAATATAGTATTATTTACCATACGATACATCATATCATATTGACATATATCAAGATGATAAATATTCGATACAAAAATATAATTACATGCAGAATTGTATAAATTATGTAAATTAGGCATTAGGCCATATAATGGAGTAATTTAATATCACGTTAATCATCGATAAAACAAAGAATTAAACTTATAAGTCATTACATTTATTCTTCTATGGAAATAAAATGACTTTCACCTACAAATGATATTTATTCCATACCTCGTTGTGAGAGAAGTGTAATTATTTCTGCTTCAAACTTATCATTCATCTCTTTATGCAATAAATTAATTAAATTATCTATGATGAAGTAGACAATTCAATTAATGATAACAAATATATTACAAGCACTATCACCATTCAAATTTGGAGGTTGTATGTCGAGTCAATCGCGTCCAGCACCGCAACGTACCACGTGACAGAAAAAAATCAAATCATCAAATTCCGATGTGTTCCGCCATTTTTGTTGCGCAGCGTTGCGTTCTGATACGTTGTCCTGAACGCCACCATAGGCATAGCTTATGACATCTATGAGAGCTCTGATCCCCTTCTCAAGTTCGTGAACAGCTTCGAACTACTAGGAAGGGATGCGTTCCTATATAGAGCAGCACGTATGGCGGCTCAGAACCTCGGCTCAGTTTTCGACCCTAGCAGCCCAGACGGTCTACAGCTTCTGCAATTAACCAGAGGACAGCGACAGGTCGATATAAAAACTACCGAGCAGTTAAAACTGCTCGACGAACATGTGGCAAAGTCCTTACATGGTGTGTTTTATCGTCATCTTGAAACACAGGACTTGTCACACCAGCTGACATTCCAATATCTTAAGTCGGCTGGCTTGTTCTCTGAGACTGAGGAGTTTATTATGGCCTGCCAAGATGGTGTATTTTCAACCCTCGCCTATCGGCGTGATGTTATGCACGAGCAACTCGAGGACACAAGATGCCGAGTTTGCCACGGTGATGTAGATGAGACGCTATTTCATATTTTATCGGCCTGTCCGACACTGGCGCACTCAGCCTACATTCACCGGCATAACGCCGCCTTAAGAGTGCTGTATTATTACCTTCGGTACTCTTATGGGATGGACGAGACACCAGTACTGCCCTATGTGCCCGGTGAAATCGAGTCGGTCGTTGAGAATGGGAGAGCAAAAATTCTCTGGAATTTCCCGCTCGCAACGCCTCAACGAATCGAACACAATAAGCCGGATATGACTCTCTTCGACCATAACACCAAGCACGTATATTACATTGAGTTTTCAGCTCCGGCTGAGACGAATATACGTGCGAAAGAAGAGAGTAAACACGAACGCTACAGAGAGCTCATGGAGGTCATGAGAAATGTCTATCACGAATATACAGCGCACGTGATAGTCTTGGTGATTGGTGCCCTTGGAGGGATAAGAGACCGTTTTCTGACAGAGCTACGAACAATACCAGTCTGCCGTAGTCAGGCTGAGATTCTCGCGGCTCGTATGCAGAAAGCGGTCATTCTTGGGTCCCTCCGAATCCTGAGACATCTTAATTAATGACTGAGCGGCTGCAGTCCTGGCTCACCCTCAAACCTGAAGGAGCCGGGTGCTTGCAGGATAATTGCGTCTGGTCAGACCCCAGGTGTGTCGGAGCCCTGGGATCCCTAGCCAGACATTCTTTGACGAATCGCAAGATGAAATGGTAATAATCAAAATTTAATTATTAATAGTAATAATTCTTCAGGAATTGTTAATCCAAATATTCCTACAAATTTAATTGAATCGGTCTCGTCTTCTTCTGTCAGAACTTCGTCAGACGTGGGAGAGTTACTCACGTCAATTTGAGACCATCAGTCGTTTACATAATTGGTCGACTGAAGTCAAAGCTTCAATTTTAGTATCCTGTTTGAAGGATGAAGCTCAGGAAATTTTAGAAAATTTGAGTTTAGAGGATTTGAGGAATTTTTCTATTTTATCAAAATCGTTAGGAAATCGTTTTGGTGAAACTCAATTTTTCAGAGCTCACTTAAGTCGTTTTCAAGCTAGGAAACAAACTGAAAATGAAAGTTTGACTGATTTTTCCAATGATTTGAATGAATTAGTCAAATATGCATATCCGGAAATTTCTGGTGAACAAAGAGAACGAATGGCCGGATTACAATTTATTGCAGGATTAAATAATCCTAAATTACAATATTTTTTACGGTCTGAAAGGTTAGAATTTCTTCAATCGGCAACTCAACGGGCAGTTGAATTAGAGTCGATCGATAAGTTATGTTTTGGAAATCAAGAAATTAATAAAAATAATCAACTTCATAAAAATGATAAAACTTCGAATTTTAATAGAAAATTTAATAATAATAATCTTAGAAATAATAAAAGAAATTTCCAAAATAATAATTTTGATTTTTCTAAAAAGAATTTCAGGACATTTGATAATGGAAATTCTTTTCAAGGTTTTCAGTGTTGGTTATGTTGACAAAAAGATAATTCAAGAAATAATTGTAAAGTTCTTCAAGCTGTTCATGCTAGTTTGACAAATAATTCTCAAGATAACAATAATTCTTCAAATGAAAATTCTTCCAAAAAAAAATTTCGTCAGAAAAAAGTCATCATTTAGTTAGCTCTTCAAAGATTCTTCAGGATTCAGATTCTTTATTCAAACCTTTAGTGATCCGTAAAGGTGAAATAAGTGGTAAAAAATGTGACATGTTAGTCGATACTGCTGCTGATATTGCGGTTGTTAATTCTTCTCTCTTTAATAAGAACTCATTTAGAGCAAATAATTCTTCTCTTCCAATTTTTTCAGTTTCTGGTGATACATTTGATTTTGATTTTCTTGAGACTGTAGAAATTGGAATTTCAAATATCAGGATAAGTTTAGAGGTTGTCTTTGCTCAAATTCATGAAGAATGTATTTTGGGAATAGATTTTTTGGTTAGATCAGGTTCGTTCGGTGAGTTTAAGGAAATTCTTCATAAAAAATTTCTTTCTAATAATAAAGTTGTTTTAATGTATAAGGTTTCTCTTGTTTTGAATGATCGTTCTGAATTTGTTTTATATTTATTTCAAAGATCTTCGAAGTTATTGAATGAGGAAAATGTTTTACGTTTTAAAACATCACTCTTAAAAAGTGTAGATATTTGGTCGAAAAATTCTTTTGATATTGGGAAGTGTAAAATTTTACAACATAAGATTAATGTTGGAAATGCTCTTCCTATTAAACAGGGTCCACATCGTATCCCTTTGCATTATAGGGAAAAAGTTGATACTGTTATGGAAGAAATGAAACAACAGGATGTAATTGAACCTTGTCATGGTCCATGGGCTTCTCCTGTTGTACTCGTTCCTAAAAAAGCTAGTGAAATTAGATTTTGGGTTGATTATCGCAAAATAAATGATGTTACAGTCAATAATTCCACTCCAATTCCTCATCAAGAAGATATTTTGAATATACTTCTTGGTGCTCAATGGTTTTCGACCATTGATCTAAAAAGTGGTTATTGGCAAGTTGAAGTTGCTCCTGAAGATCGTGGGAAAACAGCTTTTTATATTGGAAGTGAACTTTGGCAATTCAAAGTTCTCCCTTTTGGTTTATATAATGCTCCTGCCACCTTTGTAAAACTGATGAACATAGTTTTACAAGGCCTCATCGGCAAAATTTGTTTAGTATATTTAGATGATATTATTATTTTTAGTAAAAAATGTATATTTTTCCAAAATGAGGTTGTTATTTAGGTCATATTGTTTCTGGTGAAGAATTAGAAAGTTGTCCTGAAAAGATTTCTGCCATCATTAATTGGACTATTCCGAAAAATAAAATTGAACTTAGAAGTTTTCTTGGACTTTGCTCGCATTATAGGAAATTTATCAAAGATTTTGCTACTTCAGCAAAACCTCTTCATTTAATTAGTGAAGAAAAAAGAGATTTTATTTGGGATGATGTTGCTCTTCAAACTTTTCAAAAATTGAAACAAATTTTAACTACTACACCTATTTTAGGTTACCCTGATCCTAATTATCCTTTTATTCTTGATACTGATGATTCTAATGTTGGAATAGGAGCTGTGTTATCACAAAAAATTCTAATTATTAAAAATGATGAAATTATTTATCAAGAAAAAGTCATTGCTTATTTTAGTAAAACTTTGAACAATCGTGAACGAAATTATTGTGTTACTAGATAAGAATTGTTAGCAGTTGTTATTTCGGTTGAACATTTTCGTTATTTTCTTCTCAGTAAACGATTTACGATCAAAACTGATCATGCTTCTCTTAGTTGGTTACTTTTTTTTAAGAATCCCAAAGATTAAGTTGCTTGTTGGTTAGAAGTTTTGTTCCAATATGATTTTGAGGTTCAGCATAGACCAGGTCAAAGTCATGGTAATGCTGATGCTCTATCTCGGCGTCCATGTGACTGTAAGAAATGTCTGAAAATGGATGCTAATGAAGAATGTTTCTTCGATAAAAATATTTTCCGTACTATTTGTCAAATTAATAATAATTTAGATTGGATTGAATTTCAGAATGATGATAGTATTTTGAATTTGATAATTAAATTCAAAAAGGAAAATAAAATTTTTGAATTTAATGATGTTTCTCATTTAGATTCAACTTTCAAACTTTATTTACTTTATTGGAATTCTTTAGAACTGAAAAATGGCGTTTTGGTTAAACGTTGGGAAGCTCCTAATCTTATATTGTTTTTCAGGTTGTTGTTCCTCAAGCTAAAGTTAATGAAATAATTTCTGAAACTCATAATTCTCCTTCTGGTGGACATTTTGGTATTAATAAGACAATTTCTAAAATTCGTCAAAGATTCTTCTGGTCTACTCTTAAACAGGATGTTGATATCTAGTGTGAGAAGTGTAAGGTTTGTTTTGCTAAAAAAGGTCCTCATAAGAAATCATGTGGTTCTCTTCAAATTTGTAATGTTGGTTTTCCTTTTGAAAGAGTTGCAATCGATATTCTTGGTCCTCTTACTAAAACTTCTTCTGGAAATAAATTTCTTTTAGTTGTTACTGATTATTTTACTAGATGGCCTGAAGCCATTCCTCTTCCTAATCATCGAGCTTCTACTATTGCTGAAGCTCTAGTTTCTCAAATATTTTGTAGATATGGTGTTCCTTTAGAAATTCATTCTGATCAAGGTAGAGAATTTGAATCAGAAATCTTCAAAGAGGTGATGAATCTTTTTGGAATCAAAAAGACTAGAACTACACCACTTCATTCTCAATCTAATGATTTAGTTGAATGGTTACATAGGACTATTCTTCAATATTCATCAAAATTTATTAATAAAAATCAAAAAGATTGGGATCGTTGGATTTCTTTATTTTTATTAGCCTATCGTTCTTCTAGACATGCGACTACAGAATTTTCTCCAGCATTGTTAATGTTAGGTCGTGAATTAAGGTTACCTTTAGATTTTCTTCGTGGAATTTCTCCTTCAGAAAATATTTCTGAAAATAATTCTACAGGTGAATATGTTTTTGATCTTCTAGAAAAACCACAATTTACTTATGATTATGTGCGTCGTAATTTAGAAAATAAATCAGGCAAACTTAAATCTACTTATGATTTAGAATCTAATATTCTTTCTTTTGACGTAGCTCAAAAGGTTTGGTTTCATTTTCCTAAAGGGTTAAAGGGAAATGTCCTAAGCTTTAATCAGATTGGGAAGATCCGTATATTATTAAAAATGAATTAAATGATGTTGTTTTTAGAATTCAAAAAATTCCTAATGGTCGTTTGAAAGTTGTTCATATGAATAGAGTCGCTCCCTATGATGATGATTAATTATTTCTACTCTTTTGGGATATACACGGTTGGAGTCATTGTGCCGGAATTTTTTCCTGCATTGAAGCAAAGTGAGGTACTAGATATCCATGGTATCCTACTTGTTTGGATAGTATGCGATACTGTAAGTCCAATTTTTAATAATTTAGTTTGCACAGTGAGCAGAGGCTATTGAACTTATTTTAAAAAATTCCTTGCAAGGTGAATCATTTGTGATTATTATTATTGAGATTTTAAGAGTCTGATTTCATAAATAGGATGTGTAGTCGGTTATTAGTTCGGAGAAATATACTCCAAGAAGTGAGACCATTCAATTAAATAAAAAGATAAAAATATGAATTTGATTTAAAAAATTATCAATTATTTTGATGCTGCAGTAATTTTTAAAAATCTATTTAAATCTCCCTTGATATGACCTCCCAGATTCTTGGCATTTCCAACTCTTATGGATACTAATTCTATTTTTCAATGGAAAAGGAGGAAGAAAAAGAAGAATTAATTATTTTAAAATTTTGACTGACGGACTCTTAGTTTTTAAGATATTTGAATTGTATAGAGTCACGTTTTTAGTTAGCTTGGAATATTTTGGCCTGTTTTGGAGGTTTTTACCCGCCGCATGATTTTCCCCTTCAGAATAATTTGTTTTATCTATTTTCATGCAGGCAGGGTTGGGAAGCGGCAATATTGGAATCTAGGCTGAATAGCTATTTAATTAATTTTTGAAATTCTAAATGAACAATTTAATTTAGATTTTTGATGTTTATTTTATTTCAGCCTAATCCAATATTTCTACCCAGCTGTTAGATATTGCCAGGAGGCAATTTTTAGAAGATCGGGAGAAGTGTAAAATATGCGTGTGTGTCCATCTATTGATGGATTGACAAACGACAGTTTATTAGTTAACGACGATTGCTAAACGATTAGATTGTTTATAGCAACGTGGGGAGAGTTTGTTTATCTCCAGTTTGTGGCTGAAACTAGCACAGATTAGACGTCATATTAGATTCTGTATTTTAAATCTGTCATTTCAATAAACTTTCCTTTTTAATATAAGTTGTCTTGATCTTATATTTTACAACAGGAAAAATAGACATTCAGACGACATTATCGTACCTTCTACATGTCCTAACTCGTTCCGATATTAATATTAGACATTATAGATAAGACTACAGTCTATAACGCTGTCGACTTTTATTCTTCAATATTAATAGCAAAAAGAGGTATAGAATATAGGAGGGCATTATCATTTTCGTTTCTATAGCTGTTTAGAGTGAGGCGACTATACTTTTTGCGCTGATAATGTACTGATGATATTCCCTTTGATCTTCTACCCAGTGATTATCTTCTTAGCGGTCTGAGGAGTCATTACGGCGTGTAGTATGGAAGTAGTAGTCTTCAGCGAAGGAACTTTCTGCCTACGACCCTCGACGAACCTGTCACCAGAGTTCGTCGAGCGTCAGCTCGTGAAGCTCTACACATTGATTAATTGAAATCCTGAGGGCCTCGGGCAGATTATGAAATAGAACTTCAACCGCATCGTCAAAGAGTCGCTGATACAGGGCTTGGTTGTCCCTGCTGTCACCTATGACTGACTTAAAAGAGGTCAAGATATTTTTAATTTGGTAATGAAAATCTTCAACGGATTCTTCTCTTCCCCGTCGGAGGCGATATATTTTATTCATCACCAAGCCTATCTGATCTTTGGAGTGATATTCCGTCCGCAGCGTGTCCAAGATTTGTTGCACCGAGGTAAGATTTCGATCTTCTAGATATCGTTGCGCGGGACCATGAAGACTGTTGTGGACGTGAGCGACGTAACTCTCGTAGTTCTGATTAGGAAACATATGAAGTTGACGAGTGGGCGCTTTGTCAAACTCCTCATAAGTAGGTTGACGACTATCTCCGAAGAATTCTGGTAAAGAAAAGGCAAAATCTTCCGTGGGAAAGTATGACCTCTCGACAGAACTTGTGTTAGTAGGTGTAGTTTCATGCCATTGATCTTGTGTGTCATGCGCAGTCACGATATGACCATGGCCTAGGCTGGTGGCTGCGTGTCTATTATCGTTTTGACTCATTTCTTCACCGTGAAATGGACTTAGCATGCGTGAATCGACCAGCAGAGTGTAGAATTTGGTTGGTTCTGATTCAAGTGAAACATCTACAGGTCCATCCTGAAACGAACGTAAATGGCATGCATAAGAACCTGGAAAATTACCAGAAAGGTATATCGTCAAAGGTTTATGTTAAAATAACCAGCAAAACATAAAAAGTAAGTGTGTCAAATGTATCTGAAAACTAAACAAAAAAAAATATATATAAATATAATATGGTGAAAAAAAACTTTTCTGAGGTGATTGTATCGTATTTAGCAATAACTAACACCTCTCGGGATTCCAAGAGAACTCCCGGCGACTTGCAAGGCGTGATCAAGAGGTTATTGTAATATGTAGAGGTTTTAATCTTACGTTACGCTGAACAAATGTTGAAAATAAGTCAAATAACGTAGTATTAAAGGGTACGTGACGCAAGGAGCTCACTCGAAGAATTCTTCTCCACTGAATAGAAATAGAGTGAGCCCGCGTGGCCAATGAAGCAGTTAGCTAAGCTTGAAATGGTTTCTCTCGGACGAGTTACTCTAGCCCAGCAACCCAAGTATAAAGTATGTAGTCAAGCTTTGAGTGCATGGAGATCCAAGTGTCTGATACTAAGAAGTCTCAAAAAGGTCTAAAATGGCATAGAGGACCTATGGAGGTTCCATTAGATTAGTTGCCGCGCCGGCAATCCTCGCGGAACACGAGAAAATCGCGAAAAATCCCGAATTCCGTTTATCTTAATTTATTGACAAAAAGGGTGAGAATACTCACAGGGGCGACTTGATTCGCCCAGGAGAACTCTGTCAAAGCTCAATGCTTGAGAAACAAAATTCCGAGCGACTCCGGTTTAAATAAAAATCAATTAATTAATTGATTTTAAACAATTAAATCGAACTTCTGATTGTTTATTAAAGCCACCACAAGATTAATTGTTTAAATCTACGTTGACTATTGATACATTGGTAATTTTAATTTATGCGAAGGACAATGATCTTTATTAAAGGAAACAAACAAAAAAAAATCAGAAACAAAACGAAAAAAACTGTTAACGTAAGATGTTTTCAGTAATTGATAAGTCTTCTAAAATTTTCGAATTTGAATTTGAATTGCAAAACGTCGGCTTACTGTAATGTTCCGAATTAGCCAAGAAAATTCATAAAGATGAAGATGGATCGATTATCATCAATTTTATTGGAAATTCGATAAGTAAAACTTATTGAATCTTAATGAATTTTATCAAAACTCGAATCGTGATGTTTACTTAGTAAGCTGTCAATCTGAGGTTAGGGGAAATAGGAGAGTAACAATTGATTATTAGTATGAGAAAAATAATAGCAATAAGGAAAATGTAATAAATTACTCTACTTCGCATGTACGAAAATCTCTAATTTTAATTTAAACGACGAGCAAGCAAATGAAATCAGCAAGCATATGTAGTCCAAGTTGCCTTTGCTCCTCTCTTTTTTCCTTTCTTTTCCACTATTTATTCGTTTTAAAATATACAAGCAACGGGATGAGAGCCACTTGATGTCCGAGGAAGTCAAACACGCCTAAATAGTGTAACGATAGACAGAGAGTGGTTCTCAACCTGCGTCGACTGTTGTGACTCGACGCAGTGTCTATCGTTAAGAAAATTAAATTAATGATAACTTAAGACAAATCCAAATGCAATTCGATAACTTAATAAAATTTCAATTCGGTATAATCTTTTAAATGTTAATGGAATTAAATAAATATTAGTAAAAGTTATAGTAAGTTTGGGCGCCAGGTAGGAGGACAATTGGGTACTACCTACCAAAATAATAAAAATTTTATTATAGAAAACCTTGAACAATTTATTGAAGTATCGAACCGGCTAGCTTTTAGTTTACAATAATTATTGAATAAAAATATGAATATGAGCTTGGGTCTCGCGTCGGGTGTGTCACCACTGGTGATCACTTGACTCCGCTAATTAAGAAACAATGATTAATTTATTAAATTAGTAAAATGATTTTACTGCCAACGCAACGCGTTTGAAGACTTGAGAGAAGTCCAAGTCACTCATTCAGCACTCTGGAACGCCGCTCGCTGGCTAACTATTCCCTCAATCCTGAGATATGTCGGGATTCAGTAAAATAATATAATCTAATTATGATTTTGATAATGGAAAATTATTCTTCCTTTGACTTGAGTAATGACAAATGTTATTTACCACGTATCAGCCGCTAATTACGGAAATTCTCAAGGATCTTTCCTGCACGCAGCTTGACCGTTGGGATAATTAACTTTAATGACAATTTATCATATAAAATAGTACAGCAATCGGAGATCTATAAATATCAATTGATTACAAAATACAATTTTTGGTTCAATTTATTACACAATAGTGAGTTTATATTGATTCGATGTCCATAATGACTCGGAAATGATTTATTTTAAGTTAACAATTACTCAGTCTGTCAAGAGTCCTGAGGTTGCGGCCCGTCAGACGCGTTGCCGCCAAAACAACCTGACTACGGCGTTCCTTAATCACCCCGAGTATCAATTTATATATTTAATTTTTATACAATACTAAAAATGAAATAACGCGTTTCAATCACGCTCGATTACAGCAATTATCTTAACAAAAGTATTTTCTGCTTACTGGTGACGCTTCTCGTTGTCGCGGCTACAACAATGGCTGCCACAGATGTTCACCTTTGCTCCACCACCAACGGTTGAAGTGCGGCTCACGGAGTACTCCTTTTGCAGTTTCCTATTGGCAACCAACGGCTTCTCCAATGTGAGAATGAGCTTGACACTTAGATGTCTGCTGCGAACGTTCGCGTTTTCCAATAAATTTTTTTTTTAGAGAATTCGTGAGACTCAAAATGATGATGTCTTCACACTTAGACGGGTGCACGCCGAGTGAGTTTTCTGTCAACGACAGAGTTGGTCGTTGACTAGTGCATGATGGGTAGCGCCAAGGGCGCCTTCATTAAAATTTGAATTGTTGATTTTTATATTGATTGATAGAAGGGCCTGTCGGTAATTATCGACTCGACCTTTAGATTGTGAACTTGTTCAGTGGAGCGTGGTCGTCGCTGCGATCAGCTGATTTATATAGATGAAGGGATAAGGAGAGGGTGAACGAACAGTAACGTTCTGTTACAACTGCCCCCTTCCAAGCCGATGATTATCCCTGTCTGAAGATGGGCTGTTGTGTTGAGATGATCCTAGCATCTGAAATTCGCGAAGGCTCTCATTCGTGCACACTTTACAATTCAGTACTCAGGTTGGACCTCTCTCAACTCCTTAGGACACATTGACCAGGCTAATTTTCAAACATACATATCTCTGCTCCATGCTTAAGACAACGAATATGAATTTTTTTATTTAAGTACCTCCACCTGACACCCTTTTAAAGGACATTAACCCAAAAAAGAATTATGCGACCACTGTCACCGAACATCGAGAATCTTACTCTTCTATTTTCAACTATTAACTATGTTCGTCAATAGGCATGAAAATACAAATACTAATCCCAGCACCAGTTGTATTCAATTACGTAAGAAGTTTAGATGTAAACGATTTTGCTCGTTCTTTGAACTATTCTGTTGGTATTAGGATATGAGGATCAATAGAAGGAGATAGAAGGTATGTCAAACTAAAATCGATAATTATCAAACGATGAAAAGAGACTTTATTAAACTCGCTATTATAATTATACGTAGTTTTATGATATAATTGAATTTGTGAGTTCTCACGCAAAACTTGTAAGGCAAAGCGGCGCAACTGATATGCCCAAAAAAAAATTTTTTTTTTTTTTTTTTTTTGAAAAGAAAAATATTTTTGTCATCTCGATAGTCCAAGGAATACAATAGTGAAGTAAAGAAAATAGATTTTATAATAAAAATAAAAAAGTAAGAAGAAACATCTTTTGTTCCCCAAAAAAAATACTGAAATATCGAGGTAATGACTCTCAAATAGTAAACATTTATTTAGTTTGGTGGCCTGCTTCTGGCAACTCGACCACACGTGAACCGATACGGACAGTAAAAGTCCCCTCCTTGGATTGAGACTGTCCTGCATCCTTGGGCTTCCTGGCTCGATCTTTACGCTGTTGCGACCTTGCTTCAGCTATGGCTGCTGTCTCAGGCCAGCGACGTCTGCACTCTGCACATGATAGTTTCATCATGACGCTAGGGCCATGACACTGGGAGCAACGTTCCCCTTCAAGCTCTCCGTGGTCCATCTTGAACGGGCACGCGTCGGTAGTCGTCCCGTCTATCGAACATTCCCGACAAAAGTTCGGCCTTGGTGGCAGTGGACAGTTTCGCCAGTGATGCGCGTGCTCCTGTCGACAATTTAAGCAATACGGCGTCGCGGGTGGCTTGCGAGGTCGTGGTGATGGTTTCTCAGCTTTGAGTTTCAATAGTGCTTGATATTGGGTCACAAGCTTCTCTAGGTCTTGTTCTCGCTCTTTCAACTGATCTCGTACCGCTGCCAGTTCACCTCGTAGTTTCGAAGCATTCGAGTCGACCTTCGGCCTCTCACAAGCTCTCTCCAGAGTTCGAACTTTACTTTGTAGTAGATCGATGCGTTTATAGGCGGCCTGTAGTTTCTGATCTGACTCGACTGCCCTTTCCGCTGTTACAAACAAAAGTTCGGCTTTGGTTTCTAAATTTACAACCTTCGCCAACGCTTCATCTCGTTGCTGTGCCACTTTCATTAATTCTTTAAGGTGTTGCTCAGCGTTGTCGTGCCCCCGTTTTGCTTTCTGAGTCAATTTCTCTGCTTGTGCCTCAAGCTCATTTATATAGATTTATATAGATGAAGAGATAAGGGGAGGGTGAACGTACAGTAACGTTCTGTTACAATAGATGTGCAGTCATGTATGCGCAACTTGAAATATATATAGAATCTCAAATAACTATCGATCTTTTTCTCAATTAATTGTATTTTTCGAATAAGGTGTTCAAAAGTATTATAGAAAAAGATTATTATAACGTGAGCATTCACCCTTTAAGAATTAAAGTTTTGATTAGAGAAAAAGTAGGAAGGAGATTTGTCGATGGATCGATAATTGAGAGAGCGTTGAGTAGATCTGTCTCGACATTAGTAAATTAGGGACTTAAAACTTGGGGATAAAAGGCTCTACTCTTCCAGAGTATTGCTCTTTGGAAGATGATAACTTGTGACAACTTGAATATAAGAAATAATTGACAAAGATTTCAACGAAAAGCGATTATTTACACTATAGCATAAAAGGCAAATTACCAATAGATGAATTCACAGGGGAACTATCATTTCTTGCAGTTACAGTTTACATGCAGTACGAAGAGCGGTCGAACACGTAATCGATAACAACATAAATACATATACTAGTAGTGTCCCCCTCCCTTCCGATAAAACAGATCAAGGTTTGTGTCAGTAGATAGACTTTGGGACTTCAACGGATAATGACGTGTGTGATTTGAGAGGGAAGGGTTATCTGTAAAAATCCCATGGGTTTGAATAGGAGGGAGGGGATGTAGTTGAGTGATTCTTCGCACATAGGTATTGACCGGGTGCTGGATTTTTACCTGAAGTCGGTCAATGCTCTAGGTTGGGTCCTAGGATGGGGCCTTAGGTGGAGCTCTATGCTGATTATGATGAATTAAAAAATTATATAAAATATTACATGGAAAATTCATTAATAATATGAAATTGTTTGAATTCTTATATTAAAATAATACGTTCAAAATTTCAATATTGTTAGTTAATATAATTATAAAATAATTCTTTTATAGTTTTCATATAAGTTTTGTCAAAGATTTTTAGCTGAGGAATGCTAGGTCAATGCCCTAGGCAAGGGTCTTGTCAGAAGGTTTTTCTTAGAAAGTTTTTCTTAGAAAATTTTTTCGCTTGGATGCATGATTAGTTGAGGAATACCATTAGTCACATGCAGTATTTATGATAAGATTTTTAAAAGCATCAGTCATGTAGAATTGTTAAATATGTTGTGAAGAAATTCTATGTGAGGAAGAACCAACGTGGTACATGGTCAATGTCCTATGCGAGGGTCTTTTAGAAAGTTTTTCTTAAAAAATTTTTTCATTTGGAAGCAAGAGAGGGATGTTAGTCTATGATTGTATTGGATGAGCATCAGTCTAGTTTCAGACGTTAGCGGTGTAGAATTGTCAAATAAGTTGTGAAGAAGTTCAATACAATTATTAAACATGGAATCATCTCTTATTCAAAGTGGACTATCGAAGGATACGTGTGTCATCTGCACATCTGAAGATTGTTATTATACTTATTTAAGTAAATTATTAACTCAACATAGTGAAGATATTAAAAAATTTTGTGTTGAATAGTTTCATCATGTTGAAAATGTGAATATGTATTGTGTACATTTTAGCACTGATAAACATTTTAAGAAATTTTCACAAGTAGGTGTTAGTAGATTCACCAATGAGTTTAATAGAGAAGAAGATATTCATACTGCTATGGCTTATGCAGCAAAAAAATTACTTATCAAGTGGAGTGGTGGATTTAATGATGAAAAACATCCTAAAGTATTACATGCTGATTATATAAGTCATCTTTTCAAAGGTACACGAACACTACAATCATACTTAGATAAATATCCTAATATCCTCTTGAAAAAAGATATACACTCTAGATATGATAAAAAAAAAATGAAGTTATTGTTGTTCAAATGGTGTGATATATGTCATTTAAAGGAGAGCTATATAACTAAATTAAAAGCATTATGTTATGAAAAAAAAAGTTATTCATTTGATTTAGTGGTGCTGAAGACACTAGATATTTGTTATTTATCAATGATGATGAAAAAAGGAGATTCAACTATTCAAACATTAGGACTAAGTGATTTCTCTCAAGTACATGACTCACATGAAGAAAATTCAATTAATTATGCTAGGGCTGCAAATGAAGCTCTAGCATATGCTCCTTTAAAAATGATAATATTAATACTGAAAAAAACAATGGAAGATGACTCTATTTCAGATTATATAACAAAACATCTCAACGTTGATTCTTTACCTTTATCTAATATTCTTACTGATGAAGAGATAAAACGTTATGAAGGTGAGGGTACAACGCGTGCACACATCAAGGAACATCCCAAATCCCTTTTGGGTGAAAAAATGAGACAACTCTATGAGACCAGTACATCATTTAATAATAAGTGGATAGATATGAATCTTAGCAATCTTATCACTAGTTTAATGAATATGATTATATAATAAAATGTATTTAATTATATATAACAATTTCATTCTTATTTATGTTGAAAAAACTGTAAGTCTCATGATATGTGAGCTAACAAATTGATGTTTAACATTTCTTACAAAATAAAAACCCATTCCTTTATTTAAATTGAAACAAAAAATTTCATTTTCAATTTGTAATAGTATAATTAATAAATTTAAATTTTCTTATATTTCAAAATTTATAAAAAAATAATAAATAGAAAGTTGTAGAGAATGGAAATGTTGAAATTTCTTTCATCATTTTTTATAAAATCAATAATTGAATCAATTATCAACATAAATATATGTTACATTATATGTCTTAACTTTCTAAAAATTTTACTTTCAAAATCAAATTTCAAAATTCATCTCAAAGTCATCTTAATGAATATGAAAAGTTTATTAGTTAGTTAGTTCTGAACATTGATTCAAGTTAGATCATTCTCTCTACATTAAAAAAAAATGAATGATATTATTATAAATGTACAAGGTTTTACGTTTTTAGATAGTGAGTTCGTTGTTAAAGAATTTTCTGTTATAACCTTAAATAATTCCCAAGATATATCATATGAACGTACTGTGTCATGGCCGACAATCTTAGAGTTGACATAGAATTTGAAACTGGTGCTGACTGATGGTTCCTGACCGCCAAATTCTGACTTGAAGGATTTTTTCGGACATTATAAAGCATATTTACCTTCGAACCTTATATTTTAAATTTTTCTTCAATTTTACAGTTTTTATGTATTATCCATAGTTAATTATATAATAAAATTTGGAATTTATCATGTCACGAAAGTGTTTTAGTGATCTTTCAAGAAAACGAAGAAGATCTATCTTCAATGATATGTATCATAGACTAAGAGAACATAGTGATCCTGATAATCAAGTAAGATTAAATGATGATGATGTACAAGAACAAGAAGAATTTAATGAGGTATGTTTTCATTGTTTGTTTTTTTATCATTCAAACCCTTTGTCTATTTTCTTGTTACATTAAATCTCCCATTGAGCTGTATAATATGCATTTTATATAGTAAAATACATTGGTTTGTACACAGGCTGTCGCCAACATTCGAGCAAATTGGAGCAACGATTCTCGAAATGGATTGGAAAATATTAATAATAGCGCTATTCATGTTGCAAATTATAATGAAAAAAATATGAATGTAAATGAAAACATTGAAGTTCAAGGTGAAGTCAGGGTTAGAAATGATCATTTACTGATAATGAATGTCAATGAAAATAGCAGAGAGCATCAAGAAGAACATCAAATTAGAAATAAAAATTTACTTTACAACAATAGTGATGATGATAATAATGAAGAAGAAAATACTGATAATGATGATGTTGAAGATACTGACCCAGATGACGACCAAGAAATTAGTTCAGATGATGATAATATTGATGACGACTTTGACAGTAATTTTAATGAACCTCTTTACAATGAAGCACCTCTATCAGTTTCTGAAAGCATGGCTCTTATTTTCAGTATTTTTGTTACACATAATGTAACACAAACCTGTCTTGCAGATTTAATTTATGTTGTGAATGCACATTGTAGGACTGAAGGGCTTTAGAAAAATAATTTGAATAGGTTAAAAAAAATTTTTCCATTGGAAAAAGATAAATGTAAATATAAGAAACATTATTATTGTAAATCTTGCAAAAAAAGTCTTTATTATGATGAACATATTTGCAGTAATTGTCAAATAGTCAGAAAAGAGAACCAATCATATTTTGTCGAAATACCTATTAAGCCGCAATTAAAGTCACTGTACGAGCGACAAGATTTCTGTAATGCGTTACAACATAGACATTTAAGAAAAGAAGAAAATCATCAAAATGACTTAACTGATTTGTATAAAGGAATAGTATATTCATCTATGATAAATAATGGTTTTGTAATGAATCCAAACAACATGTCTTTGACATGGTATACAGATAGAGTACCGGTTTTCAAATCATCAATGATAAGTATGTGGCCGCTATTATTAAGTATAAATGAATTTCCATTTCATGAACGAACCTACCGACAAAATATATTATTAATTGGCCTATGGTTTGGCAATGAAAAGCCAAATGCTAATTTATTTATTCTTAAGTTTCACACGCAATTCAAGGAATTGAAAAGTGGAATAAACATCACTACATACGATGGGCGTCGAATTAAAGTACAAGGAGCTCTTCTCATAGGTACGTGTGATTTACCCGCAAAATCACAATTTCTTGCTATGATACAGTTTAATGGAGCATATGGCTGTTCGTCTTGCTACTGTCGAGGTGAAACTTTTCATCGAAATTCGGGTGGAACAATTCATGTATATCCGTATGTTGCTGATTCAGTAATACGAACATTAAGAGGTTACTATGAAGATTTAGAAGTTACACATATGGGCGTCAAAGGACCATGCATTTTTTCGAAGTTAATGCCAAACTTTCTCACAGGAATAGCAATAGATCGTATGCATTGCATAGATGGGGGAGTAGTGAAGAAATTGTTATCTTTATGGTTTGATAAAGACTTTGGCAACGAAGTATTTTCATTAATTCCTGTAAAAGAAGTAATAAATAAAAGATTATTATTTATTAAACCACCAAAATTTGTCCATCGGATGCCTCGCAAAATAGAAGATTTGTAGCACTGGAAAGCCTCTGAATTAAAAATATGGCTGTTTTATTATGCAATTCCAGTATTAAGTGGAATAATGCAGCAGCGATATTTCGAAAATTTGGTATGTCTTGTGTGCGGCATATTATTGTGAAGTGCTGATAACATATCTAATAGTGATATCGATGTAGCATCAAATATTCTCCATAAATTTGTTGACGAATTTCAAGCCTTATACGGTTTACGACATTGCTCTATCAATATTCATTAAATATTACACTTGGCTGAATGTGTACGGGATCTAGGTCCGTTATGGAGTTATAGTTGCTATCCATATGAAGATCTTAATGGAAAGTTTCTTAAAATAATTCACGGAACACGACATATCGATAGTTAAGTTATTAATGCTCACAACAGATAGCTAAAAAGTCAACGATGTTTAGGATGAACTTCAAGAGGGGCCAATTAGAGATTTCTGTTTTAGTCATAAGTATGGTGTAAAATTGAATGAAAAATTACCCAGTAATAGCTACAGTGTTGGAGTTAACCATTTTTACCAGAATTGGATTCACCAATACAACGTGCAATTAGTCATTTATCGCCGTTACCGCCGAATACAGTACAATGTTACTTTCGTCTATTGAAGGGTGGTAAACTGTACGTAAGTGAAAAGTATACCAGAGCTCTACAAACTTCATCTTCTCATGTTAGGTATAAAGACACCACAGGACTATGTTTTGGATTGATAAACTGTTTTTTAAAAATTACACATTGTGAACATGACAATAGCAATAATTGTAACTGTGAACCAACTCATGTTGCGATAATACAAAAATTCGAATGGGTTAAACCATTTGTAGCACGTGGTACAAATAGAATATCGACAGATCTATCACATATTCATCTTTATTGGAAATTAAATGACTTTATAGCTATTCCAATCGCAGATCTTGACTCAGTCTGTTTCAATTTTACATTCATCGATTCCTTAACGAATTTAACACACACCTACATTGTCGTGCCCAATAATTTAAAAGAGTTTGAGTAAGAATGATTAATACTTTGTAATTTTTTGTACTTACAAACATTGATATAGGATTTTATAAATATTTTATCCTGTAAATATCGCTATTTTTAAAAATAAATTCTGATTTTTAACGCAAAGATAAGTTACCTTTCAACAAATAATATTTATTTAATAAAAAAAACCATAATTTTATATTTTATTGATATTCATACATTATTCTTCATTGCAGTAAAACTGACGTTTTTATGCTGGAAATTTAAAGCACTTTAAATAAATTTTCAGGCATAATTGGAAAAAGAACATATTTGCAATGATTCATCTATACTATCTTATGATAGGACTGTCAAGTTGAAAAATTGAGGCTTTTACGTAGATCGAATTATGTACAAGTTTCTAATAATATCTTCAGAAACCTCATTGAGAATTTTGAGGTTTCCTTTTGAATTAAAGTAATTGTTTGAATGTCGGTTTAGTCCTCAAAAAACTCATTGAGAATGTTGAGGTTTCTTTTTGAATTAAAATAATTGTTTGAATGTCGGTTTAGTCCTCAAAAAACTCATTGAGAATTAGATTCAGATTTCAATTATAATATTTTTGAGGATTTTGAGTTTAATATCTCAGTTTGAATAATCAAAAAATTCTTTTTTCATCCTGAAAATCCTCATTGAGACTTTCTGAGAACTATAATCGCATTCAATTGTAGGCGGCAAATTTCTACATCAAAGAAATGAGGACTTTGGAGACTCAAAAATATACTAATATTTCGACTCGGGTAGATCCATTGTTGTTTATATGTTTATGATAAATATAAAAATTGTCAAACGACTGTTTGTTTGAGAGTGATTTTTCTTGTAGAAAATATAGCCTTTTATACAACTTCACAATATAACATTTCCCCCACTAATTTGTAATTTTTTTTTATTCCTTCCTCAAATCAAACAATTTATCATACTGATAAAGTTAATTGAAAAATTTTTTCTTCATATAAACATATGTTTGGAGCAATATTTCGAAATTATCTTGACAACATTTAAGAATTTACCGTTTGTAACATTTTATTCTTTGACATACTTTTTCTTTTTAATTTGTATTGACTGTTAAAATTGATTAGAAATTTTTTCTCCACATACACAAATGTTTTTAGAACAATATTTCAAAACCATCATGATAACATTGAAAATTTACCGTATGTAACATTCTATACTTTAACATATTTTTTCTTCATGTATTTATATGTTTTAGATCAATATTTCAAAATCATATTGATAGTATTACAAATTTACCGTTCACAATTTTCTGTCCAACTAGAAATAAATTTTTTTCATCCTTTGTTTATAAATTTTTTCTCCATCCATAAATATATATTTACTCCATTGGTTCATTCAGAAAAGAGGGAGTTGAAGAAAAAATATATAAACAAAGGATGAAAAATTTATTTCTAGTTGAACAGAAAATTGTGAACGATAAATTTTTTACGTGTTGGTCAACTATATAGTCTTTTACTATGTCAATTAGAATCAGTCTACCAATACTTAGTAAATGAAAATCAATGTGATCGTGAAGAAATTATACAATGGATTGATAAAGCGAAATTGTTTTACAACATGTTTCATGTTGATTCACAAAATAAAATATTTCCATTAGCTCAGAAATCTAAAGTTATAAATATAGCTGTAAGAGTAAAACATATACGTAAAAAACTTAAAAACATACTAATACAGCGTAGTTCATCATTAGAAAACAAGTCACATATATCTATTGAAGATTATTTATCAAAAAATAATAAAAGTTATACATGTATATATAATGAGCTTGAAGAAATCAAAAGTGGAAGTGAAATAAAAACTACTTCATCATCATCATCATCAACATCAAGAGCATCAGTAATACAATCACCATCAAGATCATCAGCTACACCATCAACAACATCATCAGCTATACTATCAACTTCAAGATCACCGGCAATACCATCTACCTCAACATTACAATCTCAGGATATCGAATGGATTGAACTGGAAAGTGCTTTCAAAAGTCGTATAAGTACTAATGCTATATTAAATTTTACATATTTAAATCTAAAAAACTTTCTTGTCGAATGTGAGAAATGAATTAGTGATAAAGTAAAAAAATATCAATTATCGAAAATTAATTGGTTTATAAATTTTATATTAAATTGCACATTTGACAATATTAAACAAGATTTGAGAGTGCATGATATGAAACATTTTAATACAAAAAACATGAAAGTATTATTATCAACAGACTTCACAAATATGTTTTGAAAGAAAATTATACCTGAACTATTAGAAAAAGTTGAGGATTTTGAAGAAGAGGGTTCGGGATGATCAATAATAAATATTGAAAGTCTACAGGTAAACATTAATTACTATACACCATTGAAAGGTTCAGGATATGTAAATAATAATAATCAATCAATGGGAACATCTAAATTTTGTGAACTCGATGATTTCATAAAGAATAAACGAGCCGTTATTAATATTAAAAATCAAGATCAATATTGCTTTTTTTTGGTCAGTCATAGCAGCAATACATCCAGTGTCCTTAACATTAAAAGGCAATGATGTAAAAAATTATCGAAACCATTGGAAAAAAATAGATACGATTGGAATTTCCGCCCTAACATCATTATATGATATTTATAAATTTGAAAAATTAAATAATGTAGTTATTAATGTTTATGGAATGGATAAGAATAATTCAATTATACCATATTATCTAAGTAGAAATTGTAAAAATTTTTTTGAGGAAAAAAAATAAAAATCCATCTTTTACTATCTGAGAACGGAGTGAATAATGAAAGTGCTTAAATATACTGGTATTGAATTAGATACGTTTCAAGATGTTGATATTTCAAATTTTATAGAAAAGGAAATCAGAGGTGGGGTATCACAATGTTATAAACATATTGTTTACATTGACATTCTGAGTTAACCTTATTTAGAACACGGAATAAAACCTTTCTTTCTTATCTACTGAAAATTTTCTACCACTCGACGTTTGATTTTGAATCTCCCGCTGGAAATCTCGAGCGAATATCTGTTGCTGACCCTAATCTACGGACCCTGGCACTGACGAGCAAGAGCAGAGGGTATTCTAACCGACATCGTTGGATTGTTGTTCCCTATTTGGTTGGAATTCAATCGACGGCATGTTACATTATGAAATTCTTTACCCCTATCTACATGTAATTTCTGAGGTACTCGTTTTTGAATTAACACTGATTTTATAGCATTGGTGACATCTTTTCCATTTTTTGTCTTTACTGGTACAGCCCAGGCATATTTCGAGAAAATATCAATAATTGTTAAAATGTATTTGTATCTATTGTTGATGGATGAGTAGGCAGTTAAATCAACCGAGTCAGCTTGCCATGTTTTATTAAGACCACGTATATTAACTTTTCGATGTTTGAAATTTTTTCTTGCTGGTCTATGCAATTGAGTGGCTATAATTTTTTTAATTTTTTCCATTTGATTCATTATTTCAAGTTAGACCACTAAGCAAGAAATTCAATGATTGTGATGATTTTGAGAGTGCTTTTTGTTCTTTTGATTTTCCGAAAAGGTCAATTATAGCTTGATGACATACATTGAATTGTAATTTTATTAATTCAGTAATAGCCTCAAATTTTAAAAATTTTGAATCAGTATAAATTCTTTCAGCGAATAATTTTTGTTCTAAATTATCAAACTTATTCTCTAAAGTAGATATAGTTTCCTTCAATGAGAATAATGATGATATTTCATTAGATACTGAATCTCCTACGTCATTTATTTCTTTTTTTAAAGTAGATATAGTTTCTTTCAATAATAAAGTTTCATCATGTGATATATTTATTACTTCTCTTAAATCTGCTATCACAATTTCATGTAAGTTTTGAAATTCTCGATACACAATATTTTTAACACTCTTCAATGATGCTGCGTCATTTGAATCTATTGGATCAGCGATATTGCACAATCGTTTACCATCAATATCAAACTGTTCGTCACTAGTTAATTGAAAACCAATTCCTGGAGGTCCTCTCACTGAATCGGGAGTAGATTCCCAACGTTCTCCAAGACGATGAATGCTCATTTTTTTCAGAAAATGATGTGAACACAACCAAAGTTAACATACGAATAATTAGTTTTCTACCTAAACTTTAGGATATATACCTTTTCTAAGTATTGTCTCTAATTCATCCAATTTGGTTTGAAGTACTATTAACTTTGAATTTATTGTATTGATTGAATTGTTTGTAGTAGATGTATGAGTTTCCTGTGTATTCTTTACCAATGTTACATCTTTTTTTATCATAAAT
Organism: Chelonus formosanus; assembly: GCA_028641665.1. Taxonomy (NCBI): domain Eukaryota; kingdom Metazoa; phylum Arthropoda; class Insecta; order Hymenoptera; family Braconidae; genus Chelonus; species Chelonus formosanus. The sequence continues at coordinate 9,369,882 of CM054002.1, forward strand.
GTTATATCAGTTGTTTTTCTACTAAGCCCTCTCACCCTATCATTAACTGTTTAAATTTGCTTTTTCAATTCTTCAGAAGTATCATTTAAAATTTTTAATGATACAGCATCATCTAAATCTATAGCATTACCTATATTACACAATTTTTTACCATCAATATCATAATTATTATCTTTAGTTAATTTAAAACCATTTCCTGGAGGTCCCTTCAGTTGATTATAACTAGGAGTCCACTATTGTCCTTGATGATCGATACTCATTTTTATTGTAGCGATGTGAACTGTACTATAGCCACCACATAAATGATAGATATAAAATTTTCATGACTTATTTATCATTTAAATTTTTAGTATAATTTAATCAAATTTTATTTTGAGTAAATTTTAAGCCAATTTAGAGTAAAATTTTTACTTCGTTACATTTGCTTCCTTAAGCTCTTCGATGATTGGAATTATTTCATTTGAATGAGCATTATTTCCTGCATTGTAAGAAGCCATAAGCAACCGCAATCGATCAACTAGCTCATTAGGATCATCCCAATAAGTGAAGTTTGTTGGCATAGAGACTTTAAATTGAGGTAACAATTTCTTCATTTCGGTTGATAATCTACGACCAAAATACTTTGCAACATACATATTATATTTTTTGCTACGATCAGTTCTCAATTCTTGCTTTGAATCATAATTTTTCTGAGCTAAGTTTGTATATTGAGCGATTTCACTATAAATTTTTTCATCTTTCTCATCAACAACAAATTTCTTGGGTAGTTTTTCAAATAATAATTCAAGTAGACCTGGTGTAGTTCTATAAACTTGATCAGCAATGAGAATTTTATTACCCTGAAAAACAATTTCTGAATCACCGATATAAAGTATACTTCCTCAAAGTTTTCTCACGCCACACTTTGTATCCATATTTTGATTATTATCTTAAAGCATCTTCATGTATTTATTCATTATTTCTGTAGCTTTGAGCGGAGTACTAGCAGTTAGATTTAGCCCTTGATTTTCTCCCTCTTCTACAACCTCCATTCTTTCTACAGCCCCCTCCTCCGCCGCTCCTTCGTCCTCACCTATAGCTCCATCATCTTGTCCTCTTACTGTTCCTTCTTCTTTATCTTGTGCTTCTAAATATTTCTCTATTTCTTGCTTTGTAATGTCCATAGGGATTGGTCTTTTCATAGCTTCTAATATTGCTCTAACTTCTGTAGTTTGTTTAATCTCTTCATGTTTCTTTTTTATCCTATTATTATTATAAATAGAAAAAATATCTGCATTCTGACGATCGAATTTTCTTTTCCTCGAAGCAGCATATTGTTTTTCATTCATAGATGTATTTACAGCATTATCATTGTTCAATAATAATGATTTAGGAGAAGTATTTTTTTCCTTCACGAGATGATGTCATGGTGTTACAACTGGTTTAAAAAATTCATTTAATGAATATTCACTATCATTCTCCCCGTGCTTAATCATTTCATGTTTTCGACGCATAACATCACTGACTTTCGTTTATTTTTCCAAGACATTGATAGCCTCCCCCAGTTTCCTACTCAATTCACTCATAATGGTGATGTTCACTTAACAAACAATTATTTACAAATGTATATTTGAAAAAATAATGCATTCAATTTATATATATGACGCAATCAAAACCTTCCCTATATCGTCCATTATTGATTTCACTATCTTTATCGATAACGAGAAAACTATAATTATTTTTATTCTCACATGAAGTACACAAATCTTCAAATTGTTGAAATGTCATATCTGTATTAATATGATCATTATATACATGTCGTAAATTCATTTCATCTTGTCCGCAGAGAATAAGAAAATTTGTATTATCACGTATTAAATAATTTGGAATTCTTGCATAAGTCTGACGAAGATAAAAACTATCAACATCTTTATTACGTCCCATACAAAAATATGCTCTAACATTATCTTGTTTCTCACAAGCTATATCATCAAATATCATAATTGAATTAGGTTGTGCATCATCTGTTTTTACAACTTCTTTATTTTCATTGAATGGAAAAAATCCAACACCATTAATTGGTTCAAGTAATTTTTCTAAATATTTATATTTAGGTTGATTCAATGATTTAGAATAAACATAAATATTTTCAAATCTTAATCCATTTGGATGAGTTACGAGGAATCAGAGTGCATTTGTTTTTCCACAATCTGATGGTCCATAAATAACTGAGCGTATAGTATTCGGTAATAATTCACCATAACGTTTAGTTTTTATATTTTTATCCATTGGAATAATATCATCAAAATTTTCTACAGATAATTTTAAATTATGTGGTTTAAACTCCATCTTGAAGACAACTAAGTGTAAATGTTTAAATATGATTGCTTTTATAGTTTCAAATCAGTTAAATAATGACTGTCAATAGAAAAACACCTATGAAGAAAAAAGGTGCAGGACTTTGAAATAAAGTTATCAATAAATTACCAGTAGAATTACATATTCCAGGATATCAATTTTGTGGACCTGGTACAAAATTACAACAACGATTGGCTCGGGGTAATCAAGGAATCAGTCCATTAGATACTGCCTGTCGAGCACATGATATAGCATATTCTCAGAATAGAGAAAATTTATCCGAAAGACATTTAGCTGATACAATACTTGCTGACAAGGCGGGACAACGTATACTAGCTAGAGACGCTGCCTTAGGTGAAAAAATAGCTGCGAGGGGTGTTGTAAATGCAATAAAACTCGAAACAAAATTTGGAATGGGATTAAAGAATAAAAATAAAAAAAAAGCCAACACTAAAAAGAATAGTGAAATAATAAAAAAGAAAACACCACAACGTAAACGTCATTTACCTTTAACTAAAAGATCTGGTGGTATATAACCATTGCTTCTAATATTTGCTGGTTTGAGTGCTACAGGTGCTTTAGCAGGAGGTGCTGCTGGAATTGCTAAGGTAGTGTATAGTGCTAAAGCAGCAAATAAACAATTAAATGAACTCAAACGTCATAATGAAAAAATGGAGGCTATAGCTATGGGTAGAGGTACTTATTTGAATCGAAATAAAACTGGAAAAGAAGTATATTTGAATCAATATAAATCAGGAAATGGTTTAAAAAAAAAAAATTTCGATAAAATTACAAAATCGGGAATTATCTAATTTCGATTTGTTGAAATATATAGAAAAAATGAAAATACCATATTTTCGAAATATTTTCATTAGAAATGACTTACCATTATCAGGACCTTGGAAAAATGAATCAGCAATTATCAATTTAGATAATAAAGATAGACCTGGAACTCATTGGGTTGCATATAAAAAAAGAGGATAAAAAGTTGTATACTTTGATAGTTCTGGTGATTTGAAACCACCTAGAGAACTTGTAAATTATTTTAATTTTAATCATATAGTATATAATTATAAACAATATCAAGATTATAATACAACTAATTGTGGACATTTATGTTCAAAATTTTTAAATGGACAGCTATAAATATGATATAGAGAAAAATTATATTTCATTTACATTTTAAAAGTTATACAGTAAACATCATGGGTGATTCTCTAATGTTAACACTTACTGAAAATTCAACATTATCGGATGTTTCATATTTTCCACCAATTGAATTATCACCTACAAAAAATTATGTTCTCGGATGATTTTCTTACATATAATTTAATTCCAAACATATATGAAGGAAACAATAAATTTCAATATCAAATATACGATGAATGGCGTACAATTACAATTCCATCTGGTACTTATGATCTTAAAGATATTCACATGTTTCTAACTACGATAGATCCTGAATTGAATCTTTCATTAGGAGTCAAAAAAAGTACACTTGTCTCAGAACTTTATAATGAAAAATCAGCTATTGACTTTACATCTGAAGATTCTATTGGTGGATTTTTAGGTTTTGAACAAAAAATTTATAAAGCAGGAGAAATATATAAATCAGAAAAACCAACCTCAATATTGAGTGTTAATGCAATATGTGTAGAGTGTAATATTACAAGTGGAGCATACAAAAATAATCAATTTGCTCATACAATTCATGCATTTTTTCTATCAGTCCCACCAGGATATAAGATTATTGAATCACCAATAAAAGTCATTTATCTTCCAGTCGCGGTGAGGTAAATACATAATTTACAAGTACGTGTTGTGGATGAAGACGGAAAATTAATTAATAATCGATCTGGATCAATCACTGTGAGGTTACATTTAAAGAGTGTATAATGGTGATTGTTTATGGTGGACGTCTTGAAGAACAAAGCTATAATAATCACCTATCATGCGTCAATCTAAACAGTTTGAAGAAAGCATTCAAACGTGCAACAACTCAGAGGAAGAGGAGAGAAGTGAAACAACTTACTCATCAAAACGCTCAGTTTCTAGAAAGTCTTGGTTCAAACTTAATTTAAAAATTGTTAAATTTAAATTCAATTTTCCATGTTTAATACCATGGAGGCGACGGCATTGAAAATTCATAAAGAAGTCATCCAAGATGAATCTATATCTCATTATGAGATTCATGCACATCAACCATATGGATCATCACTATATAAAAACAATGATGAAATACGTATTGTACAACATCAAGATTTATGTGTTTTACCTAGTGAAAGTTGAAGAAATAAGATATGAATTAAATGGAGTTGAAATGGATCGCAGTAAAAATGTTGGTATTACAACACTCATGAAAGAATTTCCATCATTTACACCAGAGCAAGAATATTTTTTGGAAAACAGTGGAATGGTACTTGATAATCAAAAAATATGTGATTCTAATGGAAATTTTGATGTTATTATACCATTAAAATTAGTATTTGGATTTGCTGAAGATTATAAACAAGTTACTGTCAATTGTAAACATGAATTAATACTCATAAGAGCTAATACAGATTTGAATGCAATATATCAAACTGCAGCAGCAGTAGGGAAAGTAAAAATTACTATTGATAAAATTGAGTGGTTGGTTCCATATGTTACAATGTCTGATGAAAAGAAAGTTGATATGTTAAGTTATATTAGTAAAGATCCATTGATATCTGTACCCTATAGATAATGGGAATTATATCAATATCCATCTCTACCTATAACAACTAAACATATATGGTCTGAAAAGACAACAAATCAACTGGAGAAACCAAGATATATTATATTTACATTACAAACTAATCGTAAAAATGATTTAACAAAGCGAACAGATGAATTTGATCATTGTAAAATTAAAGATTTTGCTGTTCATTTAAACTCACAACGTTATCCATATGCAAACATGAATATTGATATTGTAAATAATAAATATGCATTTTTATATGAGATGTTTTCAAATTTCTTTTCATCTTATTATAGCAAGAATATTAAAAGACCTTATTTGAATAAGGGAATGTTTGTGAAAACAGGACCATTCTTTATAATAGATTGTCCACGACAGAATGAATCTATTAAAGCTGGACCTGTAGATGTTCGACTAGAATTTGAATCTAATGAAAGTTTTCCTGCAAACACTACTGCATATTGTTTAATTTTACATGATCGAAGAGTTGAATATAAGCCTTTAAGTGGTCAAATTCGTAAATTTATATAAAATAATTGAATGTATATTTTTTATACTCATATGAAATAAAAAAATTCATGTATGTATTTCTAATAATAAATAAAAAACAGAAAATTATAAAAGTTTTGATTTATTTATTGTTATTAAATTAAGCTTTACAATGTTTTATATTTTTAGATAAATTTATTGATATAAATTTACCGAAATTGATACATAATTTATCATCCTTGTAGAGTATTTTTCTTGACGTTTAAATGTTTTAAATTGATAGTTATTGCTTCTATTTATATCAAAATAATATCCACTAAATGGAAGTATTCCTTTTTTACATGTAGTACTATCAAACATTAAATCAACAAATTTAAAGTATGGTACAATAAAATTATGAATATTTTTGAATAACTTATTAAATGTTAATTTTGCAACTGTTATATATATATCACTTGTAATGGTAATATTTTATGATTAACAACACTCATATATGCATTCATATAATGAATGTCATGAATATTACCATTTTGAACATAGGTAAGTCTTTTTTCATAATCTTTATTATTCATAGAAATGTCGTGGTGAATTATCCAATAATCTTTGTCAGTAAAAGTTTTTGTATATTCTCATAGATATGCAGCAAATCCTCCCGCAATAACTTCTAGTTTTATTTTTTGTAATTCACTATATACTTCAGGTACTAAATATTTGATTGTTCCATGTAAAGTATGATTCAATTCTCGTTTGTTTTGAATATATAAGTCATAAAACTTATCACTTATTAACTACTTTTTAATATTCATACCAGACATTGTAGGTTTCGAAAATAATATTTAACTGATATATTATTGTATTCAATTTTCCAATTATATACATTCTGAAACTAACGTTTATCTCCACCTCTCCCTTCCAAATGAGAAAAAAACTTTCTAATGAACTTTAAAAAGGGTTTTATTTTTCCGTAATAAAAACCTTTTAAATATTTCCCATAAGAAACTAATAGAATGCATAAACTTCTTTCCTTGGACAATGAGCAACTCTGGGTATTGATTCTCCTTTTCGAACTTTTAAATCACGATGTCTATGCCAATCCAATGTTTCAATTATATCAAATAAAACAGGTTTTTGTTCCCACAATCGTTGATATAAAATATCAAATCGTGGACATCCTAGTAATTCTGTGTTAAAACTAGGAATCGCCAGTGATGATAATTTATCTCGTTCAAAACATCCTACTTTATATCCAATTATGCCTTCTCGTGATCTTGCCTCTTCAGCAATATCCAATAAGAAATCATCGATTTGTTTATAATGTGGATTATTGTACTTATCTTCAATCATCAATCCATGAACAAACATTGTAGTAGATCGCGATGTCCTTTTATCTTCAGGTGATAGAATGTGATATCCAATATCATAATGATTTGAATTAACTTTACCACTCTCAACATCAATACAAGCCATTTCTTTACAATAAAAAACTTTATTTATTATGAAGCCGTCATATCAATAATATGTGTAATTTTAGTGTTTTCCATTATAAAAATGAATGAATTAATTTTACCGACTTATCGATACTCAACTGTTTCGTTACTGTGCAACGACGTCATATACAAGTTTACATTGCTTACAAGCAATTCTACAAAATTTAGTTATGCAACTGAGTGAAAGATGACGTCATAGGCTGCGTAATGATGCCACAAACCGGATTTATTGCATGATCTCTCCTTAGTACCGTCTTAGACAAATTTAGACTGCATAATGTTGACACAAGCTGGTTTGATTGTATTCTTTCCCGTTGAATAAACAAGTTTTAACTTGTTCGCGCATGCTCAAAGTGAGTATTTTACGATATAAAAGTCGGGGGTCCAAAATAATTTCCATCAGTTCTAAAAATATATCTGTGCTGAATAAGCTAGTATAGGAGCTGTTACAACAAGAGGTAACTCTCAAGTGAATAATTCTGTCTGTCACATAACTGACATTTCGTTCAATCATAGAAAAGATAGATCTATCACAAGTAAACCGATCTGCTACTCTGGAAGATTTCATTCCAGCTATTGAAATGGAGAATCTCACTCTTGATACAAGCAACAAAGTCAATAAATTGAGACTTGTCAAAATCAAAAAATATGGATATGCTGTTATTGGACGATTGGAGAAAAAGGATGGAGAAAATGTGAACGTTTTTTTGTCCTCACGCATAACTAGAGTGTATCAACGAGACAATTTTGGAGATCACTTGAATAAATTAGTCACAAAAAACCAGTTATTCCTGAAATATTTCGGCGACAAATATAATAAATTTCAATATACTGTAATTGATCAATAGTAGTGAATGTATAGAGAAAGTTTGAATAAATTATGTTTTATAATTATTATCATGGGTATAATTATTATTCAGTGCTTGATAATTTTTTCTGTTCTGTGTCACAAACGTATCCAATCCTCATAGGGTTATCTTAAAAAAATCACACATCCTAGGAATCATCGATGTTAGGGAAAGAAATTTCTTACATTTAATATAAAATGTCTTATGTATAATATAGATGTTTTTTTGTGCAATCGTATGATGTCATAAGCAAGTTTAGACTTGTAACTGCGTATTTTGATGACATTATAAACAAGTTGAGCCTTGTAACTGCGTAGTTTGATAATGTCATAAAACAAGTTTAGACTTGTAACTGCGTAGTTCAATAACGTCATAAACAAGTTTCCACTTGCTCAAGCATGTTTATGGAGAAGCGATTTATGATATTGTAAAATACGCGTGTGTGTCCATCTATTGATGGATTGAGAAACGACAGTTTATTAGTTAACAACGATTGCTTGACGATTAGATTGTTTATAGCAACGAGGGAAGAGTTTGTTTATCTCCAGTTTGTAACTGTGACTAGCACAGATTAGACGTCATTTTAGATTCTGTATTTTAATTCTGTCAATTTAATAAACTTTTCTTTTAAAATATAAGTTGTCTTGATCATATATTTTACATTTGGTGTCAGAAGTGATTCGTCTCACGTGAAGAATTAATATTAGTGAATTAGTTTTATTATCAGTGAGATTTTTGAAATGTTTGAAGAAATGCCAAGAACACCAAATTGCCGTCAAACACGGAGGGAAACTCGAAGGACGCGATTTGAAGATTGCGTGGATGATGATAATTTTTCATCATCAAATGGTGGATTATAGGCATCGGAAATGAAAATAAATAGATTGGAAGAACAATTCTCAGAAGCCATTACACAGACTAAATCTGAGATCAATAGAACTCTACAAAATTTCATGGAAAAGATAAGATCTTTCTTTTCTATCCTTAATACTAATGATAACGATAATACTATTACTAATAATAATAAAACAGTACACAGTAATATTAATGGTAATAATAATAATTCAATTAATACTGAATCAATTTCTAATAATTCTTCAGGAATTGTTAATCCAAATATTCCTACAAATTTAATTGAATCGGTCTCGTCTTCTTCTGTCAGAACTTCGTTAGCTTTCGCGAAACCGGCAAAATATGATGGCTCTCAGACGTGGGAGAGTTACTCACGTCAATTTGAGACCATCAGTCGTTTACATAATTGGTCGACTGAAGTCAAAGCTTCAATTTTAGTGTCCTGTTTGAAGGATGAAGCTCAGGAAATTTTAGAAAATTTGAGTTTAGAGGATTTGAGGAATTTTTCTATTTTATCAAAATCGTTAGGAAATCGTTTTGGTGAAACTCAATTTTTCAGAGCTCACTTAAGTCGTTTTCAAGCTAGGAAACAAACTGAAAATGAAAGTTTGACTGATTTTTCCAATGATTTGAATGAATTAGTCAAATATGCATATCCGGAAATTTCTGGTGAACAAAGAGAACGAATGGCCGGATTACAATTTATTGCAGGATTAAATAATCCTAAATTACAATATTTTTTACGGTCTGAAAGGTTAGAATTTCTTCAATCGGCAACTCAACGGGCAGTTGAATTAGAGTCGATCGATAAGTTATGTTTTGGAAATCAAGAAATTAATAAAAATAATCAACTTCATAAAAATGATAAAACTTCGAATTTTAATAGAAAATTTAATAATAATAATCTTAGAAATAATGAAAGAAATTTCCAAAATAATAATTTTGATTTTTCTAAAAAGAATTTCAGGACATTTGATAATGGAAATTCTTTTCAAGGTTTTCAGTGTTGGTTATGTTGACAAAAAGATAATTCAAGAAATAATTGTAAAGTTCTTCAAGCTGTTCATGCTAGTTTGACAAATAATTCTCAAGATAACAATAATTCTTCAAATGAAAATTCTTCCAAAAAAAAATTTCGTCAGAAATAAGTCATCATTTAGTTAGCTCTTCAAAGATTCTTCAGGATTCAGATTCTTTCTTCAAACCTTTAGTAATCCGTAAAGGTGAAATAAGTGGTAAAAAATGTGACATGTTAGTCGATACTGCTGCTGATATTGCGGTTGTTAATTCTTCTCTCTTTAATAAGGACTCATTTACAGCAAATAATTCTTCTCTTCCAATTTTTTCAGTTTCTGGTGATAAATTTGATTTTGATTTTCTTGAGACTGTAGAAATTGGAATTTCAAATATCAGGATAAGTTTAGAGGTTGTCTTTGCTCAAATTCATGAAGAATGTATTTTGGGAATAGATTTTTTGGTTAGATCAGGTTCGTTCGGTGAGTTTAAGGAAATTCTTCATAAAAAATTTCTTTCTAATAATAAAGTTGTTTTAATGTATAAGGTTTCTCTTGTTTTGAATGATCGTTCTGAATTTGTTCTATATTTATTTCAAAGATCTTCGAAGTTATTGAATGAGGAAAATGTTTTACGTTTTAAAACATCACTCTTAAAAAGTATAGATATTTGGTCGAAAAATTCTTTTGATATTGGGAAGTGTAAAATTTTACAACATAAGATTAATGTTGGAAATGCTCTTCCTATTAAACAGGGTCCAAATCGTATCCCTTTGCATTATAGGGAAAAAGTTGATACTGTTATGGAAGAAATGAAACAACAGGATGTAATTGAACCTTGTCATGATCCATGGGCTTCTCCTGTTGTACTCGTTCCTAAAAAAGCTAGTGAAATTAGATTTTGGGTTGATTATCGCAAATTAAATGACGTTACAGTTGAGAATTCCACTCCAATTCCTCATCAAGAAGATATTTTGAATATACTTCTTGGTGCTCAATGGTTTTCGACCATTGATCTAAAAAGTGGTTATTGGCAAGTTGAAGTTGCTCCTGAAGATCGTGGGAAAACAGCTTTTTGTATTGGAAGTGAACTTTGGCAATTCAAAGTTCTCCCTTTTGGTTTATATAATGCTCCTGCCACCTTTGTAAAACTGATGAACATAGTTTTACAAGGTCTCATCGGCAAAATTTGTTTAGTATATTTAGATGATATTATTATTTTCAGTAAGAGTCTTGATGAACATTTTATTCATCTTCAAAATGTTTTCGAAAGACTTTTATAATCAGGACTTGAAATCAATGCTAAAAAATGTATATTTTTCCAGAATGAGGTTGTCATTTAGGTCATATTGTTTCTGGTGAAGGATTAAAAAGTTGTCCTGAAAAGATTTCTGCCATCATTAATTGGACTATTCCGAAAAATAAAACTGAACTTAGAAGTTTTCTTGGACTTTGCTCGCATTATAGGAAATTTATCGAAGATTTTGCTACTTTAGCGAAACCTCTTTATTCAATTAGTGAAGAGAAAAGAGATTTTATTTGGGATGATATTGCTCTTCAAACTTTTCAAAAATTAAAACAAATTTTGACTACTACACCTATTTAAGGTTATCCTGATCCTAATTATCCACTTATTCTTGATACTGATGCTTCTAATGTTGGAATAGGAGCTGTGTTATCACAAAAAATTCTAATTAATAAAAATGATGAAATTATTTACCAAGAAAAAGTTATTGTTCATTTTAGTAAAACTTTAAACAATCGTAAACGAAATTATTGTGTTACTAGATAAGAATTGTTAGCAGTTGTAATTTCGGTTGAACATTTTCGTCATTTTCTTCTCAGTAAACGATTTACGATCAAAACTGATCATGCTTCTCTTAGTTGGTTGCTTTTTTTTAAGAATCCCAAAGATCATGTTGCTCGTTGGTTAGAAATTTTGTTCCAATATGATTTTGAGGTTCAGCATAGACCAGGTCAAAGTCATGGTAATGCTGATGCTCTATCTCGGCGTCCATGTGACTGTAAGAAATGTCTGAAAATGGATGCTAATGAAGAATGTTTCTTTGATAAAAGTATTTTCCGTACTATTTGTGAAATTAATAATAATTCAGATTGGATTGAATTTCAGAATGATGATAGTATTTTGAATTTGATAATTAAATTCAAAAAGGAAAATAAAATTTCTGAATTTAATGATGTTTCTCATTTAGATTCAACTTTCAAACTTTATTTACTTTATTGGAATTCTTTAGAACTGAAAAATGGCGTTTTGGTTAAACGTTGGGAAGCTCCTAATCTTATATTGTTTTTCAGGTTGTTGTTCCTCAAGCTAAAGTTAATGAAATAATTTCTGAAACTCATAATTCTCCTTCTGGTGGACATTTTGGTATTAATAAGACAATTTCTAAAATTCGTCAAAGATTCTTCTGGTCTACTCTTAAACAGGATGTTGATATCTAGTGTAAGAAGTGTAAGGTTTGTTTTGCTAAAAAAGGTCCTCATAAGAAATCATGTGGTTCTCTTCAAATTTATAATGTTGGTTCTCCTTTTGAAAAAGTTGCAGTCAAGCTTTAATCAGATTGGGAAGATCCGTATATTATTAAAAATGAATTAAATGATGTTGTTTTTAGAATTCAAAAAATTCCTAATGGTCGTTTGAAAGTTGTTCATATGAATAGAGTCGCTCCCTATGATGATGATTAATTATTTCTACTCTTTTGGGATATACACGGTTGGAGTCATTGTGCCGGAATTTTTTCCTGCATTGAAGCAAAGTGAGGTACTAGATATCCATGGTATCCTACTTGTTTGGATAGTATGCGATACTGTAAGTCCAATTTTTAATAATTTAGTTTGCACAGTGAGCAGAGGCTATTGAACTTATTTTAAAAAATTCCTTGCAAGGTGAATCATTTGTGATTATTATTATTGAGATTTTAAGAGTCTGATTTCATAAATAGGATGTGTAGTCGGTTATTAGTTCGGAGAAATATACTCCAAGAAGTGAGACCATTCAATTAAATAAAAAGATAAAAATATGAATTTGATTTAAAAAATTATCAATTATTTTGATGCTGCAGTAATTTTTAAAAATCTATTTAAATCTCCCTTGATATGACCTCCCAGATTCTTGGCATTTCCAACTCTTATGGATACTAATTCTATTTTTCAATGGAAAAGGAGGAAGAAAAAGAAGAATTAATTATTTTAAAATTTTGACTGACGGACTCTTAGTTTTTAAGATATTTGAATTGTATAGAGTCACGTTTTTAGTTAGCTTGGAATATTTTGGCCTATTTTGGAGGTTTTTACCCGCCGCAGGATTTTCTTCTTCAGAATGATTTTTTTTATTTATTTTTATGCAGGCAGAGTTGGGAAGCGGCAATATTGGAATCTAGGCTGAAGAATTTATTTTTGAAATTTTGAATGAAGAATTACATTTAGACTCTAAATGTTTATTTTATTTCAGCCTAATCCAATATTTTTACCCAGCTGTTAGATATTGCCAGAAGGCAATTTTTTGAAGATCGGGAGAAGTGTAAAATATGCGTGTGTGTCCATCTATTGATGGATTGACAAACGACAGTTCATCAGTTTACGACGATTGCTTGACGATTAGATTGTTTATAGCAACGAGGGAAGAGTCTGTTTATCTCCAGTTTGTGACTAAGATTCGCACGTCATTTTAGATTCTGTATTTCGAATCTGTCACTTTAATAAACGTTCCTTTCAAAATATAAGTTGTCTTGATCTTATATTTTACAATATAATAGTCAAGACCGAAAATCATTTTCTTTAGTCCTATATGTTGTAACGGTTTTATTTGGAACTAATTTATTCAATTATTGCCTCTCACTCGTCGGTTTCCAAAGTTCTTTAAACGGTCGGTACAGTAGAAGACTTTAAATTTTAATTCTATTTAAATTAAATTATCAAGCGTGTTTAATGGAATTAATAAATATTTTATTAACAAGAATAATAGATTTTATGTATTTACAAATAGTTTTTAAGAAGTTAATTGAACAATAAAACAATTGTACAGGATTTTTATAATAATACGGATTATAATGAGTAATTGTAATATTGAAATTTAATTAAATTATGTTATTATGTAAGCAAACGGCTAGTTCTCTATGGAAAGGGAAAGAACCCGGGTGAAATTAAAAAACTGAAAACAGACTGAGAATTTAAGGAATTTTTCTATGTTAATAGACAGTCGGAAATTAAACTTAAAGATGACTGAGGTAGTGAACAAGAGTCGGAAAATAATTGTCAGTAAAAAACTAAAAACAGTCTGAAAATATTCTGAAATTAAACTCAGATCTGACGGAAAATGAAGCACTGAATTTGGGCGGCAAAAAAACTGAAATATACAATAAGTTTGATATAATTATTTATGAATATATTGATATTAAAAAATATATACATTTCAATCATCATTTTCATCGAACTATTACATTACAAATCTAATAAATTTGAATCATTTTGATTATTTATATTATTATAATTATAATAAGAATTATTGTAATTGTAATAGCCATTATATTCAGGAGGAATATATCCCCAAACGGGTGCTGAATATGGAAGTGGTGGTTGTCCATATGGTGAAATTGGTTGATGATATGATGGTGCTGGTTGTGGATATGAATCGGATGATTGACAGTATATTGGCGGTGGTAGTTGACATGATGATGGCGGTGGTTGGTACGTCGCCGATGGTTGTACATTCTCTGATATAGGTGGTTGATATGTTGATCCTGACCGTAAGTCTGTTAACGTTTTTGATGGAAGTTGAGATTCAGCTGGAATTGAAGCTGAATTGGGATATGTTGATTCCGGTTGCGAATTAGTTAATATTTCTTTTATTTGTGAATCTTCGCATGCTGGTGGTGAGTCGATCGATGTTACTGCTATTAGTGGATTTATTGGTGTAGATTCTTGTTCTGTTGATGAAGAAACTTGTTTTGACTTGTTATCCTTCGACTTGAACTTTTTGGCTGGAAAAAGTATTTATTATATTAAAAAAATCAAGGCAAACAGTTTTAAATGTAACATTGAATAATTCTATATCAATATATACCAGGTTTTGAGTCATTTTTGTCTTTCCTTTTCCGCTTCTCTAATTTCTCTGCATCGAGTGTTTTTTTCGAAAGTGACGATGTCATGGTAGATGAAGAATCTATAGATATCTGGGGTTCTGGTGATGCTGGTTGTGAATCCGACAATGTTTCTGCTATCGGTGGGCTTATTGATGTATCTTCCTTTTTTTCTTTTAATTTCAATGTTTTTGCTGAAACAAATTATGTATTGTATTGATAAAACTAACTAAAGAATTTGGCATTCTAATAATAATGATTAACACTTACCAGATTTGAGTTCATGACATTCATTGCCTTGTTGGTTTTCTTTTCGGGATTTTTCGGATAAATTTTTTCTATGGTAATAAATGTAGTCATTTATCGCCTTATTATAATCTCGCGTTGTTAACGTCTTCTTCGTCGTTTCAGTTATAAAATCTGTGAAAAAAATGATATATTATAATTACATATACGATCCGCATAATTTCAGAATTGTCACGTTTGAAAACAAAACTTACGAATTATTGCCTTTTGAAAATTTGCACCTTGGCTTTTATTAAGTTTCTCAGCCGATCCATATTTCAGTAGTTCTTCTTCAGTTATTACTGATAATATGAGGTTTATTAGGAAAACTTTTGGCTTGCCATTACTTTTGGTCAGTGCACAATCTATGTCCGATTCACTGATCGAAACTCCAGTTTCTGGACATAGTTCTATCTACAAAAATAAATTTTTATAATAATTATGCAAATGAGTTCATTTGTTTGAATATAAAAAAAATTTAATGTGCTTTAAATTATTACCATTAATTGGTTCTTCTTTAACAGAGCCTGCCCAGGATCAGCCTTCTCTTTCAATGATTTGCTAACGGTAGTAAGGAATGCGACGATTTGTGGAGTCACTGAAAGGAAAATTTTTTGATTATATAATTCTTGAAGATAAAAAGTACAAACAATTTAACAAAGAGCATTAATCTAGAAATTTTGTATAAAATTTATTGTATTATACAAATCTGACTTACCGAATGCAGACCAGTTGCGACAAATACAGTTCGCACAATTTTGGCAAGTTATTGGCTCGGATTTTCCTTTCGGTGTTAGTGATACTTTTTCCACAGATTCCTCTTCGTCCTTTTCGTCATCGCTGCAGACGATATCATTAATGTAGAGTACATGTAAGGTTTTTGCATTAATTTGATTAATGCCCTTCTTTTTTGCCATTGTTGCTGCTTTTCTTCTTCTTTTTATTATAGACAATTCCGGTGGAACAGGCTTCTTTATAAAGTTTCCTAGTGTACTTACAACCAGGGACTCTAAGTATGCAAGATTACCCAAAACGGTAGTACAATACTATCAATAATTCAGTCACTTTGCACTGTATAAAAAATTTTTGGTAACATACTGAAACGTTCTGGCAAAGGATGTTCTCTTTTGCCAGAACTAAAAGGAATATTTTAAAAATTCTTTAATTAGTTTAATTAATTAAATTTAGATTTAATTTTAATTGAATTTAATGGGGTACTTGAGGTGAAGGATTTATTGAGATGAGTAGATATGATAGGTATGGATACTTTATTCTTAAGCAGGACGAGCTATGACGACTTTTGGCGGGAACAGCCTCGGAAGGTCATAGGTCAGATAGGTAACTTTTATTTTCCTTTACTATGGTTTCTATATAAAATTACAGGGTATGCGGATGGGGAATTATGTCTTTCTGTGTACTTATCTTTATTGATATCTTTACTTACACTTCATCTGTCGATGTGCCAGTTACTGCTTCCGAAGCGGATAGGAAACGAGCAACACCAATTAAGAAATATAATGATTATTATGATAATTATAGAAGTAATAATAAATTCAATTAAAATATGCAAGCAATAATTGAGAGAGAGCAACGTCGAGACTCCACTGCACCACTCCGAGTGTTCTCCCCAGAAGATCTTGGGCTGGAGGTCAAAGGTCGCGCTGGCCCAGGTACGGCACACGTTCTTTATTACGACTAGATTTTCCTGTAAAGAGCTTATGCAGTAGTAGCTATGTGGATAGGGAGGCCGAAGGCTTCGAAATTGAAGTGACCACGATAATGAATTATGACAAACACAATCTTTATTAATTCTCGATTAGAAAGATCCACAATCTCATAAACATTAATTAATGTGGCAACGATTTCCTACAATTAAGTAGACCTAAATAGTGTCCTCTGCACGTGTAAGATTTGACAAGGAAAAGAGTAGTCCTTATGTAATTTATATAAGTTCGCGTGACAGTCGCAAAAGGCGAAGGTGGCGGATTTACAATTTATAACAAATATACGCGCATCACCCCTACGTAATATCAGGAGAGACAGCTCACCGTGTGTAGATACTTTCGTAGAAGCCTTGGCCGTCTGAAGAAGATGCCCACTGCTACCAATATGGCCACGTTCACAGAAGATGACGACTCAATCAGCGTCGGTGCTTTCTCTGGACTCAGTGGACTGGGCTAGTGATGATGACACCCTCCTCCGGACTTGAGCAGCTTGACTATCAATTATTCTCGGCGTATGTTGGTGCTGGACGCCTCCACGTTCCCTCAACTTTTATTACTTAGCGAGCGATTAAGAGTTCCTCGTTCTCGTATTCTGTCTGAACGACGACTCCTTGCTGTCCGCCTCGTGGCGTCGGTTGTTGGCGGTCTTGCCGGCCGGCTCTGCGTACGCAGACTCCGCCCACTCTGATGACAGCGCCATGACTCTTGAGACTTTAGGACGACCATCGCTGATGGGCTGATGGTGTAGCAGGAAACTCTCGCTGCTACCCTCTTTAGATATTCTAGGAGTCATCTTGGCGGACTAGAATCACAATAGAGCTCCCACAGGAGGTATTAGAACGAGTACAAGTAAGGGTCGAGAGAAGTCGCTCATTTTTAGGAGAGGGGACACAGAATCACGATCCCTCGTGTAACAATACATTGTTAGCACTAAGTTGAAAATAATTTGATATGAATAAGATAAAAGTACATATTGAAAAAACTGTATTTTTTAACATAAAGATTAAGATTTTTATTTTATGGCCCAAAATTTCCCGCTGACGTCACAGGAAAACCCCGATAATATGGCCGCTGTTGTCACGATAATGGGAAAAACGTTAGGAACATGTGAATTTACCTCAGAAAAGAACGTATTTTCAATTGATTATGTAATTAGATCACTTAAAATTATCGATGAAAATTTACTTACCAGAAACTTTTAATATTTTTGCCTCATACAATTCAGTGTAACCGCTGTCTAGCCACAGCAAATTCCTATCTAACCTGTTTTAATAGAAGAAGGTTTTATCACTTCACTCACGACGGTAAAATTCACGATTGAAATCTCTTCGGTGTTGTAACAGAACGTTACTGTTCGTTCACCCTCCCCTTATCCCTTCATCTATATAAATCAGCTGATCGCGGCGACCAACTCTGTCGTTGACAGAAAACTCACTCGGCGTGCACCCGTCTAAGTGTGAAGACATCATCATTTTGAGTCTCACGAATTCTCTAAAAAAAAAATTTATTGGAAAACGCGAACGTTCGCAGCAGACATCTAAGTGTCAAGCTCATTCTCACATTGGAGAAGCCGTTGGTGGCCAATAGGAAACTGCAAAAGGAGTACTCCGTGAGCCGCACTTCAACCGTTGGTGGTGGAGCAAAGGTGAACATCTGTGGCAGCCATTGTTGTAGCCGCGACAACGAGAAGCGTTACCAGTAAGCAGAAAATACTTTTGTTAAGATAATTGCTGTAATCGAGCGTGATTGAAACGCGTTATTTCATTTTTAGTATTGTATAAAAATTAAATATATAAATTGATACTCGGGGTGATTAAGGAACGCCGTA
Organism: Chelonus formosanus; assembly: GCA_028641665.1. Taxonomy (NCBI): domain Eukaryota; kingdom Metazoa; phylum Arthropoda; class Insecta; order Hymenoptera; family Braconidae; genus Chelonus; species Chelonus formosanus. Next base: position 9,388,563 of record CM054002.1, read on the forward strand.
GTCAGGTTGTTTTGGCGGCAACGCGTCTGACGGGCCGCAACCTCAGGACTCTTGACAGACTGAGTAATTGTTAACTTAAAATAAATCATTTCCGAGTCATTATGGACATCGAATCAATATAAACTCACTATTGTGTAATGAATTAAACCAAAAATTGTATTTTGTAATCAATTGATATTTATAGATCTCCGATTGCTGTACTATTTTATATGATAAATTGTCATTAAAGTTAATTATCCCAACGGTCAAGCTGCGTGCAGGAAAGATCCTTGAGAATTTCCGTAATTAGCGGCTGATACGTGGTAAATAACATTTGTCATTACTCAAGTCAAAGGAAGAATAATTTTCCATTATCAAAATCATAATTAGATTATATTATTTTACTGAATCCCGACATATCTCAGGATTGAGGGAATAGTTAGCCAGCGAGCGGCGTTCCAGAGTGCTGAATGAGTGACTTGGACTTCTCTCAAGTCCTCGAACGCGTTGCGTTGGCAGTAAAATCATTTTACTAATTTAATAAATTAATCATTGTTTCTTAATTAGCGGAGTCAAGTGATCACCAGTGGTGACACACCCGACGCGAGACCCAAGCTCATATTCATATTTTTATTCAATAATTATTGTAAACTAAAAGCTAGCCGGTTCGATACTTCAATAAATTGTTCAAGGTTTTCTATAATAAAATTTTTATTATTTTGGTAGGTAGTACCCAATTGTCCTCCTACCTGGCGCCCAAACTTACTATAACTTTTACTAATATTTATTTAATTCCATTAACATTTAAAAGATTATACCGAATTGAAATTTTATTAAGTTATCGAATTGCATTTGCATTTGTCTTAAGTTATCATTAATTTAATTTTCTTAACGATAGACACTGCGTCGAGTCACAACAGTCGACGCAGGTTGAGAACCACTCTCTGTCTATCGTTACAGTGTCTATCCAGTATATTAAAACCCACTTTTCACTTTCCTTTTTCAATTTGCACATTGACAACAACACACGAAAAAACGTACATTCACGACAGTTTTTCCAGGAAGATTAAACTTCATTTAAAGAATTGTTCTTTGCTCCCTCTATTGTCAGTTTCTAGTCCCCATCCTTATTCTACGAAATACGTTCAGCGCGCCAAAATAGTTGGTGGCGACACTCACAATTAATGAAATACGTGGCTTGTTGGACAGTCCGCCGCACGGCCAATAATAAAATATGGCGAATAATGGAGAACTTCTAACAATGTGCTGAATTGTGCCTACACAACGCCATATTTAGCTCCGCTCATAGTATTTTTATGTAATCATCTATCCCTTAAATTGGAAATTTTGAGATTAAACGATACATCCCCTAATTTTCTAGATTGTCAAAATAAAGTCATTTATTTTGAGATAATATTCAAAGTTTAAAAGTGCTTTTTTCATCATGCCACGAGTGAAGAATTCGACGAACTTAAACGATTATTCAAGAACGCGGCAATGGCAATTGAAAAAACAATTTGCTAATATCAATACAAGGTATGTAAAAGAAAAGGTTGTTCAGAATACATTTAACATAAATACTTAATTAGTAAATATATAAAAGTTACAGTTTCATTTATGATGTTATATTTGTAGATGTAATGAAATAAGAGATCCATCTGACGATTGTCCTGAAAGATTCGGAGTCCATCCTAATGCAGGTGATTAATTATATCAGAATGTTTTTATATCTAATTGATTCATGAAAAAAAATACAGTCATGTAATAGAATTGCATTATTATTTACTGAATTTTGTTCTATTTCAAGTGACAGAAGGTGGTGGATTGCCGTACAACGAACCAATGCAAGGAGTTGAAGTAGAGGAAACAGTTAATGAAGTCTACCAAGAATTAGATGTTTTACAAAGCACGATCCAAACTGAAGATGAGGAAACCGAAGAAGCAGTAGATAGATTAGCGTTAGATGCCGATCCATTGGAAGACGTAACTGAACACGATGAAGAAGACACTGAAGATGACGAAGAAGAAGATGAGTCAGACATAGAAAGTGAAAATGAATCAGACCTGGAAAATGGAAATGACGACGAATATGCATCATTTCACGAACAGAATAACAGGTGGGAAGATGATGCCGATGAGCCTTTGTATGATCGAGCTAGTATATCTGTTTCAGAGACAATGATAGCAATTTTAACGTTTGTTTTAAAATTCAATTTAACTGGCAGTTGCTTAAGTGCTCTGTTAAAATTGATCACATTAATTATACCGACGACTCCACGTTTTAGAAGAACTGCGTACAAATTTCATAAATTTTTCAACAATATGAAATCTCCTCTTATACGACATCATTACTGTTCCTCGTGTCATACGTTAATTGAAAATGATCAAGACAAATGTGATTGTTCTGCAACAAATGGTATTTCTTACTTTCTGCGAATACCCATTATCGATCAGTTGCAAAGCTTATTATCAAGACCTCATTTTTGGGACGATTTAAATCAAAGGCCAGAGACAGGAAGTTCAACTGTTACTTCCGATATTTATCATGGAGAAGTTTATAAGAATCATAGCAATGGTAATGGGTTATTAGCAAAAAAAAATCGCAATATTTCTTTTATGTTTTATACTGATGGTGCACCTGCTTTTAAATTGTCGAAATGTAAAATCTGGCCTTCATATCTTATGATTAATGAATTAACGTACAACCAAAGAATTTTGAAAGAAAATATCATAGTTAGTGACATATGGTTTGGACCTGAAAACTCAAATCCAAATCTATTTCTTCAGCCTTTGCATACCGAAATGGTGAAGTTACGACGTGGAGTATATTTTAGAATTCCACAATTTACTACTCCCAAAAAATTGAAGGCATTACTTATTTGTGGTACGTGTGACATCCCAGCGAAAGCTGACTTCGTGAATCATAGTTATCATAATGGTTTCTATGGATGTACATTATGTTATTCACCTGGCTTTAATATATCTGGTACAAATTTTGGCAATACACATATTTATCCATTCGATGGACCATTAAAATTACGTACTGTCAATGAACATCGTCAAAACGTTGTAGATGCTTGTAGAGAAGGAGAAAAAGTTTTTGGTGTAAAAGGACCTTCACTATTACATTCTATAATGCCGAATGCAATCAACAGAATGTCTATAGATGTCATGCATTGCATGTTCAATGGTATTGTGCCGAAGCTAGTGTTTTTATGGTTCGACACTATTTTACGTTTTTAGAAATTTTCATTATATGCCGGAAAAGCTATTGTAGATAATAGGTTAATACAAATCCAGCCAATATCATCTGTATCAAGAATGCCGCGTTCAATTTCAGATACTTTTAGCCACTGGAAAGCAAGCGAGTGGAGAAATTTTTTGTTCTATTATTCAATACCGATTCTCCAGGATATCATGGATCATAAGTATTTCGAACATTACACACAATTAGTGCAAGGAATATATATGCTCAGCATGAATAGTATGTCTCCAAAACAAATAGATCAAGCAGAGAAATTATTAATATGCTTCGTAAGTAACTTTCGAGCTCTATACAGTGCTAGATTTATGTCAATGAATATTTAGCTATTAATGCATTTGGCGAAATCGGTCTGAAATACAGGTCCAACATGGGTTACTACATGTTTTCCATTTGAAGACCTGAACGGCAAACTATTGAAGTACATACATAGTACTAGTCATGTAGGCCTACAGATTGGCTCGAGTGTTGCATACAGTATAATTATATCAAACATAGTAGCAACATTAAATAATGATTCAGAAATTAAAAAATATTGTTCAGATCTTTTAATAACCGGTAAGCGTTTGAAACAAACCCAACAAATTTGTGAGAGAACGTATACTGTTGGTAGAATAACAAGGGTCAATCATGTGCCTCAATATTTACGAAGAATCCTAGAAGAATCAGGATTTAGAGATCCAGGTTTGAAAATATCAACTTTTCGTGGAATAAAAAAAAATGGGCACATCATATATAATATTAATTATAAGAGATCACGACTATATGCATCTTATGCAATAGTATATAGGGAACACAATTCGACGGGAATGAAAATTGGTTTTATTGAATCGTTTTTCAAGCTATGCGTTTGTATTGATGAATGTCAACCAGATGTTTGTGAAGCAAGATATATTGTTATTGTTAAAGATGGTTCAATATATAACCAATTTAGTACGTCTTGTAATATGATAATTAATAATAACGTTGATAATACACATTATGACCGCATTCCTGTACCACACATTCATAGGTTTAAAGAGAATAATCATCGAAAATGAATATTAATTAGTAATATAAAATCAGTTTGTTTTACTTTAAAAGTTAATGGAAAAGTCTATATAGGTGAACTCATTAACGATATCGATTTCAAAGGTGCTGATTAGTTTTAATATATAACTCTGAATACTTATCATTAATTTTAAACATAAATAGTCTGATCTAATGTTATGTTAAGATGTGGATTTCATAAACAACTTATTGTCTACTTATTCATACGTTAATTTTAAAATTGAGATATTACAAAATTATTGTCTATATGTGTTTCAATATCTAACAAATGTATGTTTTAATCAAAAATTAATTATTAAATAAGGATGATAATTGTCGAACACTCAATTCAATTGATTGATTTTTGTTTATAGATTGAACAGTATATTATGATGATATTTCGAAGTTAGTATTTACGAAAGTTTCCAATTCCAGTATTGAGAAAATTTTCTAAGTCCACTTTTCAAAAAATTTTTTAAGTATTGCATGAAGAAAACTGACAATGAACTGAAAAAAGGCTGAAAACAGACTGAAGTATCTTAACTTCAGGACTTAGAAAATTTTCGATTCGGTGGATTTTCTCTCGGCCGATTTTTCGACACATTTAAACTAATATAACATTCTCAGTTTAAGTTCATGCACGATAAGCAGTTCATAACGGAAGAAATTGCAATACTATCCCTGAGTGATCCAACATTCGATTATTTACGTACATTCAAAGACCCTCTACACAGCTGTAGTGAAGTGATTCTTTTTTCGAGTAAGGATTTTTGGGAGCAAAGCCATTCTTTACCTTGGGATTCTGGCAACAATGAATACGAATACCTTGAAGTCGTACTAACTGGACTTTTACAAGGTGCTACTTACATTTATGTGTTGGGAGCAGAAAAAGTAGAGTGGCTAAGTACATTTGTCAATAAACCTATAATTGATTTGGCTGGAATGCAATACAGAAATTATCTGAAAAACAAAGAATTAAACAAAAAAAAATTTGGATGTACACATAAAAATGAACGTCGCATAATGGGTAGTTCAAGTCTCATTGGAGTCCATCAGAAGAAAAATTATTACAGCTGTTTCATCAACTGCAGAGTTTACGGAAAATATCATCAAGTGATATTGCTAATCTCGATGAAAATTTTCTACTAGAATTTGCAAATTCTATAGTTTGCGAAATACGATCAAAATTATCAACACGTATACAAAAAAATAAAAGATTCATCAATTATTTGCGATGCGAAGACCATTATACATCGGATAACGTCATCGAAAATCCATTTTATTATAAGAAAAAATGTATAATGTGTAAAAAGAAAATGAATGTAAATTTGTTTAAAAAAACGTTTATTTCTTTTTTAATTACATTGATTAATTCAGGATTAAGTTTTCTAAATCTCTCCAGCAGCTTGTTTCTCTAGATGTTAAACTTACATCAATTTTCGTACTTGTCGACTCAATAGCTTACATTCTATAATGAGAAATTGTTTTGTAGATTCAAATTCCAGTAGACCATCAACAGGTCCAGATTTCAGAGATTCGTTTTTTATTGAGCAATCAATTACGATTAAAGGTGATGTATCCAAAAATTGCTTCTCCGAGAGTAATGGCTCAGCATCTTTGCTGCTTCTTTTCACGTGCAGTTCGAATTGCAAGTATAACATATCTATTTTTTTTGAGTTGTGTTGATGTCTTTACAACTCACACATGTTTTGTTGTTCTTGGAAGCAATAGATATTCATACAATCCCCAAAATCTAAAACTCAGTATTATCGCCAGATCGTTTACAATGAAATACAATGAATTCACTTTTCTTATATCTGAAACTGTGATGTAAGGAATTGTCCATTCAATTATTATGAGAGAAATTTTTTCATTTTGGATCAGCTGGATCTTGTTTTATGGCATTTAGATCTGTATTTGCACGTGTCAATACTAGTTTATGTTTTGCATTTATAAGAATTTGTTGATAATCATCAGTAATTCCTAATAACATCTTTCATGGAATAAAAATGTCAAAATTTTCCTTATCATCGTGTAATTGTTGTCCATCATCCAACCAGCCGGAATTATACAAAGAATTTTTCTGTCTAGGCTGGAAAGATAAGTTGCCTTTAATGAGACTTGTGAGGCCGACATTTTTGTTGTAATCAATTTCTACACCATTGAGTCCATATCGAATTTCTTCAAATAGATAGCATAAAGCTATATTTTCAAGTTTTGATAGAGCTGCGACTGTGTGGCCGTTCAGTTCGGTCAATTTTCCAATGATGTGTAGAAAACTTTCACTCGGAAGTAAACACAAATCTTGGTGTTGGACTCAGATGCGTATTTCATCATTGTTGTTTAAAGTTGCAGAAGCGTATGGCTGATGAGCGTGCACTTTATAATGTGAAATGGACTCACCAAATATCATGCCTCTATTGATAGCTAAGATTTCTTCTTCTGTAACCATGACAGTAGACATGCAAAACAGCACACTTTCATTTGATTCGTTTGCGTAGTTTCGGGCCTAAGCCTTCCATAAATAAATATTTCCGATGACTTAAATGTTTGAGTGTTTGTCGTTGACAGACGATATTTCGGCATGGTAACTCAGTTTTATAGCTACTTCCAATGACTGGCTTGTAAACAATGCTCGTTATTCCACGGATTTCACATGTAAGCGTATTGTTAATGTTTCTCTTCGAAAATTACCTGATTCTCCGTCTTGATCAACAATTCTCAATTGTATGTGATGGATTACTTCCACGGCGATTGGCAGACAAATGACGTTGGATGACAATTAAATGATTCGATATCCTGGAGGAGCCGAAGAAAAAAATTCATGAATGGTATGTACTAATTTATTATTCATGTAGGCTCTTGTTGTAATGTTACACTCAACTCTCAGTGCATTTATTTCCAAGATGGACACTAGGGAATCGGATGTTTGATTTGACTTGGGAGAAACAAATCATAAACTGAACCCCAACAAACGACCAATCGAATGATGTGGTACAAAATTGATTATTGCATTTTTATTGTAAATTCCACTGTGTAACTCATTGTTGTTAGGTTTAATAGTAATAGATAATTCAGGATCAGCTTTCTTCAAATAATTTTTAATGTCTTCAATTTTGTAGCTCTTCGTGGGTATTTCGATATTTCTTTCATTAATCTCCACTGCATAATGGAATTCAATACTCCTCCGATCAATATTTGAAATAGAATTAAATGTTGATAATTCAAGTCCTAATACATAATTTTTGAACTTTGTTAATTCAATCGGCGGGAAATAATAAGCCTCTAATATGTAGGACTGCCCAGACAGTGTCATTGTAAAAGAATCGTCCATATCTAAAGTATTTTTATAATTTTACAATTCTTTTATACTTTTCAGAAACTTCGAACATAAATATCCACACTTTGTTGTTGAATAATCTTGATGCTTTGTATGATTGTAAAGTATGCAACATCAAGATATTTTTTAAGTTCTGGCAGAGGTTTTATATTTCCAAAACTGTCAAGTATATAACTTTGTTCCCACGTTATTCATTCGCTACCCAGTAAGTTCCAGGTCCATCTTTATCATGAAGATTAATTATAGCTGATTCATTTTCCTGGGTTTCGATTTCGGCGAATTACTCCTCCTAAAAACAATACGAAAATATAGAATTTGAAACATCGATGTTACCTAATGCTCGATGTGGTAGCTCTATGCGTTTTTTTTTACTAGTTTCAAAGACAATCCATATCCTTGTTTCCGACATTCAAAGCGTGAACCTCGTCCGAATGTTGTCGCTTCCATTTTCTCATTATGACTTTTTGCTTCATACAATCGGCGTTGAGCAGCTTTAGCATTATTAACTGCTTTCGCAATACCTGAAGCTCCACCAGCTGGGGCGCAAATCGTACTCAAACCAGTGAATATCAGTATAACTGGTGAAACACCACCAACTTTAGTGGGTACAGGTAATACTCGTAGAATTAAAATATTCTTTTTTCCACCAATCGTTTTTTTAGCTTTTTGTGCAGTTATCAATGCTGATTGTATAGAATCAGCACCCGAATTTACCATCAACTTGGCTGAATCAACAATCTGTCCTGAAGGTTTTTTCTCATTTTCTTGCGGCTCTAAAGTACACTCAAGGTCAGCGTGTACTTCAAATGCTATAGGTTCTTCGCAATTGAGATATCTAAAAATAATAATCTGATCTTCTTTCTTCTGAGGAAACTCCATTCGAACCTTATTTATTTTAAAACAATTAAGTTTGTGATTTTCACATGACTTCTGCAGTCCAAAGTGATTCAAACATCGATCGCACAGTGATGATTTACATTCAGTTTGTTTTATTTGACTACCCACTGCACGTAAAACACGTAATTAAAGCAAAGTGGAAAATGGTCTAGAAATGTTCATTATCCATCCCAGCATCAACAACAAGAAGATGAATGGTTTGTATGTCTGATTCAAAATTATTGCTTAAATACACAAGTACTAGCTGTTACCTGCCCGCTCCAATGGGGTAACAATCAAATTCGATAGTTAGATTTAAATGAGACAATACGCTGAATTTTTTATTGACAATGGTCCGGAATTTAAAATAATATTAAAAATAATGCTAAATATTCATTGACGATAAGAATAAATTTAAAATTATGATATACTCATTATGGTATGTAACGTAATTGATATCTGATTGTTTTTTTTTTAATTAAATTAAAAGAATTTCATAAGAGTGTGAAATACAATTATATAGCATGAGAAATAGGTCAAATCTATCCGAATTGTGTATTTTGTTGCAGACAATGTGTTATTTAAATGTGATATTTTTTACTAATTTAATAAGACATTTTTATGGTTAAATTTTTCTGTGTTTGTATAAAATCAGCAACTGGCTTAGTTGACTCATATAATAGTGTAAAATACAATTATGTAGCATGAGAAATAGGTCAAATTGATGAAATTATATGTTTTGTTACGAATAATGTCTTAACAACGGTAACTATTATAACTATTACCATAGAAACAGTTACTATGGCAACGGTTACTATAACAGTTGTTACCATAGCAACGGTTACTATGAGAACGTTTACCATGGCAATGGTTACTATGGTAACAGTTCCTATAACAACGGTTACTATGGCAACTGTTACTATAGCAACAGGTGAATTTTAAATGGTAGTGATATGATATTTGAAGATCAATGAAAAAAAATTTTTGGATAAGATTTACTCAAAATCCGTTCTTAGTGGATGTTTGGTCGGGAAAAGAATAACTATGTCAAATGTCAAGTCAATCGGACGTATAGTGTTGAAGATCTCCGGATAAGTGAGTGAGTAAGTGAGTGACTGAGTGGTAATTAAGTCGGATTTATCATCGATAAAGTTGGACTCAATACCGTATACGTTGATTGCTAAATCATTCATAGCTTCAAAACGTGGAATGTCTTCAAATGCAATAAGAAATTGTATACTTTTATACTTTAATTCTTTTTTGATACACTTGTAGGAAGTTGTTTTTTCAGGATGAGCCACTTCGTAATGATGTAAAGCTGCAGTAATGCACCACAAAAAACAACATTTATTAAAGTTTTCAATATTGAGAACCGCAAGTTTATTTCGAATATCCAGAGGTAACTTGACATGTGTTGATAAACCTTCTTTCAGTGGCACATATCGAGAAATTCAGATCGTTAGATTGATGATTTCATTCAAACTGCACCTATTGTCTTTGTGATTGAAGTCTTCAAGTTTTCTGAACAATGATTCCATTACGTTATCATCGAACCAGTCATCGAACTCTGTGCTCGGTGAAATTTCGGCACTTTTTGTTTGAACAGATTCCACTGCCACAATTGTCGAGTTTTTTTTTACATTTTCAAATTCGCATGACAAGGTTGTGCTCACTTTCAAGTTCCCTTCTCGTTGAGGTTTTTCCCTAATTTTCTCAATCTCCAAAACTTTTGCATTACTCAAAAATGTCCGGATGTCTGTATGTTTTAGATTTAATATACACGCTATTTCAATATAATTCTTGAAAGCACTTTCCATGTTCTGCCACCGAATTGAGTGATTGATACTTAAATCTTTTTACCACTTGTTCACTTAATTGACTGAATTTGTTATGAAGTGCATGCACGAAATAATGTTTGTTTGCAGCGATTGTTCTTCATGAGCACTTGTTTGACGATCCAATAACACTGAATTCAAATACACGATATTGTCTGTGCATATATTGCACCACCGCAGAATCACATCGTCACGAAGTTTCTCGCTTTTAAATTCATCAATTGCGTAGTTTATCCCCTCAATTATTGGAAACACTCTCCAAAAATTGCATCATCCAAAACTGCGTGATAAAAAAGCTAAAAGTTCTAACAAATCCGAACCAGTCGAAGATTCCGCATAGTAGTAAGAGTGAATCAGAAATTCTTTGGATGACGTAATTTCAAAGAATGTTGCGTAATCAAAAAATGAGAGGAGGATCAACTACGCAGTAATGAAAAAGAACCAATCATAGAATTTCTAGATGACGCAATTAAGTGAACCAAGAGGGAAATACATATAAATTGGGAAAAGTATGTGATAATCCTGAGCTTCTCTTCAGCAGTGGCAGCTTGAAGTTCAAAAATGAAAGCTGTGATAGGCAAACAGGGCTGTAAAGGCCCAAACCGTGAGCTCATCCTAAAAGAAATTGCATTAGTTTCAATTCAAGATGATATTAATAGTATTGATATATATTCAAATGTTGTGTTTGACCTACTACACAAGTGGGAATTATTATCGTCTCATTATCAACGAATTAATGCGTATATATTATAAAGAATATTCATGGAATTTCTTGGGATGCTAGCCAAGTTGCATACGACACGATTGAACAAGTTCTTCGTCATATGATGAAAGAGCGACAAATTATTTATATAAAAGGACTAGAAAAAAAGTTATGGCTACATAGATTTATTGGATCTTAAAGAACGAAAACTGATTTGACAAATTTTCATTGCCCGCCGTTCAGAAATAAACAATTTATTCATCATTACGATTGCCGATATCATCGTAATTGTGCTAAACGTAATAAATGTATGTGTGACAGGAAGAATGCCGGATTGTTAAAAAAAAATTGTTGTGGTGAACCGGCATTAAAGAAATCATCAAAAATCTATTGCTAACTAAATGATGAGATTGAAAAAATAAAAGCTGAAGACATTGCATTATTTCCGAGAGAATTCCTTAATGAATGTGCCAGAAAAGAAATAGACCGAATTTGGAGGCAATTACCAAAAATCTACAGAAAGATGAAAAAATTAAGGAATATCGTCGATGTCGACTACATTATCAACCAGTGGTCATTGATTATGATAAACTTTATGACGATATTCCACGTGTGATAAATTGTAAACAATAGGGTAAAAAATAAAAATTTTCTTTCATAATTACCTAAATTGTAGATTCATTATTTTACATAGAAATGAAGTCAGTCAAATTACTGTTAGTCGGTATCTTTGTCTTACCTACAGTCTATAATTGTAGAAGTTTGTGCAATTTTTTTCTACTTCACCGACCAAGTTACTAGCAGTTGTATCTCTGTTTCACCTGTGGTCAATAACTATCGTATTTCGGTAGTTTTCTCCATGTTACTGACTAACTTACTTACAGTCAGCATCTCTTGTTTACTAACGGCCGATTATTGTAGTATTTCGTGCAATTTTATCTATTTCACTCACCCAGTTGTTCACAGTTGGCATCTCTGTTTACCTACATCCGGAAATTGTAGGATGACTGTATGATTTTTGTAGCATGTCTTTATTCTACCAACGTTGAAATCTTGTAGGTACTTAATTGTTAAAAAAGTAAATGGAATATTCTAGGGGGGGAGGAAAGAGAGGATTTACGATCTAAGTGGAAAAAATTTTTTTAGAATATTTAAATTCATTATAAAATATTCTAAGAAACTAAAAACAGAAAATAAAACCTAAAAAAAATGTTTACAAAACATAAAAACTATAAGTTTTCCGGAAATGGTGGTTGCGGTGATGGTCGTGTAATGCTGGCAGTGATGGGTGCGGGGATAGTGGTGGCGATTCGGGTAGCGGGTGCATAACCAACGGATTATTCTGCAACGCCAGAAAAGTAATTGTTTTTGTTGTTGTTGTAATTTTTCGATTCCTTCTTGCTGTTGCAGAATAATCCCTTGTTGTTGTAATAGTGGTAGTAGTAGCTGTTGTTGGATTTTGTTGTCATTATTGTTATTGCCATCATCGTTGTTGTTGTTGTTGTTGTTGTTGATGTTGTTGTCCTCAGGGATGAGATCTAGCAATGAATTTCCACTCAATAAATAAACGCCTGCTGATGGTTCTAAATCTCCAGGAATCCAAAACCACCAGCAGAGTTTTTTATTTCTAATGTTGAGGACGGTAGTTAAGCACCCCACCGTAATAATCACTTTTTCGAATCGCGCATTACTATCCAGCATCTCTCTAATGTCATTTTGACGGGACGATCGTTTCATAGACGATTACAGAATCAATATTGCCTAGCTGAAATAAAAAAACTAAAAAATAAAGGACGGGAGAGTGATTTATATCATAGGATTTTATTTCTGCTTCTTTACGACAATTTAGTTGTTATAAACAAGAAAAAACTCGTTTCTAGTTATTTTACACAGTTAGTAACTTTATTCAAGAAAGAGAAAGTGTCACGCGTTCACAGAACCCAAACATCATGCACAGATCTCGTTTTTTATTGTTTATATCAATTAAATTTTTTTCCATTAATTGGATTTTTTTTGCATAAAAAAAAAAGAAAATCTCTTCTAAGTAGCATCTATTAGTTCTTATTCATCCTAACTGTATTTAAATACAGTACTTACGATAATAAATTGATGAAAAATCTCTTGATTTCTGGTACTGTCTTCAACACGTGCAGCGCCTTTTGCGTTTGACGTCACTAAGAAGAGATAATACAATAAAACTGGTCTGTGTTATTATTAGTCCGATACAAGTCTGAATTTGCATATGACATCACAGCAGAGAGATGATACAATAAAACCGGTTGATGTCATCATGACACAGTCTAAACTTGTCTATGACGTCACCATCTGCTACGCAGTTGCATGACAAAATTTCGTAGAATTGATTAGACGCAATGTAAACATGCATATGACCTCATTGCGCTGTAATGAAAGTATTGAGTATAGATAAGTCAGTAAAAGAAAGACATTATACAGAAAAATTATTCTACAAAAAATAGTACAAAAATCCTAGAATTATAGACTGCTCGTAGCTTGATTGGTGAAACAGACAGAAACCGTACAATTCTCGACTGTAGGTGAAACAGAGGCGCCGATAGCACGTTTACTCGGTCTGTAAAACAGAGCATCCAGCAGTCGGTAATTAAGCACGGACTCAAACCAATTTAGCATGGACCCAAACCTCGATCCGTACTATCGCACTACTAATATATCTACTATTGTAAAATTTTTAGATATTGAAACAATATTTTAAAAATGTACGATAAATTAAGAGCATTTATTTTTGTAAAAATCTTGAGAACTTCATTGGAGGAAAGCGAGTGCGAGTCTGCGCTTTCCGGATAGTTGGAGGGGATTAAATATGTTTTTGAAAAATATCGTAATCGTTCATCAATCAGTAATTAGTCTAATCAATTGAATCAGATTAACGCTGAATCGACAGTTTAAATTAACAGAAAAAAAGGAATTAAAGTTGAGAGGGATTGGGCCCGTCAACACGTGGACGTGTGAAGATCGCCGCTTAGCTAAGTGAGAGTGGGCGTGACCGATTCTTTTTAAGATTTGGTTCGCTTAAAAATATATAAAACAACAGGTGATAGCGATCTTGCGGGCAGAAAATCTTGATGAATGACTTATTTGGATGTAGCAATCTACGTCAGTGCGGTGGGATGGAATAATTTTGTGATTTTAAGGCGAGAAACTCAGATGAAGTTCCTCGGACTACGGACGTTAACTCCGACCAGTGTCACATAGAATTATCGATTTAATATCAATTCCAGAAGTTTTAAAAATGCGTTAAATTGCTTAAGGGTTTTTCATGAAGTTAACTGACTCGATCCGGGCTCTTGCAAAATTTTATTTCTTATAGATCAGAGAAAGAGAAAGAGCAGAAGGTGCAGCTGACAGCTAGGAGCAGCGCGATCCGACGTCAACTTTTCTTCCGTGTTCACGCGTTGACCCGTTAAAAGGAAAAAAACAAAAAAACCAGGGGTTGCAAAATGCTATTTTGGGGACAAAAAGATACCCGCGGTCCCCTCGATGGGTTATGGGGTAGTTTTCGAGTTTAAAAATTAATTAATTAATATAAAAGAAAAGTTTGAAAAAAAGTCTCGCGACACGAAAATTTCTGGTCAGCAGAGACCATTTTAATTTTATTTCACAAAAAAATAAAATTTTGATAGAGAAAACTGATCCTCTTTGGTTCGCGGGATGACGGGCATTAATGTAAAATTCAGTAGCGAATGATATGTAAAGGAGAAAAGTCCCGAAAAATAGAAAACGAGTCGCAGTAGAGCCTCGTAGACGGTAGACTTAGACTGTTCCGTCAACTTCAAAGGATAACAAACTCCGAAGGGTGAAATATTAACAATAATAAGTTTAGAAGAGCACAATTTGATATATTTATTATTATAAACTTCAATTTTTTTTTTTTAACCGATTAATTCAAAAAAAAATTCCGCTCGAAAGTGGTGGTGTAAATAATTGTACCCGTAAGGAAATGTTTCTTTTCACAAAAATAAATTTTATATTGCAAGAGTGGAAAAGGTCGAGGATTCTTTAAATCCTACCGCTGCCACCAGAAAACTAACTGTTATATCTGATTATTTTGTTTTTAATTAGTGATTTGAATACACTATAAGTGAAGGGAGTTTGAGGTTCGATAAGTAACGTGGGAAGGGTTCGAAGTGTCGGACAAGGACAGGTAGTTCCGGAAAGAGAGAAAAGAACCTCTCTCTTCCTTTTCAAACTTAGAATTTTGAGGGAACATGAGAAGAGTCAGAACTCTTCTCTCCTCTTGCGATATTACAATGTTGAGAGGGAATTAGAGAAGTTTAGGTAAAAATCACTTACACTTCCGCAGCGAGTCAGGAACAAGAAAAAGAAAGTAAATTAAATCCGTTTATGTGTATGTATCCTAGTAGGTGCTATTCAGGATTCGGTGGATTACTGGGGTGATAGTCCCTGGTGTCACACAGAAAATAAAAAAACAAGTCTGCACTACACTGAACTTCACTGAGCTCAAAATTATTTTCTAGACAATTGTTTATAACGTTTCTTTTTCAGAAACCTTAGAGTCTACGATCTATATATATATATATATATATGTATGGCAGTGTTGCAAAAATTTCAATGTAAAAATAATGTACTTTTCATTTTTTCTTTAATGGATAATAATTGAAAATTTAATTATCCAATAAAAAAAAAAATAAATAACTATGAACTCTTGATTCCTCATCAAACAAATAATGAGTAATGGGAATTATTCTGCGGCTCGATAAAAAAAAATGAAGAATGTAGCATAATGCATTACTTACTATTAACATCAAAAGTCACTATATAACCAAACTGTATATAATTGAACCGGAAAACGAGTAGTCGTCCCACCACATAGATTTCACATTAAAACCTATGTTCCACACCATACGGTAAAAAACGACACTTGCTCCGGTTAGGTTAAGATCTTTTATCTTTTTTAAATGTAAGTTAGCTGTAATGTTAACACTAATTTATGAAATACGGATACCCTATTTATTGACGCGCCACGTATCGGTCAGTTTTTGCATTTTCGAATGAACTTGTATCACGTGGTGTTCTCTACGCTTCATATCTAAAATTTTAAACGTATTGACTGCCATATTGATTTCTGATACTTGTTTTGGAGTTATATTTGTTAATCATATTTGGTGAATTCAATAAGATTTTGTTGATGATCACATTGAAATATACATAATAAGTATTTTCATTATTTGGACGTCAATTTGTTCAGTTCTTCATTAATATAAAAATTTTTTGTAGCCATACATTATATCAAATTATTGTTTTTTCTCAACATTTCAAAAAGTTGAATAATGCTCAGATAAAAGTACAATTTACGAATTATACTTTAAGATGTTTGGCGTTTACATTAATTTGAAGACAAAAAATATTGAAGTTCAATATGAATTCAGATAATTGAAAGAAACATTTTATTATTTATTGGACAATTTATCTGTTCAGGATCAACATGATAGTGAATTTATTATCACCGAAAAAAAACGACAAAAACAGATTTATCATTATCAACTCCTGATATTGAAGAGGATAATAGTTCTAATCGAGATATCGAAAATGAATCTCAACGACTTGATTAAATTTTCCTTGTCTGACTCAAACAAAATATCGTTTAATAATACAGATTGTAGTAGTGTTACGTCTATTATTACTACTTCTAATCCTAATAATTTAGATACTTCGATTAATGACAACAATCATCAAACGTCACGTAAAAACCTTGAAGAAAATGTTGAGAAGTCTGATGACAACAGTTATAAGTCATTAGCAGATGTTGCAGATGAGCGAGAAGCGGTTATGGCGCGGGCTGGTCCAGATTTACCGATCGTGCTCAGCCATGGGATACATACCTATGGCGTGGCGCACGGTCAAGGTGGTGTTCTTACCCAAAGCAGGGAAAGACCACTATGACCAGGCGAAGGCGTACAGGCCCATAAACCTTACTTCGTTTGTCCTTAAGACGTTAAAGCGGCTGGTGGTCTGTTATACTGAAGAGAGCGCACCTAACCTCGTAAGAGGTCTGGAGAGAACCCTGGAGACGGGCAGGTTGGCACTCAGTTTTTTTTTAGACATGGATAAGAAGGCTAATTTCAGCGTGCAGGGCTACGCTTACGACGTAGCCATCACGGGCACAGGTGATGAATTGGGAAGTCTATCCCTCAGGATGCAGACGGCCCTTGACGTCATCGAGAAATGGTGCCAGGTTCAGGGGCTTAGGGTAAACTCCAGCAAAACCGAAATGGTTTTATTCACGAGAGGCAAAAGGACTGATTTCAGGCCTCCCTTCATCTTCGGCAAACAGCTGAACTGCTCGAGAACGGTTCGCTATCTTGGAGTGACCCTGGATAGGAAGCACAGCTGGAAAGCGCACGTGGTCAAGCAGGCAAAAAAGGCTACGGCTACCTTTTGAAGATGCAGAAGAATGCTCAGCGCTACATGGAATTAGAAGCCAAGAATAATGGAACGGCTATATACAGCCGTTGTCATTCCTCAACTTACCTACGCCTCCATAGTATAGTAGACCTCTGTCTGGAGGGGTGCCTGGAAGAGGCAGCTGTACAAAGTCTATAGAGCGACACTGTTGGGCATAACGAAGGCGTTGAGAACGACCCCGACCCTGGGTATGGGCTGCCTACTGAGCATTCCTCTCCCGAAGATTATGGTGGAGGCGTCAGTGAAGAGGGCGGCCGTCCGCTTGAGAAGTAATAGGCAGTGGAGAAGCTTTCATGCAGGACACTCGGTGATACTGGCCACGGTTGGCCACGGTGGTAAGATGGTCGACCGCTGCCTCAGAAAGCTGGAATTCTCACCCGGATACGAGGCCCTTTTTCCGGACAGACGGACCTGGATAGAGGAGAGCGAGAAATCGCTCACTCCTAAGGGGCCTGTCTGGTACGTGGATGAGGCGAAGATCAAAGGGGGAGAAGCCGGTGCCGGGATATGGTGCAGTGGACCAGGGGTAAAAAAGTCTTACACCCTGGGCCGAGATTTGTCAATATTTCAGGCGGAAGTTTACGCAATCCTTATATGTGCTATGCACATTGCCAGAAGGGAGTGCCGCGGGCAGCATATCTACATTTGCAGTGACAGCTATGCTGCCTTAACGGCCCTTTTGCGGGTGGCCACTTGTTCGAAACTTGTGGACAACTGCAGGAAGGCGCTAACACAAGCAGCATGCCGCAACAAAGTAAAGCTGCAATGGGTACTAAGTCACTACGGTATACGCGGCAACAACGAAGCCAATAGGCTGGCCCGTAGAGGTGCTAGCGGGGGAGGTGACAAGGGCCCAGTGGAGATAAATGCTCCTGGGGAACTTGTGAAGGCACTGAAGACAAGTGGATGCACAAGAAGTTTACCAGCTACTGGGATGAGGTCCCAGGAATGGGACACATCAGGGCGTTCGTCAGGGTACCGACTGCTTAGATCAGCAGGGACCTGATCGAACTAGACAAAGGAAGGCTGAAGGTAGCTGTGGGCACCATCACAGGGCACTGGCTTACCCGACGTCACATGAAAGCGCTGGGACGCGTGGAGATATCCACGTGCTGGTAGTGTGAGAAGGAGAAAGAGACCCCTCTCCACATAATAAGGAGGTGTTCGGGGCTAAGGGAACCAAGGCAGCGCTTGCTTGGGAACCTGGGAGCCAACAGACTTATACTCGCGGGACAGCCAAGCTTCTGCAGTTCTGCTACGAAGCCGGGGTAAACCGACTTATGAGTGCTTAACGACCGCCTTTGCCGTTCTACGAACCCAGCACAATGGCCTAAGGCGCAGCACTGGGGCGGCGAGATGAATAGTTAACATAATAAAAAATAGTAAATAAAAATAGTAAAAACTTGTTATCACGTGGATTAAATTTAGAGAGATATAAATAAGATTTCCGTAGATTTAATCATTTCCAGTAATACTTTCAGTTCTTTTTGAAGAAGAAAATGACAATGAATATTGATTTATTCAAATTTATTTACTTAAAAAGTAGTTCTATAACATAATCCTTGTTTGGATATAGAATACGTAGATTGATCAGTGCTTCGTGGTATGAAAATATTTTTTATGTTTTGTATTTGAAAGTGTTCACATTTTAAATGATAATACGATAATTTTTAGCTTATTTTATACATAACAAGATGTATAGTATTTGTTATTTTTTTCCGGTTAAACAACATTACTGATATTTCTTCATAACGGATATAACTGGGTTTCTTGAAAGGCATGTTATTCAAAATTTTAATATTTTTAGGTTTTTTTTTACGTTTTTTTTTTTTTTTTCTCTCTTTAGGTTTTTTATGTTTTAAAGTTTTAGGTTAGGAAGAAAACTTTCAGCACAATTGTTCTATTTGTAAATTGATTTGAAATAAAAGAAAAGAAATAAGCAAAATAATACGATTGAAAAAAATGGAAAGCTGCACGCAAACGAAATTCAAAAAGGATGACCTCATGGTACGACATTTTCTCTACTACCACGTCCCTATCTTGAACAAATCGTGAGTCTATGAACAGTCATAAATATTATTAAAATTAATGTAGACTGCCAAATTTATCGATACATGTTCAAAAGATAACTAGTGATTTTTGACTGTCATTAATAATCTATACGAAAGAAGACTCTATTATTTAATAAAAGAATTACAGACTAAATCGTTCACGAAAGTGATAAAATCATAGCATTCCTATCTTTGACATAAAACAAATATTTTGTTACTTGAGTATAACATTCTCATCTAGATCGGGAATGAATTTGCCTCAAAAAAAAGACCGTTTTTTTTTCGTGATGTATGTGTTCAAAGATGATTAATTTTTCGATTGTTCGTAAAGAAATAATTAATCTACATTTTAAAATATAAATTTAAAACTGTTTTTATTTTCTGCATTTGCATATTGAATTTTCGTAAAAAAACTAAATTACTTACAAATTGTCACTACATAATTATTATCTCTACGTCTTGAAAACTACATTGCTTTTTTTATTTACGATTGAGAATTCAATGTTTTCATGTATACTAATTTTCATTATATTATTATTGGCATAAGTGGAACTAATATTTAACATACAGATAAGGTCAGTGATGTTTTTTTTTACGTTACAATAAAACATAATTATGTTATTTTTGTGTTACAGAGTTTGATAAGAGAAAAAAAGTGTACAAGTAATCATTATAATGCTCAAAACAGCGATGGGAGATACAAGAATGATATTGATTGTAATAAAATTATCATTAGTAGTAGTAATAATAATTCTAATGGCCTTGATGAGTATAATGTCAACGAGGTCAAAAAAAGAACGATGATTAATTTTCATATTCTTATTTCAATAAGCATGGACGAACTCCAGAACAAATTTTAAATGCAATGAAAAAAGCTCACACAAAACACGAAATTGTCGAATGTTTTGAAGGAATTTCATCATTTACAGCATTACCTCTTCTTCATTCATCTCAAGGAGTAGTAATTGAAGCTAGACATGCCGTCTATTTAGGAGTAGTCAAACAGCATACTTGCATTTTATTGCAATTAACAAAAACTCCATATTATCTTAGAAATCCCAATAGTCTTTACTCGATTGACGACTGCCTATTGAAAATTAAACCACTGTCTCAAAGATCAAGATCACCACGTACCATAAAAACGTGGACGAATTGAAAAGCTTCAGAACGGGAAAATTGGTTAAAATATGCTCCTGCATGCCCAGAAGGGATCCTTCACATAGAATACATTAAACACTTTGCTATTCTTTCTGAAGCAATTGATTACCTCAATAATGATACGATAACTCATGAACAACTCGAGCGTGCTACAAAATTATTGGATAAATATGCTAGACTGTTTGAAAAATATTTTGGTCGTCAAAATATGTCATTTAATTTGCACTTAATGACGCATATAACAGAGACTGTCGGTGATTGGGGCCCCGTTTGGGCATATTCTACATTTCCATTTGAATCATGGAATAAAAAAATAACCGATACAGTTACAAGTCCTCATGGAAGAGCAGATCAAATCATGACTTGTTTTCTGATTAAGAAATTTATCATATCTTCAATTCACGACGTTTCAGTATCTCATGTTAGACGTAGACTGTTGAAAAAGATGGTAAATTATTCGAGAGATAAGAATGGAAATAACGATTCAATCATTCCATTAGGAAAACGATTACGACGTCCACCAACAAGAATAGAAAAACAGCTACTCGAGAAAAATAGTTACGAACCAATAAAATTAATATGTTTCAAAAAAAAAAAAAAAACAATGGAGTAGAATTCAGAGTAAGAGCTGAACATCAATTGAATTTTTGTAATTCCTTTGTTAGTCATAGTAAGAAAGATTTCAGTGACATTGAAGAAATAATTAAGTTTATTGATAACAATGAAATAGAATACATAATGTTAATTAAACTTTAAGGAATAATTGAGCATAGTTTTTGTAGTCGATATTACTGTAAAATGCGAGAAACAAACCATAAAACT
Organism: Chelonus formosanus; assembly: GCA_028641665.1. NCBI lineage: Eukaryota > Metazoa > Arthropoda > Insecta > Hymenoptera > Braconidae > Chelonus > Chelonus formosanus. The sequence continues at coordinate 9,410,080 of CM054002.1, forward strand.
TGTATATTTGATATCGAAAGAGTTGTACCAGCAATAAAAATGGAGAATATCAACAAAGATACTTACACAATCAGAATTTTAAATTGTTGGGAAACAGATTGAGACAGTTCATAAATCAAAAATTTTCATTCGAGTTTATTTTAATGTAAAATTAAATAAATAAATGTTTACATAATCACATGTAATTGTATATACCAATGAGTATATACCAGATGTATAAACCAATATATAAATAAATATTCCATTCAATAATAAATATGGAAACACTGAATTAATATTTTTAAAAATCATTATTCTCTTATGCGTCGGTGCAGACGATTGATGCATGATTTTTATGAATAAAATTGCAATAAGAAATGATTGGATAGAATTTTAGACGACTATATGCAGTTTTATGTAGAACTGTATCCAAAAATAAGACAACAGAATCGTATAGAAATGTACAGAATTTTTCAAATTCTATAAAATTGTATAAAACGACATAATCGATAAAAAATACTCCCATGGAATTCTAGATGTTTTTATATAATTCTATGAATTTTTATATATTCTCCAAAAAATAGAACATTTTAGACAGACATATCTACACTTATAAAGTTACATAGTTCTATACAATTTCATAAAAACTTAAAATTTCATTTGATTACAAGCCGAATTTCAATTTCATCCGCAATGATTGATATTATCAATTAATGTCTGGTATCCTAACTTACTTATTATTGCTAGAAATAATTTTTTTTAAATTAAACATGTCATTGAAGTGGATTGGATTAATTTCATAAACATAAAAGGGAGTAAAAAACAATATCTGCTCCTTTTCTCATGATATTGAATGATTTCTATTGCTATAAACTAGAGAAAAATGTTCAAAACAAATAAATATACCAGAGACAAATTATCTATCTATTGCAATACTTTTCTGGACATAAAAAACCGTAAAAAACAATATCTGACTATTTTTCATGATATTCAATGATTTCTATTGTTATAAATATTTCGGGGTTGTTAACACTACGCTAAATTTGTAATATTATCTGATTATCGTTAGGAATTTTCTGCAGCTTATTAATATTTTGTAGACTATGTAGAAAAAATGAAAATTTGTATGTATTTGTTACATAGTTTAACGGTTGTAGCGGTCACCGTATACTATACCGCTGTCAAGTAAGATTCGTCGTGGTTCGAACTTGAATGGTGACCGCCAGGGAACACTGTTCAAAATATCTATTAAAAATATTCAGTGGTGGTTGATGATAATAATTTATACAATGTACTCGGAATCAATACAATATAATAATTTACGTGATTCTTTTTCCATCGTAACCACCTTATTGTCAAAATATTTGAAAAATTTTTTTATTTTTTAGTTTTTTTTTTCATAGATGGTTTAAAAATAGTTTTAAAACTGTTTTAAAAGTTCCGTTAGGGTTCATAATGAATTTTCTAATTTATCATAAATACCGAAATTAAAATTATTTTACTAATTGGTACAACTTGTCTCAGACATTGAAGTATTCCACTGATTTAGTTGCGGCGTTACTATTATAATGTGCATAGGAAATGATATTTTATACGTATACGTATTTTTAACTTCCCATTAGGAAATTATTGAAATTAGTTCGATTGGTGAAATGTGAATTTTCATCATATCTCTACGGTTCAATATATTTGCAAGAATACTGACCAACTTTCAAGATGATGTGTGTGTGTACGTACATACGTACGAACGTACATATGTCAGCATTTTTTTCGTTTTCGATATCTCAAGAACGGATTAAGATATCGACTCTAACCAAAATTTATTCGAAAGATATTGTCATAAAGAAGATCTAAAAGAAGTTTAAAGAAATTCGGTCGGGCCGTTTGTTTTATAACAAAAAAACTAATAATGAACTTTTGAAAAGATTGATTATTTAAACTACTTTTAAGCAAAAGAATAATAATTTCGTTTGAAAATTATCTCGATATTGACTGAACATCCTTGTTTACAACTAAATATGACTTTCAACAATTACGCATTGTTTATAACAATGTGATTTTGTTATAATCAATTAGGAATTGTATTTATCGAATAATTAATGCATATATCACATGAATTTGGATGTTTTCGACAAAATAATATGATTTATGACGAGATGTCAGTTTCAACAATTACGCATTGTTCATAATAATATAAATTTGTTATAATGATGGGAAGGTCGTCATGTAAGCACAGACAAAGTGTGCTCAGACCTGTTTTTTTTTTTATTAAAGAGTTGTTCTGAACAAATATTAAGAAATGCAATGGATGAGTATAATGGGTGAAAATGATAGAGACGAATTTGCTATATTTTGAAGAACCATATAAGGATTGGGAACTAGAGATTGTAGAAGATAAAAAATATGCATCTGCAATCAATAAATCAAACACGCCTGAAGGTGCGTGTACTGCTGATAAAGAGGACGGTAATTATACACTTTCGCGGTCACCTCGTTTTTTGGCTCTAGAAAATCAAAAAAATCATCCGATTTCGATAGATTTTTTTTTTTTAAATGTTCATTTTTGCTGCGGATTTACGGAAAAAAATACGAAAATAAGAAAAAATTAATATTTCTCACAGTTTCATGACTTTAAATGCAAAAGAAAATTGACTTTCTACATATAATCCTTCATAACGGTTTTTGACGTTGTGGAATCGAGTTCTTATATTTTTTTTTTTTGTCATCTACATAAAAAAACGAATATTTTGAAAAAAAAAAAAAATGTCGAGAACAGTTGATTTTTTAGTATTTTACAGCATACAATATATTTTATTAATCGCGTTTACATGAATATTCTAATTTATGCATTTTGATATCGATAAATTAGGTTGTGTTGATAATTGCTACACACATTATCGACTGTCAATGTTAGGAATATTTTCGATTGTAATTTGAATATTACCAATTTGTATTTGTGTGGTGCTGATACATAACAATATTGAATATACATGTGAATTGGATTATCAATCTCTTGTGTTACAGTTTTGGCCAACAGTTACAGACCCAAGAGGACTTGAGTCATGACAGTACACAATTAAATTATACACATTCAAATCAGTCAATATTAACTGACGTTAAAATAAGTACAAGCAGTAAAAATTGAAGTTATGGAAGAATTTTGATAAATTTTTAAGAATATTATATCACATTTATACATCATAAAAATATGTTACATTCTGTAATAATGCTCGAATCAAACCAACTCTATATTATGCTTTCAGATGCATAAGGCCTAAAAAATAAACAACCGGTGACTATGACAAATATTGTATCTATTATTGCCCAGAAACGAAAATAAGATAACATTTAAATTGATAATTGAGTCTTCAATCAAGAAACATTTTATTCTACTAGTATTATGACTATGAAGAGCTATCCCAAAACAAATTTCGTGTATATTTTAAAGGACATATACGACAAAGTTTATGTATAAGATAGAGTACACATATAATTTTCTAGCTACGGACACTAAACGTAGGTATTTAATATTTTAAAAGGTGGTTTCAATCATTTGTAAAAATGTTATTTTGAAAATTGCAAAGACACGTATTTTGTAATTTTTTATGCTCTTCCATTCAAAATTGGTCTTATTAAAAAATAAGACATAGTTTTTCAGTAATGAATGTTTTGTCATTCTCAATAAAAATAAAATGTGTGCTACAAGTCTTATGAATATGAGGATAAAGGTATTTTCCATGAGTTTTAATGCCTTTTTTATGGTTAAAGTCTTTATGGAAAATGTTTATTAGAAATATGTGAAGACTGCAAATCGTCATTTTGGGGTATATGCTTTGAGGGGAATTTTTACCCCTTTCGAACGTTTGTTAGCAAACAAGAAAAAAATACGTATCTTATTATTTCTTATGTAGATTATGATAGTAAAGCCGCAACTAAATCGGTGAAGGATACCTCGTGAAGTTTCCTTGTTAGTAGAAGGTTTATATCTCTCAAATTCTAGTTTGTTATAGGAAATGATGAAATTAGTGGTATTCAAATTTATATCCGAAACCATTATAAATGAGCGAAAAAATTGAAGACTTTTGTAAGTAATGATGACAGATTTGAAGTTTGTAATAATGTTGTTGTAATTATCTTTGTATTATCTGATTGGTATTCATAGTGGATAATGACAAAATTATCTATCAACGTCGGAAATGTAGTATTTAAATCTAATTTATATTCATTTGTTTTCTAGTTAAGATCTGTCTGTTTTTGAGTCCAAGGGTCAGATAAACTTAATATAACCAGAAACTCTCAAGTGTTATTTACGATTCTTGAAAAATCCACATCGTACCTGCTAATTTGTTGAAAACATAGGTAATAATATCTTGCAAAACTATGATTCTAATTTTTTATACTCAATTCTTCGACTAATCAACAGAAATTTGAAAAATATTCTTCAGTAAGTTTTTAGAGTAAAAAAATTACCATTATATGATTTTCAACAGATTTTAGTTAGTAAAAATAACCTTCTCGTCTGACCAAATGGCCCTATCCCACACATTTTTAAGCCAACTTTGTAACGAGACGTATTATTGTAAGGATCATCTGCCTTACATTCTTTTATCATTTCATTAATTGACGAAGGTGATAATCAACTAAAAAACGATACTTGAAACTGCCTCAGAGTCATCATGCGAGGTCGCAGTAACAATTACCGACTGACCTATTCGCAGTCAATGAAATGATCAATAGTTGATCTAAGTTCAAATTATTGTCGAGGGCGTAATTGAACCCTCCGCCCTACTCCGAATGAGGAAGCAAAGAATAAACCACTGACTACCAGAAGCTTCACTCGGTGACGGGCTGTCTACTAGTAAAGATACTCGGCGTGCACCCGTCAACGTAAGAAGACATCATTTTTTTGAGTCTCTCAAACTTATTACAGAAAACGCGAACGTTCATCATAAAAATCTAAGTGTCTCGCTCATTCTCGCATTGGAAAAGCCATTGGTAGCCAGCAAGAAATCAGAAAAGGAGTACTCCGTGAGCAGACCTTTAACCGTTAGTGGTAGAGCTAAAGCTATCATCTGTAGCAGCCATTTGCTGTCACTGGAACTACGAGAGACGTCACCAGTAACCACAATATGCTTTTGTTGAGATACTTATTGTAATCGAGCGCGATTGAGTTGCGTACTTTTATTGTATAATTGATTGAATTTGATTCGGGGTGATTACCGGATCGCCGTAGTCAGGTCATTTTGGCGGCCACGATATTTGTCGAACCATATCTCCAGATCTCCTTTGAGACTGGAATTGATTGACTTATAAGTAGTAATTTGATATCTGATCGATGGATCTAATTATTTCATTGATATTTCATTGCTTTATTTCCGAGAAATTTATTGTAAAATCTCGCGGATGCTTAATTAATTATTGTTATTCAATTTGAGCCACTTTGGCAGAATTATTATTATTCTCAGAGAAACTATTTACATGCTCTGTAACGTTGATGTTTTACATTTTAATTTATCGATTTACTTATTGCTAAATCCATCAAACTGCGTGCAAGAGTCTACGAGGAATTGTTGGCGATTCGATCGTACTTGGAGATTTTGTTATTTAGCGGTTGATGCGATATTATACTTATTGATAATTGCTATTACGTACTCGGCGACCATTGGAGCTGCAATATTATAAATTAATTTATAATCAATTAATCCCGGCATATCTCAGAATTGAGGGAATAGATAGCCAGCGAACGGCGTTCCCGAGTGTTGTATGAGTGACTTGGACTTCTCTCAAGTCTCCGAACGTTGTGTTGGCAGTATCTGTTATATTTAACCCGTTCCCTTGTTACTAATTCTTCTTTAATCAGCAGAGTTGAGTGATCACCAGTGGTGACGCACTTCGCGATGTCTCACGCTTTATTTTATTATTCGATTGTAAAACCAGCTAGGTCAATATTCAATGAATTGTTCAAGGTCATTTTATTTTATTATTGTGTTATCATTTTTGTAGGTAGAACCTAATTGTCTTTCTACTTGGCTTTCAACTTGTATTCATTTCCATTCTGAATACAGTTACTTATTCAGAAGTCTTACGTTAGATTCTCCATCTTTCATTCAATTTGATTCATGATAATACATTGAACCCTTAAATTCACAGTAACTAAATGAAAATAAATTGAATTTTGAATTTTATTTTAACGATAGTCACTCTGTCGAGTTACAACAGTCGACGCAGCTTGAGAACTACTCTTTGTCTTTTATCACAACCTAAACAATTGATGGCATAATTAATTCTTGCACGATGGTGGAAATCAGTGTGCTTTAGTTTTCTTGCAGCCACTTGATGATTCCAGCTTTCTTCAATTTTCTATAGGCGGTAAATTTTTGAATTCTTAAACACAGGTTTAACTTTTTTTTACCCATTACCATACAGACAAGCAACATTATCTTCAGCAGCTACAAAAGAGCGGTGTTACACTGATTGATAGAAATTGTTATCTTGATGAGGGTCAGTTATCTTAACCGTTCGTTTTCCTCTTTGTAGGCCTTCAAAAAATCATCCCTACCGATTTTATATTTTCTGTTCCACAGTTTAACTGTTTTGATGTTGCAACCAACTGTTTCAGCGACTACATGAGCAGAATAACCATCTGTCAATGAACTAATTATTCTTCCTCGCACTGTTAGAGAATATTTCGCGTATATACTTTCACGATTTATTTTTGTGAATTTAGTTTTAAAAATTGCAAACTATGTAGTATTCATAGTAAACAATTAAAAAAAACATTTAAATAATCATGAATAAAAGTCGTTAATATGTAGTAATTTCATGTAAAAATATTATAACAAATTAAAATCATTAATCATTGGTACTGGTTTACACATATAATTTATTTCCTGAAATATTCATTATTTTCTCTTTTCATTTTTTTAGTTTAACGTGCATTTTTTTCTAATTGGTTCTCTAAAAATAGCGTGGTATGTTCTATTATGGCGAAGTTGAGGGCAATACCACATGATTATGAAAGAACCAATCAAATGATAATATGTTTTAAAAGTTTTAAATTGAATTATGGTGAATAATGGAGATTATTTATTCTCATTAATGAAAAAGTCCTACTAATTGTTTTTAACCATTTTCGAACATCTTTATTTTTAAATTAGTGTCATTATTAATAATACATGAACATATTGAATTGTGATATCTTATAAATAAAAAAATGGAAATCAAAATTTTACGTAACAGTGAGGTTTTGTTTTTATACGCTATTAAAATGAATATTCTTCAATGAATCTCAACAAAGATTACAGTTAATGACAATATAATAAATAAAGACACTCAAGATCATATAAAATAAACAAATTTTGACACAATGTTTGAGTAATTCATTAATTAATTCACTTAAATTATTTTTTTATGAATTTATCAATTATATTTGATAATTCAACTAATTTTCTATGATTCGTTTTTGTAAAGACTTGCAAACAAAAGAAAGAATTCATTTTCATGAGAACAGTGGTTTATGAAAAATTCTCTTCTTCAAAATCATAGCAGCATGTGGCAATACCAACAGAAAATAATTACAAAATGTTAAAAATAATTTAATTCTCACATTAATAACTAGACTAATAAAAAATGGACAAAATCGGGAGAAGAAATGTCAAAAATTTAGTGAAATTATATATATGAACAATGTAATTAAAAAACATTTCTATATTTCCGTATAATTCGAATAATTATAAAATATAATTATAACTATTTGTCCAAACTAATTAGCAATATGGAAGAATACATGTATGTGTGAAATAGTAGAGTAAACTCAATGCGTGCGAGTACGAGGGCAAAGTTTAATATTAGTGTAAAAAATTGAATTGAAATAATAAAATCAATAGTTAAAGAAAGTCATGAGACGGTGAAATATGATAAGGGGACGATCTGTTGAAGAGTGACGCGCGAGTAAAGAGCCTTTGAGCAGAGAAGAGAGACCAGTATAGAGGTCCAGTGCCGGGTTAAAAATCCGGACGAAGTTTCGGTCAACCTATCGGTAATCTCAGGTCACAACATAAATGTTTCTGTGAACCCAGCGTGCGGTGACGTTGCTTCCGATTATTTTAGCCACGCCTCTGAATCTAAGAGAGAAAAGGGACAAGATTTGCGTTCTCTCTTACACTCATTGGGAGCATATCCAATCAGTTTATTTTCTAACGCAAGTTTTCGTCGCTGGAATGTGAGGGAAATCGGGCTCAGATTAAGTGACGGTTTTTATCGCCATTCATTCATAGAGAATTAAATTTTCTATAAAAAAAACTATATTTTTTTTGTAATTTTTTTTTTGTTGCAACAAAAAATGGTTAATAAAAAAAAAATTGCAAAATTAATGAAATTGAAAGAAAGATAATTGATGTCACAGAATGATTTTCGAGAGCGTCAACTTGTCCGCGTTCGTCTTAGAGCACGAATTCGGAAAAAAAAAAAATCTTAACTACTTTAATTATAAATATTAAGGAACGAAAATGAATAGAAATAGTAACAATGACTTAAACAACAATGTCGAACCATATGTAGATAGCACTGTTACAGTTTAAGCCTCCTTAGCGCTACGCGGGATTCAATCTTCAAAACACCTTCGTCGCAACGTCGAAAACGTCGTTTTGCTAGGAAGAATATATTGTTCTAATAATTTTCAGAAAATATCATTTTTTTACTCCTCAGCAGTCTTTGGGCTTCTCCGTTACCTTCTCTCATTATACAGGGTGTATCCGACCTAACTACCGATAAAAAAAAATTCAAATCTACACGGGTTAATTAGATGAAATACGGAAGGCAAATTAATTATAGCAATTAGGATTTAAATTATTAACAAATTAAGTTCAACCAATTATAGCACACCATTTTCGCGGGCGAAACGGTGGATAATAGTAGGCGGCAGCGAGTAGTTCCAACGGTATAAAAAGATGGCACTACAAGTAGAATAAAATTGGAAAAATAAAAATGTGATTTACAAAATCAATCATTAATATCATAATTTAATTCAATGAATAATCATGAAACAGACAAGAAAGCAAATTACTAGAAAAAAATATCCCAACAAAACTCAATGATAAAATGATTGGGTAATAAGGAGCAGTCAACAGAACGAGAAACGTCTATTGTAACAGTAGAAAAAATTATTCAACTATCCAAATCGCCTCCATACTTATTAATTGATTCGAAGCAATCAATACATTAATTATTTTACCAACTGCAGCAATTTAAAGAAATGCAATAACCATAAGAAAGTTATTCAAAACTCAGGCGGACTATGTAGTCACATCCTCATGACAAGAACGGTCATTGTAACTGGGAGAAAAATCATTAAACTGTCCAAATCGCTCTCACACTTATTAATTGATTTTTATCAATCGATATTTTAATCATTCTGCCAACTCGAATATTTTTAGTAAAATGCCATCATAATCAAAAAGTCATTCAAAGCTTATATGGATCGTGTACTCATGACATAAGGTTAAAATGGAATTTTATTAATGTAAAAAAAATCATTAAAATGCCCGGATCGCTCCCACACTTATTAATTAATTTTTATCAATCGATATTTAAATCATTCTGCTAACTCTAATATTTTTAAAAATTCCATCATGATAGAAAAGTTATTTTAAACTCATATAAATCGTGTAGTCATTACTCAACGTTGAAATGGATTTTTATTAAAGTAAAAACAATCATTAGAGACCGTGGAACTTTCGGCAGACTGTGTAGTCACTCTTTCATGACTACAACGTTCATTGTAACTATAAAAAAACCGTTAGGCTTTTAAGATCGTCTTCATTATTTTTAGTTGAATATTCAAAAATTATTTCACAATTTATTCATCCAATATCTTTTATACTGATATGTAAATTTTTTTCGCGTTTGTGAATCTCAATTCAGGAACGATGGCTCTACAAAAAAATACTCATTTCTAGTTTTCAATTTTTTTTCTTTTTATTCGCTTTTTTATTCAATGCTTTTAATATTTTTTAGTGTATATTTATTACAAATAAGTTTCTATTTTCATACAAACACATTTATTACGGGAGGTTGGGTGATGTAGAACACCAAGAAAATGCGTTAATCAACGATTATATTATCGTACATTAATTGTTTTTTAGTACATTAATAATTTTGAGAATCTATCGAAATAAAAGTACAATAAATGTTTACAATCTAATTTTAAGAAATGAGCCATTTTTTTCCTCGTGTTTTGCTATGCTTTCGTGTTCCATTTTACCCTTCCTTTCTCTATGTAGGATTATTATTTGTATTTATTCATACATTATTGGATATTTGTTTTTTATATTTATACACAAATTCATTACATGTAGCATATCGTAATTTATGCTTGATATTTCTACCTTTATTATTTTTCGAGAAGTCGTTTTAAAGTCCCGACGTATTCGAATGTACTCCCTTTATCGAGAGGTATGTTTTTGCATTCTGTTATTTCATTTCGGTGTAATGATTTTATAGCTTTGATGTCATCTAATACGATGTTCCGTAAATTCTTCGTCATGTGTCCTCTTTCGTATCTTATTGTGGTGTGTGCTAGCATATTTACAATTCCTCTCCTTGTGTCATAGAGTTCACTTTCTTCGAATGGATTGCTGGAGCCTGATATAATTCTATGTGTCAATGTTATCAAGTGCACCCCACAGTTGTTGCTCGAACTACTCGAGAATTGTTAACGAACATTATGTGGCCTCGAAACTATCCACTCGTGCCATAATATTGGCAACCTTCCTGCGAAATATATGTCCACCATCGCTTGGATTCCTGCTGTAAGATTTGGTGGTATTATGGAGCTACATGAATCCAAATACAGAAAAATTTTGTGTTTTGGTATTACTGCTAGCAGCGTCCAGTGTGAGTTGTAATTCACTGGAATTATCAAAACATCAAAATTATGCATCTGTACTGCCTCTATCCACTTTCTGAGGCCTCCAGTGAGTACTCCATTTTTTATAAATGATGTTGCGACAAATGTTTCAAAACATATAACTTTGAATCCGTTTTGCCTTCCAATATTTTGGTATATCATTAATGATACATTAATGATATTGTCATCCAATTTTTTTCCCTCCATGAGCGTTGGAAAACTCGTTTTAGATAAGTAAATTCCACTCAACTCGTTTTTAATATAAGGGGAAATTCGGTAGATATGTAGTTTTATTCGCGAAGAGTTTGAGTACTCATTCCATTGATGTAGTTGGCAGCATCCTCATAGCATCAATGGTGAATTCTTCATTCTCACTGCTTTCATCGTTTGACGATACACTAATACGATCTTCTTCATCTTTGTCCATGTCCATGATATGCCCTTCGTATTGTTTATTGTTATTGTCAACACTAACAATACCTCCATCTTCACTGACACTCACGTTCGATTCAATGTTTTCTTTATCAGTACATTCACTTTTCCCCGTTTCACATATTTTGTCGTAGCAAATGCGAATATCGTCAAGTTTATTTCTGTACAATCGATAACATTGAACAGTGTGTTTTTTTAAAGTTTCGCGATGCGGACTTGTGAAATACAAAGTCGCCAATATGTAGCGGCACACCCTTTGAAAAAAACAATCTTCCTCTCTATATGAATGAATATCGGCTGAGTTTGCAATTTCTTCAAATGATTTTCCACCAGACACATTATACATGGCTTCGGCTACTTGAGCTTCCGTAAAAATCATAATTATAAAGTTGTATGAAGCTACAAAAAAGAATATTTTAAATGATACAATAACTGTAAGAGAATCAAAGTTGACTGTGTCAAATCCGACGAAAGACTGATACGACAGACTGCTCATTAGGTCAATAACTTGAAATTTCGTTCACAGGCAGAAAATATTGTCAATTTATAAATTGTGTACGCGGGACTAGATCAGTGTACCCATATGCTACATCTCCTATCGTCTTTCAGGTAGACAAGAACTCCAAGAAAAGCGGGTGAGATGAAGGTTGGGCCTATGTTTCATCCCCAAAGAGCCTATACATATACTTTGCCATTCATACAATTGAAAACAATCAGCATTTTTTGCAAAATACTCTATATAACATTTTGCAGATTGCAAAATAAAAAATAAATTTTAACTAGTAGTCTGCAATAAAAAATATATAGAAATAAGAACACCGCGAAGAATTATCGGGGAACGAAGATTTATAAAAGGTACGAACAACGTGATAATCGGACCTCTAAAAGTTTATAGCATCCATATTGATTGATATTAAGGGATAAAAGTCAACAAAACTGTAGAAAACAGGGTATTTCATATAACAGGATTTAAGAAATTTAACTACGACCATTTATCATTTCGTACGCTAAAGGTCGAGTACGAAATCGGGTAATCCCCTTATTTCTTTTTTGCATCTACTTAAGTCAGACAAAATCGGTGACGAGTCCTACCGTGATTAGAGAATGGACAAGGCTAAAGTAATGATCTAACAATACGATTGTCTGACTAAGAAAACGATAAACCTCTTCCTTTTTTGTGAAATATGTTACAACAATTTTCAAAATGCAGAATTAACAACAAACTAACTATAAATCAATTTTCGAAAGAACAATAATTCACTAATCATGGATTTTTGCTAATTAATATTTAACTAGTATGCAAATATGCATACTTTTATAGAAAATGTATTTAACTTTAGAATGTCATTCGCATTTGCAATCAATGTAACGATGTCTATTTATTATTTGATGGACTGAAAATCGAGTAGAAAATCAGGTCATTCCCATATTTACTTTTCGTGCCTACTTGAGTCAGGAAAATTCAGTGACGAGTCTTACCGTCATTGAAGAAGAGACGAAGCTGGAGCACCTATTCAACAATGTTATTGTTTGACGACGATAACAATCGATCGCCACCGCTTTTGCGAAATATGCTATAACAATTTGCAAAATAAAAACAAGAATTTCATACAATAATACGCCAAAAAAAAAAAATACCGCGAAGAACTAACCATCGCAATTTTCCCTTATGGATGTAGGCACAAAACACTCAGGAATGGATTACTCACAATCATTGATAAAACACGTTCTTCATTCTTAGTTTGGTTAGATACGGCTCCTCCGATTTCCGCTCGATTACAAGTAACACTGCCTGTTGTCGAAAAACGATTAGCGACTAACAAAATAGTTTTCGCCGTGGGGTGGGCCCGATTTGGGTATGCTACTGCATACTGCCTAGCGGCTCCATCACCATTATATTCACATTGCACATAAATATTAAACATAGAAAGATAATCGTTGACTGTGTATTTCGGCATTGTGAAGAAAACAAGAACTGGTAATTTAATGCAAGATCACGAGTAAGAGCAAAAATTCGAAGTAGTGTAATATAGCAACAAATACTCGAATATGATGAAAACAGATCATGCAGTGCTCGTTAAATACTCAGTCAGATAGCTGAACTCAAAATGCCAGAAGAAGAGGGGGTAACAAAGATGTTTAAACGGAAGATGTATGACTGAGTAAGATTGAACGTCAAAAAACCGAAATCCTAAAAGTACAGACTATGATTTGAGTATCCGCATTTTTTTTAAAATATAAGAGTTGGCAGAATAATTAAAATATGGATTGATGAGAATTAATTATTGAGTGCGGAGGCGATCCGGGGATTTAAATGATTTTTTTTTACCTTAATAAAATTCCATTTCAACGTGAAGTAATGACTACACGATTCATATGAGCTTTGAATGACTTTTTGATTATGATGGCATTTTTCTAAAAATATTCGAGTTGGCAGAAAAATTAATATATCCATTGATAAAAATTAATTAATGAGTGTGAAGGAGATCCGGTCATTTTTATGATTTTTTTTAGTTTAATAAAATTCCATTTCAACGTTAAGTAATGACTACACGATTCATATGAGCTTTGAATGACTTTTTTATTATGATGGCATTTTTTCAATAATGTCTCCGTTAGCCGTAGGGACATAATATTGGATAAAACCTGTGAATGAATAAGTGTGGGAGCGATCCGGGCAGTTTTAACTTCCCATTAGGAAGTTATTGAAATCGGGTTGATTGGTGAAATGTCAATTTTCATCATATCTCCATGTTTTAAGATATATGCAAGCATACTGACCAATTTTTAGAATGATGTGTGTATGTACGTACGTACGTACGTACGTACGTATGTATGTATGTACGGACGTCAGCATTTTTTTCGTTCTCGATATCTCAAGAACGGATCGAGATATCAATTTCAACCAAGATTTTTTCGAAAGAGATTGTTATAAAGAAGATCTGAAAGAAGTTTGAATGAATTCGGTGAAGCCGTTTTTTTTTTATAAGAAAAAAACTAATAATAAATAAATGACAAGATTAACTATTTAAAATACTTTTAAGCAAAAGAATGACAAATTTATTCGAAAATAACTCGATATCAACTGAACATTATTGTTCACAACTAAATATAACTTTCAACGATTACGCATTGTTTATCACAATGTGAATTTGTTGTAAACAATTGAAAATTGTAATTATCAATTAACTAATGTGAATTTTGCACCGATTTGAATTCTTCCGACGAGATAATATCATCAATAATGAAATATGATTTTTAGAAATTACGCATTTTTCATATACCATAGTAGCCATATTTAATGTAACAAGAATTTTTTTAATAATCATAATCCGGAAATGTTATTAACTTTTCTTTCTAATAGAATGCAAACTATATGATCTCTCATTATCGATACATCGTATTGTTCATATGATTTTGGTAATTCATTATAACATAAAAATGTAGCAAAATAAATTGCGAATACTCCACAATCTATACCATTATCTTGCTGCTGGACTCTATGATATATGTAATTTTTTTCAAATTAGTATAAAGCATTCAAATATTGAATTTGTCGTTTGTCTAAACAATTTCTATTTAAACTATCATATTTGTGGACATTTCCATTACTATCATATTTTGTACATATCCAATGACCTATTTTATTTACACCAAGTTCACCACCATATAAAACTTGGATATTTGTGTACGACCTAGGTATTGGTTGTATATTACTAGAGAATGCACCTATATAACCGACATCTTGTGCTAAGTTGAACTTTCCTTGCAATTCCAATTCTTTATTCATGATCTCTTGAAATAAATTTATATGATTATAATTTAAATATGTTTGAGGAAGATATACCATTTTACATTCCTCTACAGATATGTTGAAGTTGTATAATTTATCGCTATTATTTACAATTTTACTAATTTTATTGTTGTAATTATTGTCTAAATTCATATTGCTATTGTTATTATTTTCTAATTTTTGATTATTTTCATTATTATTATTATCTGTCTTTTCTTTATTTTTATCATTTACTTTACAATCATCACTCATTATGCAGTTAAAAATTACATATATTGGCTTATAATAACTAAAATATGTTTCATAAACCCTACATTGTATTACTGGCAAATTCGGAAAAATAACATCTATTTGTGTACATAGAGACGTTGTAACTTTATCCGATGACAATGCTGATGATAATTGACATCTTTTTAAATAATCAATCAAGTAAAAATATTTTTCAAATCTTTCATGATTTATTATATTAAAATTAAAATCTTCCATCAATATTACATGACCATCAGAAGGCAACATTCTTATAATTTCATCAAAAGTTGTTTTAAAAATACTTTTTGTTGCTCCTGGAGATTTATAACCGCTTATAACAAAATGATTATCTATTTTTATGGAAAAAAATTGGACATATCCATTTTCACTGTAAGAGTGTTGTACCGATAAAATTTCCGTTTGGAAATTATTTTTCACGTAGCATATCAAGCCACGATTTTTATTTTTATTATTACTATTAATTCTCACAATAACGTTATAGTTTTCAATATCTATTTGATCTTTATAATTTGTTGAAGTTTCACTGAAAATTAATACATCTGCCTGTAAATACTATTTATCAGTTATAATATTTTGACTCTTTACACTCGCTTGTTGTTTTCTCGTTAGTACTCTAAATTCACCGAATATGAATGGTGCAAATGTATTTGCAAATTGATCGTTATCCTTTTTTTTTCTATTTAAATCATTATACAAATTATTACGGAAACGTAAAAAATCATTTTCTCGTTTAACACGATTCCGTTCTGCATTTTTCTTTGACTCACGCTTCAAAAAATTGTTTTTGTCGACTTTTTTGTCTTGTAAAAATTTTCTATGTCGTTGAATTTCACGTAATTTAAGAGATTATTGTGTTAATTGTAAAATTTTATTTCGACCAATATATATATTTAATTCTTTTTGTATATAACTATACTGACGAAAGAGCTTTTTCAATTGAGTAATACGTTGGATATCCTGATAATAATTGAAATCAAACGTATGTCGCTCAATATTCATTATTCTTCTATTGATAATAATTTCGTGTTTAATGTATTGTAAATTTTTCCGCAAGAGTTTAATCCGGTTAAGATTTGTTTCATGTACATTAATAGCATTATCAGAACGTTTTCTGAGAAGTCTCATATGATATAAGTTATTCTTATTTTAAATTTCTCTAAAAAATATATTTCGCTTCATTTTACGTATGCGTAATCGAGTTTGAAAATTTCCTTCATTTTTGAAATCGAGATTGGTTCGATACTGACTGAGACGTTTCTTAGTTCTTACATTCTCTTGTTCTTTAAATTCATCGTTGGAACGTAATTGTTTAATACGTTCCTGATTTTTTAGATTCTGTTGTTATATATATATATATATAACTTGAACTAAAAGAAAAATTAAACTGAAAAAAATCAACTAAAAGATATAATTATTAAAAAAAAAAAAAAAACGTAATAAAAATAATACTGCACTTACCTTTCTAATAAATCTTTATAATTTTAAAACCAAAACAACTACTAATAATTCAACCTTTAACAAATTTTTTAATTTAATTAAAAACTATGTTGTTAATGCAATTAACAATAAAATAACATTTTAACCTTTATCAAATTCGTTAAAAATGAAAAACAACTCAATAATATTAATTGTATCGTTTTTGGAAAACATCCATTGTATTATTTACGCTCAATATAGATATTATGATATAAACGACTACATATTTTATTTGTTCCTAGGTTTTCCTATTTCATATCAGGTGGGTGACCAAAATTAGGCGTACATTTGCAATCATACAATTTTGTAAACCGATAGTTGTTAATGTTGTGGATAGTTTTCTTTCAATTAAATATCAAATATTTCGAAGATTATGATATTGAATTGAATAATTAGTACACTAAATATTTGTAATTTATGATAATAAAATAAGATTAAAAAGATCATATAAATTTAGACAACGATCAGTTTCTGAGGAAACCATAGAAACAATGCATGACAATCGATCTAATGAATTGAAATTGCACAATTTTACTGAGTTTTTATTTTAAAAATCATTACATTTGACCGGGAAAGTAGGACAGTAAAATATCATCAATATTTCATCATATCATAATCATTCTAACGAGTGTATTGTTGCAAAAAAAGTTCAAATCTGAACTATCTGACTTAGTTTTTATTATTTTTTTTTTAACAGCAATTAGAAAATCAATGATTTACATAAAATAAAGCGTATATTAGAATAATGAAAAAAATTAATTGGTTAACAAAGCTTTATAAATGTAAAAATATGTACTATAAAAAAATAAAATTAGAATTGAAAGAAAACACCTATTTCAGTTACTTCTTCTGACTGAAGAATATGAACAAACTCTTAAAAAATTTTTGCTATCGGACGATAGCACTACTAGATTAACTTGGATCTAAAATTCAGCAAATGTCATTGGCAGCATCTAAATAGATGCTTTTATAAAAAAAATGAAAATAATAAAATATCTTTGAAAGATGTAAAAAATCGTAAACGAGAAGATCAAAAATGTCAAGATAAAATCGTCATTTCTTGAGATAGTGATTCTAAAGACATATCTAATGGTTAATGTAAATCCATCAACGTCTTCAACATCTACTAAGTTGAGTTCAATGATTTTTAAATGCACTGTCAGTCACAATGTTTCATAAATAATATATACTTACTAATTAATCAAGTTAACTTTATTTATATACGTATGTTAAATTCTAATTATTCCAAATATATTGTAATGATTCAAAATAAATTCTCACAATATTTATTTCACATTTATTTATTTCACAACTACAAAAACCATTTGTCCCAATTTAACATTATTTTTTTCAATAAAAAAAAAAATTATATATGCATCAATGAAAACATGCATACAATACCTATTTCAACTGCTTGAAAACTTTCTCTCCTGAACAAAAAAAAACTATCAAGGAAAAGAAATTTCAATTCTGTAAATTCTTTTCGTTGTAAAAAAAAATATCCACTGACACTTCATGTAGTTAAAAACAAAACAACTTTAAAAAAAATATGGTACATTTCGATTTTATAAAAATAAGTTTTTTTATTTGATTATTTTATGAAAACAAAATAGAAATTGAATTCAATTGAAAGAAAAATTAATATTTAATTATTATTATTTTAATTTATGATAGCTTAGGATGCAATCGCCCCCACGCTGACACTATCGCAAAATGAATATTCAAATTCAGAAAATATTCATCACTGCCATCTGACGAGGAATTATTAAATGGATATCAAAATTTAATCACAACGCTGCATCATTACCTACGTCGCGTCTTAAAAAAATGTATTATACTAAAAATAAGAGTGATTGAAAATTTATTTATTACAAGATGGATAAAATAAAAAGTATTGTACGTTCAACAATTCTGACAACAAAAGGTGACGTATCATTGGAAAATCTAAACCAAAATTATAAAGCATTTGAAGATACTAGCATTGCTTTTCATTGCTTAAAGAATTTGTTCAAAGCATTCCATAATTACGAATGTATGATAGAGCTGGATATATATATGTAGAAGTAATTCCTAATGAAAATACAATTCATCTTTCACAAATGATTAATAAACAAAAACCTAAAAAGCTTAATAGGAAAGCAGCACCATCGAGTAAACTAAGACAAATGATGGCATCATCATCCTCAAGACAACGAAATAATTATTCATCTGCTTCCAATAATAAAAATAATTATAAGACTGATCAAAAATATAACTATTTTGCAAATAATTCAGCTTCAAAATCACAATGTACAACACCAATTGTCAATTAAAATACATCGAATTTAGAGAGACATTCAGGACCAACATTAAATAAAATGTACAGTCTTATCAAACAGTTGATTCATCACAAATTATTCACCATCAACGGTTATAAATTATACACCAAATCCAGCAAATGATAATTCGAACTCACGTCCTCAATTAAGTGATAGATTGATGGTAAAATCAAAGAGAGTATCTAAGAATGTTGAAGAAAATCCTCGTGGTGAGAATAGAGTCACTTTTGCAGCTGATACAAAATCTACTCACCTCCCACCATCATCACCATCGTCATCAGTGCCATTACCACATCAAAACGATGATAATTATAGTAGTAATAAAAATAATATTGAAAATAGATACTCTTCTCTAAAATCAATACTTAAAATCAAACAATTAGATAAGATGCAAGATCCTACAACAAAATTAGTATTATTGGTGGAAAAATCAAGTATGTCAAAACCGGCATATATATTAAAATAGATTGCAATAAAAAAGGTACTTTGTGTCAAGTAAGTATTGGAAAAAATAAATGGATTAGTTATTCTCATGAGGCAAAGAGTAAAGCAGTATCTGAGATATTAGCTGCAGAACAAGCTATAATAGAACTTTATAATCAACATAAAAAATTACATCAAAGAATGATTACAACTGATCAAGAATTAATTAAACAACGACTGATTGAAACAATAAATATTTTAAAAAGTGAAATATTTGTTGAACAACTTCCATTTTATTATAAAGATAAATATAACGAAGTCCTCCCAGATAACTGAATTAGTATTGCTGAAAAATGCCTAACAGAATTAACTTTTGATAATGATGTTGCCAATTTAACCGTTTTAATGCCGTATAATCCTAAAATTTCTCAGGTATTTATTCAATTTATTTTATAAATTTTTCAATATTTTTTTAATACAATTTATTTAAATTATTTTAAAAATAATAAACATATTTATCTGAATATATTTATATATTTTTAAATTTTAATTATAGATGAGTCTAACAACAAATGTTGATTCACAAGCAGTGATGAAAAAATTAGTTCTTCCAACTGATATTGACTGGCCTATTTATATTAAAAAATGTGTAAATATTAACGAAATTTAATGTGTTATTATTGGTAAAAATTATAGTGACGAAGATTATCCGAGAAATCGGAAAGAGTCCAAGGTTTATATTTTAGAAATCAGGGATGATATAAAAAAGGGTTTTCTGTGAAGGACTTGGAATGTACATAAAAATGGGTTTTTCCTATAGAGAAATCTTAACTTTCTAAAACTATAAAACTAATGTTTCTTTAAAAATATATAGATATATAAGTAGATAGGTAAGGTATATAACACTTCCCTTTTTTAGTATGGACACGATGGTGTTCAATACTCTAAAAATAAATTTTTTTTTTTTTTTTTTTTATAATAATAATTTTTATAGGAAACAATAAGAGGATTTGAATTTCATAATGGAGTAGTGCTTCTACGACGGAGTTGGTGTTGATGTGGTTCATTTTCTTCGGTAGACTCTGGAATGTTCGGAAGTGGTGACTTGCGTCTTGATGATGTGGTTAGTTGTTCATAGATTACGATGTCTCTGGAAGTTGATGGATGTTCTTATCTTAAATCTGAATCGAAGTTGCAATTGATAAAATTTTTGATTGTCGGAGATAGTATTTCACCGACAGCAATTGATGAGAATGATGATGAATACGATGGCATTCAGTGCACTTAATAATATGGTGTACCAACTTGTATGGGATAGTATAGAAGGTTGGTTAAGTCTTGCAGTGATGATTTCATCGAATTCGTTGAGCTTCTTGTTGGCAATTTTTCAATCAGTAAGGTCAATATTGGTGAGTCTCACTGGTTGTAGATTTTTCGCAGGGTTTATTGTTGATTCGTAGAGAGGCATGCAGCAGTCGTCTCCGATTATTCTTGGGGATGGTACGATGTAGGTAATATTTTTATTCGCATAATCGTTGGATTCTAATACAAATAAATCGGTGTAGCCTTTACAGTGACTTTGAAGATGGAGGATTCCAGTTTGATGAAGAATGACGTCTTCTATTTTGTCATTCTCGTAGCAGACAATGGTTGAAGTTGAAGGTCTTTGAAGAATATAGATCCAGCGATTGTGACCTATGTACGTCCAGGTTTCGATGTTGGCTCTAATAGTTCTAGTGGAGCATTCTTGAGGTATTTGGTGAAGACGAAGAGATAGCAGTTGAAGTTCGCAATTGGAGGAGTCCACAGCTTTCAGGGTGTGCACGTTGAAGCAAATGTACTTTCCTTCAGCGTATTCGTGACAATCTGACAAATCTTGCAAAAAGGTATGTTTGGTTTTGGAAATAGAAATTAGGAGATGTTCATTTAGAGAAGTTTTAAATATGAGTTTGTGGAAATAATCATCAGTATTTTTCATGAAATCATTGAGTTTTTCGACGTTTTCATTCATTGTAATCTCTTGGTTTTTCAATGAATTTAATGAGCTATTAAAATTTTTGATTGTGCTAGAAATTATCTGTACTTGAGCTTTGAGAAGGGTTTGTGTTTGAGTATTATCATTTAGAAGAGTGTTTATGCTGTCTGTATAAAATTTAGCATCATCGGCGTCTGGTGTACCGAATAACCAATTCAGAGCATATGATACGCCATTGATTAATCCACGCCGATCCCTAGAGGGTTTGGTTTTGATCATTTGCTTGAGAATTTCGTGTTTTAAGTTCACGTTGCTTAAGTCATTTTCAATTATTATTAAAGATTTATTACAATGATAAAAGAGAGGAGTATGTTTAACTGGTTTGCTAATGATTTTATTACAAATGTTTTTGGATCTGTCGAAATTATTCAGTAAGATAGTTCGAAGGTTAGTTAGATGAGTAAAATTGAGGTGAGTTAGTATTGTTAATTTTGAGCTGGAGAGTCTAGCAGTTCCTTTCTTGTTGAAGAATATACCACTAGATTGGGTTAGAGGTTCATTTTTATAAAATTGATCCGTTAGAAGAATTAAAGGTAGAAGGAATAGCAAGATTATAAGATTCATTAGATCCATCTGAAAAGTAGTATTTGAGAATATTAGTGTGGTATCTATCTATTTTTTTTCCTACTCGAATATCAACAGTTTTATTTGGATATACTTCAATAATTTTATAGGGTCCTTTAAAGTTGCGAGATAGTTTTTTTGAAAGTCCTACTTTTGTTTGGTTCTGATAAATACATACGAGATCATTTTCTTTAAATGTTTTGGGGTATCTATGCTGATCATGATTCAGTTTACTTTTTTCTTTAGAAAATATTATATTACCTTGGGCTATCTTAAATGATGAATTTAATTTATATTGTAATGATCTAACGTAATCATCATAGGTATAGTGGAACTTTGGATCTTGAGTGATTAAAGATGGTAGATAGGCTTTATGACCGAAAAGTAATTCGTAGGGAGAGAAATTAGTAGACTTATGTATTGATGTATTGTAACTAAACATCGCGAATGGAAGATATTCATTCCAGTCGCTTTGTTTTTTTTTGATATAATGTTTGAGATAATCTTTTAGTGTTAAGTGTGATCGTTCCAATGCACCATTAGTTTGAGGATGATAGGGGGTAGTGGTAAGATGTTTAGTCTTGAATATGTTGCTAAGTTCTTTAATTAATTTAGATGTGAAATCAGTGCCTTGATCAGTCAAAAAGGTTTTTGGAATACCGAAATTTGTAAATATTTTTGTTAAGGTTTTTGCAACTGTTTCGGCTTCGTGATTAGGAGTGGAATGGGCGAAGAAGTATTTTGTAAGATCATCCTGCACAGTTATTATAAATTTATTTCCAGCTTCTGTGAGTGGTAAAGGTCCGACTACATCAATAGCTAATCTATCAAAGGGTTTTTCGGAAGTGGTTGTGATTTCCATTGGTTATTTTGTAGGTTTGAAGTTAACTTTGTTAATCTGACACGAGTGACAAGATTTTATGTGTTTTCTAATATCTGACTTCATTCTAGACCAAAAATTTTTTTTTTTTGATCTCTGCGTAAGTCTTATTAAAACTACAATGTCCAGATAACTTGCTATCATGATTTTCTATTAGAATTTGTTTGATTTCATTTCGCGTTTTTGGGTGTCATTTTAGTTGTATTAAGGACTTTGATTTGGTTGTTTGGAAATGTGAACTTCAGCATTTCATTCGATAGTGCTATTTTGATATTTGGCTGGTTAGTTGGAGGAACAAAAATGAAGGATAATTTTTTGATTAAGGTTTTTAATTTTTTAGAAGTTTCAAATATATTTTTGTACTTCAATTTATCATGGTGGAAATTCTTCACATGCAATAGATAAATTGTTTGGTCGTTGTTTTCTAATTTAGAGATTCCATTAATTGAGGGATCTAGTTTGCTGACATCAAAGTGACTTTGTATGTCGTCAAAATATTGATTGCTTTCGTCTAGATCCTGAGACCAAAACAAAACTATATTGTCTTTTTATTGTTGTAGAGGCCTATTTTCGCTTTGATATTCAATGATATCTTGATTATTATAATGGAATTTAATGAAATCGTTGTAGTTTGAATCGTCAGTAATAAAGTTTGTTACTTTCGATTGGCTTACTATCTTCCGGTAAGAGTCTGGATAGACCGTCAGCGTTAGAATTGATTCGTCCAGGTTTGTATTTGATCTGATATTGGTACTCATTTAGTCTCAGTCGCCATCTAACTAGTTTGAATGAGGGATTACTGCAATTAAAGAGCCATTGAAACGGTCGATTGTCTGTGTATATGGTAAATTCTCTACCGAAAAGATAGGGTCTATTATAATGTTCAACTGAATTGACGATTGCTAGGAGTTCTTTCTCAGTTGTCGAATAATTTTGTTCGGCTTTATTCAGGGTTCCCGAATAGAAAGATACAGGTAGATCTTTGCCGTTCTTGAGTTGTGATAAGATACCGCCGATTCCTACGTTACTTGCATCACAAGTAAGTATAAAGGGTTTAGTAAAATCAGGATATTGGAGGATAGACAAAGATGATATAATATTTTTTAAAGTTAGGAATGCTTTTTCTTGATCTTGAGACCAATTAAAAGCTGAATCTTTCTTTAACAGTAATGTAAGAGGTTTAGCTATGGTTGCAAAATTCTCGATATATTTGCGATACTAACCTATCATTCCTAAGAATATTTGAATGTCTTTACGACTTTTGGGTTGAGACATCTTAAGGATTGCTTTAATTTTATCTGGATTTGGAGTTACGCCATTTCTAGTGATAACATGTTCAAAACATAGGCATGAGGATTTTAAGAATTCGCAGTTGTCCGGTTACAGTTTTAAATTATATTCGCGAAGTCTTTTGAAAACATTAATTAATTTTGAATTATGATCTGCTAGAGATGATCCGTAAATTACGATATCATCTATACAGACGAAACACTGTTTATTATTGAGTCCCATTAAAGTTGTTTGATCACAAGTAATAGTATAGTATAGGGAAAACCTATGTTAAATTTTAATGTATAGATAAATGAAAGTATTTGATATTAAATAAAACTTGACAATTAGAATTGATCAGTTATAAAATTATAAAACTTTTTATCGTTTTTTTTACGAGAAATCTGTATATATCTGTGCCATTACATTTAGTGTTGAACCTAACTTTTAACTGAACTTTACACATTTATTATTGCTAAACTAAATGGTAAAATATATTGATAAAGCAAATTTGATTTCTTTAAATTATTTCCTATCACTTTTGAAATCTTCATAGATTAATCTTTAAATTCGTCTAAGCATCGAATAAACTTAAGACCGTTTGCATGACCCAGTTGGTCTAGGATATCCTCGATATTCGGAAGAGGATACGCGTCTCCAATAGTTTTTTCATTAAGTTTACGATAGTCAATAACGATACGCCATTTAGTTTCTCCGGAAACATCCATTTTTTTCAGGACTACCCAAAGGGGGCTTGACCACGGACTAATAGAGGGTTTTATGATATTTTGCTTTAGCATTTTGTTTATTTGTTTACTGACTTCTTGTTTATGTATTTCTGGGTATCTGTAGTTTTTTGCTTGTACCGGAATATTATCTGTCGTAGGTATAGGGACTAGTGCTGCAGAAGATTGCGTTAGGTCGTCGTCTGGTAAAAGGAAAGTATCTTGGAAGTCGTGACAAATAGATTTAATTGACGAACGTTCTTCTGTGTTAAGGTGATTAAGTCGAAGATTTTTTTCAAGAATTTCGTTTTGATTTCCTAGGTTGCATTCTTGCGAGGTTAAGAAAAGACAATTTTGAATCGGTAAAGGTTCAATTGCAAGTTGTGGGATTGGAATATGTTTAAACTGAGGAGAATGATTTATGACCGTGATTAAAGAATGATTTCAAGGTAAAACTTTTATGAGAGCATTGGGTACTGTAAGAAATTTATCATTATTTAGTTTTTGTCGAGAGAGGATACCTCCGTAAAGATTTTTTGAATTTCCTAGTTTTATTTTAATTACTGTTTCAGTTCTAGGGTTTATTGAAATCATATTTATTGGTTGTGGAGTATTGACGTAGATTGGGATTTTAAATGGTAATGAGTCAATTGATAGTGTGGAATCATGATAATTGATATTACATTTATTAGCACGAAGGAAGTCTTGACCTATTAAGCCATCAAATGGTATATTAGTGGATGTATCAATTAGTTGAGCGTTTAATTTGACGTTAAATCTTTTCGTTTTTAAATTTATATTAGATTCTCCAAGTGTTTGGATAGGCGAATTTTTCGAAATTCCATTTAGGGTTATAGATTTGTGATTTAATAATTCGTAGGATTTTAAGCAACTTGTTTTAAGAATTGAAATTGATGCACCAGTATCCAATAGGAGCTTGAGGTTTTTATCAGGAGAATTCGAAGAATCAGACTCGATTAGGACATAGCTAAGATCGTTTGTAGCAAGTTTTAGTATATTGTATTCATAAAAGACATTAGGCTTTTATTGGAGGTAGAATTTGATTTGGGAGTTTGCTCTCTTAATTCATGAGTTTGATCTTGACATGCAGTATTACTTGGATTTTGAAAGTGAACATTTCTTGTTTGGTTTTGGAGTTTAGAATTTGATTGATTTTGATTGTAAGTATTACTCGATTAATTTTGATTAGAGAAAGATTGCGATTGTTCGCGTTTTTTATTATTGAACTCGCGTTTCCTACATTCTTCAATGGTATGTCCATCGTTTTTGCAGTAACGACAGAATTTTTGGTTATTTTGATTCGAGATTGTAGAATTTTTATGATTTGCGAAATTGACTGATCCCATCTGAGGTGAGGTACGATTATAATTCTGTTTTTTTCGATAATCTTGATTCAGGATGAAAGTTGCTAATTTTCACTATACGCTGAATTTAGAGTACCGAACCGTTTTTGTCCTCGTCGCCAGTTATGTTATATTCCCAATGACTGGACGATATTTTATTTAAATCTATTCGTTTATTGTCAAATGAATAAGTACACGATGTTACAGAATATTTGTTGTATGAGCGATTTAGAGGATCTGAGTAGTTCAGAGGATAGATTCTAAGTAAGTCTCGTGATATTGAGGAATGGAGCTTTATTTAAAGGGCTGACCAGAAGGTCCAGGAGAGGGGTTGAAATCTAGCTTGTAGGGTTAAAGGAAGTGTTTTTATGTAAGGGAAAGTTGGAGAAATCGGAAAGAGTCCAAGGTTTATATTTTAGAAATCAGGGATGATATAAAAAAGGGTTTTCTGTGAAGGACTTGGAATGCACATAAAAATGGGTTTTTCCTATAGAGAAATCTTAACTTTCTAAAACTATAAAACTAATGTTTCTTTAAAAATATATAGATATATAAGTAGATAGGTAAGGTATATAACAATTATAAAGTTGTTCCATACAATCAATTATATGTACTCGATAAACATTCTTATAGTTACCTCCACAAGCAATAAGATTTTCCTTGACTGATTTGGAAAAATTTAATGATGTACAAAGGATTAAAATTATAGCTAATGATTTGCTTCAAGATTTGTTATATTACTGTAGAGTAAGTAATATAAAAAAAATTAACGGAGAACTAATAGTAAGTGATACTCTTTATGATACTAATGATGATGAAGGAGTTAATATAAATGAAGCAATATCACAAAGTTTATGGAACAATTTAAAGTTACCTAAGCTTAATGAGAAAGAAAAAATTTGTGAAGTTTCTCTTTCACACATTGAATTGAATTAATACATATATATTCATATTAACAATGAAAGTTTTGAATATTTTATTAAATAAATTGATGAATCGCAGTGAAGCCATTCAGATGCGTACTGTTAATAATATTGATTATTCAAAAATTTATTTAGTACGTCTTGATAGCCAAGGGTTACATGTTAAAAATATTAGCCAAGATACTGAAACTTATGTTAAGGTATTATTGGTAGATTATGGCCAAACTATGATTGTTAATTACAATAAATTATATCAGCTAGCAGCCACTTCAGTATCATTAGAAAAATATCCAGCTTTGGCCTACAAAGTCCAGCTAAATAATCCTAAAAATTTTACATTAACTGAATTAACGGTAGAACGTTTAAAGGAATTAGCACCACCAACTGAAAAATTAGTCTGCAGAGTAATAGAAACTTAGCCAAAGTCATCCGAACCTGTTGTAGAATTATTTAAACGAAACCAACTGAATAATGTTTTTATTTCTATTAACAATACTTTATTTATTGGATCAGAAATTGACATGATTCATGAAAATAATAATAATAATATTTAAGTAAAGAAACGATTTGAAAAAAATTCACCTCGACTGACGAATATGAAAAAAGATAATAGACTTTAATTATTAAGTAAACCATTGATTCCAGATATTGGAGAATCATTTGACGCCCATGTAACAAGTCTCGTGTCTAATTCTTATCATTTTATTGTACAACCATACAACACTTCAAGAATATTGTCAGTAATGATGAGGCAGCTAGCCGAGTATTGTGATAATTACAATAGACCTAAATTATCAGAGCAATCATTAGCAGAAAAAACATTGTGTGCTGCTAAACACATGAATCAATGGCATAGAGCTTATATTATGAGAACAATTCTAAATCAAGTTGTTATTTATTTATGTGATACCTGAGAAATGACTACTATATTTAACGATTTGGTATTGCCTCTAGATAAAATGTTTTTGAAGCTTCCTCATCAAGCTGTCAAAGCTGAACTGTACGGTAAATATTATTTTAATTATTATTGTCGAAAAATAAATACATTATCTATCATAAATAACAATCATTACAATTATTTAAAATTTTTTTATCAGGTATAAGACCAATTTCAACAGACGATTGAAATCTACTTGTAAGCAATCGTTTCAAGAATTGAGTTGGTGAAAAAGATTTTGTTTCAATAATATAAAACATAGAAAGAGACGAAAATTCACAAACAAAATTAATCATTACTCTTGAACTTATTGATACTTCAACTGAGAAACACATTCAAATTCATAAAGTATTAATTGAAGAAAACAAAGCAAAAGAGTTAGTGATGATGGAAAACATTTAACTATTTATTATATATTATTTTGTTTGCAATTATATTTAATAACACATATTATTGTATGTGTCATTTCAATTTTACCTAAATTGAAAGTTAATAGAGCTAATATTTTTCTGTGTACAGAATTAAGAAAAAAAAAAATTTTGATAAGCACACGTATAACTGAATGTAGAAGTGTTTTTTGCTAATCAGTAAAGAGAATGAAAATTGAAAAAATTTCCATAAAAATTGAATTAAAATTATTCACATAAATATTTGATTAATTATTAATAATTTTTACGTTCATATTTTTCAGTTATTATCAAAAGAAGTTACATGATTATATTTTATTAAACTATTAATGCTGAATAATCATTAAATTGATATAAAAATAGATTTTTAAAAGCAAATTATTCTAATAATAACAATAATAATTGATAAGACATCATTTAATTCCTAACATAAAAGCAATATGAGATTCAACCCCTGACTCCGATTAGATGCTTCAATTATTTGTTGAATATATCATAATAAATATATATGTCCAAGGGTTCTTTTGGGACCAAATCGCATAAAAAGTGGTACATTTGAGGACCATCCTCAAAAAAAACTTACAAACATCGGTACATTTAAAGGCGGTCCTCAAAGACACTATAGGAACAGACAAAGAATGGTACTTTTAAGGACACATCGAAAAACAACTCAATTATCGAAATCGAAATATCAGCAGAGGATTTAACGTCGCGAAACAGTATAAAGTCATGCAATAATCAACAGATTCAACTAACCAACAAAGCAACACAAAGAGTTTAAAAACTAAGTGTGATCTTTTTTAATAGATAAACGCTATGAATAAAATTGGCCTCTTGTACATGTATAAATCTCCCTGTGATGCAAACAGAATCATATAGCTACCGGTACATTTGAAGACAATCTGAAAACATTTAGAATTGTCGAAATTTGTAAACTTCTATGCTATTATAAGTATAAATTACATTATGTATCTAAGAGGTTATGGGAAAAAAACTTTGTTATCTAACTATAGATCGAGCTAAAAGAAGACGATTAAATAGAAAGAAAAAAAAATGAATCGTTTCCTTCTTGCTAATGTTAAAACATAATTGTCATTTTCAAACATAATCTAGGTCAAGTATATTATTTCCTCATTTTTTCACCAAGTCCTCAAATGTACCTATGTGTGCACGTAATCACACATAAACTGGTACATTTGAGGACACTCTGGAAAAATTTATAATTATTGTATTTTTTAAATGTTTAGAGCAATAATGAGTGTAAATCAAATTTCTAAACAAATTATTAATGTAGATAACCTCTTGATACCTATCTACGGATAGAGTTGAGAATAGGAATTTTTTTTAATAAAGAAAAAAAAATGGTCATTGATGAGATTTGAACCTGATTCCCAGTGATTGGTATGACTTCCATATGTCCACTACGCTACTGATTGATTGGAAAGAAAATTATCGAAACTATAAGAATATGCCAATCCTTAATTGTTGTGGATTTGGTTTTTTATCCTAACAATAGTACATGTGATGTAACGATAGACAGAGAGTGGTTCTCAACCTGCGTCGACTGTTGTGACTCGACGTAGTGTCTATCGTTAAGAAAGGATTTGATTTGATTTTACTCAAATGAGAAATCAATAATATTTCGCGAATTAATTAATTCGCTAATAATAAATTTTAAATTGATTTTGATTTATTTAATGTTACTGAAATCAAATTAATGTTAATTGTATAGTAATGAGTTTGGGCGCCAGGTAGGAGGACAATCAGGTTCTACCTACCAAAAAATAGGATTTTATTATGCAACACCTTGAACAATTTATTGAATTGAACCGGCTAGCTTATGAATTACAATAAACGATAATTAAAAATATAAATATGAGCTTGAGTCTCGCGTGGGGTGTGTCACCCCCGGTCATCACTTGACTCCGCTGGTAAGAATTGATTAATAATAGTTAATAACACTAAAATTTACTGATTAATGCGTATACTGCCAACGCAACGGGTTCGAGGACTTAAGAGAAGTCCAAAACAATCGTTCAGCACACTGGAACGCCGTTCGCTGGCTAACTATTCCCTCAATCCTGAGATATGTCGGGATCCAATAACTAATGTAAGATAACGATATTTTGTTAATCGTGAAATTATTCTCCGTTTTGTATTTAAATAATAACAATGATTATTTATCACGTATCAGCCGCTAATTACGGAAACTCTCTAGGATTTTTCCTGCACGCAGCTTGACCGTTACAATGTTTAATTCAATGACGGTTGATCTTATGAAGCAATTACAATAACCAGAGATCTGTAGCATTAATCGATTAGGATATACAATTTCCGTCGATTTATAGCACAATAGTGATTCAATGCCTGTTAGATGTCAATAATGACTCGAAGGTACTTTGTTTTGCTACACTAGTTACTCAGTCTCCTAAGAGCCCTGAGATTGCAGCCCGCCAGACGCGTTGCCGCCAAAACAACCTGACTACGGCGTTCCTTGATCACCCCAAGTGATAATATATATATTTTTATCGTTATACAATGAGAAAGTAAAATAACACGTCTCACTCACGTTCGAGTTACAACGATTATCTTAGCAAAGAGATTTTCTGCTTACTGGTGACGCTTCTCGTTGTCCCAGCGACAGCAATGGCTGCTCCAGATGATCTTCTCTGCTTCACCACCAACGGTTGAAGTGCTGCTCACGGAGTACTCCTTCTTTCAGTTTCCTATGGCCACCAACAGCTTCTCCACAATGAGACTGAGCTTGACACTTAGATGCCCGCTGCGAACGTTCGCGTATGTTTTACAAATTAAAAAGAACTGATAAGACTCAAAATGGTGATGTCTTTGCAGTTTGACGGGTGCACGCCGAGTGTCTTTTCTGTCAACGACAAAGGGACTCGTTGACTCGGGCATGATGGGTAGCGTCGAGGGCGCCCTCCTTAACTGTTGATTATTTCATCGATTGATTGACGGGCCTGTCGGTAATTATCGACTCGCCCTTTAGATTAGGGATTTATTCGGTGGAGCGTGATTGTCGCCGCGATCAGCTGATGTATATAGATGAAGGGATAAGGGGAGGGGAATAGTCAGTAACGTTTCGTTACAGTGAAAGCAACAAGCTGGCTGCAAAATTACTAATGCATTGTTTACTCTTTCTCTACGTTCAAAAGTAATTCTAATAGCTAATAGGTTATTGTCGTGAATTTACCCTATACATCAGGTATTATTATAAACTGGAGTGTACGACGAATACTGAATAGTCCAAAAATTTTATGACTAAGATTGTCTTTGTCCAATGGATTTTTTTTTATATCTTTTCTTGTTTTTTTCGTTATAGAACAATTTCTAGATTGCTTAAAGAAATCATGTTGTCCAGTATTTAGTATCTACTCGGCATTATCAATGCCTCTTCTATTTCACAAGATCAATCACCGACCGTAAAAGATTTATTCAAGTAAATTTTCAAATCATAAATTTTTGAATAATTAGTCGTATACAAAATTATCTACCCGAGTAACGAAATTACTAAAATGATCTAAAATCTAAAATTAATGTACGAAACTTATATAGTAAATAAATAATCGATGTCTTATTCTTTATATTACATGATCAAGATGACAGCTATGAAACTCCATTTTTAATCATTTATTTTCTTTTGAATTTTCGTAGATTATTTTCAGTTTCATTTTTTCCGCTGTTTTTCTAACTCTATCAAAAAAATACGGATAACTTATGGAATACCATGAGTTCGTTAAGTTTCGTTATTTTATAACTCAGGTTGATAATTTTAAATACGACCCATGATTAAGAAATTTATGATTGGAAACTTTACTTCGAAAAAAAATATCTTCTAGTCGGTAATTGCTTTTATAGTATAGAAAAGCCATCAATAGAGCCGAGTGTATAATGGATGACTCGAATCATCGATAATTACAAATTAATATCATTGAACCGAGAACAAGAAAAACAACAACGGACTCAACATCATTACTTCGTACATAATGAAACGGTTGTCTTTCTTGAATTGCTTAGATCACGTTTTTTTGTAGAATGAGCATTTATGCTGCTGATGTATGACATGAAATCATTATTGATGACCTGCAGTATAATTTCTCATTTTTCATTACTTTACGTTTTCTAAACTGAGTTCTCAAAAGTACCCGTTTATTGATAATGTCATATGTTGACT
The DNA here is from genome assembly GCA_028641665.1 of Chelonus formosanus. NCBI lineage: Eukaryota > Metazoa > Arthropoda > Insecta > Hymenoptera > Braconidae > Chelonus > Chelonus formosanus. The sequence continues at coordinate 9,442,973 of CM054002.1, forward strand.
GGTACATTTGGGGACTTTCCGTAAAATTTTTCTAAATTCAATATTTTCTTGCTAAATTTTTTAACGCATTTATGTTGTTGCATTATGCGATTCATCATTGCATCGCTTAAGAAGTGTAACGTTGTGTTACGCTTTTTATATTAATTTTTTTAATTCAAACTCAGTAGGTAATATTCGTTCTATAATTTTTTATGTGGAAATGATGGAGCTAAAAACGCTTCAGTAAATTTTTTATTATTGTTTGCCGTTAATGATTTTTGTTAATTGTACGTAAGATTTCTTTTATTTGAATAGAATTTTCACTTCCTTATGTTTTCATAACAAGGAATATTCAATCAATTGAAAAAATCCATCTTTTTCAATTGATCACTTATCGATGCAAAGTGGCGCTCAGTCGCATTAGCTTAATGAATTTTTTCTATTCATGTAAACGCAGCTGTATGATCTGCCGTTGTTATTCCAAGTTTCGTTTATAGCATCAGTCGGCAAATGTACTATCTGGCCTAGACGTTGGATACTTTGGCGGTTACAAAAAAAATTCATTCGAAACGTGATCATTTGTTTATAGTGGTTACATTTAGTATGTAACAATACATGTAACAGAAGCGTGACGACAGTCGTTCTTGATCAAATCATTTTTTTTACTGTGCTGAGTGTTATCGAAAAGCAGAATGTTTCGATTAGTTTTTCATAAAAAATACAAGAAATATTACGTATTTAAGACTTCCAGGAAATATTCAGCTGCGTATTCTGTGATTGCAAAAAACGGTGAGTTTTTTTTTTAATGATGAAAGGATTTTAATGTCATAAAATATCAAACCAATCAATTTCTGTTGCTTACTCTAGATAACTATTTTCACTTGCATGCAGTATGCACATCTCTAAATGATGATTTACCAAGACTTCATATTGTTGATTGTGATCACAAGAATGCTGTTGAATCGAAGTATCCATCAATGATTGCTACAATAAAAGAGGTATCGTAATGATTTTTAGTTCTTACGTGATATAACCCCACAATTTTCTCAATTGATAAAATTGAGATCGATCAATTGTAATGTTGCAATTTATATATATATTTTTTTTTACTAATGATTGATTTTTTCGTTATCATTGCAGCAATCAAGCAAGACTCAAATTGCTCAATGCTCCAATCATCAATCAAACTGTTTGCTCGAAACTGTAGTTGAACAAACTGAGAATGAGGATAAACTGGAACGTACTAATAATTTTTTTCTCCCTGATGTATGAGTATTTCTTTACTATATTTATTGGTTATCAATGATTTTTTCGCCATTTTTTAAGGTTGTAGTAGAATTTTTTTTTCTTATTTGTTAAATTTATCTTTTTGTTTTTCTTATAGCAATCAAGCAATTTTCAGATGGTTCCTAGTCTCACTGATCAATCAGAATTTCCAGTAAATGCTGTTATAGATCCTCTTGAAGTTGGAAATCAAATAGAATTGTCTTCAGATTTACGTTCTACTGAGGTATATATTTTTTTACCAAATTCATTTCTAATTACTAAAGATCCATTCTTATCTCCATTAATTTATATTTCAGCTCATAAATGTGCAAGAAATTGAGTTCAATAAAGAATTTTCTAATGATATCAACTTCAAGAATAAAGATAGTGAGGCTACAAAAAATTGTGCGAATCAAATCGTGCCTGTTAATCAACCTTCCAGATGTGGTTCGATAGAACAAGCGGTAATTATTATTCACATATTACAATAGACATAGATTGATAATTTTTCTTTTTAATAATGCAATATTGATCGCACTACAGTAACTTAAAATCATGGTTCTGCTCATACGTTTAAATAAGTGTTTACAATTATTATTACAGCTTGAAACATCGTCTAAAATATAAAAACGTAATTAATGTTAAATAGTAACGTCATGAAAATTTTTTTTCATTCTATCTTGCTTTTCTAATAATATGCAATTGAAAAAATTTATTTATTTTTAGAACAATTTCGACCTGGCGTATTTTAATGAGATTGACAAAATTCCGATACAAGATTTGGAAATGAAAATATCAAACGAAGACCATTTGTTGGAACAAGTATTTTTACCTTTGGATAATGATGAATTAAATAAGATGACTGATAATGAAAAAGATATTTCAGTTCTCAAAACCCAGTATGAGGTAATCAACTTTTCTGCCATGGTGCATTAGATGAAGATGTAAAGTATTATGTTGTAGACAAAATTTTGAATGTTTTCAGCATATCTAGACATGATACTGTATTAATATTATATATTCTTCCTGATTTTTCAAATATCTGATGATTTAGAGAAGATTCTATCATCAGAAGTCGATTGTAGAGGAGTTAATGAAGTCCATGAGAATAAAGGCATTATAGAACATCATAATGTATCTCCTATTTTACAAAGAATCGGAACTGATGTAAATTATACAGATTATGATAATTCACTTATAGATTTAAGTCAATTAAATGACTCTCATTTTGTTTCATCTAATGATACTTATGATGATAAGGATAAAACGTATGACATACGCAATGATCAATCAACTGTAGATCAGTCAACTGTTGAGCAAGAGACACTCCAAAATAATGACAACCTGGTTGAGACACTAAATGGAAGAACGATTGAACACAAATTACGTGATGTTATCTCAAAAAATGTTCAGAAAGCTTCGTGCGATGATAATTCTCTTATCGTTCAAACATCTAATATGCCAAGATCTCAAAAAAAACATGCTTGTTTGTATTGCCATAAAAAATATAGTAAAATAATTCGACATGTTGAAACTGTCCATAAAGATGAAAAAGATGTGAAGTTACTTTTAGATAGTGTAAAAGGTAGATTGCTGATTTAATTGACCATTATATAAGGATTAAGATTACCATTTATCATTTGTGTAAAATAAAATTCTTTATCTCTTAGGTACAAAAGAACGAAGGCAAATAATGCATCTTTTAAGGAGTGAAGGCGATTTTATACATAACACCAATCCAGAGCATAACAGTGGACAACTAATTGTTCGAAGACGTCCTAAACTAGAAGCTGCAAGAAAACCTACAGATTATAAGTCATGTCCACGTTGTATGATTACTCTTCTTGCATCGAATGCACGACATCACATTTCAAAGTGTACTAAACGAATTATAAAAGGAGAACGAATGTACACAGTTTTAAGTAGAATGGTAGGAGGCAGGTTACACGCTGATGCAAGCGATACACTGCGACTTGTTATATTCCCAGTTTTAAGAGAGGACGATATTGTACGGATTCTCCGTTACGATTGGCTGGTTATTGTTTATGGCAACAAATTTTGCTTGAAATATACACCGCATTTTCAGCATAATATGATAAGAGCTCGTCTGCGATTAATTGGCAGATTTTTGAAAGCTGCTAGAGCTCTTTGTCCTGATATAACGGATCTTGCGTCAGTATTTCAGCCAAAGCTGTTCCGAATGAGTATTGAAGCTATTAAAATTGTAGCACAATTTCATAGAGAAGAAAATGTTTGCAAAGCACCAGCAACTGTAGAAAATTTAGTGACGTATATAAAGCAAATTGGTGAAATTTTAGAAAGTGAATATATCATAAAAGAAGACAAAATAAATCAAGAGAAGGTCATCAATTATTTGAAACTCCATAAACAGTACATGCCTATAGAAGTTAACAAATTGGCAATGGAAATACAATCTCAAAAAAAACGACAATAAATTATTATCCTGCCTCTTTTAACTGACATTCAAAATTAGTATCATTTTTGTCGAAAAAAAGAAGATTGTGTGTTCAAAAATTATCTGAAAAGTTCATTTTTTCTGAATGGTTGAATTTACTTAAGTTTACTGCAATATATATTCTTGTGTTCAATCGTCGACGAGTCGGTGATATTCAAAATATTCTTATTGACGATTTAGATCATCTAGAAAAGATAGATGAAAAGGCAGATGAAGAAATGTGCAACTCATTAGATGACGAAGGCAAAAAAATGGCAGGAAAATATTTTCGTATTCTCGTGAGGGGAAAACTGAACAGAGATGTGCCTGTCTTATTAACGGCAGATCTTCTTGAAGAAATACATATTTTACTGAAATATCGATCAAGTGCTAACGTTTCTGATAGAAATAAGTATTTATTCGGCTTACCAAATCCGATTGATACTAGAATAAGAGTAGTGAATTTGTGCTACATGATGCGTAGAGTATCGAAAGAATGTGGCGCTGAAAAACCTGATTTTCTAAGAGGAACTGCTCTTTGTAAACACATTGCCACGAAATGTGTCGAATTAGAATTACAAGACAATGAAGTTTTGAATATTGCTAATCATTTAGGACATTCTGATAAAATTCATCATGACATATATAGACAACCAATTAAAAATAAAGTGATAGTGCAAATTTCAAAACTTTTGGAGCACGCAGCTGGTACTTCTCAAGATGAAAATGATGAAGACGATGAAATGAATGATGTTATAAATGGTGAGAGAGAATATGATGTAATTCCTGAAGAATCAGAAACCGCGTACAATTTAAGTGCGAGAAAAGATGCACCCATTGCATCGTCTTCTTTTGCGAGTTTTAGTCAAGATACGATAAATGCATCTTCCTCTTCTGTAGGTTGCAATAAAGACATGATTAAAGCATCTTCTTCGTCTATAGATTTTACAGGTACGTAGAGCATATGGATATATGAATGATTGATCGGAATGATTTCTGAATGATTCTTTGAAAAAAACCTGAAAAAGAGATGGAGTGCGGAAGAAAAAGCTGTAGTATTGAAGGCTTTTGCTTCTAATATAAAGAATAAAAAAAATCCTTGATTCGGAGAAATAAATGCACTGAAATCTGCTAATATCTGCTTATCGAATAGGTCAAAAGAACAAATAAAGACCTGGGTAAGCAATCAGTCCTTAAAACCGAAAAATTCTTTGAATATTCGTGTCAGAGAGAATAAGCAAGTGAAGTTCAAAGTAAAGCTTATAGACAAAACTCCTGTGACCAATTAAAAACAACATGTTCCACTTAAAAAAATATCGTGAAAATTATTTACAGCATAAATTTTTTAAATTCTTTTTTAATTATCTGTCAGTTAATTTTTGAAAATTTGCTTGCAAATTTCTCATAATAAAATAAAAATATATAATATTATGTAATTTTCTCATTTCCACTCAGGTTTAATTGAACGCATTAAAGTTGTTTAATTAATGATAAAGCTAAGTTGACAGGTTTATATTGTAATGCATAAAAATTTATTCAGAAATATATCACAATGCAATCATTAATAATGTTTTTCATCGTCTAGTTTAAATGACTTCTACCCAAACATGTTCAAATAATGAAATTATTAACGTATCACCCTCATAATGTTTAAATAATACTTGAATAGTGTTCCTTACAAATTTACTAATTTCAATGAAGTTTATGGATGAATGTACATACATCATTGAATATTCATTACGCCGATGTTCATGCATAACTAAATGACTTGACTAAAAACCTGGTTAATTCATAAAGATGATGAACGGATAAAATCACGCTGTAACCGCACCAATGGATCTAAGCTGTTACCTTAACATTACATCGTAGCATAGCGGAAAAAAAATTCCTTAGAAAATAAATGGTGTTAAATTCAATCTCATAGATGATAATTTTTGCTCTCTATCAACATCGAATATTAGCCTACCATTATGTAGTAACAAGTATTTTGATATTTGTGTGGAAAATAATGTTAATACAATTGTCACCAACATGAGCTAATTCTAAAACAGTTGACTTAATAAGGAATCGTAAAATTATCAGCTTTTAGGTTTAAATTTAATCTCATTGAATTCGCAGGGTCTTGCAATATTTACTACAAATATCATTTAGTACCCAAAAGTTGACCTAGGCCTCCAGCAAATATTGTCTACTCAAGATTGAGATTGGACGATTCCGATTTGTTCGTACGATATTAGTTTTCGGTGAGATGCAAGTGCGGAAAGATCAGTAGAACATCATTTACGCCCTACCACCAACTAATTTGTAGTTTTTTGTGATCATAGACTTGTATTTCTTTTCCTACGTTCGAAATCTGGAAGAAAATGCATGGAGCTGTGTTGTGACAAGAAATATACGAACGTATGATAGAAAAACTCGTAAATTTCTATTTTTCTTTCACCGAGTCCTCAAATGAACCATTGTGTGTACGGAATCACATATTTATTGGTACATTTGAGAACAATCTGAAAAAATTTATGATAGTTCTTTTTCATCAAAAACCATTATGTGTGTTAATATTCTATTCAAATGATTAATTTCTGTGCGACATAATGCCTTATTATCAGTTTTTGAGATAAGCTAACAATAAAAACTTAGTAGAAAAAAAAATAATTTCATTGATGGGATTTGAACTTCAATCTACGAGGTTTGCATGACGTTCACAAACCCATTGAGCTATTATTTCATTCGAAAGATCAAATTTTCAACTGTCTATAAATTCTATAGTGCAATTATTCACAGTTCTTGACGTATTCGGAATAATGTACTGAGATAAGTATTTCACTGCCTAAAACACCAACAATAATGAATAGTGCAGAACTATCACAACAAACATCTAATCACATTATTATTAATTTTTTAATCTTCGTGTCTCTTTTTTTTTACCGAGTCCTCAATTGAATCATTGTGTGTACAGAATCACATATTTATTGGTACATTTGAGAACAATCTGAAAAAATTTATGATTGTTCTTTTTCATCAAAAACCATTATGTGTGTTCATATTATATTCAAATGATTTATGCATTAATTATATTTCCTTTGCACAATTGCAATCGCTGGACGATCGAGTTAAATGAATCCTTTTAACTTCGATAGTTTTAATTTATGTTTCATGAACGATTCGAGCGATAAAATTTGTGGATGAACTAACACTCATTTTTCAATGCTACATTTGTAGTAAAGTAGATACTTTAATGATGTGTGTAGAAATATGGAATAATGTTAATTCGGAACTCTGTTGTAAACAAGATTTTGTAACGCTACTATCAGTCTTTATTTAGCACATTATGATAGAAAATTTTTTTTTTGCATTCGTCCTCAAATCTACCAATCCACAGGTGTTACATAAAAAAACATATATATTTGCAAAATTTATGTATACATTACATTGTATATCACTCACGATATTATGTATGTAATTAAAAAAGAATTATTTTTTTGGTCCTCAAATGTACCTTTAGACATATATATATATTAATATACTAAGTTTAACGTTCAATATTCATTATTCAATTAATAATTAATGAAAGCAAAAAGTTAAAAAAAATTAACTATTTATATATTTACTTGAATTAATATGTTTAAATTTATATGAACAATAATTACTATTAAATAACGAAATAACAGCTAAATATTAGTAATTAACAGTATTAAAATAACTTGTAATCGACTTGAGATTATCATAAGAGTGGTGGTTTATACAGAAGGTACTACTAATATTTAAGGTAAAATTTATGTATTTTATATAACATATTTTACTTTTAAATATATTTATATAAAATGCATGTATTTGTATGTTTGTTTTTTTTTTTATTTATCAAATATTTTGAACGCAATTAAATAGAAGTTTATTAATTATCATAGTAATATATTTATATATATTATCATGATAATGAATTTTTGAATAGAATAAAACTACTTGTAGCGCATAAATTATGTTTACATGAGTAAAGAAGAGGTGCTATTGCTTATACTCACATATCAGTAGTATAAGTAATTTCTATTTTTTATCATATTGTTATAATTATTAATTTATTGTTATCAATTTATTGTAATAATCTGTTACATTTTTTTAATATTATAATTATGATTATTTTATGTTATAAATCTATTTATTTAATTTTTATTTTTATAATTTAGAGTTATGTAAATTTTTTGGCTTCCTTATGCTTCCTTTATTCTTATTTTTCCATCCTTCATATTTTCGATTTTTTTCTTCATTAAAATTGTTTTTTTCACGATGGATTTTTTTTTTCGTTCCGGCTTGGGTTCCTCTTTCTAAATTTAAAAATTATATTAATTTGTACAAAATCTGAATTCAAAATTCAAAAAACTGTACCTCTTCTTGTATCCATATGTTGCTTTTTTTTATTTTCTTCTTCAATTTGTTTGGTTTTATTTTGATCCAGATCGTCTGACTGTTCAGAACAACCAGCGACTGGATCAATTTGCATATTCTTTAATTCATCACATGGCATTTCTGTCAATTCCAATCTAACAGTGATTGTCTTGACATATTTAATTATTTCATCGGGAGGAAGAAGACCATCCAAGTGCTAAGCCATCAGTTCTTTAGTTTCTGAAAATAATCGTATTACACATCATAGAAATATCCTTAATACCTTAATACTATTCATTAGTTGAAACTAAATTTCTCGATAATTTAATTATAATTATTCCCTTATTTTTTCGTAAATTCAAAGATATAAAAACCATTCATCAATGTTTGTGTTCCAGATAATGCAATAACTATGTTTATTTTTAATTTAACAGATCGCGAAAAAACGTAAAGAAAAGTGCGATATCAAATTTCGAAACATGCTTCAAGCACTTTGGAATCACGGACCCTCGGAGATGGGAGTCCGGAAGATTTTGAAGAATAGAGAATTGGCGGCAGCAGAGTCAGACATAGGAGGACTCATCAATGACGGATTCGAACAACATTATGTACAACCATCTGAAGCTTCTACAGAACTAGACTTTTTCATGGCTAATTTAATTACTAATAATAAATCAATAGAAACTACTTCATCAAGACCAATGGAAGTATCTACTCCGATAGATGCCTCTGCAAGCGACGTAATTGATTCAGATCAATTAGTTGAATATTTTTCATCAGAAGCGTCCATTGCGTCAACAATTTTATAGTATGTGATAATAATGACAACACATTTGTGAGAGATAGTCCATCAACACTATCGGAATCACCTACAACATTTAATTCTTTTAGAAGTATTCGGATTAATTCTGATACATCAGCAAAGTGCGTTTCACCGAGGCCAACAAAAACATCGGTAGTATTAATTTCCTCTAAAAACAATGCAGTTCAACCTAATGAATCAATGAATCACATCTCAGTGATACTAACAGAAACTACTACCTCATCCAATGTCGTTGTAGAAGATGTGGATAATATTGACAAATCAGTGAAAAAAAATTCATCAGAGGTTTCTATTCTATCAAATAGCTCTGCAGCAAATGAAAACAAGCCTGCAAAATCAAATAAAAGCAACTTGTCAGGAGCATCCTCTATATTAAGTTTTTTCTTAAATAATAACAAAAATTCGGAAACACCATGCATATACAACTTGCCAAGTTTACAAAAAACGTCATCATTTTCAAGCACTTCAACAGAATACGGCAACGATTCTAACCAGTTTGGTAATAAAAATTTATTAAGATCTTTACAAGTCCAAAATTACTTGAATCAACCAGTAGTAAAAAGATGTTCTCATGTGGGATTTGAAAGAATTCATGTACAATCAGATGGAAATAACTTATTCCGTGTGTTATCATACTCTCTTTATGAAGATGAAAACCATCTTGCTGAAATGCCCAGAAATATTGTTAATTTTACTGTCGAAAATTTTGAAAACATCAACCCAATTTTGATACCGTCTGTTGTAGGTATAACGTATAAAAGTGCGGCTCATTATAAATCAATAATGGAAAAGAATGCCACTTGGGGATCAGAATTTGAATTGAGCATATTTGTAAAATTATACAAAAAACGTGTAGCCTTGTGGACCATAGAAAACGATCAATATTTATTAGTTGCTTCTATAGAATCTGATGAAGTTGATGGCGAGGAATCTATCGATATCATGTTCATAGGTGAACTACAGTTAGGTCATTTCGATTTTCTAAAAAAAATAGGCAATAATTGTTTTGATATGGAGAGTGATGTCAATTCTTCACTAAATTCAACACCAACTGAAACATCCATAACGTGCGTGGAAATTAAAAACGAAGTAGATGAATGCACCAAAGATTGTTTAACAGAACAATCACAATTTTTTACAGTATCGAGCCCTCTAAAGGAATGTACGGAAAGAAGATCTACTAACATTGTATTTGAACGAATTAATATAATAGCTAATGGTAACTGTTTATTCCGTGCATTATCATACGGTCTTTATTTACACCAAAAGTGTCATACTGAAATACGTCGAAAAATCGTAGACTATGTTACTGAAAATTACAATGACCTAATAACAGAACTATTTTCAACTGCTATTGATGAAAAATTCCAAGAAGTTCTCCAAAATGGAGGTATTCCTTATTATAAATCAGAGATGAGGAAAAATGCCACTTGGGGAACAGTTTTCGAGATAGGTATTTTTGTAAGAATATATAGAAAATGTGTCGCCTTGTGGAGACTCGAAAATGGTCAATATTCACTTCTGATGATTGTTATAATACAAATATAAAAAATGACGTTAATCTGAATAAAGAGTCTTCTAATAGTAAGAGTGACATCGTTCTGAATAAAGAAGTCGAACTTAATCTCTTGGATCAATATTGCGAATCTAGAATAACTGAAAATATAATAAGTAAGAGTGATACTTCAACAATAGAAAATAATAATGAGGCTAATTTTAAAAACAAAGAACAATCAATTTTATATTCATCCAGCTCTCCAATTGATGCTGATGATTATGACGACAGAGATAGTAATAATATTATCATTAATAGCAATAATAACGATAATCAGCTTAATCAGGATAACGATTTATTAAACATTCCCACTAAGGACCAAGATAATTTTTACTTAGGAGTATCTAACGAAAATCATCATTCATCATCAACATTAATGGATATTACACAAACATCACTGAATGAACAAATTAAAAAGGAAAAAAGTCAATTTGGTCCAACGAAACCTGACAAGGAAAATATTTATTCAGAAGATATGGGTTGCGCAGACATACTCACATATGCAATAGCTGATGAAGAATACATTGATTTACATTTATTAAGACACATAATACAAAATTTGATGGGGCAAGAAGTACGATGTATGTGTCCGCTGTCTTTTTATGCCGGCATACGCCGTAATGATACAACATGTTGGGTGACGTACGCAAAATGTTATATAAATTATCATGATGGTAAATTTCGATTTGACATATACGAACTAGATGATAATCATATAAGAATATTTATTTCGAGCAATACGAAATTATCGGTCGAGTTTCATGGAGACCAAAAAACAGTGTGCCGACCAGTCAGAGGAGAATGTCGTAAAGAATTATTGAAGTTGATGAAATACCGTTCGGCACGAACCGTCTATCTAGAAGAGATACAAAAATGTGACAGAGAACTGCTAGCCGATGGTCATGGACAAACGATGCATAATTTGCAAGTTTACTACAAAATCAGTTCAGAAGTAAAATGCGCCCAACGGAATCGCTTGAAATCGCGTGATATTGAAGACATTACACAATCGTTTAACGATGATGCAACTCAAGACGATCCTTTTCTAAGACAAGTATCTCTACCACTGCAAGTCTTATTATATTCGAAGCACAGTTGAACACTATTATCAATTCAAAATCATTAATTTTACATTTTGATGCTACTAGAGCCAATGTAGTCAACCCACAATTTATTAGAAAGGGAGCTATATTCTATTACTGTTCACATACACAAACAGTGTGTAGGCAATAATTTGATGAATTCAGAGAGTAAAGAAGAACTTAGAGCTCACAAAATAAAACCACGAAGAAAGTAATTCAATCGATGCAGATTATGTCAAAAATATCTCGACAAAAAGAGAAAAGCTGAAGATCTGAAAAAAAAAACTTCAGACAATCAAAAAAACTAAGAAATAATGTACGCGCTTTACAGAAACTCAAAGTTTTATAGACAAAAGAGATCGAGAAGAGCCATCTGGAATGTACCACCGTAAAGGAGTAGCTGCTGAAAATGCGCTCTCAGTACATTCGAACTGTAAGAATACACTTTTTACAGCAACAATTTAAAAAAATACGATTTTAATGAGTAATAGTGTTATAAAATGTACTCTTAATATATATTAACTGGTAAAATATGCTTTTCAAAGTAAATAGCTTCATAAAATGCGATTCTACTAAATAATAGCTGCATAAAATGTGCTTCTAATAGATGAGAGCTGCATGAGATGCGCTTCAACTGAATAATTAGCAAATAAGACGAGCCAGATTGTTATTAACTAACTCCCTAACGGCCTTATTCTACCCGAAAAATTTTTCAAGAGAATTTAGCGATTAAATAGGTCTAAACGACTTAGTATTATTTGTTGAGCCGATTGGTATGTAGAAAAAGAATCCTTAGGAGTAACTTTCAGTAACAAAGAAAAAAAAAATTTTATAAGCACATTTCAAATGCCCCCAAAATCTACGTACAAATTTTTAAGTTAATAAAATCAACTTTAATTTTTTACTGTTATTTAAAAAATTCGCGGGGCTGACTTCCGGTCCGTAGAAAATAGAAAAAATTTGGGAACATACTCATAATACCCCCCAGAATGCACATACAAAATTTTAAGATGATAAATTCAATTCTACGGCATGTATTATATTTTTTCGTTCATTTTCACGTTCGTTCATTTGAACGTTCGAAACTTCACCTACATTAGAATCTAATGACACTGGTAAACAAAATTTAAAAATCCGCAAGATAACATACAGCTAAGGTCCTTCTGATAGTTAATCATTACGGACACTATCCACACTTACTACTTGGTTATACGCCGGCATAAATTTATTCTTTGCACTTTTTTCTTTGAGATCAATAGATTCAGATATAACTTACCATTTTTTTATTTCAGCTGCTGGTCTTCAGATACGAAAAAAAGCGTGGAAAATGTACATAAGAAGGTACATAACCGAGCAAAACATTTTTGTGCAGCACGGCAATGGCCTCCACGTAACGCTGGGAGGAAACAGTGCCCAATGACAGATATGGCACTGGCCAACATTGCCGAAAGTATAAGTGCTTTAAATAGTAATCGCTAGACTCAGTGCCAAACGTCTGAAAAAATTAGCGAAACAGGAAAAAGATTATTTTGTAAAGAATCAAATTTTCTGTAGATCATTAGCTATGGACAATGTAACTCGATTAAAGTGGGATTTCAATAACTTTCGTCAACGTCATCCATTTAAGATTGAACTAATGGTCCTCCATCGTTTATTAAGTCATTGTTACTATCCTGATCAATTTTCGTTCCCTAATATTTATAACTAAAGTAGTTATGATTATTTGAATTCTTCGATATCGCGCTCTAAGACCAGGGCAGACAAGTTGATGCTCTCGAAAATTGATCTGCGACGTCAATTATCCTTTTCAAATTATAATAATGGTTCTACATTGTTCATTAAGTCATTGTTACTATTTCTACTCATTTCCATTCCTTAATATATATGACTAGAAAAGATATGAATTTTTTAATTTCCCGGAATCGCGCTCTAAGACCAACGCGGACAAGATGTCGCTCTTGAAATTATTCTGCGACGTCAATTATTTTTTTAACAATAATGGTTTTACATTGTTAATTTAGTAATTGTTACTATTTGTATTCATTTTGATTCTTTAATATATATAACTAGAGTAGATATGAATTATTCAAAACCCTGAATACATATGTGGGAGAGGGGATCACTCTACCATTACCGACCGTGTCAGTAATTTACCACCAGAGTCGATAATTTGCCACTAGAGTCGGCAACTTATCGGCTGTAAGTATAGTTTCCAGTTTTCTCGCTAGGTTGTGCTGTACTGATCTGCAGTCAGTAATTGTTACCGATCTAGGCGGCGCTGCGGTTGTGGTGAATAAAAAATTTGAATTTGAATTTTCAAAAATTTTTTGCCGGCTATTGTTATCAATTTCAAGCGGTAACTACTACCAATCTTGTGGCAGGTCAAAGAAATTTGAATTTTAGAAAAACTCTTGTCGATAACAGTTATCGATCGCCAGGCGATATCTGTTATCAACCTTTATTACTTTATGGCGTTGTTCTGACTTGTCGAAAGTCTATCCTGGTTTATATATAAGCCTTACTCTAGTGGTCTATTTTCGAAACATATTTCCTAACTACACAATTCTCTTTGTCTTGTAATTCTTAGAATCATACGTCACGTCTTTTCAGTTAAACCGCTTTGTTAGCTTTTCGGGGAAATAACGTCATGAAAACAAACATTCTATTGTTAATTTTCATCAAATAAACCTCTCTCTCTGACGTCAAAAACTTGCCAATTAAAAGTATAGATTTTATTCTCCCTCCGCTTTCAATTCATTTGTCCACATCATTACCAACATAAGAAAGGAATAGTGAATAACGGAATAAATACAGGACTTTCACGTCTATACTTTTATCGATACGAGTGTGCTCTTGAAAATGTAAAAAAACTCAACCAATGGGTTCTTGATAATATTTCGATTCTTGATGATGATATCGGACCAATAAAGATTTATCGAGCAATCAAAAATTTACTCAAGTTGGATCCAACAGACTTAAAACTTTTAACAAAAGAATTCATCATCAAAGAGGCTGCAAATAATATCGACACTGCATAGGATAAACGGCCTGATGAATGGGAATCAGATGAAGATTTTAAGATGTATCGACGATGTTACGATCATCATCCACCAAAAGTCGACCAAAATGATGGCCCTGTTCCATTCATTAAGGACTGTATAATGTGTGATGAAGAATGAAATGTTTTATAAAATGTGTTATAAAACGAAATGAAAATAGTACATTGTTCACCAAGGGAGCAAAGTATGATATACTGACCTGGGTGTAATACTTGAACCCGAGCCGAAGGTGAGGGTGGCAAACACCCAGGTAAGGACATCTTACGTTGTTTCCGTGGCCAACATACTATTTTTGATCATAGCACCGTCAAAAATTAATGTTTTTTGTCTGTTTCAAGGTTGTAGAAATGACGTTCTCTCTCTCGCAGAGAAAGACAACATCCATCTGGGCATGCGCACAGACGATTTTTTGTCTTTTCATAATAATACAGGATTAACGATAATACTGTATTTTTCTATCCGTAATCTAAATCTTTCTCTATCTCGAGCTGCTTCTTTCTAACATCCTTGTCTGGCTGCTCTGTAAGCATGAGGCCATGTATGCATTACGTGTATTGTCCGTTGAAGATTGAATTGAACAGATTTTCGTTCCATTATAATAGTTTTCTCAATTGTCCACTCAAAGGTTTGTATTCAACAATTCGATCATGAACGATTAAACAGTATGCTGATGTATTATCAGATATCGGTGTTGCAGATTCAAATGTGATTCGCACATCCATAGGTCCAGATTTTAATGATTCATTTTGTTTTGAACAATCGATGACAATTAGGGGTGCTTCGCTAATAAAACGTTATTTTGTAAGAAGAGGTTCTGAATCTTTACCATAATACGATTCGTAGAAATTTTTGTACATATCATATAATAATGCATATTGATTGTGAGCTATGTCAAGATTCAAGTTACCCTATGGATAACATTGTGAATTGAGAAAAAGTTCCACGTCTCTCAAATTACAATGATCGAATTGACTGCAATCTTTTGTTCCATCATTTTTTTGTGCTGTCTGGAATGCCAGTATAACATATTCCGGTTTCTCCAATTGTGTTGAAGTTTTTACCATCCAGACATTTTTAGTTGTTTTCGGTAACAATGGATATTCATAAGTTTCCGACACAGTGATGTAAGAAATCACCTATTCAATTTTCATCAATGTAATTTTTTCTTCTGTACTAGCTGTAGCTTGTACTAGTGCATTTAGATCGATGTTTGAACGAGTTAAAACGAGTTTATGCTTAACATTGACAATGACGCGATGATAATCTTCAGCGAATCCCAATAGCATATTCAATGGCAATAAAATGTCAAAGTATCCTTTGTTATCCGCAAACTTTTCATCATTGTCAATCCAACTTGTGTTATCTAAATAATTTAATTGACTTGGATGGAGTGATAGATATCCCCTTATGACACTTGTAAGACCGACATTTTTATTACGATCAATCTCAATGCTATTCAATTCATATCATATTAGTAGAATGCTGCCACTTTGGCGGACCCCACTCCCATCCCCACTACGAAGTTGGAATGAATTAGTGGAGCGGTTTAGGTAGAGGTAAAAAATAGGTGGCGGGTTAGGGGTAGCCGCGTTGCATGGGACGGCAAGATCGCGTGTGGGGCAAAGAATTAAAAATTTTGTTATTATTATTTGATAATTAATATATATATATATATATAGGTATTGGAAAGTAAATACAGAATAAAATATGGAAGACGTGAATAAAATAATTGATTATAATAATAGTACTTGTAGTGCTGGTACAGAGCTAGTGATAAAATAACGGATTTTAATAAGGATTATAGTATTATAGAAGTTGCTCTGGTGAGCTTGATCTCGGTACTGAGGATTATTAACTTCTATTGACGCGATGCTTGATACGCGAGCTGTCTTGCCGAGTCTATGGTCTTTAACAAAAAGCCATGAGAAGGGTGTTGAGTCTTCGAAGTGGCCGAGTGTAAAACGACTCGCCGAAAGTAACATTGCACAGGTATGCTTGTTATCATCACACCTAAACAGCGAGCTAACAGAGTATAAATTCGTACTTTATTGAGTCATCATTTATGTGTGATTTATGATGATCTGGAAGGTTTCTCAAGCTGCCTTAGCTGGGAAACTTTCCATTTATCGGAGAGGATGTACCGTATGCAGTTTTAGGGTTTGGGGCTTCGTCATAAAATAAATTCTTTATCATAAGGAAACCCAAAGCCCAATTCCCGTCGAAAGGCTTGGAAAAAAGCTGACCGTTCTTTAATCTTATTATTCAACAGTCTAAATTGAGATTGCTTTAGTAAGGAAATATAGATATACATTAAAAAAAAAAAGAGAAATTATTAATAAAGAATAATGTCTTAATCAGACATACCAACATATTAAAATTTAAATATTAACGACATATATTCTAATAATAATATAAACTAGAACTATTAAAATAAGAACATTCTTCAGGCTTATATGTTTTCAAAAAGATATTAAATCAGGTTTAAAGATAATGTAATTAAGTTTGAATTAAATAGGTTTTTACAAACTCATACTTTTTGGAAAAAATGTCAAGAAAACTTTAGCAACAATTACATAAGGTAAAATTTAAAGTGTCTGTTGGTATAAAATCAAGACAAACCATACATTTTACTTCTATACGATGAATTGAACTTACATATAATATTGATTATAGAAAAATGAAAACTTTATATTGAAATAGAAAAACATGAAGGAAACTTTAGTATCAGTTACATTATTTTAAAAATTTAAGTATCTTATAATAATATGTGTGTTCAGTCAACAGACTGACAGCTTTTCTAACCTCTCTGGGTAGGAAAGCCCCATGACTCAATTTCTTCGTGACACACTACTACGCAAAATTCCTCAGGTAATGTTGTAGAAAATTCTTGAGAACCCCGTTTTGTTCCTCCAAATTTCTCCTCTACTAGTTAGCATGCGAGTTACCATCTAGTTACTTGAGGAGCCAATCAGCTTGAGAGACGTCATCGACTGAAGAAATTCTGAGCCAATAACAAGGAGTTAAGTGACCAATCAAAAATTGGGGGTTATAGTCCAACCTTTCTTTTCGGACTTTCAC
Source organism: Chelonus formosanus (assembly GCA_028641665.1). NCBI lineage: Eukaryota > Metazoa > Arthropoda > Insecta > Hymenoptera > Braconidae > Chelonus > Chelonus formosanus. Next base: position 9,460,650 of record CM054002.1, read on the forward strand.
CAGTTGCCATTGCTATCTCATGAAGAGAGCACGTAGCTGAGTTTTGAGGTTTTTGAGCTAGCTGAAAACAAGGATTTACCTACATCTAACCATTACTTTGAGTACAATTAGCTTCAGAGTGACTAGCAGAGTAAACCCGAGTAGTTTTCGAGTAAGTGTAGTGCACTGTCAACGATCTATGAGTGATTTTCTAGTGACGCCACAACACGTGGTGAAGAGTTAGACAAAGACCGAGAGTGAATTATCTGAACCAATTGAGTGCAATAGTCAATCTAATAAACTGAGCATTGGACAAAAATAAATAAAATTATTTATCGTATCTTGAGTGATTGTTATTCAGTGATTATTCTTTATCCCTCCTTAAATTCGGTATCTGAGCAATCATCTTTATTGAGAAATTTTCTCGGCTTTACGCTACAATGTGAAAACAAAGAATACAATTCACATCTAAACGATAAATCATACTTATATATCAACTTAATTTTATATTTTACGTAAAATAATAATCGAATAGGGAATTGAAGACAAACCATATAATTGACTTCTTTAGGATGAATTAAACTTACATATAATTTTGATTATATAAAAGTGAAAACTTTATAATGAAATAGAAAAACATTAAGGAAACATAATTTACTTATAAAGTACAATCATATTTCTTATTACCCTCATCCACATCCTCATCATTGTCACCAGAATACTTATGAAAATCATTATCATCCTCATCAATATCAAAATCTAGACTTTCATTATCATTCTCCTCAACATTATTACTGTCACTTTTATTCTCTTCAAGATTATTAATGTCAATTTTATTCTCTCCAAGATTATTATGATCAGTTTCATCAATGTTTACGACTATTAAATCGTCACTTGCTAGTCCACTGTCTATGTCATCGTTTAAAAATATTAAAATGTCATCTGGATTTAAATCGTTGTCTTCTACAGGAAGAAAAATATAAGTATGCTCTATGTCATCAAAGAGAAGTTGACATGGTGTATTATCTATACACAATAAATGAGTGTGATCTCTCATTTTAGATCCATATATCTTCATGGCATATCTGATTCTATCTTCGATTTCATAGACATTTTGCCATTGATTTGGTATACCTACAATTTGAAAAAAACTCCATGGCTGGATATACCAGCTGAAACAGAAATGAATTACTCTCGATAATATTAATTTTTATGTTAAGGATTCATTATATTGTAAAATATGCGTGTGTGTCCATCTATTGATGGATTGACAAATGACAGTTTATTAGTTAACGACAATTGCTTGACGATTAGATTGTTTATAGCAACGAGGAGAGCGTTTGTTTATCTCCAGTTTGTGACTGAGATTAACACAGATTAGACGTCCTATATTAGACTCTGTATTTGAATTTGTCATTTTTAATAAACTTTTATTTTAAATATAAGTTGTCTTGATCTTATATTTTACAATATATAAGAATATTAGTAGAATGCTGCCACTTTGGCGGACCCCACCCCCATCCCCACTACAAAGTGGGGATGAATTTGTGTCAGCCAGAGCGGTTTCACAAGGAGTGGAGGGAGGCGTTGCGTGGGGGTAAAGAAGTTAAATATAAAAATTTTTATTCGTATTTTAAAATATGATTATTGAATTTTAACTGTTAATTATAATGTAAGTCTCCTCGAATTACCAAATTTTTAATTAGTGGGGCACGCGTATAACGTAGCACGAGGTGTAGTTTGGCTAAAGGGCCTTGACGAGACATCTAGCGGCTGGCGTTGTGGTATGGCTTTCGACGGGTAAGCGGCAGCTGTGTTACCACGCTAGAAAGTAAGAGGGGAGGGGCTAGCGCGTGGTGGGACCGAGTCCGCTTCACGCTGGCTGTACGTCGTTTCTAGTGCTCAGTCTTGCCCAGCTAGGGCCTACGCACGGGGGGCCTGTTGCTGCCGCTCGCAGCGTGGGAAAAGGAGTCTAAAGAAAGCTGCGCACAAACGTATTACCGTATTTACGGCCGCTACGCGCAGATATGTATGCGCTAACTTCCTTTTTAGCTACAGGCGTGGCGCATGAGCAGTATATTGTGCAAATGAAAGCGCAATAACACTGCAACTAATAAAGGCTTTGAAAAAAGACAGCCATATGTTTGATGCTACACGGCACGTGTATCACACACCAATGTTTAACGTCGTTGCTTAGCAACGAGCCATAATGGCTGCCATTTATACACGTGCTCACAGCCAATAATTGTTTCGATTAAACGGTATTAAACATGTTTATTATAAATGACATAAGGTGTTTGAAAAATCGCCAAACAAAATAGATAAATATAGATTTATTAAGCTATTATTTCTATTTAAATACAATTTTATCCTTACTCAAGCATATTTGATGAAATCTAAGCCCTTCACCCGTAAATGTATTTTTATTATGGTTCAAACGTTTCTTTTTCATGAAGGTTTTATAATATTTAGCTACAATTTCATCGTTTTCGGAATATTTTCTACTGAAGCAAGATAAAAAGTCACTAAGTAGATAATTAATAGACATAGCATGCAAAAACATATTACAATATTCGCCGCACACTTGAGAATCTTCCTGTTGTAGATTTTTGACGGAGTCAAAACGAAGTATCGACAATTCTCTCTAAGTCTTCTAAGGTGTTCTGGAATAATTTGTGGCATTCGATAGCCGTCGAAGTAGCAGCCGATGTCATCTCGATTGACGCACATGGCAACCCAATGTTGTCCTGGTTGTTTGTGGCCATCAGTATTAACCACAAATGCTGTCGGTTTCGTCCACACCTTCGAAATCTTGTCTGCTGGACACAACCCTATTGTATGAGCCGGGATGTATTGAAGAGCTTCTATAATTTGCAGCATATTCATTACAGGCTTTACAGTTATTATCGTCACAATTTAAATTTTGCATAGCTGTTAGAGAAACCGTAGATTTAATGTATATTGACGAATTATTTTTTAGCCAACTACGGTGATAATAAGCCACTGACATTGAACAGTGCCCTGTAAACACGGTCGTCAGAGCGGAGTGTTATGAACAAACGATCTCCACGGTTGACGGGACAGTTAATGGCGGTTTATCAAACATGTCGTCGATATTTATAATTTTTTTACACACAACCGTTTCTAACAAGCGTTTTTGCATGAAACCACGTGTATAAATCTGCTCAGCATTGTGTGTAATAGCTCGTAAATTGTTGTATACAGCCTTGATTGATGATGATCCTTCGTACCATGGTATACGATGTTGTGATGTCAATAAGATATTTGCATGTAGTTTTGATTCCAACAATAATAAATAAGAAAATTCAGGAGCAATTATCCAATAGCCAATAATATTCGCTTCTAAAGCAAACAGGGCAATTTCTTTTGGTAGAAGTCAGCGTCGTTATTGAAAGTCCCTTGTATATCAATCACAAATTTCATCTTAAGTCAAAATGATGCACACTATTTAAAACGTATTACACGGTAGACGATGAGGTCGATACTGAACTCTTTTTCAAACAATATGACTCTACTTTATCAAAAATATACTTGGCCAGCAAAATCCACAATTATTTGCCGAGATGAATCAATTTCAAGTATATTTATATTCAGCATAAATAATACAATTTATAGTTGAAGCTAAGGCGTCATCAAAACGTACTTCTAGACGTACACTGCCATGTCTGATCAAATTCCAGTGTGTATTGCTATTTGCGGAAAGATCAGGTGTCAAATCAAAAGCAAATAAGCAGTAGCCATTTGGATAGTCCATACGATTGATGCCAATTCCTCCATTAAGAAAATGTATGCCTGTTCCTGAGAATAATGTGTGATAACAATCAACATATAGAGAATTTTTAGTAAAATCTGGCTGGAGAGGTTTTGAAGGAATTTGACGACCATCGACATATAATTACAAATAATTAATTTTAAAATAATGAAAATTAAAAAGATTCAATTTTAGATCGCCGTTAAAAGCTTTGTTATCAACAAAACCTACGATTATTCAACGTGGTAATTGTCCCAAAATAACATTGTCAATAGTCTCATCGTGAAGACTACCATGTATAGAAACAGCCTTAACTTCCACACGTGTTAAAGGATATTTAGCGGTGGTTTTCGTAAGAGCCCGAGAATGTGAAAGCAAAGTACTCGGGAATATCTTCACCCACCTCATTATCAGAGAGGCTTCAATTATTTCAACTTTGCATTCAACCACTGAAGTATTCATTAAACAAAATGAATCTCGAGATTTTGTTAAACGTAGTCGTGTTTCAACACCGTTTATTGAGAAACGCTCTTGATTAAATACATCACAATGTAGATGGCCAAGTAAATCAAAGGTTTTCCTATATGCTAAATATTGACGCCGTTTTTTCAAGCCTTCATTTTCATCTGTAAGACTATCCATTTTACCGGGCATATCTTGAGACCATCCAACAGTACTCAAATGAGAATTTTTTGCATCACGACCATAATTTAAAAGTGTTTCGATGTATGCTTTAAAAGCATATAAATTATTAGGCGGTGATACACATTTTTGATTGAAATACACATCAACTTGATTGAACAGAGAATGCATAAAATTATTTATAGATCCAACATTAATATCTGATGTTGTTTTTGGATCACTATCAGCTTGTAATGATTCACGTGCTGTAATTTTGACTTTTAAATTTAACATAGTATGTGCAAGGTCAATGTATTCATCTCCCTGACCTTGTACAACAAATTCGATTGGTGAATTATTTGTTAATGATGAAATTGGTTTATAAAAGACCCATTGAGAGCCCTCAATTGTTGTTTGTGTCGGTGGAACAGAAAATAATTCTAGCTCTGTTTTTGCACACTCACAAAAATGAACATGAAGAAAAGCCATTATGCTTATTTAAATATATCTGCTACAGGTCGTAATTTCTTGCAAACTTGTTTCTTGATCTTTTTTGTTTTCTTTACTTTCTTCCTTTTAATTTTAGAGACTTTACGCTTCCTCATTTTTCCTTTACGGAACTGTTTTTTTTTATTTTTTGGCTTTTTTAACAGAGCGTTTTCTTCTCTTTTGAAAACAAATGTTCTCTATACGGCTGTCATGGAACAACTGTTGATTCAGTGTTGAACCTAGCGATATATAGCCTGAACCGCTCATCAAGTTATCAATATTTTCAGTGACTTTTCGTTTTGAATTTTGGCCAGACTCGCGTAAACGCGCTCGTGCAGATTCTTTGAATGATAGTCCATTATCAAGGACATCGTCAGCAATACTCAACCCTGATTTCAAAGCTTCTTTACCTATAATTTTTGCACCACTTTTCAGAATAGGTGATACAGACCTAAATAAACCCCCTAAAAAACTGCCGATGCCATGCCCGCGTTGATTAGGTGTTCCAATTTAAATTTTACTAATACCGCTGTATCCACCACGCCCAAAGCCGACTTGGGGAATACCATAGACAGTTTCTTGATACATGTTTATCTCAATTTTTTAAAATGTAACGATACAGTCAACGTACCGTGTTCAAATGGTATAGCTTCACCAAATTCATCTCTTATATCTATCTCTATTGTACGAATATCTGGCTTTAAAAGAGGTATGTAGCGCATTGTTAAAAACGATTTTATGCGCATTGAACCATGCGTATAATTATGCATTTCAAGGGGCACAATGCGTAATAATGGTGTCTGTACATCGCCCGTTACATAATTTTCACAAATATCTGTGTGAACAAATAAGCTACACGGTACAGACGCATATATATTTGCTAGACGTGTGCTTTTTAGAAGTGGTAATAACACAGGTTCAACGTCAACTAGAAATCGAAGAATCTGTTGGAGATATGGCGATAATTGAACTAGATGAGCCCCGTTACAGCTGTCCTCGCAAGCCATTGTAGCTGCTATATAGCCGCCGGAGTTCAGTTCCCATTTTATATGCTCACTCATAATAACGAGCTTATTCAACTCAACGATCGGATGATCGAGTCTTTGATACACACCAGGGGGCAAGCGGGTCTCATGATTTTCAGCATTTTCTAAATTATAAACATCAGTAACGTTTACTGTGAAAAAATCTAAAAGATCAACATCATGTATGAGGGTGAATAAAACTGTAGCATGTTTAACAGGTAAATTCGAAAAATTCATTGGAATGCTTATTTCTTCTAGAGACGCACCCCACTCGCCAGTTAATTTGAGAGGTCGGGATAGCTGTGTAATGAAGTGCGTTGTGGTGTTATCAGGAAAATAAAGCATGCTACTATTACTGGGTAAAATTATGTGGAACTCGTCTTTTTGTAAGGCCATTTTTTATTTTTGCTGTTTCGATTCTCGACCAACTTTTGATAGTTCTTCTGCATAGAAAATACCGTCGATATCTTGATGATTAAGATCTTGAAGCATGCAAACGGGTGGTCGGCGGCTCGTTGATATGCGAATAATTTTGAAAATTTCTTCACTCCAATCGCTTTTATATCTTTCGTGAAAGCTGATTTTGCCTTACTGACGCGAACGAGATCACCAACACTATATTTAGGCTTTTTTAATGCTTTCTTGAAACGTTTATTGTTCTCATATCTATGCTTTATGTTTAAGAAAGCTGCTAACTAATTGTTAAAATTGATTCCAACATGCATGAGTTTTGTAGCACTATGTTTGGTATTATTGTAAGCGGCAACAATTTTTTGTAAAACGTCAATATATCGTTTTGTATGTCTGTATGTAAAATAACGCCACATTGGCTCTTTCAAATTACGATTAAATCGTTCAACAACAGCCGCTTTGCCATCCGGATTTCTTATAGTTCTGAAAATAATTTCTCCTTCATTTAAAACTTTTTCAAAATCGAAGCCCAAAAATTCTCTGCCACGATCTGTCTGTAATATGTGTGGTAATCTTTTATTACCACGCTTGAAAATCGCGCCATTGCTCAAGCAATAGTTATACTTGTTTTGTTATGCAATAGTTTAACCCATACAAATTTACTTAAAACATCAATAACAATTAATAAATACTTAATGTCATCATTATAAGTATCAATATCACGTAGATCAACTGAATCTGCCTCCCATACATCGTCAATACGTGAAACATTATATAGACGCCTTGAAAATCGACATCGTGTTGGGCAGTGTAAGATGTAAGCATCTTAATTTTCTAGCCATTTCTTCACATTATCACGATGTATGTTTTTTGTATAATTTAGCAACTGATTCGCGCCAGCAAAACCGGCTGGATGTTCGGGACTGTAATATATCTTTTTGAGAGCGGCCATTACTTAAACAAATATTTTAGCCATTTATTTTCACACTTTCGCTTGGAAATCCCAGAGCTTATTTGAGATCTACTGCTGCGAGCACTCAAAAAATCAGCGGCAGCATAGGGCTCGGAGTCACTTTGTGATTTCATTGATAAAGAGCCTTCAGCTATTATATCCGGTGTGATGAGCTGTCGTCTTCGTGATACACCTGTCGGTGTGAACATTTCTACTTTTTCAGAATCAAATAATTCTTTATTGCCTATCTACTCCCGTGGCACGTAACTGTTATGAATAACACGTACAAACTGGTCTCTTCCTATAGCATATTCATTTTTTCTAGACCTCATAACGTCATTCAAAAGATCTGTAATATTTGAGCCTGGAATAACTCGACCCTCAATACTAACAATGCCTGAGAAATCCCATGAAATAATATTATCAGGCATGTTTTTTAAGCGCCTGTAGAGAAGTTTTGCTATTGATTGGAATTTTTTCGGCACACTGTTAAAAACAGATTGATCTATATTATGATCAGGCGATTTATATATTGATTCATGTGATTCGCCGTCATACGGCGACGCTTTTTTATTGTCGTTTTGAGTCAAAAGCGGACTTACGGCAGGGCGACTTTCATGGTTGATTAGGCGCAAATACCTCTCCAATACTTGTGAGTAGGCATTCCACTTCTCACGTTTATTCTGATAAGCTGCAGAGCATAATATTTCATTCATCTCTTGATCAAGCTGCGTTAAAACGGTATCATAACTTCTATCTGAGTTGTTCATCAATAATTTTGTGTCTGCGACTTGAAAATTCTTCACAGCCTCTTCAGGTATTAAAACCATTTTTTTAGCATGCTCCATTTTCAGCGGTTAATCAGTTTTAATAATAAGCCAGCAAGAATAGGTGCCAAAAGAACAGGCAAAAAACTACCCTTGTTCTTTAAAATGATTTTCTTCTTCCTCCTGGCACTACCACGTGACGCTAGACGTCGTAAAAGAAAAGCGTGGCGCTTTAATTTACGTTTTTGATCAGCTGTCAATGACACGTTTCCCCGTAAAATATTAAGACCACATCCACTTATATATTGCACCAGTTGAGGATTAGCTTTCCGTAATATAGCAGCGCGTTGTTTTTTGCTTAGATAAAATAAAGAACTGAGAATTGCCGCTTGTTCCTGACGTGATGCATTCGTACCATTACTAACTAACAACTGGTAAATTGTGATTATGGGCACTCTTATTTACAGATTTACGCTGCACATAAACATAGTGCTTCGGGTCCTCTGGAAAAATACATGTGCGGAAGCGACAATTTTCAGGTGTTGATTGTTTCAAGTCTAGCAATAAGTAACCGTGCGGTTGAGCTGTTGCGCCATATATATTTCTTGGAAAAAGTGGGTGTTTTCTAGACACACTTGCCGGGCTAAATGTTGGATCTGTGAGCGGTCACGGGGGTTTTTAAAAATTACAATGTAGTTAGCATTTAAAGAAATGTCTCGTTGGCCTTTTCCCTGATGAACTGAATTTTGTGTTATAAATATAACGCTCAAATTACGATGATGACTGCCCTTCGTAAAAAGGTCAATAATTGTACTACTTGATGATTCACGCATAAGATCATCAATGATAATTAATTTTGGTGTGTGATCGGACGTATAACCATCGTTAGTTGGTAGTCCTCCTTTAAATTAAAGGGGTAGAAATTTTGGATAATTATTATTGCTTTCTTGCCATTCAGCATAATGAAATATAATTCTTGAGAACCGTGTATCACCCATGTGATTTATAGCGCGAATAAATCTTTTTACGAAAACAGTATTACTGCACCTTGTAGGACCACAAATAACTGAAGTCCAAGGATGTTTTCAGCGCCGATCCATAATTATAAATGGCCCTAATAAAAATGACTACGATTTTTATGTTATAAAACTTTTAAGAAATATATACAGAAACGCCTGGTCATCAACATCTTTTTGTTGACGCTTAACATAGGTCTTATCATCATCATAGTAATATGATCTTCTGAGAAGGTCTCTGAAACAGCGTAAATTTTTCCTAGATGATTAATTTAATAAAAGAGCATTAGTAGCGAAAAGTCTTTCATAGCGGTCAAAGCAATAAAGCACCTATTTGAAATGTTTCAGTCTGTGATAAACATATTTTTTAAATTTATAAAGTACATTGTGAGGTGTATGTGGCTAATGTTCGATATATGCTGTGATGGACAAACGGTGATGGAATATCAGCAGGAGTTTAATCATTTTTTGGAGAGCTTAGCCATAAGAAATTTACGTAAGTGTGGAGCCTTTATTTATCGTGATCTAGAGTATGATACCTTAATAAGAAAAGGTCGGTTTTGTGAAGATCATGAAAAAATACGGAAATTAACGTATGAATACTATCATTTCGCTCGGGATTTTCCATTTTTCACTTGGGATATTCGGAGACGTAAAGACTTAACGAATGTTGTCAGTCCCTGAAGAGCTTCGAAGTTAGCACATTCTCTTACTTTTAATCAGTTGTAAAAGTGTATTTTTTCATTATTCAACATGGATAATTCAAACGCTATGCCTTTCATGATTGCTTTGTTAACGCTTGTGCGTTATCTTCGTGATCGATTACCAGCGATTGCTCGGTTCGATCCCGAGTCTAGACTTGAACGATGGAATAATATATCGCGCTCGTGTCTATTTAGACTATTTAGACGTATTATTTTACTCGTGTCATGTCACTTATTAGCCTGTGCATATACACGTGGTTTGTTAACATCGAATTTTACGATTATATATGAAGCCGCTGAGGCGTTAATGAGCAGTATTAAAGAACATGCTACGTGTGTTTTGCCTTTTCTCAGTTATTATGGTAAGACGTTCTTAATGTAATATGGTAAGAAGCTCTGAACGTTTATGTACCAGTTAAATGATGTACATTTCTGAAAGTCTTTGTATTACAGAGCGGCGATACAAATATATCCTCTTAGCTTCTGATTCTGAAACTAAAGAAGAAGCAGATAGTAGCCCTAAGGCTAAAAAGATTAAAATTAAAGAAAACATACATGTCGCTGGAATTGAAAATCCTCAACCATCTACTTCTACTAACATTATTAACTTGGATCAGCTTCAACCATCAACTTCAACGGCAACTGGTGTCTCTTATGATGCTGTATTAGACAATTGGATTTAAGTACGCGGATCATCATCTTTAACTGTAAAACCTGAAGACATACCTTTGGATCGTAGCAACGGGCGATGGTTCAATGTTGATTACGGCAATAAAATTATGGCCGAGTTTCACGGCCCTTGGAACGTCGATGATGACAGTGCACCATCTGCAACATCATGTTGATACTCGCAGTGTAGCTGTGATATCAGTATTTCTTATAGACTTGATACTGAAGAAGAAACTGATGATGATATGCCTTCAGACGGTTTACATCCAACTCCCGAGTCATCATCGTCAAGCGTATCATTAGCCGATACTTTTGAGAAAAGCGATGATGAAGTACAGGATTTAGAAATGGACACGAATGCTGATCAACAGCATGAACCAAGATCATCATCCTCAGAAAGTAAACATCTTTGAATTTACTTATGTCTATTACAATGCTTAAATTTACGTAGGTTTTGAATATTATGATTGGGGGCCACGGGAAGAATAATGCTGTTTACAACTATCAAATTAATTATAGATATTCAACGTGGTGGTGCTGTAACCAGATCTACAGCAAAAAAAAATTCTCGACTCAAACGTCAAGGTCAACTTTTCACCAAGTACTTCATCAGACAAATTTGCGGCTATCTATCCACCAGGCCGGCGTTTTATTATCGACAGAGAGCGGGTAAAAAATTTCAAAATGTTTCAAATTACAGGTAAAGAATGTCTAGTTAAAATACCACTACCGCCCCAGAGTCAAAATCATTCAGAATGGTTTGAGAGTGCTTTAACTGATATTACAACCTACATTACACAGGGTTGTACAACGCGTGATAGAGTAGCCTTTACTATTAATTATGAAAAGTTGACAAGTGAGCCAATATGGTCACGTTTTAGACCACCACAACAATATACAAGTAACGATTTGTGGGAGCTACTTTGCAAAATTGCCCGAAGTGCCAGTGGTTTATATAGTTACGATAATATTGTTTTGACGGTTTCGATCGTTCGTGGAGTAGAAGGACGCGGTCGTAAAAAGCTGACTTTCGAACATATTTTCAAGCGCTCTATATTAAGTATCACAAATAACGATAATTTATGCTTTCCACGCTCACTCGTTGTTGCTGATCTTCCCAACGATATTTTGCTCGCAAGAGTACGGCTATTGTTGTGTTCAAATTTTACACCTTAGGAAAAGGAAGTCAACCCTTATTTGATTGCCGGCGGGTCGTTGAGGAGAATCATGGTTCTATCAGCAAAACCCTATTCATTTTATATTATCAGCAAACATACCATTATGAGCCTATATTGAATCTCAGTGCGGCTATAGGTTCGCGTTTTTTTTGTGCGGCTTGCAATAAAAGTTATGCTACGGCCCCCGCCTTACATCGTTGCGTTTCTCAATGTCCGCGTTGTGGTAATGCACCTGTTTGTAAAACTGTAAAACAACGAGTGTGTAATGCGTGTAATAGATATTTTGTAAGTGATAGCTGCTATGATAAACATCTATTAAAGGGGTCTGCTTCACTGAATGGCAATGATAAAGATTTAACTATTCGTAATCTAATACAAATTTGTAAAAAATGTTTTCATTTAAAAATATACGGTAAATCTGAATCGAAAAAGTATGTGTGTATTGAATCTTTTTGTCGTATTTGTAATTGTAACCGACCAATGAATCACCGCTGTTATATGAGCCCTCTTGAAACCACAAGGCCTCAAAAAGTAGTATTTTTATTTTACGATTTCGAAACATAACAACACGAACATGTTAAATGTGATAAAATGACAAAATTACATGTCCCTAATCTTTGCGTTGTACAGAAAGTATGCGTTTTTTGTGCTGGAAATAATAATTTATTACAAAACTGTGCATACTGTGGTAAACGTGAATATGTGTTTCATGACACCCCGATCGGTAATCTTGTAAATCTAGCATTTCAAACATAAAAATATTTTACTAAAATAATATGTATCGCCCATAATGCTCAAAGTTTTGATGCACAGTTCATTCTTCGTTATTTGGTAGAAAATAAAAAAACACGTATTCCAAACCTTATTTTGAACGGGAGTAAGATTATTGTCATGACAATAGATAATGTAACATTTTTCGGTAGTTTAAATTTTTCACAAATGCCTTTAAGGGCTCTACCTAAAGCATTTGGTTTTGACAGTAAGATAACTAAAGGCTTTTTTCCACATTTATTTAACACTCCTGAAAACATTAATTATGAACGTTCTCTTCATGATATGAAATATTACTCCCCTGATACAATGCATAATAAAGAACGCGAGTCTTTCATAACATGGTATAATGAAAAGAAACAGGCTAACTATACTTTTAATTTTCAAAAAGAATTCATTCACTACTGTCGGGCTGATATTATCGTGTTAAGACGTGCCTGCATAGCTTTCAGTGATATGATACTAAAATATGGTGACGTTTGTGCTTTCTCTGAATGTTGTACATTAGCATCAACATGCTCAAAAATTTTTAAAGAAAAATTTTTAAACTCTAATACAATTGGCATTTTACCGCCACGCGGTGCATATCGGTGGTCATCTAATCAATTATCAACAGCGATTTCATGGTCAATATTCCAGGAGAAAAAGCGTGGTCACATTATAGATCATGCTGCACGCCGTAAAGAGATCCGGTTACCTTGTGGTCCTTTAGTCGATGGTTATTATCATAATCCAGAAACTCAGAAAAAAGTTGTATTCCAATTCCATGGATGTTGTTGGCATGGCTGTACAATGTGTTATCGCGTAAACAGAGATCAACAACTTCGTACAGGTGAAACACTTGATCAGCGGTTAGAATTAACACGGGCCACTTCAAATAGAATACGTTCAACAGGATATACTCTTATTGAGGAGTGGGAGTGTAACTTCCGACAGTTTCTGAAAAATAATCCTAGTTTGGAAATATCTATTAATTCTCGCCCCTTATTACTAAATATACCTCTTAAACCGTGTGATGCTTTCTTTGGAGGCCGTACAGAAAACTTTGTATCATTACGTGACGATTATGAATCTAAAAAAATTAAATATGTCGATGTATGCTCACTTTATCCTTACGTGTGCAAAACAGGTGAATTTCCCAATGGTTATCCTACAATTTATGTTGGCAATGAATGTGATGAAATTCTTAAAAATAAAAATAATTTCGATCAGATTGAAGGGCTTGTAAAATGTACTATCTTACCACCCCGAGACCTTTTATATCCTGTTTTACCGGCAAGATTTCACGGTGAACTCTTATTTGTATTATGCCGAACATGTACTGAAACAATTAATCAGGGTAACTGTTATCATAATGATATAGCTGAGCGTGTATTACATGGTACATGGGTCGTTGACGAAATACGTAAAGCTATCAAAAAAGGCTATAAAGTTTTGAATGTATTAGAAATATGGCGATATGAGATGATTCAATATAACCGTAACACCGACGTTCGAGGTCTTTTTACTGATGATATTAACACTTTTTTAAAAATTAAAAAGGAGCAAGCGGCTGGCCGAAACAATGTGAAAATAATCCTATTGAACAAAAATTATATCTAGAAAATTATGAAAAAGCTGAAGGCATTAAATTAAAAAGAGGAAAAATAAAACATAATCCCGGTTTGCGGTCAGTTGCAAAATTATTTCTAAATTTGTTATGGGGTAAATTTGGGCAGCGTGAAAATCTTACTCAAACTGAAAAAGTAAATAATTGTGTCAAGCTTATGGAATTACTGACGAATCCTGAAATCGATATCGCCGGCTTACACTGTGTTAATAATGATATTTTGTATGTGTCATACGTACAAAAAGAAGGAGCTCTCGAGTCACAACCTACTACAAATGTTGTCATAGCAGCTTACATAACCACCCAAGCCCGTTTGAAGTTATATTCTTATCTAGAAAAATTAGGCGCTCGCTGGGCGATTTAACTGATAAGTTAGAAAGCTATGATACAGGTAGTTACATAAAATCTTCTATTTCTGGTGGCTAGAAATTTCATGCTTACATTGTACAAAAACCTGACGGTTCGATAGCTGAAGTATGTAAAGTAAAAGGTGTAACTTTGAATTATACAAATAGTAATTATATTAATTATGAAACAACACGCTCGTTGATTACGGGTGAACGTACAGCGCCGATAGTAATTTCGTTTGATGCAATTAGACGAACACCCTTCAATCAAGTTGTTACACGCCGTGAAACAAAAACAACCCGTATACAAAAAAAAAAACGGCGTCTTAAAGATACGTTTTGAATACTACCATTTGGATTTCGAACAAGTGATTAAATATAAATTTTTAAATACCATAACGCTGTATTTTTATAATTTTCACAGTGTTTTTGAGGCATGATTATGTTAGAATGATGTAAATATATCCTGAAATATTTCAATGAAAAAGAAATAAATATATGATTTTATAAACAATAACAGCGTGGCTTATTATATTTCATTACGTTTGCATGGGAAAAATAATTCGCTATGAGCACGTGTAAATGGGTCGGCCATCATGCCGCGTTGCTAAGCACCGCTGTCAAACATTAGCATGTGATACACGTGCCGTGTAGCATCCAACAAATGGCTGTCTTTTTTCAAAGCCTTTATTAGTTGCAGTGTTATTGCGCTTTCATTTGCACAATATACTGCTCATGCGCCACGCCTGTAGCTAAAAAGGAAGTTAGCGCATACATATCTGCGCGTAGCGGCCGTAAATACGGTAATACGTTTGTGCGCAGCTTTCTTTAGACTCCTTTTCCCACGCTGCGAGCGGCAGCAACAGGCCCCCCGTGCGTAGGCCCTAGCTGGGCAAGACTGAGCACTAGAAACGACGTACAGCCAGCGTGAAGCGGACTTGGTCCCACCACGCGCTAGCCCCTCCCCTCTTACTTTCTAGCGTGGTAACACAGTTGCCGCTTACCTGTCGAAAGCCATACCACAGCGCCAGTCGCTAGATGTCTCGTCAAGCCCCTTTAGCCAAACTACCCCTCGTGCTACGTTATACGCGTGCCCCACTAATTAAAAATTTGGTAATTCGAGGAGACTTACATTATAATTATCAATTAAAATTTAATAATCATATTTTAAAATACGAATAAAAATTTTTATATTTAACTTCTTTACCCCCACGCAACGCCTCCCCCCACTCCTTGTGAAACCGCTCTGGCTGACACAAATTCATCCCCACTTTGTGGTGAGGATAGGGGTAGGGTCCACCAAATTGGCAGCATTCTACTAATATTATTATTATAAATCTAAACCAATATACAATTTAAACTATACCTTTCAATGCCATCAACTGTAATTTCATTGGTGATAATTTTGCAAGAATCTTTTGTAAGAATGGTTATTATCATTCTTAAGCTCCTGCCTTTCCTTGGGAACAATCACTTTTATCTTAAGTACAAATAAATTCATCTGAAATAATTCAATGTTTTTTTTTCCATTAATTGATTAATTTTTTTAATTTAGTTTTCATTATAAAATAATAAAGTATGAAAAATTTGAAGTTGCTTCACGTACGTTAAAATCCCACGTAGCACCAGTATCTGAAAGTCATCTATTAGATATCTTTTTCTAGATATCTATTTAATATTTAAAACATGATATCTGTACGATAACCCAATCTAGATACATTTTCTGCAGACGTCTAAAAGATATCTTTTAGATCTCTTAATTCAGAAGTATAAAAAATCGACTTAATTCAATATCTGTTCAATGTTGGCAATTCGATTATAATCGTATACATTGTTGCGGATGATTGTAGGATTATCTGACTATACAAAAATACATATGTATCTGCATATACTATAGTATTTCACTATGTACACGTGTATGTCAACGTATGCTCCTCACCTATACGGAATTCAGCATTCCCACACAGCACAAGTATTCGGAAAATGTCTTTCTTCAGATATCCTTAAGATATCTATAAAATGATGTTAAAAAGATATCTTTTTTCAGACTTTTTTTTAGATTGACAAGTAGATTCCCGTGACTTTATCCGTGTAATGTGCGTGATTACGTTACATATTAATAAACTGATTTGGAATGTTTTTACAGAATCCCAGATGCCAATTGTAGTGTCGTAGTGTTTATAGCGCAGGTCTTTTTCAGAACGCATATAACAAATCGAGAGTTATTGAACGAAAAAAATAGGTCCCCATACATTTTACTTGGTTCGGAACATTATTGTAGTAAAAGAAAAAATTACGCGTTGGAAAAACTCAGATACGTTGAATAGATTCCGTTTTCCATTGTTTATAACAAATTCAATTAATATGAACAAAAAGGGATATGTTCATAGACATTTTACATAGTTTTTAACTTTATTCCAGTAAAAAAAAAAATTTCGTGTTGGATGAACTCAAGTATATCGCATAGATCCCGTTTTTTTATTGTTTATAACAAGTCTAAATGTTATTAATTCAAAGAAATAGCTTTCTAAACATTTTCCATGGTTCGTAACTCTATTCTAGTTGAATGAAAAAAAAAACTCAAATATGCTGAGAAGATTTTGTTTTCTATTGTTTATCACAAATTTAATTGTTATAAACAAAAAGAGTAAGTTTCTATACTGTCTCTATGGATTGTAACTTTATTGCACTAAACGAAAAAATTACGCGGTGGAAAAACTCAAATATGTTAAGTAGATCCCGTTTGCCACTGTTTATAATAAATGCAATTGAATTTCTCATTAAATTTACAACGAATGAATAGCTTTAGTCATACAAATAGAAGATTCGAAAATAGCATCTTAAGTTTTACAGTTTGGCACAGTGGTCAAGGTTCAAGTCTACGGTCACAAAGGTTCCAGGATCGAGTTCTACAACAGTTTCAGTGATTACCTTAAAAAAATATTTTCACCGTTAATAATGATACAATAATAATCGAATTACATTTTTTTTTTAATAATTAGTCTCAAATTTATCAAAATTTTTGTTTTAATTGATATTATTGTAATTCCCAAATCATTTATTACTTTTAAATTAGATGTCTTTTTTTCATCCACAAAAAGATATCTTACAGCGCTCAAAAAACGGCGCATAAGATATCTTATGGATATCTTACAGATATCTTTTAGAGATATTTCGAGGCTTTTCAGATATCTTTTTAGACATCCAGCTCTTAATGACAATATCGTTTAGACATCTTTTTGATAGGTGGGAATAACAAGCAAATTATTTGAACGTGTAAATAATTATTCTGAACACTGTTCACTTATGAATTATTTTATATATATATATATATATAAAATATACAATTGTTTTTATCTTTACTCAACTATTAAAAAGTAATCAAGCAACTTTAAAACCCTTTTGAAAATTAGAAAACACTAACACATATGCACTATGTAAAGTAGAAAGAAGTTATATGAAAATTTGTGTTTCATCTTTGTCTAACCAAGGCACTCTATAGTACGCTCTATCTTCATTCATTTCCGGACCTGTTAGGGCACAAGCATCAAAACAAAGCGCACGTGTATCGGCGTAACACAGCGCTAGTGTCGCATCTCTGTTTCACTACCATGGACTATATTATATTCCATCTTTGTTTTCACTTGTGCCGGTTGAAGTATAAACACACAATAAACGCACGTGGTTGAGCTACGCGTTCAACCATTTTTCATCGATCCATCATCGATAATTTAAAAAATATGCTTATATATGAATATTTACTTACACGTATTATACATACTTAAATGAAATATTTAAGAGTAAATAGATATATAAGTTTGAACTTCAATCATTATTTCATTTAAAACAGGCACATTAAATAATAAATTTTGTATTATTCTCAATTTTTTACTATTATTTTCTTTTATAATCAAAATTATTTTGAATATAATTATTATTTAATAATTAACATAATACTTTCATAAAAAGCATAAAAAGCAGATTCAAAAGCAGTATTCAAATAGATCGACATTCTATCTCTAGTTACTAGAGGGCAGATATATTGTTTGAAATAAGCCACAGGCGGGCAGAAATGTACAGCAATAGATCGATATTTTTTGTTTCTCAGTCGCTAAAGGGCAGGTATGTATATCGATATGTGAGGAGTGCCGTCGAAATAAGGGCAGACCACATAGTTTATTCATAGAAAATATATATATTCATTTATGGGTATTATTAATTAACAAACATATAAAATTAGTTGTAAATATTGTGAGGACGCGGCGTGGTAGAGAATACTCAGTCGCCATGGTATGCTACTGGCGGTAAGATAAGATGGTGGCTGGCTAGTTGGTTCCATGCTTGGCCGCTAGATGACCGCTTGAAATTGGCTCGTGGAGCCGCCATGCGGTTAGTTGATCAATCCTCCTGGACAGCCGCAGTAGCCCCTGAGTGGCAGTTAACTATTTCAACTGTCACGAATTGAACTCTTTTCTTAACAGCATAAGTTCTCAAGGCTGCTGGACGTTGAATCACTGCTGTTGATTTTGCAGGAACTGGAACAGATGCTGGAAAAATTGCAGTAGATGTCGAAGGTATTTGACTGGACTGTGCATGACTTGTCGGTGTCTGAGATGGAGTTTGCGTTGTTGAAACACTTGTGTCTCTACTCTCAATGAATGCTGGCTTAAGTCTTTCTGTTGAAACTGTTGTAGGGACACCGTTGATGTTGATTTCAAACACATAGTCTGAGATTCTGTTGATAACCTCAAAAGTTCCATCATAAGGAGGTTCCAGTGGTCGCTTGACTCTATCCACTTTCACAAAGCCATGTGTACACGTAAATAGTGTTTTATGTGTGATAACTCGAGTCTTGATGTGATGTGCAGTTGGTACTGAGCGTATATTTCTCATCATTTCCCTGAATTTTTTCACAAAAATTTGAGGTTCTGGACCTACTTCTTCATCAATGAAGTATTCTCCTGGTAATCGAAGCGTTGTTCCATACAATATGTTTGCTGCACTTGCCTTAATGGCTTCTTTAACTCTGGTTCGCAATCCTAAGAGCACGACAGGGAGAATGCTAATCCAATCGTTTGTACCATGACACATAAGAGCTGATTTTAAGAATCGATGCTATCATTCAATCATGCCATTCGATTTAGGGTGATAGGCTGTTGTTCGTGTGCGACTACATTCAAGTAGTTTTGTGTGAGCGTTAAAGAGTCTTGATTCAAATTGAACACCTCTATCACTTGTTATAGATGGTGGTGCACCAAAACGGCTGACCCAACCAGAAAAAAAAGCGTTGACAACTGTATTTGCTGTGAAATCTTTCAGAGGAATAGCTTCAGGCCAGCGTGTGAATCGATCGATCATAGTCAAACAGTAACTATAACCTCGGCATAAAGGCATAGTGACTATGTCAATGTGTATGTGTCTATAACGCTCACTAGGAACTTCGACATGCTGTGGAATGTTTTTCACATGACGATGAATTTTGCTCCTTTGACAACTCAGGCAGTTACGTGCCCACAGCATGATGTCCCGGTTTATGTGAGGGCAAACAAAATGTGGACAAATAAGTTGTTTCGTTGCTCGTCCATTTGGATAAGATTGGTTATGTGTATTGTCAAAAACTTGTTTTCGGAGCACAGATGGTATGTATGGTCTAATTTTTTCACCTAAGACGTCACTGTTATGTCTTAATGTACAATTAATTTATTAAATTAATTGTAATAAAAGACACAAGCAAGAATTTCTCCGTTTTTGCCCTAGCTTTCCAGCCAATAGACAGGAGTACAGGGATCTTTGATTGTTAAAATTGATTAATCAATTAATTTAATTTTGAAGTGACTTTTAAAAAAAAGTCGTATATTGAAAGCACTTTCAATAAAAAAAAACAACATTTTCAAATGAGATTATAATACCTCAAATTAACAGCAATTGAATCCACGGAATGTACAATTTGAGATGAGGAACACAATAGTCAATTGGATGAAGGCAGGAACCACAACTTACAATGTTTTAAAATTTCCGTCGACGGACTACGACTCTTATTTACGTTCGTTTGGTTCAAGTACGACTTCGCAACTGACTTTTGAGTTTTTACAATGGTATATATTCATTTTGAAGAAGGCGTTGACTTTCCCAAAACAAAAAAAGTCAAAACCAATTAGCTTTAAGATTTTAACTTATTGATTGTTATTGGTGAAAACTAATATTCCAGGGAGCACACTATCCCTTCCATATTGGTGACACCTTAGCCTGTAGGTATCTTACTCACTACGCACCGACGTCACCGGGCGTAATTACCTTCCTAATTACTTCTACTTATTTGTGTTGAAACGATACAATTTCTTTAGAGTAATTTAAAATGGTGTTACAATAGGTATTGATTATCAGGTTTTTCTTTCGTTACAAATATTTAAGTTCTATTGCATATATAAGATACAGATGATTTATTACTTATTGGTAAAACTTTTTAGAATAACTTTTATTGTTTTATTGCTTCTTTCATAATTTTTTATAGAGTACTTAATTATATTAAAATTATCATGACCATAAATTATTGATAATATTACAAATTTAGCGTTAAGAAAGTAATTAGTATGTTAAGAGAAACTTTTCAATTTAAAGAATTACTACAAAATTACTAAACATAAAAAAAAAATATATATTTCATTAATGAGAGAATAATTACTAAAACGATTTAAATGTGAAGAAATAATTATTAATTACTTTTCAAAATTATTAAAACAAACGGACGTCACATCACAGTAAATGACCTTTCCGGATTCATCGACTTGGAGTTGGCGTAGTTGAAGTAAAGCTGTGCTAGAGTTCAATAAATGTTGAAGTTTTTCGTCTTTTCTTGCTCGGTGGCAATGTTCTCTGGAGAGATTATGACAGGTATTTAAATCGAGTCGATTCTTGATAGCGCGTCAGCGATTATGTTATCTTTTCCAGCAACATGGACGATTTTCGTTGTGAATTGACCAATATAATGCAACTGTCGTTGTTGTCTCGGTGAGGCCTTGTCAGAATCTTGATTTAAAGCAAACATTAGTGGCTTGTAATCCGTGATCAATGTGACTTCGTATCCCTTGATGAGATGTTTGACGAACTTAATTCCTTTAAAGATTGCAAGAAGCTCACGATCGTACGTGCTATAGTTACGTTCAGTCTTTGATAGTTTGCTCGTGTAGAACCCCAAAGGTTGTCTCACTCCGTCGATAATTTGATCTAGAGCTGCCTCAACCGATTCATCAGATGCATCATAGCGAAGCGTTAAATTTGCGTCAGCAGCTGGATAAACTAATTGCACTGCATTGGCTAAGAGTTTTTTACATTCCTCAAAGGCTTTTCCTGTCTCAGTAGTCCACGGTACAGCATGTTTATCATTTTTCTTAGCACCAACAGTAAGGTCGATTAATGATGCGCGAACTTCTGATGGATTGGGCATGTTTAAACGATGAAAATTTCATGAGTCTTAAAATCTCCGGGGGCTAGTGATGATTTAAGGTTTCGGGTACTTCACGATTGCTTCGATTCGATCTGCAGGTGGTTTCATTCCATTTTTTACTATTGCATAACTTAGATAGATGACTTCAGGTTGAGCAAAGATACATTTGTGAAGATTCATTGATAGGCCATGCTGTTGCGACTTGTCAAGGATGATTCGTACATGTTTTATGTGCTCTTATCATGATTTTGAAGCAATGAGGATATCAATAATATAAACGTGATAGAATTCTAGTCCTCAAAGAATAGTATCCATAAGCCGCTGAAAGGTTCGAGCTGCGTTACACAATCCAAGGGTCATCACTTTGAATTCGAAGAGACAAAATGGTGTAATAACAGCGGTTTTGCGTCGATCTTCTGGCGTGACAGGTATTTGGTAATACACCCTGTCTAAATCTAAAGTAGTGAAACTTTCACAATCACGAAGATGATGTGTGAAGTCACGTAGATGTGGTATTGACTAACAATCCGGAACAGTGACTTGATTTAACCGTCGATAATCTTCGCAGGCGCGCCATGTTCCAAGTTTCTTTTCAAGTAAGTGTAGTGGACTTGACCATTCACTATTTGATCGATAACACCAGTCCTGTTGCATCATGTATTCGTACTCAGCTTTAGCTGCTTTAAGTTATTCGCCAGATAGACGGCGAGTACGCTCTGCGATCGGAAGACCTCGGGTGGTGATGTAATCTTGTATTCCATGGAGTAATGGTTTACAACCAGCTAGTTTCGTGACGTCAGGATAGTCTTTCAAAACATCGTAGAATGGATGATTCCTGCTAATCGTACAGCTTCTTGGTTGTGTTGAATTAGCAAGCTGAACGGATGTAGATGGTAAGGTCTATTCCTCGATTAATCGTTGGTTTCACAAATCAACCAGCAGACCGTGATGCTTGAAAAAATCAGTGCCAATGATGGGATGGGTACCATCAGCTACAGTATGGCCATACGCATCATCGTCGTAATCCTAAATCCAGTGTCATTCTCGTGGTACCAAAAGTATTTATTGTTGAACCATTAGCAGCGAAGACTTTAATTCTTGATTGAGCAGCGAAAATTCTATTTCTAACCTATACTCTATTCTTTAATATGACTGAGACATCAGCACCTGTACCGACTAGAAATTTGAGACCAGTTTGATTCTATTGCACTCGTAGACGGGATGTTGCACTACCTTCAGAGATACCGGCAACCATCTCAAAAGGTTCAGCTAGTTCAAAGGCTGAGAATTACTCTTGTGATTGCATGGTTGACGGCAATCACGTCGTCATTTTAGTTCTGCTGTAAATTTTATAATTTGCTTCGGGATCTAGCTCGGTTACGTCTTACGTAACGGTTTAATTCCTCTATATTTTTCATTTGAGTTGCGATTTGTGTCGTAAGATCTTAAGCGTTCGTTGGAGAATTCTTGGGTTTTCCATCTGTTGCTACCCCTGCATTTCCGTTATTGTCTACAGCCAGAATACTAGGTCGAGAAACTTTCATGATCTTATCAGCCTGAAAAGCAAGTTTTGATAGATCGACGACTTCGCTGATTGATAATATGCTCCGGACATGCTCTGAAGTTGTTCTAGGACGAGTGTTCGAAGGGTATTGTCTCCAACCTCAGTTCCCGCTAAGTTCCTCATTTGTTGCAGCATGTTAGACGGTTTGTCATTGACAAATTCAGCTGCTCGCAAAATACGGCGTAATTTAGACTCATTCGTTCCGTCAAACTGGCTGATTAGGCGTTTTTTTTAATGGTGTCATGCTTGCCTGCGTCTGGAAGTCTTTCCACGATGTTCAATATGAATGGTAGTGGTTCGGGGTCCAGGTTGTGATGACATACTGATATTTAGTCATGTCAGAGGTAATGCGAGCAAGACCAAATGCAGCTTTAACTTTTCCAAACCAAAGTTTCGGGCTCGTTTTCCAAAATGGCGCAATTTTGGGTGTTCGAGTTTGGAGAATTTTAAGAGCTTGTTCTTGATTGAAAACAATGTTTTCCGGTGCGTTGGCCATATTTGCTTCTTGATCATGTATCACCGAAGAATTTGCGCTTTCTGATTGTACGTCGTGATGTTGCTGTAATTTTCTTGTAGGTGAATGATCTACCACCATATCAGTTTTTTTTATTTATAGAATATTGAGGTCACCAATCATGTAGGGAGTGCCGTCGAATCAAAGGGCAGACCACATAGTTTATTTATAGAAAATATATATTTATTTATGGTTATTATTTATTAACAAGCTTATAAAATGAGTTGTAAATATTATGAGGACGTAGCGTGGTAGAGAATACTCAGTCGCCATGGTATGCTACTGGCGGTAAGATAAGATGGTGGCTGGCTAGCTGGTTCCATGCTTGGCTGCTAGATGACTGCTTGAAATTGGCCGGTGGAGCAGCCATGTGGTTAGTAGGCCAATCCTCGAGGGCAGCCACCGATAAATAAATATTACTGTTCTTTAGTTACTAGAGGGCAGATGGATCAACTCAAAATCATGCAAATGTTTCCCCTACCCAATGGTTTTATTGAAAACTTAAATTTACCTGGGCTTTTTGGTAGTTTAAAGTTAATTAGAACTCAAGATCCTATGTAAATATTATCGATTAATCTCGGAAACAATTGAATACATGAATGGAGTTTATTCAATTACATACATTTATTGAAAATCAGATATAACACATAATAATATTCGAAGTAAAAATACATCTATTGAGTATTTTGAATATAAAGTTGTGTAACAATTCTGAATAAAGTAATGTTATGTGCGTAAAAAAATACATCATGAATCAATCAATTTGTTTTTCATATTTTTAATTCCTTTTTCAAAGTATATGAAAAACTTCTCTAGTAACATATGAATCTCATCCAACGATAAGCAATCAAAATTCATATTTGCATAGAGCTTTCTCAGCACTGGTCGCAATTTGTTGATTGAGTTGGAATCAAACCGCATCTTCATTTTGCGTACAATTTTCAATGCACAATTTGAAGTTAAACTTAGTCTATGGTGTGAAGAAGCATGTTTGCGTCTTGGTAAATCGGAAATAATGTATAATGATGGGCAATCCAAATCTTCAAAGTTAATCACAGTTTGTCGGTCATTCACCAACTGATGCATCCACTCTTTCTTTTCAAAACCTTTCAGACAAACAAAATTAGCTTTGCCAGTCACTCCAATAATTACACACGGCATATATTTATATGTCATATCACCAGAATCCCACTGAAGCCCATGGTAATTGCGAGTATACCACCGATTTATTAATTGAAATTTTTGCGGTAATAATTTCCAATCAAACGGTTCTTCGAAAAATAAACACAATTGATTTTGTAATGCTCCCTTAATAGAAGTCACTGCAAATTCTTCCATAACAAATGGATTTGGGAGAGCTTTAAATCCCTAAATATTAACAAAGATATCCATTATGTAGGTTTGATGTTATCAGTTCATGGGTTCCAAACTAATTGATAAAACTTTACAAACGTACTTTATTCAAATTTATGAAACGCAATAAATTTTATGACGTCACATCTTTTCTAAGAAACCAGCCATCTGTTGATATTGTTATAAACAAAAGAAAGAAACTTCTATGACGTCGTTTGTTTTGAAAAAAGTAACAAAGAAATAGAAATAGAATTATTGGATAATATTTTTTCTAGGGAGCGTTGTTAAAAAATGTGTTTCGATAATTGACCGCTAAAGTAAGAACTATATTTAAAACTGAACAGATTTCCAACAAGTCAGTTCAGCTACAGAAATCATTGAACACAAGTGTACACAATTGAGTGATTGATGAGGGAATTGTTGAGTGAAGTAAATATCGATAACATCACCAGTAATAATACTCAAAATCTCATGAAGAAAATTACAGAATTAAACACTTCAAAAAGATACAAAGTAACAAAGTTCACGATGGTAGGATACTTTTGTAAAATTATTCTAACTTTGGATGATGAATTCTATATTTCTGTTTCAACACGGCGATTTGAAGATCTTATTTTACTTGACCTCATACTGACGTATACAAAAGAAGAAAGATTGGCACTGCAATACTTTGGTGGAGACTACGATGATTACAAATTCATCATCATTGTATCACAACTGTCAATATGGAAGATTTCTCGTCCCTTAAAAAGAAATCTCTTTTACCATCAGTCAAAATAAAAAATACCTACAGGACCCAAAAGGGCCGCAATTGTTAATCATAAGACATTAGATAAGGGACGAGATCACACCATGCTGGTTTATCAAAGACCTTAAGAAACAATAGACGTAAGATCATTGACAGGAAGGCCACGAGTAAATTTCTGCGTCTACACACTAACACAATCGAGATCCTCATACATACATGTCATGATAACATGTGTAAGGGAGCCTCATTTGATATAAAAATAGCCGCTTTTTTAAGAACAATCAGTCTAGTTTCTGGCGTTGACTCTGTCTTACACTCTGCTTATCTGTCTTCTCTGGAACTCAGATTCACTGGTAACCTATTCCTTTGTACTTTTCGATATTCTATGAGAGCTGTTAACTCTGTTCCGAAGTAAGGTTTAAGAATACATCTTAATATACTCAATTATTTTTAACATTCTACGGGAGCTGATTAACTCTGCTTCGTAGAACTTAATTGGGAGCTGTTTAACTCTGCTTCGAGGTAAGGTTGGAAATAAGAGAGTCATATACCCTTAATAAATCCATCGAATACTGAACAGACTCTAGCTGACTATTAGGGCCATACTTCGGTCTTGTACTGATAGTCGAAATATAAAGTCATAGTCAATCATGCCTAGTGTCTTGATTGTTATAATTTTATGAGTGTTAAAGTGAGTGACATCTCGCCAAACAACAAAATCTATTGGTAATATAAAATTATTTGAATATATTAGAACCTGCTATTTTCTGTCAATATCTATTTTAAATTATAATAAATTCCCATTAAATCAAGCTTATTTTTATTTACTTGCAGAAAACACCCAAAAGAATATATCTAGGTTTGACGAGACCATGGGTGTATCTAAGTCTGTATTCTTACCTGACAGGGAACGCAGCTAAATAAACAAGAAATTATAGAGGGGAGCTGGTACGTTAGTTGATACTGAGCCTCGTTTACTAGTGTTTAGGAAAGGATTCAATAGCAGATTAGTATCTGATTGTCAATTCTTCCATAACGTCTCTTATGATTTCAAATAAATAAATAAAAAAACGTTTATCTAAATGTGACAATTGAAAGATGTAAAAACATCATCTCAGCCGATTCCACAAAGCAAGTCAATTAATTCAACACCCAAAGTACTCTTAATTATGTCATTGTTATACAATTGAATTTATGTCAATTATTACAGAAAAAATTCTTTTTAAATTCAAATGTTGTCTAACATTTACCGATAGTACTGACTAACGGACGACAGAATTAATGTCTTCATTTATCTAAAAATTTGAAATCTTGCGCACGCCACAACAGCAGCGTCCTAGATTCGTAATAGTAACGACGAAATTTTCTGAAATTCGAATTTAAAAATCTCTTAAATCCATATTCAAAGAATTTACTCGCCGCAACAATGGCGCTACTCAGTAAAAAAGATTGGTAACAGTTACCGACGATAGATTGATAACAATTGCAGGTGAGAAAAAAAAATTTTTCAATTTTTTACCCGCCACGACAGCAGCACTGCCGAGATCGGTAACAATTACCAATTGCAGATCAGTTCAATGCTATCAGGTGAGAAAACTGGGAACTGCATCTACAGTTGGTAAATTGCTGACTCTGATGGTAACTTACTGACATGGTCAGTAATAGTAGAGTGATCCAGAACCCCCCTACATATCTACTACCCCGTGGTTGCGCTCTAAATCCAACGCGGACAAGATGATGCTCTCGAAAATAATTCTGTGACGTCAATAATAGTTCTACATCGTTCATTAAGTCATTTTTCTTGTTTCGATTCATTTTCATTCCTCAACATTTATAAATAAGAAACATATAAATTTTTTGATTCCCCGGAATCGCGCTTTAAGACCAACGCGGACAAGATAATGTTCTCGAAAATTTTTCTGCGACGTCAATTTTTTTTTTTAAATTACAATAATGGTTCTGCATTTTTAATCAAGTCATTGTTACTATTTGTATTCATTTTCGTTCCTCAATATTTATAACTGAAATAGATAGAAATTTCAATCCTGGGTTAAAAATCCGAACGAAGTTTGGGTCAGCAGGTATACGTTTGTCCGTATGAAATACCGGTCAACACGTGTAAAAGGTCTGTCTGTAAGCGCCTATTTACGTTGAGCCTGTATATTCGTCTCTTCTGTCTGACGAAACTAAGCTCCGCCTTTTCCATTATCCCGGTGAGATGCCGGGTTGGTGTGCTATCTTACAGTCATGTAAGTAAATGCTGACTGTCTTTTTTACTTCCCATAAGGACTGGACTTCTATACTAGTCTTTCTCCTATGCTTTGAGTCAGGGTAGTGCATGAGCAATCAGAAAGTGCGTCCGCAACCACAAAGAGGTATTTTGGTCAAGCAAAAAAGGAAACCAGGAGAAAAAATGCGTTGGCAGCGAAAAAGGAGAAAAGTATAAAATGCGTGGGCAGCAGCAAGGGGTCGATGGAGAAAAACCCAAAGAAGACAAAAGAAGAAGCAAAGAAGCTAGTATGAAAAGCATGCGAAAATCAAACCAAGAGGTAGTCTGACCTCTACAAACAACCCTTGCTGGTCAAGATTCTACTCAGACTCTCTCGACTTCCTTGCTTACAACTTAGTTTGTACTTCTGTATGTCGAGTGAAATCAGTAAAAAACAGTAACTATTGTACTTTTAAAAACGCTTGTCATTTGTGACCAAATATTTAACCTATTTATCCGAATAATTAAATAACTATTGGGTGTCAGCAGCAAATTCGACGTGAGTCATTTCACCTATCTGCTCGTTCTTTAGACCTATTTGTCGCCTGGTGTGATAATGTATTTTCAGTAACTATGAATATTCATATGCTGACATATGTCTTACACATATTTGTATTACACATAATCTATCTCGAAGTTACCACCAAATAAAAACGAGTTCTTCGCTTCCAAGCAAGTTGGAGAAGTTCTTTTTTGTAACATTAACTATAAGACTGCTAGCCAGTTACGGGACGTAACAATTTTCATAATAAATTAGAAAAAAAATGTAAGATACATTGAAACGAGTTGAAGCATATTCGATGAGTCTAATTTTTTTGTTTTACCCTTCAGATGTTAAATATAATCCCTTGGCGTTTTTTTTATAAGATTCAGTGAATACTCCAACTTTTTCAGTAACTATGAATGCATGGTAAAAATCTACATCAAATTGGCCGATAATCTTGCTAGGATCCTCTGAAGCGTTTTTTCCTTTCAACTGATCTATGGAACCCTGTCACAAACAAATTAAAAAATATTTAAGAGATTACGAGGAAATGTAATAATGAAATTCAATCAATTGTTATTACCTTCAAGCCAGATCGTGCAATAGTACCAATATTTGGAATCGATTTGTCTCTTGTCATACCGACACCTGTATCTTGGATGATTGAAATGCGATTTTGATCATTTGTCCCAATATCTATTTCTAAATTCTTGTTTCCACCTTTTTCTACGGATGAATTTTTCCTCAACATCATGTATCGTATTTTTTTTAGTGCATCGCTTGCATTTGAAACTAACTTACAAACAAATAATTAAAAATAAATGATGCGTGAAGTTAACAATGTGAAAATTAATAATGTATCAATAATTTATAACGTACACTCTATAACTTTTTAAAAAGCCATAATTTTATTAAAAAAAAATGCAATCGCTAACTATCAATTTACGTTATAAGAAATCAATTTGAGGAAATAGTACAAATAACGTTCTTGGTAATTTATAAATGAACTTCTTTGACATTCACTGAGAAATATCTGTAATGTATGATTGTCAACTTTCTAAGATTCGGATACATTATAATTAAATATTGTTTCAATTAATTAAAAATTGATCAATAACAGACATTTTAGAAGTTTAAAGTGATTATTTGTGTTTATTGTAAACTTAGTTCTTTATCTGAATAAAATGATTTAACAACAATTTTTAAGAGCTTTTGAGTTTCAGATTTGAATTCATGTTTTACTTTCTCACCTGGAATTAATTAAAGATAGCGATTATTAAATTTCGATGAACATAAAAAAATTAAAAAAAAAAATCATTCATAAGTTTATCAGTATCTTGTACTATATTACAATAATCCTCTTTTACACTCTCTGATGCTGCTTGTAAAGATACAGCTTTGACAGGATATTTCAAAAACACTGTTAAAATAATTCGATAATATTCAAAAAAGTAAGGGCGAGTTTCACCAATAACCTCGGGTTATTGTATACCAACCTAAAATCGAAAGAATAGAAGAAATTGTCTTTGGCGCCACCTAGCGGGTGAACGACAAACTATTTTTCGTTACCAAAACAGAATGAACACGTGGTTTACCGGCTTTAGTTCATTTCATAGTTGTGCGCGCAAACGAATATTAAAATAAATAGGTAAATATTTATTATTTATAATATCTTTCTGACCAATTTAAACCTGATATCATTAATATTCATAGCACACAGCATATAAATAAGTTCAATAAAGAGTATGCAATCAAAGTGAAAAAGAGATAAACGTACACGTCGAAAAAAATGAGGTTATGAACTTTTTTTGCCATAGTTATCAATGTAAACGTTTCTGTTTGAATTGGAAAGAATAAATAATTATTTCTCATTTTAATATTATATTTCAGATTACCATTAAAATGTCTCAAAAACATTACTCTACAGATGATAAACTACTTTTGATTGCTTTGGTGAAGGAGCATGAGGAAGTAGTGGAAAATAAAAAAACAGATGCAGTTGGAAATTCAGAAAAAGATGCTGCATGGAATATTATAACTAGGAGATTCAACGAAGATGCAGAATTCAAAAGAAACACTGCATCTCTACGGGAATGTTGGAAACGTATCAAGCAATGTGCTCGAAAAAATGCATTACAACTGAAGCAACAAACACTTGCTCCAGGTAAATCGATAATACATTGAAACAGTTAGAATTTTCATTAGTTCTGATTTTCAGTCATCATCATCATCTATTATTGCAGGTGGAGGCGTCAATACTGCTCAATTGACCACAGTTGACTCTAAAGCGTTGGAAATAATTCATTTATGGTCTGTGGAAGGTTTACGTAACATTTTCGACAGCAATGCAGAAAATGCATGCCCTAACCAACCAGTAAGCGATGTAAGTTGTTAAGTCATTTTATTCTATTCTCGAAAATGCTTTTGTTGAAACTTAATATATGTACTTATTTTTCATTGAATTTTCATAAAGCTCAAGTTATTAATTTTAATATTAATGATAAACTGATCTCCAAAATTTACGTCACATTTGACAGGATATGGGAAAAGAAGGACTAATAAACAAATGGGAGAAATGAACTCTGCAAAAGTTGAAAACTGCTTTAAGCAATCCGTTACGCAATGCCATAGCTGATGCTTCACAACCCAGTACATCTACTGGTATCACGCATTCTTCAAGACAGAGCAAGCCTGTAGCACAATTATTGTCTATCAAGATAGAAGCATTTGAATTGATGAAAAAAAGTTTAACTAAAAATGAATTATTAGAAAAAGAGTACTTGAAAACCAAATTAGAGCGTGAGAATCTACAACTAGAGATTCTAAAAGCGAGTTATTCTGGTATTAATAAAAGAATACATAATGAATCTAGTTATGATAAGATTAATAAAAAAGTTAAAGTTTCTGGTCACGATATAATGGAAAAGGATATATTTGACCATGATAAGAGAGAAGAAAATGGTGCTGATCATGATGAAGCATTATGCATTAGTTCTGATTCAGATTAGAGGCTCTATTTATCTGATATATATATTTTTTAAAAAAAGTTTAAAGATTGCTAATGTGTTCCAAAGTTTAAATAAAGCTAATATTATAATACGATTTATCACAAGTTTATTATTCGTTTGTAAGAATTTATATTTATACGCAAAGTTAAACGTTCTTTGCTACTTGAATTATGATGATAATTAAAAGTTCACGTGGAATGATATGAATATAGTTGTTAATGGACAATCTCAAGTATTATTACTAGTTAAAAATACAGTAAAAAAAAGTTAAAGATTATTAATGTGTTCTGAAGTTTAAATGATGTTGTGATTATAATATAATTTATCACAAGTTTATTATTCGTTTGTAAGAATTTATATTTATACGCAAAGTTAAACGTTCTTTGCTACTTGAATTATAATGATAATTAAAAGTAGACGTGTTATAATATGAAAATAGTTTTTAATAGAAATCTCAAGTATTATTACTAGTTGAAAGTAATTAATGTGTTACTTGATAAATAAATATAAAAAATTTTATTCAATTTTGTGCAAGAAACATGCATGTTTAAAGGCTGATACTGAAAATTGTACTTAATAATGATACCATCATTATTATTTAATAATCATCATGAGTATTATTATTAACAAAAAGTGAAGCGTTGAAATTATTAATAATATCAGTACAAAAAGTAAACTAAGAATAATTATTAGTTATTGTGAATTTAATAACTCTACATTTTCTTCCTATTATAAGTCAAAAAAATATTTAAGATTATTTGTAAGTGCACAACGAACATGGAAACATGGATAATTGTGAAACTTTAATGTATATTATATAATACAATTCATGCAATCTCAGATAAATAAAAATTTATAACACTTTGCAAATAGAAATTTAATTATTGTATTACCTTATTATTTTATTTAATACGTACTACTTCAAGTCAAATATATTTTTAGTATTTTCATACTGTAAAGCAATTGACAATTATTTTATAGATTTCTTTTAGTTGAGTGAAATTATTCATTGAAACTGCATAGATATGAGGAAAAAATAACAACATTTCGATAACTTTGAAATCATTCATTCATTTTCTAGTTATTATTATTCATTATTACAGTCTATCTGGTGATTCAATATAAATTTTTAATACACAATTTTGTACTCTGTTATATTTGATACAGATTAGTTTTTTTGTGTTCAAACTTAATTTTCTATTTTCCACTTCTTTTTTAGGATACAGTTCTCTTTTACTTGTAAGGATTAAATAGTACTTAAGCATAATCTCAGACTCCTCGATCTGAAGGGGTAAATCCTGCTTGACACAATTAAAATAACTGTAAAATCGTCAATGTACTGGGTATCTCGAGCATCAGTATAGCTTACAAGAGGAGTACTTTGTTATTGGACTAAAAAATATTCATTATCTGCGGCATTTAGAGAATCACTTGTTATTCCAAATACCTGCATTCCATGCATCTTTTTATTAGACAATAAATACGCGTACAGAGTATGAGCTGGAGTAGTTAAATTGTTTACTGTAATCACATCACTGTACACAGAATTCCTGGCAAAGTTTGGAGCTTTACTGTATCATCAATAACATCAACTCTAACCAAAAAATTTAACCATTTCCATTGACATGGCATATTCTTTATCAATGTAATCTCTATCAATAATAACGCCCCAAAATTAGTTAATATGTACAAAATTCTTCATAAAAATAGGCCAGTCAAAAAAATTTAAAGGAACTAATTTTTTCATCACTGCTATTGAATCAACGTTTATTGATGTAAGTTCAAAAAGAATTTAATGTAAACTGAAACAAAAAAGAATGTTGTTAACTTAAAAAATACAATATGATATTCGTTACCTACATAAAATATTGAAACGTACTTATGAAAATAGTCACGAATTATTCGTCTCTGCTGATTCTGTACAAATGGCTGATGAGTAGCAGGGATTCTATCATAGCTTCTTTGATTTATGAGTGGTGGAGGAATTGCTTGTCGAGTAACATTATACAATACAGCCGATGCGACTATGACTGTTAATGTTGATTCTGGTTTAAAAAATCTGGAACCTATGGTGAGGACAGCAAACATACGTCCCCAAACGCCAAAACACCTTTCGACCATCGCTCGAGTTCGAATTTGGGATTCGTTATAAAGAATTTCAGCTCGAGTTGTTGGATTTTGTAATGGTGACATTATAAATGGCACTTGAGAATATGCAGAATCACCTACTAATAACGAATTGTTGAATTCACCATTTTCAAATCTTCTTTTTATTCTCGAATTGTCGAATATAGTAGCATTGTGCGCCGATCCTGGTCAACGTGCTACAATATCCATGATCTCCAATCTGGAGTTGACGATTACCTGGGTGTTGATAGAAAAGAATGATTTTCTATTCCGAAACAACTCTGCATGATCTCCTCCTGTTATATTGACGTATTAAGTTGCATTACTTTTCAGAATTATTACAAATTATTTACTTATAACAAAATGATTCAGTATACATATCATACGATTGGACTCGAACGTGAACGCAATCAATAGCACCCAATACGCGAGGAAAAGCAGCTTGATTGGAATTTCGACAGTGGACAGCTGTGTTTTCATGACGAGAAGGCACATAGATGTAACGTTCTCTCAATCCAGCGATTGCTTCTGACACTCGGTGTATTATTCGCCAAACGCTAGTTTCACTTATGCCCGTGAAGTCACCTACAATGATATAAAATGACCCAGTAGCTAGAAAACGCATAGTCACGAGCATCTGGATAATTGCTGGAATTGCATTATTACTGAAAATTGAAATGAATACCAAATAATGTAAATTAAATTGAAACGGACCTTTATTATAAATACGTATGGAATATTGAACTTTTTACATACTTTTCGGTGTCGTGAGAAATAACTGCTTCTATTTGGTCGAAAATTTCTATTGTCATTGCTTTCGTTAAGCGAAATCTTTGAACAAAATCGTCATCGTCAAAGAAGTCAAACCAATTTATTCGAGGACGAATGATACGAGGTCTTCTGACACTTTCATCATCATCGTCGTCAAAGAGAAGCAGCAGCAGCAAAAGATTATTGATTTTTCTGAGCAAATACATTATATTGTATAGATTTTATTTGTAATGAGAAAAAACTATAAAAAACTAATTTTACATTGGGGTTTAAATTAGACAAAAAAATATTAGAAATGACAAATATTTACCTGCTCATTTCAATATTCATCTGCACGCACAATTATACAATAAACTTTATAATCATAATTTTGGAATGCCGGTCAACCACGTGTTCATTCTGTTTTGGTAATTAAAAAAAGTTTATCGTTTACCCGCTAGGTGGCTCCAAAGACAATTTCTTCTATTCTTTCGATTTTAGATTGGTATACAATAACCCGAGGTTATTGGTGAAACTCGCTCTAAGTAGCAAAATTTGCAATCAATACAATAATGGAATTCTTGTATATGCTATAGAAAAAAAGACACTTTTTTATAATCAGAATTCAAAACATTTCTGAGCGAAAAAAAAATTTCTCACGTGATGAAATTGAATAATTACGAAGAAATTAGAAGCCTACGATTTGGGGCAATTATCATTGGAAATTAGTTCAAAGAAGTCCAACAGTAGCAGCACCATGATCACAGTCAACCCAGTCATCCATACTTGAAAAATGTTCAATCCTTATTTAGAACTAACGGTGCCCCGCGTTCTGACGGTTAATTTGTGTATGTGTATGTACGGGTAATACATGTATGTAATGCACATGTAGTGCGTCACATGACAAAGCCTTACACTATGGTGACTATTGCAGTTGATACAAATGAATATCATGATACTTATTGAACATTAATTGCTATAATACCTAAAAATGACTGAAAATGCACATATCCATCCATGATTATAATTTCTATCAGGTATAAATCAGGAGAATGCTCCGGCGCTTCGCCGGCAAGCTTTATTCCCACTTTCCGTATCTAACCGTGCAGCTTATGATTTAGAAACATAAACAATTATAAGGTAGTAAAACTAGCTTTGGGGTCAGAGCACCCGACTTTTATTTTTTCGGAAAGAGTTCGATTCCAGTCACGGCAATTTATTTTTGTTTTTTATTCGTTAGATTTATATGTGATGATAATATTAATACACCAAGATTAAGTCTCAACAATGATGAAGGTTTTTATTCAAAATTGTTTCCTTAATAAATGGACGCCGAGTAAAAAAAATTTGAACACGATTATAAACCCTTTTTGTACAGCGAAATAAATGCACCTTTTTTCAACAATTTAAGAATATTCAAAAGCAGTTAAACGATCCGCAGCGAGTTCTGGGACTTCGCAAGCAATATCTATTTTCACCCTCCGCACTTAAGCCTGTAGCATACAAGGTATAAACATGGAGAAGTATCAAGATGATTTACTAGCTCTGTGGTCAGAGTACTGGATTTTTATTTTGCCAATCGGGGTTCAAGCCCAGTTGCAGAAAATTTTTTTTGTCTTCCTTTTTTTATCAAAATTACACCTAAACGTAATCATCACTTGTTTACATTGTTTCGAAATTTATTTTCAAAACCTCATTTTTAAATATACTTTTTATGAAAGTAACTGAGAGCGAGGGGAGGGTAATTATGGATTCTCTTTTTTAAAAAACAATGTTTTTCAAAAATTTAAAATTAATTTTGAAGTAATGTAAATAAGTAATGATTGTATGGATGTGAAATATTGATAAAAAGATAACTTCCATGACCGGGATCGAACCCTGAACGGCAACATAGAAATCGGGTGCTCTGATCACGGAGCTAGTTCTACTATAAAATTATTTATGTTTCTAAATGATAAGCTGCACGTTTGCGTACAAAGAGTGGGAATGAAGCTTGCCGGTGAAGCAGCGGAACTCGCCACGGATCGTTTTAATTGTTTTTTATTGTGTAATATTATAAATTGTTGAGAAAAAAATTCTACATCTAAAATATTTATGTAATAGCAAGATTTTCTACTCTACTTTACTTTTTAATTACTCTTCCGTCATTAATTGGAAGGAAAATAATGAAAAAAAATTAAAATTGACATTCAAAATTCCTGTTGGCATTTTAAGATAGCAATTGTATGCAATTTTAACAAAAAAAAAAAAATCTTCTAACTGGGATTGAACCTGGCTCGGCAGATTAAAAATCTGGTGCTCTGTTTAAAAAGCTAGTATATACTCATTTATGTTGTTTACATTCATGCATCATCAGCTACACGCTTGTAAAGATAGATACGAGGGGTGGGGGCTACCTTTGTTCGCCAACTGCCCGAACTCGCAGTCTTCTCTCTGGTAAATAAGACAGAGATAGTTAAATATATTCTGTGCTCTGTTTTGCTCAGAACAGATGACTTGGAAATTTCAAAATTTTTCGGTACCCTAAGGCTCCCTTTCTGACTTCAGCCGAACTTTAAGGTTCTGCTTCACCAATGTTTCCCACTAAAAAAAATTAGAAAATTTTCCTTGACCAATTACAACGTAAAAAATGATTATTTCTCGAAAATTTTAAGCTTAATAAAAACCTCATTCCATTCTGTAAGGCGATAGCTATTGAATGAATTTTTCTCATTATAACAAATTCATTAGAATAATTAATTGAATGAGTACTTATTTTTCACTAGAATTTTCACAGTTTATGGTTGATACACTGGTTGACGAAAAAACCTCTATTACAAACTTCTCCTTATTTCTTTATAGTCGATCAATGGTTATCGCCTTCTATACTATTGTTCAAAATATTTTTGAAATTATTAAAAAACAATTTACTCAATAAATAAGCCGTAATTAGTCAAGAAAAATCTGAGGTGACGGACTGTTTTCAATCAAACGCAGTTTTATCGATATCAATCTTTATCAATGGAACTAGGAGCCCTGGGTGACGCACGCGTAGTTATTATAATTGATCCTTGCTTCCAATGCAAATAGGAGAAAAGAAAGATTTCTATTGAAAAATACATATGTAGCCAAGAAATTGTCAGTAGATTATGTCCTATAGTTAAATCTGACTTAATAACGTTTAATCCCACATTCAATAAGCCGAAAAATAATTGATGAGTAGTCTTATGCTAATATAATTAGAAACTGATAATTAGTAAAATCACTTACACGCCATTACTGCCTCAATCACAGAGTTGAATGTACTATTAACAATATTAAATATTCCAATTGACATAAGCGAAAAAAATATTTTAATACGAAGAATAATAATAAAGGAAATGGATAGATTTTTGCACTTATTAATTTTATTATTATGGGAAGAACCTAAGAAGATCTAAAAGTATAGTAAGTGTCTTTTTCTTGTAAAATATTTCTTCATAGAGAATAATTCAACGGATCTAAACTTTACGCCTGATTGCAATTAATTTACCAGAGTCGAAAAATTTCGTCTGTTCTAGATCTGAAATTGATGATTTTACCTATTTTACTCCGAAATTAGTCGGATTTTTTCTCCGATTTGCTTCTGTTTTTCTCCCTGAAACTTTGGTTCATCTGATTCTGTCCTCATCTTCATCTGTTTTTCTGCGCTTGTTTAAATGTGGTCTCATTTTTTCCTTTTCATCATATGTGTAGTCAAATGTGTAACTTAAGGATAAAATGCAACAAAATTATTCTTGAAATCTAAATGGTGTAGAGGCAATGTGTTAGAATTGAGATTCTAAGGGTATTAAGTTGGAATCCACATAAAACAAAAATACTTTGTAACACTTTTCTTAACATTCTTCTTCATAAGTTCATGAACATGGTCTTCCTGATAAGAGTAAGTGGAAGAAACAGCACAATTAAAAGAGAATCGTATGTTAAATTAATACCAATCTTGAAAAAAGCCAGACAATGAAGTACCTAAACAAATAACAGTAATTACTTTTGTGATAATTTCGTTGTATTAGCTACTGCAATATTTGCATTATGTTTCGATTTTTAATTATATGATAATTTTTATTAAATATGTTTTTTCATTTAATCCATGTATTTGCACATAATATATAAATGTACTGCGACCACTACCTATTGTTTAGTGAATTAACATGTACAATTTTAAGTGGATTTATTTATTATTATTTTTTACTACACTACAATACACTATAATGGAAAGTATGTACTACTCATGGACTTATTTAACCTTAATTTGGCGGTTTGAAGGACAAAAACAGACAGAAAAAACACCTGTTTTTTTGCTTATTATTGGAAATCGCGGAAAAAAACAGACTTAAATATTTAATGGCATCACGCAATGTTCAGACTTGGAGGACCCAAGTCAATTCGTCTGAAAATATTCAAAGTTTCATAACGCCGGAGTTGTCTACTAGCGCTTCAGTCGACTCTTTAAACCAATTAGTTCAAGGGTTTCTCTCGTGGCTCTACAGACGACTCTACGGCCCTAGTGACGCTAACAAGCACGCCGTCGAGCACTGATGGCGTCAGTTAACTCCGGACAAATCACGCAAGCGACTCTATCATACTTCCTTCAGACGATTCACCCATTTTGTCGGTCAACTCTCGTATTTTGTGTAAAATAATAGTTCAGTCATCTCACCAAAAGGTCCATTAACAAACGTGCAGCATCGTTAACAATAACTTCAGTTCCTGTGGTCCAGTAGAAGCAGTTTTGGGTAATCACGTGCGAAGCTGAGCTGGCAGTGACGCCATTGTGCCTCACGGATAGTCACCCACACAGTCTACAACCGAACAACTCCCCTGTGTGAGTGTGGCTATCGCTACAAATAAAGTGTTGTGACTGTTTTTTCGGGTCTAAATTGTGAATAAACAGTTGAACTTAATTACGGATTACTTACGAAGTACAGTTTAGTTTCAGACAACTCATTCAAGTATATTTTCTCAGTGCAATCATAGGTATGAGTGTTTTTGTTAATAAAAACTCAGCTAAGAGTAGCTAGAGTGTCTCCAAACATTATTTTCCTAGACTTTCTCACAGCCAACCTTCTTCATAAACAATACAGTCCATTTTTTTCTTATCTAGCTGACTCGAAACCGTGACATTCGGTCCTTCAAGCCGGATCGTGAACGGCTTGGCTGTCTTCTCGAACAACTCGAAAAAGTTCTAGGCGGTATTTTGGGATAATTTCGTGAATAGTTTCCAGTTTAGTAAACTTAAACGCCGTCAACTCTTTGTGTTTTTGTGTGAACAATCTCGTGGACAATAGTTGTTTACGAATTCAAGTGCTAAGTGACACTCATTTTTGTTTTAATGGTGAAGTGGTGCTTAACCTAACGAACTTATCTATTTCTTTGGACGCTTGGCGCGCACTTTGGTTAGTGTTTTGACTTGGGTGAGACCACAAAGAAGTGTGACCCTGAAATCAGAAAACTCACGTGTATACAAATATAGTCTAATCAGTTCAGTGTACTTAGCATGAGTTAAGTTAACTCATAGTATCACCTAGATTATAAGGAGCTCGTAGTCTCCATATAATCTCGGTTAGTCTAAGTGCGCGATTCTTTAGTAAAAGCCCACCACAAATGTCATTTATTTTTGGTTGTGCATTTATTTAATTAGTTTTTACTTGGTTATACAGACAACTCAATTGTTCAAACGAAAATGGCTGACAAACGTGTTATCTCTCCAGCGAAGTCAGATTACGTGGATGTCATTGATGAAACTGACTCAGTTGAAGGTGTTAGTGATGTGTTAGACAAACTAAGTGCTAAACACACTGCACAAGACATTACAGAGGACTCTCGTGCTGATGAAAGCACTAAAACT
This sequence comes from Chelonus formosanus, assembly GCA_028641665.1. Classification (NCBI taxonomy): domain Eukaryota; kingdom Metazoa; phylum Arthropoda; class Insecta; order Hymenoptera; family Braconidae; genus Chelonus; species Chelonus formosanus. Next base: position 9,501,087 of record CM054002.1, read on the forward strand.
ACACTCAAAGTCATAGAACAATCATTAACATCACGAAAAAGATCAAAGTCCACCGGCCATCCCGAATATCACGTTTTTTAAGCTGACATCTCAAGTGTCGAGATACCAACATCGGCAGTTCATGGAGCAAGATGTAAAGAACTTGGTAAGACAGCCTGAACGAATCACTATAACACTGATAGAAGACAAGCTCAGTCAACTCAATCAGCTATGGACATATTTTGTTGTCGAGCACGAGGCAATAGGAGTAGGATGCCGGCTGACGCTCTTCAAGTACCAGTACGTGACAGATAGAGTGTACGAAAGTGCCTTGAGGATTTACTACCACACGAAATCAGTTCTCCAACGTGTCAAATGAGAGTTGCATGCCAAGGACATCCAAAAATCAATTGATGACTACAGGGCATCAACTCAGCAGTCAACTCACGTGGTATATCAACAGGCAACTCTACCAGAAATTAAACTCCCGAAGTTCTCAGGTGACTCAATAATGTAGACTCAATTTCGAGACATGTTCACGTCTCTAGTCCACGATCGGGTAGATCTCAGACCAGTCTCCAAGCTCCACTACCTGAAGGCTCATGTGTCAGGTCCCCCACCTCATCTCATGAGATATACCATCATGAATGATGATGGTTACGCACCTGCATAGAGATAATTAAAAAAGAGGTATAATAACCCAGAACGGCTCATTTTTTCACATATGAAAAATCAGTTTATAGTCCAGTCAAAATAGACAAAAATAAGTCATAACTTAGCCAAAATTTGCATAGAGCTAAAAATTGCCAGAGACGTTAAATACATTATAATAAATGAAATATCGAAAATTCCCTTCGATCCTACTTTTGCAAAAAATTTTATTCAAGGTCAAAAGTATAAAATTGAGGTTTTTTCCATTTTTCTCGAGAACAGTAAGTATTATCGTAAAAATAGGTCGGACAAAAGTTTATAGATCATACAATTCTCTACAAAAATGGTCTAGTCACTTTTTCGCTCACGACTTACCATTCATGAGATATCGCGGTTTTAATCATTAGAGAATTTATATTTTACATAATATGCACTAAAATGTAGCTTGTATACAACACCGGACGTTCAATATAAATGAAAATAAGAAACTATTTGTTTGTGTTATTTACACAATAAAACTTGTAGAAATTAAATGAGGATTTCAAAATATAAGATTATACTGTAAGTTCCTAATTCCCTTCATCGGTAACCTTGAGTAACATCTGCTAGCTACGTCATTGTTCGTGTGTAGAGGGTCCCATACCTGCTTATTTTTGAAGGAAGTAGATGAAATGACTCAGTATATACTGTTGGTTTTGAAAATTCCTATGCAGTAAGCAGACGTGCATATCGGTAATATTTTCAGTTTTAATTTGGGCTGTTAAATAATTTAAACCAAACGTCAGAAGTTTGTTCCATTTGTGATAAACCTTTGAAAGAAAGTGAAGTTGTTGTTGTTGATCATGGAATGGAGACTTTGATTGATGCAAGTGTTGAAAGAAATGATGATTTTTTTGAATACTTAAAAGACAAGCAATTTGTGACAGTCCACGTGCAGTGTCGTAAAATGTAGACTCGAAAAAGGAGTAGTAGGATATCGGCAAAAATCCAACTATAAATAATAAGACAATTGAAAGAAGATTAAAGTTAAAGTTTGGTGATGAAATTATTATAACCGAGAAGAAAGGAAGTTGAACAATTATCTGTTTTATTGATAATCAGTACAATATTCTTAATAAAGCTTGGTATGAAAATAAAAAACAAAATACAAACGAAGAACGATTCAGAATATTGAAAGCTGCTGCAGTTATTATTCAAGAGGATATTCAATCTGTAGTGATTGGTAATGATAATTATACCCCGCCTTGACTTATTTTTTGCAGCAAGTAATTTCAAAAAATCGACGATTTGAATTAGATCATTTGAAATTAATATATACAACTATTAGCCACTGTATAATGTCTGCTGCTCGGCCTAGATCTTTTGACTCAAGATTGCAATTGGGTTTATCAGTTTTTTTTCATTGCCGACTTGGATCAAAACGTCTTTTACAAATTTTTCCGTCTTTTGGATTGTGTGCATCATATGATGATACTATAATGTATGAGGCAGCAGCAGTTCTGCATCGTTCACCGCATATTTTGCCACCAAAAACTGGAACATTTATTCAGTATGCTGCAGATAATGCTGATATAAATGTACATACTTTAGACGGTCATAATACGCTTCACATCATGGGGATCGTTATAATTACTACTCCAAAAAGTTTAGTTATAGCAGAAGAGTCTATGTTACGCACAAACATACTTCCTTCAGAGCAACATTTTGCAGAACAACCTCATGTGCCAATATAAGTCTATCAAACAGATCGTGTGGTAGGATATAGCAAAATAGCTGTGCAGGATTTTGATTATGAAAATAATACAACAACATCTTTACTTAAAAAAGTAGATATGTTATGGTTGTATGGGAAGTGGAAAAATTTATTATTGCCTGGTTGGAATGGTTATATTGAACATTTAACAAGTAATGTTATTAATTTTTCGGAATCTCGAATTTTATATTTACCATTCATTCATCCACCAGCGAGTAACTACAATACCATATACACAACTTTACTGTGTGCTTTAGAGGATGCAAAACGTTATGGCCACGATTATTGTGTTATTACTTTTGATCAACCTTTGTACGCAAAAGCTCGAGAAATCGTATCCGCAGCGCCTCAAGGATCTGATTCATCAAAGATCATAGTAAGACTTAGGGGTTTTCATTCGCTCATGTCTTTTTTTTGGAGCGATTGGATATATTATGCAAGGAAGTGGTATAAAAGAAGTACTTTCTCTTATTTATGCACCCAATTCATTAGATAAAATGCTTAATCGTCATGCTTACGCGAGAGCTGTTCGAGCTCATACCTTGCTACATCTTATTTTAGCAACAATAATATCCAAAGAGCTTATTCTCGATAGTGAGATGGATGAGAACCTTAAAAATACAATTGAATTCAGAATAAATGAAACTATTTCCTATAATAATATTGAACAAGGCGATGAAATAGCTGAAGCCTTACTTTATCAGTTTCATGAAAAACTACAGAGGCACGGAGAACGAGGACCTACAGCAAAACTATGGATACAATATTTTCATATGGTGTCTATTGCAAAGGAATTTTCAAGAGCTGAACGTATGGGTGATTGGCGAGCTCACTCGAATTGCGCTAAAGAAATGCTTCCTTACCTTCATGCGTCAGGACATTTTAATTATGCCAAATCTGTGCATTTATATCCACAAAATATGATGCAATTAGAGAACTTGATGGATCCTAGTGTTTATCATAGGTTAATTGAAGGATTTTTCACTATTAGACGTTCTGAAAAATCAAATTGTGGAACTTCGACGGATATGGTGATTAAACAATCAATGATGAAATGTATGAAAACAGATGGAGGTGTTGCTCGAGGGAGAAGTACGCAAGAAAGTATCATGAGTAAATTCGTTTATGGCATGCATACGATAAATACTGTGTGCGGAGGATTGGAATATCTCGCAAATGTTAGAATGGACACAACAGACCAGATATAAGAGATATTAAAGATATCAATAAACTTATGGAGTGGCTCTTATTACATGATCCGTTTCCTATAATTCCACAGATTATGTCTATTGACATTGAGAAAATTAATTGTCATAATGCTCGTGCAGTTAGACTCGCTTATATAAGCAACATGACTGGCCGAACGTTCAATAATATTGAATAAAATCGCGCTGATAGAGTACTTCCTTTTTTAAATGCAAGTAGCGTCAGAAAGATACATGATGAAAAGGTGCCCATAGACCCTGCAACATTCTTCGCATATGAATTAGCTCCTGACCCATTATCACTCTTCGATGAAGTGAGAATGCGCAAAACTATGAATTCGACTTCTTATAATTGCTTTGAATGTTTAAACTTCGAAATTGATAATACTATTTTTGAAAAATATGTCCAGTATGTACAAAGACATTTTTGGTCACAACAGTACGATTGTATTTGATGGCTATACTAATCATACAAAAATATCAAAGCTGCAGAACAACATTGTTGGACTACAAAGACATCTTCATCTGTTGATATCGTTTTTTAACGATATATGAGAGTTCCAACAAACCAACAACAATTTCTTGCAAATACTCACAATAAGTCTCACTTCATTTTAATGCTTTGTAAAAAATTTACAGCTGCTGGTATTTCAATCAAATAAGCTGACAATGATGCTGATGTGCTTATAATTGAAACAGCAATGAAACAATAGAAAAGTTCAAATACAACTGTCGTTGTTGGGGAAGATGTTGATATGTTGATTTGTTGATATTACTGATAGCCCAGTCACTTTGGGGTATCACCGCGGAATTTGAGATAATAAGCTTGAAACTCGTATACAGCTTCATTTTGGTGTTCTAAATGTTGTCTCAAAAGTCTCATATTATCTCGTGTCTGCGTCGTAAGTTATTCGAGGTCAAAGGTCTTGAAAATCGGTTTTATGCAATTATCTCCGTTTCTATTGCTCCAATGATGTTAGCACCTATTATCAAAATTGTAGAACATAAAATTTGCGACAAATTTTGTTCTGAACATTTTTTTATACAGTCAACCGATTTTGAGATAGAGAGCGGAGAGCACCCGGCGCTCAGGTATATATACTGTAATACAAGGTCAACCATCAATCTCGGTGAATAATACCTTGTATATCGTTACTAAATCATTACAATATTATTAATAATAAATAATTTATATTATTTATTAGTTGATACATTGTATTGAATAATTTTTTATGCATATATATAATAAATTTATTTAATTTTATTCGATAATAGATTGTAAATAAAAAATTGATAGATAGATAGATTGTAAATAGAAATAAATCAAGTAAATATAATTTGAGTTGATTTTTATTTAGTAGCTGTACTTTTATTACAATTAAAATTGAAATTCAATGTACATTTACGTTCGTCAAAAAGTTCAAAAGCATCAGTTTTCTTCTTATTCTGCTTCTTCATCATCATCTTGTGGGAAATTGAAAATTTCAATTTCATCTTCATCATCTTCGTTCACTTGCATGATTGTCTTCAAACCTTCTAAAATTTCTGGATCGAATGCAGTTTCTTTCTCAGGATCGTCTTGCAATACAACAGCATTGAGACAAGCTTGCCCATTGCATTGTCCACAAGCTAAAGTACATTGCAAGCCCGATTTTTTGCATCCGCAGCGTAAACCACAACCATTCTTACAATTACAAAAAATTGCACTGAGTAATTCATCTGGAGCTGGTGGTAATAGTGTAGTTATTGGTTGCAGAAACTCATTTCGGAGTACCCAGCCCCATTCTTGAGGTTCTAAATCATGTCCTAACCATTTTTGAATTTGGTAATAAACACGATTTATGTGCTGATGAGCTGCTGCACTTATTGGTGGAAGAGTAGATAGCTGGACAGGTTTATGAAGTTTAGTAGATTTAATGAATTAAAGGTATCTGTGATGATCAATATTATTTTCAGATTTTGGAGCATTATATATTGCTAGTAAGATGCGTACTCCATTTTCGTATAATTGCTGTACAGGGCAGTTTTCTTGTAGAAAAACTTGAGCCAGTTCGTCGGAATTAGCAAGTTTTTGTAGTAATTTTATAAAAGTTTTTTTCCCTTTATTAAACAGCGCAGAAGTTGTATCACAACCACTAAATGCATGTAGAAATAGAATATGTTTCTCAAAAAGAGGATATTTGTCAAAACTTTTTGAAGAATAGACTTGTGTTTTAACATTGCCTTTTCCAGGTTTTTTAAAAAAAAACTCTTCTTGATGTAACTGAGTGCGTCCAATTAAAATAACGAGCAAATCTATGTCTTCTCCTATGATGACGACATTTCTCTCACGTTTGGATACTTTAATAGCAGTTTCGATAATAAGAACATCAGCATCATCTCTCGCTTGTCTTGTTGTGATATTTACACTTTTTAACTTTTCAATGAGCATATCAATAAGTTTTTTTTTATTATATTGATTGGACAAAAATTTGTCTTGGCTGATTGGCACAATCATTGTTTCATCGAAACAAACTTCATAAGATTCTGAAAGAGCAGCAGTTCTTCTTTGTTTTTGAATGCTCCGTTCTGCCTTTTTTATTTTTTAACATAATTTCGTGTAGAAAATGTAATAAAGACTTAGGTATTTCTTCATTAATGTTATCTAACATTTTATTTGGAGGTGGATACGACTTGGTTCCAACTATCGAGGCCCGAATGTCTTCTCTTATAATAGCTGCTGCAGCTTCGACAATCCTCAATCTTTCTTCTTCCGGAGTACTTTTTCTATTTTCGTACCAATTTTTTGATAAAATATTGGTGTGTGTGTCACGAAAAGATATAATAGTAAACGATCCTACTTTTTTAGTAATGACGATATCAGTTAAGTATTTTTGTTGAAGTCTTGCTAAGATAGTCTTGTCATCTGGTACATACTCCGTCAGAAGATCCTTGAGCTCTTTTAATGTGAATTGCGAATCTTCATGATTTTCTATGTAACAAAAAATCTCTTTCATTGCTTGAGTAACTTGGTTTTCTTTACGAGGCTTATTCTCAGTAGATGGTGTTCGATTCAAAAAATGAGTATAGCAAACGGTATGGTATTTTGCTTCAGCTGCAACCAAGTCGATTTCATGAAGTACACGATCTTTCACTAATTCTCCTAAGGAATCCTTTCGTTCTTCTGCTCTTTTAATAACATTGTCTTTGAATTCCAGAGTACTTACGCTACTGATTATTCGTCGATACTTTTCTTTTTTTCTTAATTCTGTTGCTACGTCAGCTGTTTGACTACAAAATAAACACAGTGTTTTAAAATCAAACACCTCATTCCTTTTTTTACGAGGTACACTGGATGATGGTAAAGGTTCACCTTCTTCTAGTCATCGTTTTGATGCTGATATAGAATTTTTACTGATGTATACTTTCCGACACTCGACATGCACGTTCACAGAGGTTAAAGTATTTAAGAAATCTATGTGACCATCATTTCTTTCGATACTTGCAGTTTTTAAAGTTTTCAAGCCACGCACTACATTTACAGAATCACCTTCAGTTAGAGACTTCCCACAAATAAAACACAAATCAGCCATAATTATCAAAATTGTACGGCCGTCGTTGCTGAGATCTTATAACCAACTAAAAAATTCAGTCAATAGAAAGTAGTCCCTTTAAAAGAAATAAGTCTCCACATAACAACTGAACATCTGCCACATGAACTATGGAGGGGTCCGCATTCGCAGGTATAGACATCATAGAAAAAGGTCGTCTTATAGAGGTCCGTCTTCCCAGTTATAATCTCAAAAGGAAAATAAGATTATACATTTTAAACTTTAAAATCTTTAAAATCTGTAAATTTTAAAATTAAAATTTTAAAATCTTTAAAATTTTAAGAACAAATACTTAACATTTTGATCTATTTATAACCTATATATATATATATATATATATATATGTATAAAAAATTATTCAATACAATGTATCAACTAATAAATAATATAAATTATTTATTGTTAATAATATTGTAATGATTTAGTAACGATATACAAGGTATTATTCACCGAGATTCACGGTTGACCTTGTATTACAGTATATATACCTGAGCGCTGGGTGCTCTCCGCTCTCTATCTCAAAATCGGTTGACTGTATAAAAAAATGTTTAGAACAAAATTTGTCGCAAATTTTATGTTCTACAATTTTGATAATAGGTGCTAACATCATTGGAGCAATAGAAACGGAGATAATTGCAAAAACCGATTTTCATGACCTTTGACCTCGAATAACTTACGACGCAGACACGAGATAATATGAGACTTTTGAGATATTATTAAGAACGCCAAAATGAAGCTGTATACGAGTTTCTAGCTTATTATCTCAAATTCCGAGGTTGACCCCTTTTTTTGCCTAAAGTGACTGGGCTATGACTGCACGAACTCCAAATGATGAAATTATTTACTTTTTAAAACCTGGGAAAGCTCAAGTACAATTAAATATATATTCATCACAAAGTTTGACTGCATATCCGAAATGTGGAGCTCATATTTTATTTTTACATGCAGTAACTGGTTGCGATACTACATCAATCATTTTTAAAAGAGGTAAAACATCAGTATTTAAATTGCTTGAAAAACGTAATGATTTAATTAATTGCGCAGAAGTATTCACAAAGATTGACTCTTTTCCACACGAAATCGTTACAAATGAAATTTGTTCTCTTCTGGCAATGTATGGTGCTCCAAAAAATATTGATTCCATAGAAAAATACAGATATTTGAAGTTCCTAAAATCTGCATGGAACAATAAAACAGTACCGTTGTCTTGTCTGCCTCCAACATCTGCTTCTGCCTTTCAACACTTGTATCGTGTGTATTATAAAATTCAAGTGTGGCTAGGCAATGAGCTGGACCCAGAAGAATGGGGTTGGAAATTAACAGACAATCATTGGAGCCAATTCAAACTTTACTTCCGCCTACTCCAGACAAACTACTTAATACTATTTTTTTTATATGCAAGACGGATTGTAGTAAGACTTGTGGCTGTTAACAAATAGGGGTATTTTGTTCGCCAGTATGCATCAATTGTCAGAGTCAGACTTGCTCCAATATTGAAACAAATACAACAGATGAAGATATTTATGATATTGATGAAGAGACAATTGATGCATCCCTTCTCTTGGAACATCGAACAGAAATTTTGCAAGAAGAAAAGAATGAAGGCAAAGAAATAATTGTTGAAGTAGAAATAGACAATTTTCTTATATTATGATGACATGTAGAAAAAAACAACCTATTCCATTTTAATTATAAGCAATATTACTATTCTTTCAATTAATAGGATACGATCTGATTAATTTTTCTTTACTACAATAGATCGTGGAGTATACCTACTGGGAAAACCACGTTAAAAAAAATGTGCCAAGTACATTATCTCAGAGGTGGTGCGAAAATGTGTGATATTATGTAAAATGTAAATTTCCTAATGATTAAAACCGTGATATCTCGTGAATGGTGAGTCGTGAGAGAAAAAGTGACTTGACTTTTTTTGTAGAGAATTGTTTGATCTACAACTTTTGTCCGACCTATTTTCACGATACACTTACTGTTTTCGAGAAAAATGGAAAAAACTTTAATTTTATACTTTTGACCTTGAATAAAATTTTTTGCAGAAGTAGGATCGAAAGGAATTCGTAATATTTTATTTATGACGATGTATTCAACGTCTCTGGTAATTTTCAGCTCTATGCGAATTTTGGCTACGTCAAATGTCTATTTTGACTGGACTATTAGCTTACAAACAACATCGTCGAAGTCGGCTGAGCGGCTCGATAACCTAGTGGTGATGGTGACCTAGAGACTCTGAACGGGCTCAAAGTACCAGTCGACTTAGCCAACTATTTCTGGGTTTACCTGGTAGCCAGTAAACTGGAGCAGGCTCTGCGAGAATCCTGGGAGTTAGAGAGGAGCAACACAACGTCTCCTACCACTCTCAACAGGCTATTCAATTTTATCTCTACACGTGCAAGAGGCAGAACGGTACAAGTTGGTCCTCGCAGCACGGTTGTGCTTCAACTGTTTTGGTCACCACTCCATCCAGGTGTGCCAGTCAGAGAAGAGGTGCAGTACATGTCAACTGAAGCACCACTCAATGATCCATGGTCCACGGACTAAGTCATTGAGAAGAAGAGGTTACAAGACAGGGGAGGGGCCGCAGTCAACTCAACCCAGTCAACAGCCTTCAACATCCCAGCAATAAGATAGGAATGTGCCATTCCCACAGCCAACTCGTGGTCGCGACCATCAATCATCACAGATTTCTCACCAGGTAACTCGTTGGCATAGTCAACACGCTACAGGTAACTCACATGACGTTCTAGTTAATTCTTAAAATGGTGGTGTGATCAATCAACATACAGACAACTCAATGATGCACGATGATGAATCATGCCAAACAAGTAGTGCTAACAGGAGTAAATAATACTTCTCTGGTGACTCGACGGAAGGGACGACCTTAGCACATGAGGTTTCGGCCTCAGGAGGGTTAAGGGTCCTGGAAGAAAAGTCATTAGGTCTCGTTCGATCTCCTACAGCCGAAGATACGAGAGTAAATCAACTCACAGACAACTCACATGATTCAACCCTCACCACGAATGACGCAGACAACTCATGGATACATGATAAACTCTCTTTAGCACTCAGAACATCAGAAGAGACATGTATCGTTAACTCTTCAGTGCAACCAGACAACTAAGCAGTTTTACTCACCACAGCTAATACACTGTTACTCTCAGACTACTCTTAACTCCCAGTAAGACTGCTGATAGACTCAGGATCGAAGCTGACGTTCATCTCATCAAGCTTGGTAAAGACTTGTCATCTCCAACGTCGACCATCAGTCATCTCAGCGCTGGGGATAGGTAATACACCAGCTCTACCAACTCAGGGAGTGACAACAGTGACAATACGGTCAACTTATACTCAAGAACAAGTAACAATACATGCTCACATACTCAAGTGTGTCACTGGTACTTTACCAACTAGACAAATCAAAGAAATACAATGGTCAGATCTCAATTCACTTCAACTTGCTGATCTAAACTACTCAACACCGCGACCTATTGACATTTTAATAGGAGCAGATTGTTATGGTCTCATTGTAAAACCTGGCGTTAAAAAATTTCTTCAGACGTCTCTAATAGATCAAGAATCTATTTTTGGGTGGATGCTCATTGGGATACCACAAGATACCAGACGATCAATCTTGTGAGAATCATGATGTAAAAACTCATTCAAGAGATGAAAATAATAGATATATAGTGATAATACCACTGAAAGCATCTCCATCTCTTCTAGGCAACTCATCAGCGAGAGCTCACCAATGTTTACAACACATGACCAGACGACTCACCAAGAATGACTCATATGCACAACTTGTTCACACTTCTATGCATGAATATGAGTCACTGAACCACATGACACGAGCCAAGTCAACTCCAGTCAACTCTCCAGTATATTATCTGCCTCATCACGGTGTATTAAGAAAAGATAGTCTTACTACAAATCTCTGTGTGGTTTTTAATGGCTCTAGTCCATCTTCCAGTGGCCTTTTAGTAAACGACATTCAACATACAGGTGCTAACGTCCAGAAAGATATTGCAGACGTACTCATCTGAATTAGACAGCAGAAATTTGTGTTTACATCAGACATCACCAAGATGTACAGACAAATCGAAGTCCATCCGGGTGATTGGGATCTTCAGAGGATTCTGTGGGTGGACAAGCACTCCAACATCATTCCATATCTACTCACAACAGTCACATATGGTACCAGACCTGCTCCATTCTTGGAGATCTAAACAATGATTCAATTAGTTAAAGATGAGGGAAGTAAATTCTCTCTGGCTGTTGATCCATTATTAAAAGGAAGATATGTGGATGATATTTTTGGAGGTGCTGACACAGTGAGTGAACTCATAGACATCTCAACTCCAGTCAGACAACTCTGCATGGCAGGTGGTTTCCCTTTGGCGAAATGGCACAGCAATTCAATTCAATTTCTCAGATCAATAGCAGACAACTCATCAGAAGAACAAATCCACTCCTTTGAGCGCAGTAAAACTACGTTACTCGGGCTCTCGTCGATTCCAGCGAACGACTCATTCAAGTTTAACTCAAAACCTCTTCGTGAGAAGTCCAAGCTCACAAAGAGAACAATATTGATAGAAACAGCTTAACTCTACGATCCACTTGGATTTATAGCACCTTTCACTGTCAGAGCAAAGATCTGGCTGCAAGAAATCTGGCTAGACAAACTCGCATCAGACCAGCTCTCACCCACATCGAGTCCAAGTGGAACACCATCAGATCAGAACTCACCTATGTTTCAGGTATCTCAATTCCACGATGGTGAAAGATCACCAAGCAGTCTACAGTGGAACTTCATGGATTTTCAGACACCTCACAACTAGCTATGACAGCTGTTGTATGCATACGGATAACTTATCAAGATCATGGAACCTGTCCAACAATAGTCTGATCTAAATCAAAAGTTGCTCCACTCAAGAAGATCCTATTCTTAGACTAGAACTTACCGCAGCATTGCTGCTTGCCAGACTAATTAATGATGTGAAGAGCAACTTAGATGTTCAGCTAACTCAACTCGTATGTTGGACAGATTTTTTAGTCACGTTGACCTGAATTCAGTCTCACTCATCTCGTTGGAAGGAGTTTCTAAGAAATCGAGTGTCAAAAATTAAAGATCTCACTTTAATCAGCGCTCCGAGGTTTGTACCTGGCACACAAATTCCAGCGGATTGTGCTTCTCGATGTATTAGCATATTTCAGCTTCAGAAGCGTCCCCTGACGTGGACAGGACCACAGTGGTTAATATCAGATGAATCATCTTGGCCAACTCAATCAGCAGTATACGATTCAAAAACTCAGTAGGAAGAGCGACCTGGGGTAACATTACGTGTTACATTCGCTTCCGATTTAGCCAAATCCTTAGACGAGATGGAGCTGAAATTAGCGGCAATAGGTATCAGTCGAACGCGGAAAACCCAGTGCCGAAACAATCGAGGGGCCCCAGTGAACATTTGTTGTTAAAATACCCTAAAAAATTGATTACGTCTACATAACATCCTATTTTCGCCTTATACTAATATTCAATGAACAATATCGATTGATAAGACGCAATTACAGATTTCGTCTCAATCGTTGTAATCGCTTTAACACTTAAAGGAATTTTATTCAATATGAAAAATAGAAGGCATGTTCGAAGTTCATTGATTCTTCTCCTGAAACATGGCTATACATTCATTTATTGAGACGAAATTAGGTTTTATAGGATAAAGTTGTGTGACAGCTGTCTTATTTGCAGTTATTTGAACATGTGTTCACCTTCTTGGGCGTTTTCAAATATCAGATATCGTAATCCGTTCCATACTTCATCCTTGGCTTTATGTTCTATTATACATGTTTTTTTGTTATCATTGTGGTTTTAATTGGTGAGGACTATTGCGACGCAGTTTCTTATATTTTCATGACCACCCCTTTTGCTTTTGTAAATAAACATTTATTTCTCATTAACAATTGTAATCTGTGTACTAATGCATCCGTTGTTGGTTTTTGCTACAAAATTTTTACTTCTCCTATTTTCAAATTTCAGTTTTAGAAAGCACGTATCCAACATCATTAGTTTAATAGATGATGTCTCATAGTGCATTTCGTTTAAACGATCAGTCAGTTTCCATGCTTAAACTTCCGCATCTCTATTGTCTATTCCACTCTGTTGAGCTGATTTTTGTTGAATGATTAACAATATTTTGTGCATTTTTTATTGTTTTTGTGTAACATAAACATTTAGTGTTGCTGTTATTGTGTTTACTGATATATTAATAATTCTTATTATCATTTACTTTTAATCACCATTTAAGTTTTGTATCGTCTATTTTAGAGCGTGTGAAAATTTGATTTTTAGTTAAGTGCTTTTTTTTATCAATATGCCAGACATTTCTAATGAACAATTGGCTGATGCTATAGTTAATTCTGTGACTATAAACACAGTTTCAGGTCTGCGTGATCTATTGAAAAACTCTTCAGTTGAATTGCGGAAACTTGAGAATTCAATCGGGTACCGTATTTGTAATTTCTTGGTTCCAAATGCAAACGATTCGCGTACAATATCTAAATATGTGAATCACTGTTACTTAAGACTTCGCAATAATTTTGATGTGATAGAAAAATTTATATATCTGGCAAAAAATGCACAACATGCTGTCGGTGGTAAGATTTCTACGCAACATTTCTTAAGTAACAATCACCAAGTCAATGTTCCAGATAATGTAAGTTCAGATATAACATCGAAAATCCCTGTTGATAAGAGTGAAATAAGGCATGTTATCAATAATTCTAAAGATGCCTGTTCGGATTTACTTTTAACTGAGGCTGTCGATGAAAATATTGAGAATATTCCTATCCATTCGATTGTAAATTTTAAATGTTCCGAAAATCAGAAGGAAGTTTGTGAAAAATTAGATAATAAAAATCTGGTGCATGCTATTAAAGATCATTCAGCTTTGACCAAAACATGAAATATTATTGATAGAGTCAATAATACAATTCATCAGTCTTGTAATCAATTCGAATCAACGGATAACTCAGTTATTGTACCAAAAAATTTTCGGCAATTTCTTATGTTACCTAATGGAAAACTACAATATGGATGGACTGATGAATTTAATAAATACTTTGAGAAAGTATACAAACATTGTGTCCTGTCCTCCATGTGCAAAAAGTTTCATGCATCCGAATCTTATGTTTCATTTGTCGTAGTTGCAAAATGTAACCACTGAACATGTACAAAATTCAAATTTATATATCGCAGTGACCCAACTTTGTATGAAGGATGTAGAATCGAAGTAAGACTGGAATCGTCAATTCAACATGTGCAAGGAGAAGGTCACAGACGATTTTTTCGTGGAGCTAAGCGTAATCATCTTGGCGAAAAAACTTGGAAGCATGTCAGCTGTTAAAATTAAATATGAATCAATTGATGGAATTGATGAAGATAAATTGTTTCATGGAAACTTAAATGATGCTCCAAGCATGAATATTTTACATAAAGTATCCAGTGATTAGCGTTTTCATTCCGATTTGAGTTGTGATGAACATGATTTCATTTTAAAATTAATTGAAAAATATGAAATCAAATATAAAGGCAAAATATTAAACAATTCCATTCAGAAATATACGTCACATCCGTTCAAAATAATCTTATTTACCGAAGAACAACTTGATGTACTATTATCGACTAGTAATCACTTCTGTTATTTATATGCTACGGGAAGTGTAACGATAAGTGAGTTTAAGAAAGGTTTATATTATTACGCCCGTGTTTTGCCTGGAAATGCCGATGGTGCTCAGTCATTCCCTGTTGCAGAATTTGTCAGTTCAGTCCAAGCTGTACCATACATCACTGCATTTTTGTTACAAGTAGCATATCGACTAGAACAATTTTTATCATCATTACCAATAATCCAGAAAATAGAAACAGATTTTAGTTTGGCTCTTCTACAATCCGTTTCGTTGACTTTTAATGAAATATCCCTCATAGATTATGTCAATTTGTGCTATCAAAACTCAGATAGACGTTTCCAAATAACCGCAATTCACATTTGTTCATCTCACATGTTGAAAACTGCTATTAGACGGATAAAAAAATTAGGTTTAAAAGGCTTTTCTAAAAAAGTAGCCATAAGAGTTATGGTAAATTTTATCCACAGTGATAATTTACAGACAGGTTTTAATGTTTTTGAGAATTTCTTGAACATATTCGTTTCCAAGGAAAGTGACAAAATCCAAGAAGAATGTATTGAATGAATAATGGAATTTGAGCCAATAATTCCCGATATAGAAGATTACGACAAAATAGAAGATAACGATTACGCCGAGAATATGGATAGTGATGAATTTGCTGATGCAATAACTCGCCGAAATTCATTTTATTATATTAAATTCTTAGAAATCTATATGATCTTAAAAATTGTCATCACCAATGAACCTTGTGACAATAAATTTTACTGTCCGGCATTTGCAGATTATTGAATTAAATATTTGATACCGTATTACCCTCTATGGTCAGCATTAATGATAAAGAAATTTGATTTTTTGAGAGATTCAAAGAGTACAGTAGAAAATTGGCATCGCATTATTAAACACAACATCCTTCAAAAAGAAAAAAATATTAAAATTCCAAGATGTATACAGAAAGAAGAAGAATTACTATAGGGAAGAATATATGAAAGGACTCACTCATTACTGACAAATTAGATCAGATTAGATTACATAACCAGAAGAGGGCATAGCTGATTAAGGGACAGCCATGCAACTCTCCTGATTAATGAGCCATGCACGAAGCAAAGTCTTAAATTGAGAGACAGAAGTAGCATGCTTGATGTTATCAGTCAGAGAGTTCCACAACCGGGGAGCAGCCACAGAGAAGGACTCCTTGTACGTATCAGTCCTGTAGTTGGGAACCAGGAGCTGCGCAGAACTAGTGCCACGTCGATTGGGGCGACAGGAATCATGGACAGAGAGAAGCTGAGCCAGGTATGAGGGTTGACCCATGTACAAAGTACGGTATGCGATGGGTCCAAGAAATAACTGACAATAACTCTCAATTGACAGCCAGCCCAGGTTACGTCTGGCCTGCGACACAGGTAAATCGCGAGACAAGCCAAGCACGAAGCGAACACTTCTATTGATAAGCCGCTGCAGTTTGATATCCAGAACAGTACCAATACCCTGTAGCACAAGTAAGCAGTAGTGTATATGAGGCATAATCAGAGTATTGACCAGTGTTTGTCTGAGTTGTTGGTCCGTGTAGCGTCGGATGACATAAAGCTGATGAAAGCCGCTGTTAACCTTCTTGATGATATGGCGTATATGGTGGTCAAACGTCAATTTGGAGTCGAAGATGACCCCAAGGTTGCGTACAATGCTGACAAATGGGATCAAATGATCACCAAGCCCAAGCTGAGGTAGAGAGTTGAGGTCGATATTATTGATGAACCTGCGTGCACCAAATAGGATAGTCTTAGTCTTGCCAAGGTTAAGGTTCAAACCATTTCTTCTTGCCCGTTGAGAGATGGCAGGGAGTAGTGGTAAGAGCAAGATTAGCAAGCTCCCGCCACATTGCAGCACCAGAGAGACCAGCCAGCCTGGTCTTGTAGTAGCAGGTACGAGCACAGGAGAGCCCGAATTGGTAGGCAGCCCTGGCTTGTCAAAAGTCATTGAGAAGAGATGAACGATTTGAACAGCAAAAGCGTCTATAGCTGGCCAACACTTTGTGCTCAAGTGTGAGGAGTTCAGGTGAACGCCAGGGAGCAAGCTTGGATAAGTTCACAGTTATCTGTCTCTTTGGAGCATGTCTTTTCACAATGTCAATGAGACTAGCACAGAAAGCAGCAGCAGTGTCGCTAATCGAGCAGGCAGGTGGGCAGAGAGTCAGCACGAAAGTAGGAAGAGATGGGAAGTCCTTAGTAGCACTCTGCAGCTTCAATCGTGACACGTTTCTGGACCAGATGATTCCAGGACTTGGTGCAGCAACGGAAAGTTCAAGAGTCACGTAGACAAGATGATGACCAGCAGCTAGTGGAGTAGGTGATTTTCCCACTAAGGTGACAGTATCACAGGCATCAACAAGGCATAGGTCAAGCCAGGTAGCAGAAGAAGAAGTTACATGTGTGGCACCATGATCAACCAGTTGAAGAGAAAGATCGAGCACAAGTGTGCGAAAGTAGCAAGCATCGCAACTGCCTGACAGCAGATCTGCATTGAAGTCGCCAAGAATAATCTTGTGTCCATAACTATCCATAGCGTTGGCAAGAACCAGTGAGAAGTCTTCAGGTACATTGAATGGCGCATGCGGCAGGTGGTAAGCACAAGCAACGAACACTGGACCAGCTCCTTTAGTGTGTACCACACAGAAGATGTATTCTACCTTGCCAGGTCGCCCAGTCCAGGCACAATTTGAAGCAGCAATGATTGAAGCAGTGCAGGACTCGTGCACATAAAGAGCAACGCCACCACCGTGAGTGTTGCGGTCATTGCGGAAGATATTGTAGCCTGAAAGAGACACCACAGAGTCAGGTATGTCTTCATTAAGCCAGGTTTCAGTGATAGCAACAATATGACAGACAGTTTGCAAGCCATCCAGGAAGCATTTAAGGGCGTCCAGATAAGAGCGTAGGGAGTTGGAATTGAGGCAGCAGGCAGTTAGAGCTCGATCTTGCATAGCAGAGCTGCTCACGCTTGACTTAGCGGGCCTATTGGAAGCTGTAGTGGAGGCTGAAGATAGTCAAGCAATGGTAGAGGCATATAAAGAAGCGAGCTTTACGATATCAGCTTCAGAATTGATGATGTGCGCAATTTCACCGTCATTGTACTTGGCCTGGACCACGGTGTTCCGAGCCCAGATGTATTTAAAGCCTTTAGTTTTAAGTTGTGCTCTGGCTTTACCCAACAGCTTGAATGCAGTCGGCGGCAGCAGCTCATTCACATTGATGACGAAGTCCGGTAGTGTAGTCACTGGCGATGCAGTTCCAGTCAGCAGCGAACGGTCCAGCATGAAAAATTTAAGGGTCCCAAGACGACGTTTAGCATTAATGATCTCATTCCTGAAAGAGCCTCTTGAATACTTAACAGCAATAGAAGTACGTTCAGCAGCATTGCTAGAGGAAGATGGATAAGTAGATGGTGGATTGACAGCAGCAGAAGAGTTCATGGCATTCATGGATGGCTTCTTGATCATCAAGCGTGCTTCCAGGGCATCGCCAGGTTGTAGGTCAACCTTGAGGGCAGCAATGACAGCACGAGCAAAGGGCAGCGGCTCAGTGAAATCAGAGGAGGAGACACGAGGCAGACCACTTATGACAAACTCATGCTCAGTTTGTTCGGACTAGAGAATGCATTGAAGACAAGTAGTCTGCGACTAAGTAGCAGCAGCAAGGCGTGAGACTTCAGCATAGGTGGTTGAAGATGTCGCGTTTGATCCCAGCGAGTTTGACTTCACTAAGTCCTTAACGTGCTCTTCAAGCTTAACTAACCTCTTCTTGACAAGGCAGTTTTCAGCCTCAAGCTTGGCATTAGCAGAAAGAGAGAAGAAAAACAAAAAAAGCATCAAAAAGTCACACGATATCTCTACGATAAAAATAAATGAGGAAGTGAAAAAAAAATACGACAAAGACGACGAAACGGATGAAGAATTTTGGCAGAAAAAACGCGGATTATCCAAGTCAAGGGTTAACAAACACTTTCTGCTTCGCAACAAAGATTCTGAATGTAGGGAGATTGAGAAAAAAAAAGTAAATGCCTGTAGCTCGGAAGACTCTGATGGCACAAGCACTGCAGAGGAAAAAAATAGTTTTAAAAATATTCACAACAGCGATTCTGAAACTCAATCAGATAAAAACAATATCAATGAAAATGTTGATGATACCGATTCTATAATTTTATTAGAAAAAGGAAATATTGACAACGACAATCAAACTTTGTTATTTTCAAGAAATTAAAAATATCTAAGTAATTTTAGTCAATTAAAAAAAGTAATTAGAGGCTCTGTTCTCGACCGGACTGATTTCGTGTCATTAAAGAAAAAAAACTGGCTAGCAGACAATCATCTGCAAAATTATCAGTGTTGGTTGATGCCATTGAATATTGATGGCATGCACTGGACCTTGTTAATTGTAGATATTCGAAGAAAAATAATATTATATCTGGATTCATTTTTCAATCTAATCGAAGAAGAGAAAATGAATCGCATTTTATCATTCATTGATATTTTCTCAAATCGTTATAATTTAATATGCACAAACGAGGTATCAAATGCTTATAAAAATTGGAAATTTTATGCTCCTACAAATACACCAAAACAAACAGACGGCTATAGCTGCGGAGTGTTTGTATGTATTTGGGTGTACATAATTTGTAACGCAAAAGAGTTGCAGTTTCAGCAAAAAGATGCCATTTATACTAGACCAAGCATTCTCCAAATGCTTTTTAATAGTAATGCAGTAGAGGGTGATGACAGAAAATGCCGTGATGAGATCAGGCGCAGACTTTTTGAAGATATTGGAATAGAACTTCAACAAAACAAAAAAAATAACATAACCATCATAAGGTCACACCCCGAAGGAAGTCGTAACACGACAGAGTCTTGTGCACAACTACTAAAATTATCTAACAGCGTTAATGACAAAAAATTCAATGAAAATGTAAATGCAGATTGATAATTACATATAGGGATTCATGATCGAATACAACGGCCCTGCAAGGGTGGGAAAAATTATTTCTGAAGATATAACTGTCGGTATAAATTTTAAAAATTATAATCAATTGGAAAACTACTTCGAGATATACGGAATACAATTAAAACATAGTTAATAATTATTAAATTTGTCACAAATTTTATATCGTTGTTACTACTAAGGAGAATATTATAGTTTCAAGCATGCCTTCTATTTTTTTTTATCGAATAAAGTGTTCCTGAATGTCATCAGCAGATGATAATTATACTTGAACAATTTCTGTATAGGTTGATTCTATGAGATCTAACGTTTTTTCGATAGATAAATGTATAGCCATGTTTCAGGAGAAGAATCAATGAACTTCGAGCATGCCTTCTATTTTCTATATTAAATAAAATCCCTCTAAGTGTCAAAGCGATTACAACGATTGAGACTAAATCTGTAATTGCGTCTTATCAATCGATATTGTTCATTGAATATTAGTATAAGGCGAAAATAGGATGTTATGTAGACGTAATCAATTTTTTAGGGTATTTTAACAACAAATGTTCACTGTTGCCCCTCGATTGTTTCGGCACTGGGATTTCCGCGTTCGACTGATACCTATTGCCGCTAGTTTCAGCTCCATCTCATCAGGGAACTCTTTACGCAGGAAACTCAACAATTCAGTCAACTCGCAGCTATTTTTGTGAAGGATGGAACTGAGTAGGCGTTCTACCTACTTGCTGCACCGCATATAGGAGGAAAATGGGAAGCTGCAGACGGATCAGTGAAGCATCGTCTTTTTAGAACCATAAGCGACTTACTCTTTACTTATGAAGAGCTTTCCACACTGATTGACCAAAAAGAAGCAGTACTCAACTCCAGACCACTCGAACCTCTCTTAGCCGACGCTACAAATGTCTCAGCATTGACACCAATATACTTCTTGGTAGGTGGAACGCTCGTGACAATCCCAGAGCCTTCATTAAAAGATGAGCCAATGCGACGCTTATCCAAGTGGCAATTTATTCAGCAGTGACTCAACACGTTTTGGGCACTCTGGTCAACACAATACCTACAGCAGCAACTCTCCGTCGCCAAGTAGAAACACCGATCACATCAGATCACAGTCGGCTCCCTTGTACTACTCATTAACGAGATGTTCCCACTGACAAAGTGGCCTCTCGCCAAAGTGAGTCGAAGTGTTTCCAGGAGCAGCCGAACTCATCAGACCACTTACCAAACTGGCCATGCTACCATAAACTTCACCAGCAGATGATCACCAAGGACATTGCTGATGGTGGGACAATGTTCTGACATGGAGGACCCAAGTCTGTTCGTCTGAAAATATTCAAAGTTTCATAACGCCGGACTTGTCGACCGTCGCTCCAATCGACTCTTTGAACCAATTAGTTCAAGGATTACTCTCGTGGTCCTACAGACGACTCTATGGCCCTAGTAATGCTAACAAGCACGCGGTCGAGCACATGTGGCGTCAGTTAACTTCGGACAAATCACGCAGGCGACTCGATGGTACTTTCTTCGGACGATTTACCTATTTTGTCGGTCAACTCTCGTATTTTGTGTGAAATAATAGTTCAGTCATCTCACCAAAAGGTCTATTAACAAACTCGAAGCATCTTTGACTATAATTTCAGTTTCCGTGGTCCAGTAGAAGAAGTTTTGGGCAATCACGCGTGAAGCTGTGCTGGCGGTGACACCATATGGCCCCACGGATAGTCACCCACACAGTCTACAACCGAACAACTCCCTTGTGTGAGTGTAGCTATCGCTACAAATTAAGTGTTGTGACGGTTTTTTCGGGTCTGAATTGTGAATAAACAGTTGAACTTAATTACGGATTACTTACGAAGTACAGTATAGTTTCAGATAACTCATTCAAGTATATTTTCTCAGTGCAATCATAGTTATAAGTGTTTTTGTTGATAAAAACTCAGCTAAGAGTAGCTAGAGTGTCTCCAAACATTATTTTCCTAGACTTTCTCACAGCCAACCATCTTCAAAAACAATACAGTCCATTTTTTCCTTATCCGGCTGACTCGAAAACGTAACAGGAATAAAACAGAAGTTCTTCAGGACAAATTCAGTGTTCATCAAAGAGTCCTAAAACCGATAAAAATTTTCGACTCGGGTTTGTAATCACCTCAACAAATTTATAACATTAGATCACAGTGAATAATGGGAAAATAGAAATTCTGTCCTATTCAAATTAAGAATTAGAATTTCTTTAATAGAAAAATGACTATTTCAAGCTTTAACAGTATAGAAGTATCACAGTTATTTCAAATCAAGCAATTATTGTTAAAAGCTTTGATATCTCTTGAACCATTTACGACGAGATTTTCAGCCATCTTTTTATCTAGGTGGTTGATTATCTGTGAACAATAATGATTATGCACATAGAATTTACAATTATTTATTCTATTCAAACTTAGTTCAGCAATAATTGATTCAGCTCACTTTTTGCTTCTACCTTGCTCCACTCTTCAGTCGATGCTCTCAACATCAGCATAGTTATTCTCCAGCTTGTATAGATACCAATAGAGATAAATATTTATATTTTTTTTGTAATTCATATATTTTTGCCCAATTACATATCTATTTTGTTTCCAGAGTGAATAGTTGTATCAATA
Organism: Chelonus formosanus; assembly: GCA_028641665.1. Classification (NCBI taxonomy): domain Eukaryota; kingdom Metazoa; phylum Arthropoda; class Insecta; order Hymenoptera; family Braconidae; genus Chelonus; species Chelonus formosanus. The sequence continues at coordinate 9,523,593 of CM054002.1, forward strand.
TAATTTTCTTTTACCTCGCCTGTTTAACTGACTAAAGCCTTCAATTATTTAACAAATTAATGTTTTCATCAATTTATTTTGCAGTGGTGGGAGATTCATGTTGACTTCATCTCTTTGTTGTAATTGCAGTTGAAGATTTTCTCTGTTTTCTTGTAAGAACCACATGTCTCCCTTTGGAAGATCCCTGATTCCTTCCTACAATAGTAATAAATATAAAATCAGCATTAGCAATAGAAAAAATTACTAATCGTGAGCTACTTGGGTAGATTTAAACCTGACAAAATATAAATTCGTGTCTCAAAATCAACTGCCATGAACTTAGATTTAAATATAATTTTACATTATTTCATTGTCTTCATAGCATAAAATAATTATTATAATAAATGAATTGAAAATTTTTTTTATTCTCCACATAAAATTAATAACATTCGAGTACTTATTATCATTACCACATATTTTAACTACTGAAACGTGAATAGTTTGAATGATCCACAAATATGTCTATTATCACAAGATATAGCTTTTTTTGCGTGATAATGACTGACTTCTTGGTTTTTTTTTTTAACAAAACAGACAATAAAATAAGTCTATTCTGAATGGATTAATACAAAAATTGTTTATATAATGTTTTTTTCTATTCAAACTATCATAACCCCTACACAAAATGACATAAAATTTTATAACGTGTATATCGGTTTCGTTTATTTACTGAAAAATTAAACAATGGTAGTAGTAAACTATTTTTTACCTGTCAAAACATTAACTTCCATACCTTCCTTTTCATCGCTACACCTGCGATTGTTCTCCATGGCTTTGAAGCAATGTTTTTTTTAACTGAAATAATTGAATTTTTATCAACTAACCTACATAAGAAAATAAACTACATGCTATTCTGCTGATAGTACTTACTGAAAACACTCACTTCGTCTCTTAGTCTAAATAAGTCAATTTCACTGAAGGACCGATTGACGGGAGTTACGTAGATACATTTTCAGTTGATTGCTGCAAACAGTTTACTGCGATCGAATATATTGGAAATTTTTAATCAGCAGTCGCATTTAGATGTAAATACCCATTCTTATTGGTTGACACACAACTACACTTCTTTTGACTCCGCACAATATTTATTTGAATGTGTAGAGAAGCTTGTTGTGACCGATCGTCAAAAATGTTATTCCTTATATTTTGATACCATCTGAGAAATAATCTTGTTATATTCGATGAATGTATGCAAATATATAGGCATTTTTATAATAAATAAGTGTTTCTGTAGTGATAATTGTTGTATTAACCTTAATTGATGATTGGACTAAAGATTTTCAGTGAAAAAATTAGTGAATATTTCATTGTTGAAACAAGTCGAGTTTTTTTTTTTTCATTATATTTTTCGATATATATTTATCTCTGTCTATTTATGGATGAACAAATATTATATATCGTTTTCATGAAGACGGTTTTCATCATTCCAAGCCTAAATTATGCCTATCTAGCAAACCATTGAGTCGACGTAAAATATTTGCTAACTGGTAAGTTGTACAGATTTTATGCCGTAATGTTGTTTTTTTCAGTATGTACTCGAACTTATATAATCGAAATGAATTTTATGTTTCTCTTCTTAAACACAAAATTAATGTGTATTTTAATTATTGAGTATGATTTAGTAGCACTTTTTAATTAACCAAGTACACGAGTTAAAATAAATAATGTACCTTTCGTTTATAAATAATAGCTAGAAAAATTAGCAATAGACACATAATAAAACAAATTAAAAAAATAAAACATGCGTATGAATACAATGATGGAGTAGCATGAAAAAAATTTTGTATCATGAATTATTAACTTCCCAGTGGGAAGTTATTGTAATGGGTTCGATTTTGCAAATTGGAAATTTTAACATATCTCCACGTTTCAAGGTCTTTAGAGTCGGATGGTATGGTTTTTAAGAGGATGTCCGTGTGTGCACATGTATGTATGTATGTATGTATGTTCGGATTCACGTTTCGCCTCGCATATCTCGAGAACGAATGATGATATTGAGATGGGACTAGTTTCATTCAATGCATAATTATGTAACTTAGACCTGATTAAATTTTGAGCAAAATTGGTTGAGTCGTTTTTTGTGCTGAATGAAAAAATTGAAAAGAAGAAAAATAGGTAATTTTCATGAATCGTATAACTGTTATTCTTTTTAATTTTATATAGTTTTAACTTCATCGAGGGTACAAGGGGCGAAGCCCCCTGAAATGAAAAAAAAAATTGTTTACAAAATAAATAATAATAACAATATGAAAGAATACAAAGAATAATAATAATATAATAAGATCTGCAATAGTTTAATTTAACTTCAACATAAAAAAACTAAAACATCAGTGCTCTGCAGTGGTCTAGGTGCGACCCGAGAGGTCCACACGACCAACTTCGCAGTGGAAAGGATAAAAAAATATCATATGTTTTAATATTTTATATTATTATTAAATATTCATTAATAATAATAATAAGAATAAGAATAATAAGAATAATAATCAGGAGATCAGGAATGTACTCAGGGGCACTAAGAACTGGGCTGCCCCGGGGCCAGATGTAATACCCACCTTTTGGTGGAAGAAATTATCATCATCACACCAGCATCTGGCTCGTATCTTCTCAGAATATCTTGAAGGAGATACTCAAATTCCTGGCTGGCTCGTCGAAGGGCGTACTGTGCTGATCTCCAAAACCGGTGATCTGTCTAACCCCAAAAACTACAGGCCTATTGCATGTCTGAATACCCTCTATAAATTGTTCACTAAAATCTTGAACGAGAGGATTCTGACTGCAATAGAACCTGTATGGAGACAGATATACGAACAACGTGGTAGCAAACGTGGCTTGACAGGTTCCAAGGAGAACTTGTTAGTGGACCGGTGCGTCACACTAGACGCATACTACTACAAGCGCAACTTGTCAATGGCCTGGGTGGACTACCGAAAGGCATTTGATACAACATCTCACGAGCTTCTCCTCCACTTGCTCGAATGCCTTTCAGTACCCCCGCAAATCGTGAGATGCATCGAACATCTGATGCTGCTCTGGAGGACACGTTCCACCGTAACATCTGGTGAAACGAGAGTGTCCACTGGAGCAGTGCGTTTTAGGAGAGGCGTATACCAGGGAGATACCCTAAGTCCTCTCCTATTTTGCATCTCACTGCTGCCATTATCTGTCACTCTACGCCGAACGCCTGGATATAAAGCCGGACGAGTCTCCAACCGCGTACACAAAATCACACATCTATTTTATATGGATGACTTAAAAGTGTATGCGGCAAGTCCTGAGAGACTTCGAGCAGCCCTAGAGGTTGTGTCCGAATATACCAGTGCGATGGGCATGGAGTTTGGGTTAGACAAGTGCGCAGTAGCCCACTTAGTAAAAGGAAGATCGCCGAACTGGAGTGATAATGTCGAGCTTACAGACGGGAGCATCATAAAACATCTGGATGCTGGAGAGTCATACCGATACCTTGGACAGGCACAATCTCCGCTACAGGAAGTGTCTGTCATCAAAGATACTCTCCGCAGTGAGTACAAGTGGCGACTTAAAAGGATATGGGGCTCTGAATTATCAGGCCCTAATAAAGTCGCAGCCACAAATATGCTCGCTGTCCCAGTCTTGCTATACTCATTCGGAGTTCTTAAATGGCTCCGAAAAGAGTTAAAAGATCTAGACATTATCACAAGAAAAATGATGAAATTACACCGAAGTCATCACCCGCGATCTTCCGTCCAACGCCTATACTTCCCCCGTGATATGGGAGGGCGTGGACTACTAAGTCTAGAGTGTCTACACGACAGGTTAGTGATAGGCCTGGCTTATGACATCTATGAGAGCTCTGATCCCCTTCTCAAGTTCGTAAACAGCTTCGAACTACTGGGAAGGGATGCGTTCCTATATAGAGCAGCACATATGACGGCTCAGGACTTCGGCTCAGTTTTCGACCCTAGCAGCCCAGACGGTCTACAGCTTCTGCAATTGACCAGAGGACAGCGAAAGGTCGATATAAAAACTACCGAGCAGTTAAAACTGCTCGACGAACATGTGGCAAAGTCCTTACATGGTGTGTTTTATCGTCATCTTGAAACACAGGACTTGTCACACCAGCTGACGTTCCAATATCTTAAGTCAGCTGGATTGTTCTCTGAGACCGAGGGGTTCATTATGGCCTGCCAAGATGGTGTATTTTCAACCCTCGCCTATCGGCGTGATGTTATGCACGAGCAACTCGAGGACACAAGATGCCGAGTTTGCCACGGTGATGTAGATGAGACGCTATTTCATGTTTTATCGGCCTGTTCGACACTGGCACACTCAGCCTACATTCACCGGCATAACGCCGCCTTAAGAGTGCTGTATTATTACCTTCGGCACTCTTATGGGATGGACGAGACACCAGTACTGCCCTATGTGCCCGGTGAAATCGAGTCGGTCGTTGAGAATGGGAGAGCAAAAATTCTCTGGAATTTCCCGCTTGCAACGCCTCAACGAATCGAACACAATAAGCCGGATATTACTCTCTTCGACCATAACACCAAGCACGTATATTACATTGAGTTTTCAGCTCCGGCTGAGACGAATATACGTGCGAAAGAAGAGAGTAAACACGAACGCTACAGAGAGCTCATGGAGGTCATGAGAAATGTCTATCACGAATATACAGCGCACATGATAGTCTTGGTGATTGGTGCCCATGGAGGGATGAGAGACCGTTTTCTGACAGAGCTACGAACAATACCAGTCTGCCGTAGTCAGGCTGAGATTCTCGCGGCTCGTATGCGGAAAGCGGTCATTCTTGGGTCCCTCCGAATCCTGTCTAAATTAATGACTGAACGGCTGCAGTCCTGGCTCACCCTCAAACCTGTGGGAGCCGGGTGCTTGCAGGATAATTGCGTCTGGTCAGGCCCCAGGTGTGTCGGAGCCCTGGGATCCCTGGCCAGACATTCTTTGACGAATCGCAAGATGAAAAAAATAATAATAATAATAAATATTTAATAATAATATAAAATATTAAAACATATGATATTTTTTTATCCTTTCCACTAGGAAGTTGGTCGTGTGGACCTCTCGGGTCGCACCTAGACCACTGCAGAGCACTGATATTTATTTATTCTCATTAGGCCAAAATTTTATCAAGCGTTTCATTTATATTTCAGCAGAAAAAAGTTTTTATGAAAGAGTGTTTTGACTTGAAGGGCCCCAAGTCAGACAGTCAACAAATTCAAATGTTCGTAATGCCGAACTTGTCCACCAGCCCTTCGGTCGACTTCCTGAGTCAATCAGAAGTTCGTATTACTCTAGTGGCCCAGCACAAGACTCCATGGCCCTAGTGACGCTAACAAGTACGCGGTTAAGGTTTTGCGGCGTCAGTTAGCTCCGAACTAATCACGCAGGCGACTCTATCGTACTTCCTGGGGATGATTCACCTATTTTTTCAGTCAACATTCGTATTTTGTGTGAAATAATAGTTCAGTCATCTCACCAAAAGGTCCATTAACAAACTCGAAGCATCTTTGACTATAATTTCAGTTTCCGTGGTCCAGTAGAAGAAGTTTTGGGCAATCACGCGTGAAGCTGTGCTGGCGGTGACACCATATGGCCCCACGGATAGTCACACACACAGTCAACAATCGAACAACTCACCTGTGTGAGTGTGGCTATAGCTACAAACGAAGTCCTATGAAGGTTTTATGTGTTTCATCTTTGGAGAAACAATTAGACTTAATCACAGACTACTCACGAAGTACAGTATAGTGTCAGATAACTCATTGCAAGTGTATTTGATTAGTGCAATCATAGGTATAAGTGTTTTTGTTTCCTTATCCAGCTAACTCAAAAACGGTAACAAAGAAAATCGAACAAGATTTCTTGAGTATTGAACTATCTGAACATAATGATAATATTGTCCAAGAGCTCCCCAAAAATCAAGTGTTTGTCAATCTTCATAACAGTAAAGAAGACAATAAAATTCAAGTGACGGATATTAATTACTTGACACCAAAAGATGTTTATATTATAAATGAGAAAGATAAAAATAAAGAAGATGCTTCTGCAGATTTAAAAAAGATCGAAAATAGTTATGTTTCGAAAGAGGTTGTAGGAGTTGCAGATCCATTGTCTGTCAAGAAAACAGATGAAATAGTAGATGGACTTCACATTTAAAGAGGAGACAAGACTGAAGATCAAATACCAGTTAATGAAAAAACAGAAAGTGATGCTCAATCCGAAATTTCTGAAAAAAATATGATATCAATCGAAGAAGTAGAACCTGTTGATCCTGGTGCAAGGAATCTTATACGAATTGGTTACTACATTAAAGAATACTTCAAGTTATGATTCCTTTAACTATACATCCGATGATATAGATTTTATTAAAGAGCAGGATTATGGCCTTAAGAAAAAATTTTTTTTTTTTTGTAATAAGTGCGATAATTATTTTATTCTACATTCGAAATTAGATAAAGATAAGTATATGGATGTAAATATATTTGCAGTAGCTGGTGTAAAATCTGTAGGAATCGATTACACCGAAGTAGAAAAAATTTGTAGCTTTACAAGAATACACTGTATGAATGAAACAACGTATCAGAAATACAGTGTCGAATGAGATGATGCTTGTACAGAAAAAGCAACAATTAAAGTGGCTAAAGTCACAGGAACAGAAAGAAAACTTGCTGTAAAACGGCAGACTAACAAAAGTCAATTATGTTGTTTAATCGTAGTAGATGGTAGTTGGTCCAAAAAATTGTATGGAGGCCGAGGACCATCAATAAGAGGTACAGCTGCAGGCATAGGATATCATAGTACAAAAGTATTATTTTATAATTATAGGAATAAATATTATGTTATAGATATCTGAGCTGGATGTAAAAATCAATCTCCTAGACTGCATCGATGTTACAAAAACTACAATAAAGGTCAGAGCGCCTCTAGTATGGAAAGTGATATAATCGTAGAAGGATTTCTGAATAGTCTTCGAAATCAGGAAATAATTTACTCTGAAATGATAGCTGATAGGGACAGTACTGTGTATGTGAAAGAATGACATGCAACTCCTTATGAAAATATATCTGTTAAAAAAATTGATTGCCAAAATCACATACACTGTAACATGGTAAAACAATTGAAAAAAATTAAAGCTGTAAAAACTAGGAGTGCAGGTACACATTGTAAACGAGAAATTCTGAAAAACATCATGAGAATGTGTATTACCGTCGTGAAAGCATCGGGTTTTCGAATGATTTAACATCATTATACGTTGGAAGAAAAAATAAATCATTTATTAGCGGATATACAAAATATACCAAATCATGGATTTGATGATCACAGTAATTGTGCTGATTATTCTTGTAATGGATACCTCAAAGACGATGAAACAAATTTAGTTGCGCAATTACGAGCATTAGGTCTATTTAGTGTTACAAAAAAAGTGATCGATGGTGTAAGTTATCATGCTGAGAGTTTACTACATAACAAAAGCTCTAATCTCGTAAAGTCTTTTAATTCTGTAATAAATAAAAAAATCGGTGGCAGAAGAAAACTCGTTTCTCAAAGAGGCGCTTATGCTGCAGCATCAACGTTGAATGATTTTTTTCATAAAATCCCTCCTAACACAGCCATAATTATGGTAGATAAACAAATTAAAAAGAATAGAGATGATCCTGAAAAAATGAAAAGAAGGAAAGAAAAGCGTAAATATAAGCAGGCATTGAGTAATGATGATAACGAAAAAACAGATAAAAATAAATGTGCTATTTCTGAAGTTAAGAAACGAAAATGTACATCTGGAAAAAAAGATTACGTCGTAGTGTATCAGAGACCGGATATGAATCAAAAAGTATTCGATCAACGAGTTCGTGCTCATTATAAACCATTGTACACAGATTTAGAGAATTGCGATATATTTGAATTCTGTACTCTCAAAATTATCGATATTCATCACAGACTGTTTACAGTGCAAAAAAATGATTTGATAAACACTTATTTTGGAGCGATTTGTCGTATGCGTTCAGGGACCAATACGTGTCCTATTATCAATAAAGCTTTGTATTCATCACTTCCTAATCCCGTTATAAATAAATAATTAATATTGAAAGATTTTAATACTTTAGTTAAAGACTGACGATCATTTCTTTATCATGGAAGGCCCTACTTTTGTGACAATCCTGATGGAATAATGACAACAGAGGAAAAAGACGATACTGTATTAGTAATTGAATGCCCTTACAACATTGGTGAGTTGACACCAGATGATGCAATAAAGATAAAAGCTGGAAAAATAAACTCTATGTTTAATAGAGAAATGAATGCATTAAATAAAAACAATCCAATAATTGATTTAACTGATGAAACCAAATCCCTTTTAATCTAAATCGATTGAAAATGATCAAAAACATAAAATATTTGTTCACTCACCTTGATATAGACGACTCCATAATTTGTATGATAAGTAGAAGCAATGGATATTACACTTCACAAACCTGTCTCATGTGACAATCGCCGCAATTAATTGAACCAGTGTGCCTCTTCAAAAAAGCACATTCAAATACTTCATACTGAAATTGATCATTGGATTCGTGCTTACTATGATACAAAACAAATTTATATTTATGATTCGTTACATTTTCGAAAACTTTTAGAGAAGATCGAATTTATTTGGAAAAATCGTTTTCTTACTGTCCTCTTCATACAATACCGGTGATATTTTAAACGGTTCAACAACAGCCAAGTACGATCGATTGTGGTATATTCGCAATTGCGTATGCTATAAGTATTATGCATGGTATTGAGCCTAATCAAATAAACTATGATCGTGCTAAAATGAAGAATCATTTATACAGAATACTTGTAGAGAAGCAAATCAACCACTTCTCTGTCCAAGAAAAGTTGAAAAATTTGGCCATACCCTCCTTACAAGAACATACAGAATCTGAAAAAATGGGGTTTGTTGAGGCTCATCAATTGATAACAACAGACGTTGAATGTTCGTGTAAAACGAATAAAAAGTAATTATGATATGCAACAAAATATATCATGTAGCAGCAAAGGAATACTCACAGCAGTATGAATCCAATAAATTATGAGTATTGTGATAGGATTTGACGATACTCATTCGTTGAGTTGCATGGTACTTGTCTGATTTTTTACACAAAATTGTCTGCTTTTGCGACATTGAACTGTTTGCGGTTGCGACAATAGCTGCACAGTAGTGGCCTCCTCGGAACGCGTGTTGGACAACAGTTCAATATTCCAAGTCATGTTATCATAGATAAATCGTATTTCTTATTACATGAACTGGATTTTGAACTGGTAAACACTACCATTAACAAGCTTCGCAGAAATTTGAGTTCTATCAACATCTGTTTGTTCTTTGTTCAACACGTCCAATGTGTTTGATACATATATGTTTCCAAACTTATTAAAGACATTAGATGTCAAGTACATTCTATAAAATGTACTTGTTTTTAATGCAAATAAATAGCTTACTAATTTTAGTTTATTAATTTTAATGCTAAAAGAGCTAGAAAAAAGATAGCAAACGAGCTATGCCGTAGGATTTGGTCAAACAGGAATGTTTACACACGAGAGACACTTGTTCGAGCTTAATAAATGCTTTATTATAAAAATAAATGTTTTTTCTTTGTAAACAATTAGATAACAATAAATCTTGAGCTTAGCAGCACTTAAATGAACTCATTTGAACTTGAGTTTGAGCTTAGAACACTGAGAAATTATTCGTCGGTAGACCTAGCACCATAGTAGACCTCCTGTCATTGGCTAGGTTGGAGAAGAAGAGCTAAGATTCGCTAAGCGCTGTAAAAAGAGCTAGGATAGGGCGAGCGAATCGAATGAGCTCGACGGAGCACGAGCTAGAACGAGGGTTGACAGGTTGCAGTTGAGTTTACGCAACAGTACTTACTTAACAAAAAGCAAAATACGTATTGACATTAACCAGATATAGAATTTCCTTATTTAACAATTAATAATTTTTTAAAAGAAATTTTGATCAGTTTTATATGTGATATAGTTCAATTGTCATAAATTAGACATTTAAATGCATTCAAGGAAAAGGAAAAATCATATTTTCTTTCACTATGTCAATATTTTTATGTAATACTAAATAGTTTCGAATTTAACTAGGAATAAGTACTTTAAATATCTCTTAATGATGTAATGTAGAAAGTTCTGCGAAAATTTATGGGACGACCTCTTGTTCCTTACTAATAAGGGAAGGGCACGGTGTGGGAAATTTACTTCGGGACGAGACTCTGTGTGGTAGTAGTTTCGAAGAAACTACCGGTTTGGTGAATACTCAAATAATTTTTTATGTTATTCATTTATTATGTGTAATTGACAAATCTGTAAAATAATGTAGATGTAAATTTCGTTATTATTAATAAATTTTATAATCATTAGCTGCTTCACAACTGAGAAAGTATGATAGTTAATGCACATCAAAATTCGTTTAATACTCAACAACGTTTCTTTCGATTGGATTCATTTAATGTTTAAAATAGTTCATTGGATATGAAAAACAAAAATATTATAAAAAAAAAAAAAATCAAACGCGGAAATCGAATGTTGAGCTTCCGCGGGGCAGGCGAAGACATTATTGATCAGGCCCCGTGTCGCTTGTTTTGTAAGCGGCTCTTATTTATAAAAACAATACAGAATGGTCTAAACGACCTCACAATGACTATTACAATGTAGAGTGGTAATAATTGGCCTGTAACTCAAGGATTATCTTACTAATATACAAGATAATACGGTGTCTGGTTCAACCAAGCATTATAGATAGAGTATAACAGAACAGTGGAGTGATATTAAATTAAATAATGAAAATGGAAAAAGTATTATTTGGAAAAAACCATTAAACACTACTGTGCCTCATTATAATAGAAACACGTATAAGATGAAACTAATACCTGAAATTATTTGCATATATACAAACGAAAGAAAAATCAGAGATTCAGAAAGCAGACATAATCAATTATAAGTACCTTGACAGTGTTTAAAAAAATCTGTTGATTTGAGTTTGACACTGTTGCCATCTAGCTCTTCTTCTTATTTCTTTGATCAATCGAGCCTCAGTTTGGAGCCACCAAAAATTGGAGTTCACTCTATTTGAACTATCCAGATCCATTTCTGAGAGAGCTGTTGAGTAGACAGATTTACTCACAAGATTGAAATTATCGTCCAGTGGGAGTGCTTGCCTAGAACAATAAATGCTGGCATGATAAATGATGAGTGAGTTATGAAAATCTTGGATCGCTCTCTTTTTATCTAATCAGGTAAATACTTCTGTCGTGGTGTGTCTCGATGTACTAGACCATTTTGCCGTTCGTGCTAGGGATAGAAATAAACTAATATATGAAGTTTAAAAGACTCATTTCTTCGAATCTACTGGTCATTCTAATATAATTCTTTAGGGTTTGCATACCTTTATAGGAAACTACTACCACACAGAGTCTCGTCACAAAGTGAACTTCCTACACCGTGCCCTTCCCTTGTAAGTTGATTAACAAATGTTTTTATCAAAGTTGATCTCAATCATATATCTTTCATGTGACTACAGCATTAACAAGAGCATTTTGATGATGGTATGATCCAAGTGATTTATATGTAAATATATCTGGAATAAAAAAATTGAGCAAATTCGTGAAAGTATACCATCAATGTGATGCAAACAGTAGAATAAAATGAAGGCACATTGAACTTACTACCATTATGTAACAAAAAAGCTACGAATCAAAGAGAAAGAAAACCTAATTATCATCATTCCAATTGGGTTTTGTTCTCTAAAACCTTGTTAAACAACATTTTATCTACATAAAAAATCGTATTGAAAATAATGTTATAATATCCAGCTTGAGTTAAATGAAAGCAAGTACTCTCATGTCAAAAGCGTAGTAAATCAATGAACTTACCTAATTATAAATTATATGAACAAACAGGAGAATAAAATTTCATTTGGTTCTTTCTTCACCAATGAAGAACTCTAATAGAAAATCATTTGTGTAGCGTGACTTAACCGCAACCTATCAACTCTCGTCCCAGTTCGTGCTCCGTTAAGCTTATCCGCTCACCCTATCCTAGCTCTTTTTACAGTGCTCAGCGAATCCTAGCACTTCTTCTCCAATCTAGCCAATAATATTGAGCCTACTATCATGCTAGGTCTACCGACCCCGGCTACAACGTGTTTGCAGCTATTAATGCTCTTGTACTGCGCTTAGCACACGTGCTTTTTCGACGCTCTGCAAATAATTATTGTTTCATATCGTTTTAAGCTTTTATACCACTCTATGCAAGTTTAATTAAGTTCCGCTAAGCTCACTAAGTGTTGTTGCATTATTGTTAACAGTCTAAAGACTTTATTCTTATAATAAGGCAAAAAATGAGCTCAAAAAGATGTCTTTTCTGTGCGTTAAGTTCCTCCCTGATCACATCCTACGGCGTAGCTCTCATGCTATTATTTTTCTCTAGCTCAATAAACACGTAATAAGTGAATGGAAAAATTATTTGCGAATTGACACAATATTATGCGAAATATTCAATAGTTAGAATACTCCACCATTTCACAAATTTTCCTTTATTTATTTTCCTACACTTATGAAATAATTGTAATTCATCACATATTGTCACAGAGTAATTCATTGATAATCCTCAATCATTCATAAAAAAAATGATCTTTTTTCTTCTAATAACTTGACTAGTATATGAAAATAAAAACATATGAAAACAATAAATTAATCAATATAATTTTTGACTTCTCACTGGAAAGTTGTATTCATAATGATACATTCATGAATTTTCGTAGCATTTGTGCTGAAAATTGTTTCTTCGAAAAATTAGAATAATCTCTGGTGTCCTGAGAGAATCCTATGCATAGCAAAAATTTTCACTTCCCTATGAATTATCATTTTTTGTATAATTCCCTTTTTATCGACTTCATTTTTGTTCACACATAAATTACATTTTCCGCCGTTATGTGTAAAAGCGCTTCATTCGCTAGTGCCAGTATTTTACCTTTAGCGGAGCCTCAATGCTCCCGAGTGTACTTACCTCATTACATACTGAAGTGTTCAAAGTATATAAGCCATTCTGTTGGTTTATATCGCCAACTTACTGTTTTATGCGCAAGAGGACAGTGACGTCAAATAGCTTCAGTGTTTTATCTGCATGAGGGCAGTCAAATAGCTTTATTTTATATTTAAAAAAATTTCAACTGTCGTTTTGAATTATTAAAAAAAAATTGTTTTTATGCGAGTTTGATGAACTCAGCTATTTAACCATATTCACAATGTACGATAAGAAAATGTAGCTCAAACAAATTGAATGATATAGTAAAGCTGCATTTCTTCTCTATAAATAAAAAATGAGCATTCTATATGCAGTCCGATGAGGGGGCACCACCTTCTATGGATCAATTATCTTTGGGTGTTCCCAGTTACTGGTCCCAGCCTCCGATTTTTAAGCTGTCTTGAGTGAAAAAATGTATCAAGAATTTATCAAGTGGTGCAAATCTGTAGGGGAGATTAGAGGGAGGGATTATTTCAGCGGATATTTTACAGAAAGCGCACTCCCATGGTTTAGTGAGTTTTATTTAGCTAGGAAACCTCCAGTCTCTATCAATAGATTAAAGAGTAATCATAATAGTTTAAGAGAGAGCTTGGCAAGAATTCAGATTGTTAACTCTCCTGTGTGTGAGTGTGGAGAGGGTGAACAGATAGCAAACCATGTTTTCTTCAAGTGCGATCTGTACGAGGATGTACGAAAATTGTTTATTAAGGACTTAATTAAAATAAAGTATCTTCCTCCATACTGCATCGAGTCTATGTTGCACTCGCTAGAGCAGCCGATCGTCTTTGCAATTACCAGGTTTCTGAACAGCATTAAGTTAAACATATGATAGTATAACAGTTTTGTTATTGGTCTATAAATATATATTTATATAATTGTTCATTTACTTATTCTAGTTAGAAATAGAGATAAACAATAAGATTTATTACTTTTAGTTACACTTAGTTAGGGAAAAGAGAAAAGGGAAGTATTTCATTTGTAATAACGACATTAAGGTTCATTCAGTTCGGTTTAGTGAATCATATTAGTTTACGACTCGCGCGCAGAGTACATGGAAAGAGGAAACTATATTCTTGTACGAATATACTATACAGTACAACGCTAGCTATAAGATAGTTATAAGCTAAAAAATGTAAGACTGGTTGGTTATATGGGCTCAGCAAGCCTCCACCTTTATAATTATTATATTTTTTAATAAAAAAAAAAAAAAATATCTTTGGATGTATGCTATGTGATGCGGCCTGGATTTTGATATACGGAAATTGCATGTATAACCTTAAAAAATTTAACAGCCTATGTGTTCGGTAGTGCAATTTCGGTAATATTATAGTATCTTTTCTATCTGTGCATTGAAAAGACTGAAAAGACAATGCATACAGATTTTACATCAGAGAGATTGTATTTTAGAGAAAACTTACATGATAAATGATACAATTTCAGATAAGTGTGTTTCAAGTGGGCACTAGATGGCATTTTATAAAAGAGATACTTTATATATAGGACAAATTTATTATTCGCTTTTGCATAACCTTAACAATAGGGATAAGTGAAAAAAATTGGATGTGAATTCAAAAGCTGTAAGCGAGATAAAAATTCACACAGATAAACATATTTTGATTTAGTATAGGGGAAGAGAAGTTTTAAATTTGAAAAGTCAAAAAGGACGGTCACAAGAACACAATGATGAATAACCTAGATATTAATATGCATAAGAACTCTGATAGTAAAAGTGAGGTTAGGACACCTAACACCTGACAAAAAAGACACGAGGAGAAAGACTTGGACGAGACTTCAGTAAATATGTATGACGATGATTGCAATGGCCCTTTTATAGGGTTCATCAAGCATGAAAATGTGAATTTACTAAACAATAGGTAGTATACACACTACTTACTGTTTGTTTACGTGGTGTTTTTCTTCTAGACAATTATATGACAATGGTAGTATACAAAATTTACACAACGAAAAACTTGAAGAGATAAAAAGAAAAGGAAAGAACTTAATAGAAATTACATATAAACACAGGGAAAAAGCAAATAGGTTCATTCGGGAGCAAAGAGACAAATTACCACAGAACTGGCTGGCTTTTATCCCAGATTTCAAAATATATAGGGTAACCATAGCTAGAGACATCTCCAGTGACTTATCTTTGAAGAAGGTTGAAAAAAGAATTCATTGGGATATCCTGGACAAAAAATTAATGAAAATGGAAAGAATGTACTGAAGAGAAATCAATAAATTTGGTAAAGGTCAGATAATTTCAACTGAGGCAATAAAGTTCGTTTTCAAAGAAAACTCACCTCCAAAGGTTATTAAGATATGGTTGACATTAGTCAAGTTACAACCTTATAAACCTAAAATCAGAAGGTGCAATAACTGTCAGAGAATAGGTCACATTAAGAAGAGTTGCAGGGGTAGTTCTAAATGCAACAAATACAGTCTGGAACACTCGGAAGAAGATTGCTCGAGCCAGAAGCTGTGTTACGCCAATTGTAAGGGACAACATAAAGCATCAGACAAAAGTTTCAAAGTGTCGATCAAAGCCACAATAATTAGTGAACTAGTAGCGCACCTAAACATGGATAGAAAAGAAGCCTCCCGGACAATCAAAGTATTCCAACTTACAAGCTTACAGGATGTCAACTCGTGGATTATCAACAGGGAGAAACAATCCACAAGGTTGGCCTCTCCTTTGTCAGAGTAGTTCCCGGAGAAGGTTAGACTTGAGGTCAATCGCAAGGGCACAGATTTCGGGTGCGCGGAGCCGTCTAGATTCCAGGGAATTAATAGTTCCCGGAAAACAAAGGTTACTTCAAAAAAGTTTTTTGAGAAAAAAGGATTTCAACTGAATTATAAGGATAGAAAGCAGGAAAAATTACCACTTTCAAAAGATAACAGGGTCGATGAAGATCCAGCAGAAGACACGAGTGAAGGTGGAATGGTAATAGACAGGGAACAGATTCCTAAAGACAATTTAAATAAACAAAAAATGGAAATCTACAACGAAAAATTTGGAAACACCTACCAATCAGAAATTAAATACACAGATGTTATAATCACTTTAGATTGCAAAAGTCATATGAAAATCACAAACCTAATTGTTTCAAAATAGATTAGGCTCGAATGGAATTCCCTCATAGAAAGAAAGATCAGATTATAAGTTCTAGAAATTTCAAAGCAGAGTGTACTTTGGAGTCGCAAGAAGATGAGACATAAAAGCATGGTCCCCATAGTGTAGCTTATTACTTTCATTGTACGTACAATAATAATTTATCACGATTTGAATTAAATCGATCATTCACATGCATTCAATAGTTTATGAAAGAGTTAAAAAATACTGTAACTGAAGTAGATAGTTATTTGAAACACCCTCTTCCAATGGAACCACTAAATCATGGAAAAAAAAGCGCCGTCGATCAAATATCTGCCATATACAGCGCTGAGAAAAACTATCGACTTAAACAGACATAGGACGTCAGTTAAAAATACAGCAAGGGTACATTAGATTAGATGTGCCAGTAAAGTAGTACGTGTGATATTAAAACATAGCATCATAATAATTCTTGTTTTTTTTTTATAACCACGATGTCATTATAAAAATATTTTACGACACGCTACTGGAGCTGTGAAAAATTATAAACTCAAAGAATCTTTGCAAAGTACTTTAATTAATATTCAGTTTGCTTTCCCTTATTTTTAAGTACATCGATTAATCTATCCGGCATGCTATTCATCAGCTTTATCAAAACAGAACTTTCAATTTCAGTCCAACGTAAATGCAGTCGTTCTTGGAGTTCGCGATTAACGGTTTGTTTTGGTCATATTTTTTCCTGGCTAGTATGCCCCACAAATTCCCAATTCGATTGAGATCGGGACTTGAAGGTACCCACTCTTAAAGCTCAATTCCGAACTCTTGAAACCAGTGTTAAGTAGTAAAACTTACGTGACATAGTGCATCACCTCGTTCGAAAACTACATTGTCATCCTCAATTAATGTGATAAAAGGCAATAAGTAATCTTCAAGCAAATTCTGGTAGCTGGCAGCGTTCAGTCTTTCTTTTATATAAGCCAATTCAGTTTACTGCAGTCGAGACATACTAGCCCAAACAATGACAGACCCTCCTCCCTAGACTCGTCGTGACATGATTTTTCTGTCAAACCTTAAATCGTGCCAGTAATACCTGGAACCATCTGGTCCATCTAGGTTAAACTTTTTTTCATCACTAAAAATCACGTGCTGCCATGTGTCCGGATTTCTAATGTATTTTTCTGCAAATGCGAGTCGTTCTGCAATATAGCCTGATTTTAACACCAATTTATTTATGTATTTAGTATACGTGAAACGCCTAGATTGTACCACCTATTTCCTTTCAAGGCTAGGGTGACAACCCAAGTTAAATTGGCCCACCAGGCTCGGAGACGACACCCCCGTCTTAGACAGTTCCCTCAGTAGAGCTCTTTTACAGTAGGTGCGAACTTAGAAGATCGCCCTGATCTCTTTTTCTTTCCATAATTTTCAATCCCTTGTGTCAAAGAGTTTTTAACAACACTAAGATCTGAAAATTGCATTTGCTATCTCCCTTTGCATTTTTCTACAACTTCTTAACTTAATAATTTTTTCTTTTTTAATATCGCTCAATTGTTCACCACGGGGCGTAATGATGTAGAATAAAACTGATTACAATAATGAAAAAATTAATTTAACCAAGTTAGAATTATTCACGCACGGCATACGAACAATTTACGTCAGATGACGCAATAACAAAACTTACCTACCAAAAAATATACTATGAAATTATAGCTTGTCTATTGTGCTTTCATGTAGTTTGGTTATGAATAAAATTAATTAATATATATTGTAGTTCGTTCAAATACTAGCTTGAGTCTATGAATTTTCTCGGCACTGTATGTGAGAAGAAAATTTATTTACTCAATGATCAACGCTATGATCATTGTCATTTTACTGGTAAATGCCGAGGCTCAGTCAATAGTTCTTGCAACTTGAATTATCAGCAATTTTACATAATTCTTGTCATTTTTTACTATCTGTCTGGTTACGATTCCCACTTTATTATTAAATCTCTATAGACTAAGAGCTGGTAAACGATTTGCTCAAAGTATTTTATACCATGCCAAATTTTTTTCAAATGAACTTTACATTAGTGTGAACTATTTGCCAAAATATAGCAGTGTAAATCGGGTCCTAAAAGTTTTTTTTTTATTTTCCAATATTGCAAAAAAAACAGCAAAGACAAAGTAATTCAGAGTTGCAAAAAATGCATTAGATTATTTAATGCACTAGCATTTCATTTTCCCTACAAAGAACTTGGTGGTGATGCTGCAGCTTTTGTGGCACCTAGAAATGATCTTCAAGGTGTTCGTGTTTATGCAGCAGTCGATTTCCCAGGGCTTTATACCTGAGGTACATTCCTTATTGATTGTAGAGGATATCGTGTTACTGCTCAACCAATCATTCCAGGAATACTTGGGAGAGCAGAACCAATCAGTCGTCTATAGATCTATTGATTTTGGCAAAACGATTTTAAGTCATCCAAAGTATTTCGAATTATTGAACAAAGCTGGCCAACAACTTAAAATTTTACCCCATGGAGTAACTAATGATGCTGCGGAAGAAGTAGATCTATATAGTAGTGTTGAATGTAAAGGAATCATTGGCAATGATTCTCGTCATTATGTACTTGATTTATCAAAAACTTTTTCTCCAGATGTTAATTTTTTGAAGCTCGAGGGTGTTGAACTTAGCAAAGAAGCCAGAGCTTTAGGATTTTCAGTAGAGCATAAGCATCGATTGGCATGCATGCCTACGTCAAGAACTGATTGATTCTTTTGTCGAGTTTCGTTATGTTCAATTTATTAAAGACGCTGCATTAAATCTTCATCGGGTAACGTCTTCTCGTTTGACTCAACACTTGAAGAAATTCAATGAATACAAACAAAAAGATGAAACTAAAACGGCGGAAGAAGAATCAAGTAGTCCAGTAGTAATTGATAGTAATAAAGAAGATGAATCGAACATTGAGGCCGATGAAGCTAGAAAAATAGTTGAAAGCATAACGCATTCAATTACTGGAGGGGAAAAACAAGAACTGGATGAAAGTAGTAAGGAAATTGTGCATCGAGCTGCAGCAGCTGTAGGAAGCCTACGTGAGGCAGAGTTTTATGTTAAATTTAATCTCGATGTCTATTCTCCAGGTGTGAAACATCCAGATCCAAATAGAGAAAGTTTGAAAAAACAACGTTAATCAGTACGTAATGCTGCTGATTTCTTGTTGACTGTACCATTGTCTACATTTATTCGTAACTGTTCGGATCATACTGCTGCAGCAATGGATTGAAGTACTCTTGTTGAAGCTCTTCATAGCTGAGGCATTAATGTTCGCTATCTTGGAAAATTTGCTGCTATGCTTGCTATTGTTCCTCAGCTCAAATATCTTCATCGTATCGCAGATTCGAAGCTTATTCTTCGATCTGCAAAACATGTGTTCACATCTTACATGCTAGGAATAGAATTAACGAGCCTCTCTGCAGCAATAAGTCATTTTCTAAACTGTTCATTATGCTCAGCACAACTTACTCATCCTTAGCTAAATCTGAAAGAACTACAGAGTAAAACTGCCAAAAGACGTAACAATTTGACGTTGAGTGTTTAACTATTAAAAATATGCCTAAATTTAAATATTATTTATACATAATAATATAGATAGCTGGTAAAACAATAAGGTAAACTAAGGCTTGTTGATAACGATCATGATAAATGTTTAGATTATTTAATAGCTGCTAAATCAGATCTGACGATACTGCAAAATTTGCCGAGTAGATACACATTTATCCTTCTTTAGAGCTATTGATGTAGTTGCACTGTAAACTGAAGAACCAATTGGAGAACGTTAGAATTTTTCAGGTGGCTTACACATGGATTTAGTAAAAGTTGTAGGACTACCGATTTCAGAGGCTGCTTTTTGGTTGTTACCGCTCTTATGTCGTGTATCTGGCAATAGCTGTGCTATTGAACTTGTTTTGTAAGAATTTATAGAGTAATATTCAAACTCTGAAAATATTTTTTGTTGAATCGACTTTTAACAGTATCCTTTGTTCAAAATGTTCATCACTAAGGCGATTGTATTTCGGTAGATCCATCATTGTTGCGTAATTAAATAATCTTTCTACTGGAGCAGATGAAGGAAGTGGAGTATTATACTTCAAAAAAATTTTCTTAATTGATGGAAACTTCTCTAACATTTTGAGTGAAGTATCATCACTTGTTAAATATTGGGAAACTTCTGTCAAAATTTCTTTTGGTGATGATGAAATATGGAATTAAAGTGTGCTAAAAACTGTATTTTTAAAACGTTGGAGAATACTTCTCTGCTCTTCTGTAGAATATGATGCCAACCAGCGACCTTTTAATCGGGGATGGGATATAGCTGCTATAACAGCATCAATTTCTTGTGCTGAGAAATCAAAATTTTTTCAAATTTTTTATCAAGTCCGTTTATAATGGCTTTAATTATTGGTCTACGAAATTTGATTCTTTTATTATTAAGTAATTCCTTCATATCATTTAGCTTTTATGACATCTGTAGTAGCTATTAGATTTAGTGAATGACTAGCATCTCAAGACATCTCAAGTGACAGGGTAATGTTGTACTAAAGTTACTGCTAAACTCATGATTTAGTTGCACATCATTTTCGATACATTCAAAACCTTTCTCATAAACACAAACATCCAAAGCGTCGTTATCATCACCTTCAGTTATCTTTTCTTCGTCGTTGTCTATAAGAAGAAATAATAAAAATGCTTAAAAAATAATAATATTTTCTAAGAATAAAACTAGAAATGTAAATGGAAAAATGCTCACCCGTTGAAATAAAATTCGAAGCTTCAACTCCAAATTCTTTAAATGCTCTAACAAAATTTGTTCCATTATCAGTAATAGTCGCACAAATTGTTTTTGGAGTAAGACCAAATGAATTATAAATGCGTGATAAAAGACTTGCAATTGCGTCAAATGAATGAGTTCCAGGGAACCTTTTGCATGCAAGTGCTGCAGATTTTCGTTCAAATGTTGTTGTATCTATTTATAAAAAGGCAAAAACGATTTTTAATTGCTAAAGCTTGACAGATAGTTATCAACAATAAATCCATTTTTAATAAACTGGCAATTTTTTGCTCCGCAATTGCTTTAAAATTCATATTTAATAACTGATAACTTTCAAATTAAGAAAATTACAATGTTTCTACTAATTAACTCTTTGTATTTTTTCTCATTTGAGTAATGTTAAGATAGATAGTAATTTATTATCAAAAAACTATTATGAAATCTCGAGATTTACAGACATATGATACATGATGATAGCTATATTTCGTTCAAATTTACTTCTGAAATACGTTCTAATGTAATGCTCATTTTATAGTATTTTATAATTATATTTAAGATTGATATTGCTAAGCTTGTCTTTGTATCTAGAACCTTTAATCTGTTCACCCAACTAACAGTGACTCCTGAAAATCTACGGTTTCCACCAGTCCAAACATCTGCAGTTGTACATAAAAAATCACCAGCGTCTTTTATTGAGAGCATTCGGTCTTTAATTCTTTTTAATGTTTGCTTGAAAAGCTTATCAACCCGCTCTTCTAATGAATAACGTGTAAGATGCTTTCATCGGGCATCGCCTTTTTTTATTTGCATTTGTATTGAAATGTATTAAAATAAAGCTAATTTTATGATGGCTGATCATCACATTATAATAAGCACATTGCAATATATTATAGTAAAAAGTGCATCAGCTGTAACATAAACATTTTATTCCGAGATCAGAATTAGGTTTGTGTCTAATAAAGTCATAAACATAATTCTGTCCATTAAATTATTAGCATTTTTAATCATAAAAACCTCGAATAATAAAATAAAATTAATATAACTTGTTCGGTTAATTCACAGAACAAAATCTAGAATTTGGTTTTAACTAAAACCTAAATTAAACGAAAATGTTTAATAAAAAAAAGATTTGTATAATTCATTTTAATTTAAGATTAAGAAATTAAAAATAATGAAAACAATTTTTTTTTGTTTTTAACAATGAAGTATTTAATTTCAGAAAGACACATCAGAAAATTCATTAAGTTATTTATGAAAAATGTAAAGAATAATCAAAAAATAGAGAATAGAGAATTCATTTTATACCATTGAATATTTTTCTAAATGATAAACTCTCGACAGCTCTAAATGGAATCATATTTTGAAGAATAAAATCGGTAACATTTTTCTCGAACGTTTCTTGATTTATATAACATGACCACCGTTTTCTGTCAACGGGTACAATGCCTGATTTTTGCCGTTTTTGTTTTGCATATTCTAAATATTCTTGATGCATATCTGTATGTTGTTTCTGAAAAAATAAATTTCATGTTTAAGAAATGAGGTAAAAACGTAGTGTTTTTTTGATTTAAATGATTTTGGAGGATTGCATAACTTGCATGTCGCAACAATAGTTCCATGTACTTTAGATTCTGATAAGCCGACTTCAAACCATTTTCCATCAAGACATGCTAACTTTTTAGTCGCGACTGATAATTGTTTTTTCTCTTTGACTCCATTATTGTTCTCATTATCATCATCATCTTCTGGTGATGATTGCTGATCATCCTGATTCTCATCAGAATCTTTATCAAGATGTTCATCATCTTTATTTTCATCATCTGCTAATGACTTATAACTGTTGTCATCAGACTTCTCAACATTTTCTTCAAGATTTTTACATGACGTTTGATGATTGTCGTCATTAATCGAAGTATCTAAATTATCAGGATTAGAAGTAGTAATAGTAGACGTAACACTACTAAAATCTTAATTATTAAACGATATTTTGTTTAAGTTAGATAAGGAAATTTGACTAAGTCGTTGAGATTCATTTTCGATACCACGATTAGAACTATTATCCTCTTCAATATCGGGAGTTGGTGATAATAAATCTGTTTTTTGTCCTTTTTTTAACGGAGATGATAAATGCACTGACATGTTGATCCTGAACATATAAATTATCGAATGAATAATAAAATGTTTTTTCTTATTATCTAAATTCATACTGAACTTTCATATTTTTTGTGTTTAAATTAATGTAAACACCAAACATCTTAAAATATTATTTGTAAATTGTACGTTAATCTGAGCATTATACAATTTTTCGGAATGTTGAAGAAAAACAATAATTCGATATAATGGATGACTTCCAAAAATTTTTATATTAATGAAGAACTAAACAAATTAACGTGAAAATAATGAAAATACTTACTTTGTATATTTTAATGTGATCATCAACAAAATTTCATTAAATCCACTAAATATGATTAACAAATACAACTCCAAAACAAGTACTAGAAATCAATATGGCAGTCAATACGTTTAAAATTTTAAATATAAAGCGTAGAGGACACTGCGTGATACAAGTTCATTCGAAAATGCAAAAACTGACCGTTACGTGGCGCGTCAGTAAATAGGGTATAGGGAATTTATGAATTGGTGTTACCATTACGGCTAACCCACATTTTAAAAAAGATAAAAGATCTCAAACCAAACATAGTATAGTTGAACTGGAGAAAGAGTCGTTTTTTACCGTGTGGTGGGGAGCATAGGTTGTAATGAGAAATCTATGTGGTGGGACGACTACTTATTTTCCGGTTCGACTATATACAGTTTGGTTCTATAGTGACTTTCGATGCTAGTAGTAAGTAATGCATTATGCTTCATTCTTCATTATTTTTTTTATCGAGCAGCAGATTAATTCCCATTACTCATTATTTATTTAATAAATAATGAAGAGTTTGTAATTACTTATTATTTTTTTAATGGATAATGAAATTTCAATTTATTATTCATTAAAAAAAAATGAAAAGTGTATTATTTTTACATTAAAATTTTTGCAACGCTGAAGTAATTTATACAACTTCAATCTTTTACACATTGTTTCAAATACTTATCTGAGTAGAAAAAAAAAATGCCAGATATGTCAGGGAGATTTAAACCATTAGCAGATCAGTTTAAAGTTGCTTGGAACAGACGTCGGTGTGCAAGCGCGAGAGAAGAGAGCGTATATCGACCGTAGGTGATCTCACTTCCCTGCGTTAGTTGAGTTCTTGGTAATGTCTCCTTCCAAACAATAAGGGATGCGAAATATTCAGGTATACAAATATTTGTGTCTATTGAAACATTTCCTATTATGCACTGCCAACTTTTACTTTAGCATTGTATTCTTTCGGGAGTTTTCAGCGAGTGTAGACGTATTGTAACTTTGCCATCTGACATCGTTTTTGATATTTTGAAAATTCAATACCATACATATATTCATTATATTTATATCAACTATCAGAAAATATACCGACCCGTGGTCTAGTGGTATCGCGTCAGCCTGGCGCGCTGTAGGTAGCGGGTTCGATTTCCGGCTAAGACAAGACCTTATCCTGTAGTCTTTTCTCTGACCACGGTGAGCGGAAGGCCCCTCCAGCGAGCAGTCAAAAGTGTAAGCTATCGTGCTGATGACTGAATAGTACAAAGTACTATTGCCGCTACGATTCTCTTGGAGGAACCAGGCTCACCCCATTGTATATACAACCTCACCTGAGCAAGAGGCTCTGCCAGGTGGATCCTAAAAATTTATCATTATCTCTCTCGTTATCTTAGCCGAATCTCCAAAGGCAAGGGACGATTTCTTGTAGCGAGCTGATGGACGACTTCTAAGGTCGACACACCGGGCTTATATGGATCTTGCCCAGCTGATGGTGAGGAAACCGGGGGGCCACGAGGCCTGGCGGAATCTCCGGAGGCAAAAGATAACGATTCAATTCGATTTAAATATTGGAATGAGCGGGGGCTGTTCGGGGCTAACAAAGGAACCAGGGCAACTTAGGAACATGGGAGAACCTGCAGTCCGAAGACTTGACTCAGCGCAGGGAAAGGCGGGACATTCAAAAAAACACCTAACTCCCTGAGGGGGTAGTCTTCTACCCCTTAAAAAAAAAAATATCAGAAAGTAGAATCAACAAATTTTACGTGTTTTTTTTGCAATGATAATAATCATAGTGCAGAAATAATGGAGTTCGAGGATAAAACTTTAAAAAAAAGCAGTGATTCTTCAACAGTTCGAAAGAAGTGGGGACTAAAATACAAGAATGTCGTATTACCTAATGATCTCAATAGACAAATGGATTATCATGCCCAGTGCTATAAAAATTTTAGTGCCATTAATGAGAAATATATTAAAAAAGCAGCGTCAATATCATCTGAAGTACTCATAGTTGAATCGAGTAAGATTACATCAATTTATTTACTTTTTTTTTTACATGAATTACTATTATATTCAAAGTACAGATTGATAAAATATTCAACTGAAAAGTTAGATATCAATTGTCATTTCAAAACAGATAACATTTTATTTCGATCTGAACCTATGATTTTTATTTTTACATTAATATCATGATATCTCATTTTGTCTAATGATTTTGAAATTATTCTCAAGTTTTGCTGGTAATATGTAAACGCATTGAATATTTTAAGCGTCTTGGATGTGCAGCTCATTTTAGGGCGACGGTCCTACAAGTAATATTGGAATTGCATGCTCTTGCTTCACAATACCTGAGTGACCTTTGATGAATTACTGTTCAGATAAAGCACTCAAGGAAAGCTAGGCTTTCTTATTGAATGTTCCAATGGCTTCCTCCATTTTTCTGGAGAACTTCCATCGATAGAAAGAGGCTCTGAGCCGTCATTAGGAACCTCTAGACATGTTTTTACTTAACTTCCAATAACTCAATTTTTTATTTTCAAAAAGGAATATTTCCATAAATGGAGTTATATTCATTCTTATTTACTTCATCAACAAAATTATATACGGATGACAAAATGATAATCACAAACTGAATTTACATCGAAATTATTTACTTCGAATAAAAAATTTAATTGTATGACAAAAACTCTCCCAAGAGAAAGAATGTATTCCGTAGATCTTTAATACTAAAATTACTTTAAGACGATAACAATTAATTACCTTAACAACATAACATTTGAGATCGATAGAATTGTGTAAACATATTTAAGATATAATTCAAATAAAATTTTCAGCTTTCACTTTTAATTTTTTTCCGGAATATTAATAACTGTCAATATCAACTATACTGACTCCAAAATAAAATTGATTATTGGTAGGTACAGTCCAGTGAACGATCTGATAGACAGTTTTCGTTTACAGATTCAATTTCACAATCAAAACCAAGTACTTCAAACGATCATGAAGATTTATCTCATGAAAGTAATACTGTTGAAGAAACTTTACAAGAAGATTTAAACTGATAGTGTTACTTTGGCCATGAAAAATATAAAAAACATAACGAAAGATCGCAACCATTGGTAAAAAAGGATAAAGAATCATTAAAGAAAGCTCTTCAAAAATATGAAGACTACTTGAAAGATTCTAAAATGTACCAGGACATTAAAGCTTTATCACAGCTACATTCTCATAAAATTTGTCGGGTTGAGTTATTCAATCAATTAAAATCTGATACCATTGCAATACCTCCCACTTAGTATCATGCAACGAAGCTACTACATACAAGAGAATTTAATGAATTTCATACCTTTATCGAAGAAAATCTTATAGGTAAAGAATATTGTTACTTCTTAAATAATTTAAATTAAGATTGCACTTCTTTGATGAAGAAAATGGCAGAAGAAGATGGCTGTAGCTATAATGTAGTTTCCAGTCCCTATCATTCGCAAAAAAATATTTAAAAAATAATAGGAAATAATTATGCCTATTAACAAAGAAATCGATGATGCTTCACTTCATTATTGGAAATAGTATTGATTGTCAAGGAAAAGTACATTCGATAGCACAAGATGCGTTTTATGTTGTTTCTAATGGAAAAATACATGGCTCTTGGTACAACTTTGAAAAGTATAACAAGTAGTCGTAAAGTCATAGATATGATTAACAGATATGGGCATTATTGTACATACGATAACAGAAATATGCTTATTAAAAATCAGTTAGACAAGTTATTCAAATTGCCGACAATATCAAAAGATGATAATGCTGAATCAATGAGAAAGCTGATTTTGCATATTCAAACGCATATAACATCGTTAAAAACAATAGAACAGCTAGGGGATCCTTGGGATGCACTAATTATTTATTTAGCTAAAAGGCAACTAGATTATGGAGAGCAGCATGATTGGCAAAATCATATTAGAGATAAAACAGAAGCGAATATGCCAAAATTATCAGAATTCATTAAATTTTAAACCGATCGTTCTCACATATTGCGAATGTTAAGTCAAAATAAACAGAAAGTCACAAATATAAAGCTCGTTCAACCGACTAAGCATGAAAAGAAACAAGATAAGAAAGTTGCTTTACTAGCTACAGCAAGTCAATGTAAATTTTGTGCTGGAGAGCATCCGGTCAACCGGTGTGAAGAATTATTAAAGCTCCCGACGGAAGATAGCTGACAATCGGTTATCGAAAAGAAGTAATATTCAAATTGTTTGAGTCCAGGACAATTGGCTCGTAACAGTAGAAATTCATCTTGCAAAGAATATGGTAATCGGCATAACACATTGCTTCACAGTAAAAATAATTCAAATTTAGAGAATGAAGATCGTCAACAGTCAGCAAGCAATTATCGAAGCTCCAGCTCTAAGGTAGAGGATTTAGTTACGGTGTGCTGCCCTCGAAAACAAGCGTCAAGGATAATCTTGTCCACAGCACAAGTCTATGTTCAAGATGAAGAAGGAAAACTCGTCATTTGTCGAGCGTTACTAGATCCAGGTTCGCAGTTTAATCTCATCACCACAGAATTGGTTAAAAAGCTTAAGTCGTCATAGAGTGGAGAATCAAAATTAGTCAGTAGTATCAATCAGCATAGGATAAGAAAATCTAGATAAAAATTAAGGCGTCACAGAATGATTTTGTTACTGAAATAGAGTGATTGGCACTTCCAGCAATCACAGAACATATTCCACAAGCAGTAATTAATGCAGAGTTGATATGTATACCAAAAGATACTCAATTACTCGATTCTTCAAGGTGCTCCTCGAAACCGAATCAGAGAATAACCTGCATTGCAAAATATAAAATTAGGTTGGATTCTGGGCGGCGAAGTATTCGAAGAGCCGGTAAAACCTCCAACATGTTCAACAGTGACTAATACGCAGCTTGAACAATTAGGGAAACAGGAATCAGTTTTAAAAGAACGTTTTAGTACAAGGCAAGAAAGGTTATGTGAACATAATTTCAGCCAGACAACTCAGAGAAATTCAGATGGAAGATTCATTATACGCTTGCCGACACCATCGAATATCATGCTCGGGGAATCTAAAGATTTAGCACTAACCAGACTCAAACTTCTAGGAAAAAGATTGACGAGAAATGAAAAACTGAAACTAGCTTATAGTGACTTTATAAATGACTATGAGAGTCGTGTTTGACGCTTCAGCCAAAACTTTTCTTAATACATCTCTCGATGATAAGCTCATGCCTAGACCAAACCTTCAAAACGATATTTCTGAAATTATCATACGATTTAGAGCTCATAAATATATTCTTATAGCAGACATAGAAAGAATGTTTAGACAAGTATTAGTACATTCTGAAGATCGATCATGACAATTAGTTCTTTGGAGAAATAATGCAAACGAAGATCCTCGAATTTATCAACTGAACATTGTTACGTATGGTACAGTGTGCGCGACTTATGTAGCAATGCGATGCTTGAGAGAACTTGCATCATTATACAAAGAAGACACCTGCAGCTAAGGATGTAGAGAAAGATTTTTACATGGACGACGTACGTACAGAACTTCTGTTACATGGACAATTTCCGTCAAAAAATGGGGATCAAATGAGTTACAAGTCTTATCACATCTTGCAGAGAAAAGTACAGCAGATAACATACTAACAATGGACAAAGAAAAAGCTCTCAAACTTTTGGGTCTTCTTTGGAATGTAGCTCACGATAACCGACAACATAAAATAGATTTACCTGAAATAACAGTTCGATCAAAACGCAACGTCCTGTCAATAATTGCACAGATATTCGATCCTTTAGGATTAATTGCACCAATACTTGTCAGAAGTAAAATGTTCATGCAACTTTTATGGAGCAAAGAAATGCAATAGGATCAACCACTTTCAGAAGAATTACTGACCATATGGAATAAATATTATTCATCCTTAGCCATTTTACCTATAAAGAGACTTACACTTTGATAGTTCAAATAGAGGCAAGTTTAAGGTCTCGGCCTTTAACTCCATCGACTAACGATCCAAACGATTTGCAAGTCTTAACACTAGCTCATTTTTTAATCAACGACGCACCTCTTCAACCTGTAGAGCATAATCTGCTGAATATACCAGACAACCGTTTATCACGATGGCGATATTTGCAAAAGTTGCGACAACAATTATGGAATCGATGGTGACTTGAGTACCTTCAAGAGCTACGGAAGCGAGTAAAATGGAGTTCTCCAGGAGAGAATATTGAGCTGAACCGAATGGATTTGTTAATTGGAGACGATGTGCCTCCTTTGTATTGGCCTCTAGGTCGCATAGTAAAATCACATCCGGGAAAGGATGGTCAGATAAGAGTCGTTACAGTTCGCACTCAGAATGGAGTCTACAAGAGAGCAGTTAAGAAGATATGTCTACTTCCTATAGCGGATGAAGACCAATTAGAAGAGTAGTGACACTGTAGGTCAAGGACTAATTTTTATATGTTAGATGTTAACATAAATAATTGTGTGCAATCAATACACTTGATTAGTCTTTTCCATTCATATATTGCGAAAGCGGACCTTTCAAAGTGGCCGACATGTTCTATAAACCACTCGAGGGCCAGAGAGGTTTGGTAGTATTAGTATTATATGTAGAGACATGAAAGAAAGAAGTGTAGTTTTGAATAAAATCATAATTGCATTTATCGTGTGGAATAATTAATCACAATTCCGAAACAATGTCTGTTGTACGTACAAAAGTAATAGAACAACTATTTAAAAAACTGTGGATAAATATTTGTCCTGTGAAGCGCATGAAGAGGCAGATACGAGAATAGTTCATCATGTTTGTAAAGCACAAACCAACAAAATGCGGATTGAATGCTCCAATACAAATGTTTCAATAATAATGCTTGCTAATATGGATGATCTATTGAGCAATGACTTAACCATTTTCATGAAAATAGGTGTTGGCAACAGTAAAAGAGGCATGAATATAACGCATTTATGCAATCGACTCGGTTTATCATTATGTCAAATTTTGCCAGGGCTTCACGCTTTACCTGAATGTGACTTTAATCCATGTTTTTACGGAAAAGGTAAAAAAAAACATTTTGAATTACTTTCCGAGTCAAAAATATACCAAGAAGCATTTGCAAAATTTGGTGAACTTCATATAGCTGGCAATAGAGACGCGATATTCGCTATAATCGGAGCATTGTTCATAAGATGTATGCATTAAACAATCTTCAAGATGTTGACATTGGACGGTTTGATAAATTTTGCAAAACGGATAGAGCTGTCGATGTTTCTGAGAAATTTCAAGAACAATTGAAAAATTTTGATCCTTCTTCAACACCACCGTGTAAAAGAGAATTACATCAACAATTATTACGCACACAATATATAACAAGTATATGGCGGAATGCGCATTTGAAATCCCCAACAACTCTTTTACCAGTTATAGATGGATGAATGTAGAAGACATTTATTTTTTTCAATGGTTTGAAGAAGATCAGCTTCTGTCCACAGTTT
Organism: Chelonus formosanus; assembly: GCA_028641665.1. Classification (NCBI taxonomy): domain Eukaryota; kingdom Metazoa; phylum Arthropoda; class Insecta; order Hymenoptera; family Braconidae; genus Chelonus; species Chelonus formosanus. The sequence continues at coordinate 9,554,522 of CM054002.1, forward strand.
TAAGCATATTGGTGGATCCCAATTGTAATAACCTCGGAATTTTAGTTAAAGTGACAATAATCATAAAAATATCCTAAGCTAACATCCTGCACTTTTCGAACGACATATTATTATTTACTAAATAACATCCTTTTCCGCTCTTACTCATCACAAATAAATTCCTTAATCAAACCTACCTATCTCACGAACTGATGACAAGAATCCTTATCTATTTTCCGCCACCTTACCTCACCAGATATCCCTTCTTCCCTTAAAATAAGTTTACGTTGTAAGTAACAATTTGTAACAAAATCAGAACTAACGTGTATCTCAAAGTGACCAGTTCACTCCTCTAACGAAAAATAAAACATATTTAATTTATCAACTGCTGTGCTGGGAATTCGATTTCATTCTATTGGTGTCAGAAGTGGGATCACCTCTCGAGTTTTACTGTGTGTGTGCTGGTTGAGAGAGATTCAAATAGTAAAAGAAATCAAAGAAGCTACACAAGTTGATTCTATCACACCAACAATTATCTGAACCTCAAGAATCATCAAGTCTAAAAAAATTATTAAACTATTAAAATCTTCAACATCATCGAATCTAATCAGTCGTCTAAACCTTCACGGAAATCGAAATTACCAGGTCAAGAATCTATCCAAAGCTTGAAGATCATCCAGCCAAGTAAATCATCTTATTACTCATATCTTCGGAATCAACGAGATCAAACCAAATCAAAATCCACGAATCTACGAGACCACCGAGCCTATCATCCTACACATCAATCAACATATCATCGAGAACCAGAAGTTCCAGTCACCAACCTTCCCAGATCATCGCAAGTCTACACATCACAACTACATCTGCTGTTCTACACCACGTTGCTTACATTACATCTTTATCTACTCCAACTATCGTTTCCAACTTCAATTATCAAATACTATTAATATGGTCAACATTCTATTACTGTAAGTCACAGTTTTAATATAGATATCTTATCTTATACCACCAAATACGTGTAATACTATTCTCTCGTTCTTTTATAAATTTTATTGGAGATTATAATTTAAATATGACCGTGTCAGTTGAATTTGTCGCGAAACTACTCAGCTCCTTCAACGGAGATAAATCTGCCCTTTTTGAATTTTGTGACAATTGTTATAAGGCATTACAATTAATGAGAACCGAAGATAGGCCCATGCTTTTCGTCATTATACAAACTAGGATCTCTGGAAATGCGTGTGCACTTATTAGAAACCGAACCTTCCCTGATTGGAATTCACTAAAATCATACCTTATAGAAGCATATTCTGAAAAAAGGTCACATGCTCAATGGCAACTCGAACTTTCCTCCTGCAGACAAGGTCCTAAAGGAGACATCTTGTCTTTCGCGACCAAAGTCGAAAGTTGTTTAATTAAATTAACAAATAGTCTCTCATCTAATCTTAATGCAGTAGACCGCGCAGCTTGTGTCGAATTACTACAAACGCAAGCCATGAACGTTTTTATCTTAGGTTTGAATGAAGAAATGTCCCTGGTGGTTAAAACTGAAAAACCTGATTCTTTGGAAGACGCGATTCAATATGCATTAGCCAAAGAAACCAAAGTTAAATCGAGATACGAAATGACAAAATTTTAAAACATCAGCTCCAGAGAGACTCGATATTGTAGCAACCGTGATCGAACTGGAAACAGTACATTCCAATGTTTTAAATTTAAACCTCGCCAACTCCCACGAAACATCCAGCCCCAAATAAAGCAAGAGCCACAAATTGTAAATCGATGAAAGTAAATTGTGTAATTATTGCAAAAAATTAGGACATATTATATCGGAATGTCGTACAAGAGAAGGAAACAATTCTAGATGGAATCGCACTCCTTTAATCCCTCAATTACTCAAAATTTCTCACAAACCAACACTCAACCTCCTAGATGGAATCGTAACCCCTCTAATCCCTCAACATCTCAACACAACCCCCAAAATAATACCGAACCTAAACAAGCTCATCGAATTCACAATGTTGACATTGATGTCTCCTCTTTAACCCCAGGAGTTATCGCTTTGAACTCAGACGATGTTCCGGTAACTGCTGTACCTCGGAACATTCGATACCTGAAGGCAGACCAGTGAACATTAATCGTATTAATGGTGTCACTACCTCAATTAATGTTCAAATTCCTCAATCTATAGAAAATCCCGTAAATCGCCTTCTTGACTGTCGTGCAGATATCTCCATAATTAAAATCTCCAAATAACATGACAATACTCCTTGTTACGAACATAAAAAACTTAGAATCAATGGCCATTCAAATGAAAACTTTGAAACATTAGGTTATTGTCATTTGGAATTGATTATAGATCAATGCGTATATCCCGTAATTTTCCATGTCGTCAAAGATTCATTTCCTATTCCCTTCTCCGGAATCCTAGGTAATGACATACTTACGCAGTTAAAAACAAAAATAGACAATTCAGATAATAAACTTCACTTTCAACAAGGTTCAATTCCACTTATACAAACGAAGGAAGACTTAACCACTAACTTAATTGAAAATTTACCTAATACTACCCGAACAGATGCTAATATCGTCCGAATAAATGCTAGAACAGAGACAATTGTACCAATTAAAATAACAAATCACGGAGTAAAAGAGGTTATTCTTGAGACCAAAGAAGTCCAAGGAGGTATATATTCAACTAACAGCCTAGTAAGTGTCAACAGGGATGGTTACGCTTATACGATCATTTTAAACACCACTGATAGAGTTTACCTGTTTAAAAACATTCAAGCATCAATTGAACCAATTTGTAACAAAAGCATTTAAATAATGAATATACAAACACACCCAAACTCACCCATGAATTATGGTTCAAATTGATTAAAATTACTAGAAAAGAATATTCGTGTAGAACACTTAAACCAAGAAGAAAACGATCACGTAAACCTTATCTACATAGACTTCCATCATATCTTTGACCTCGAAAGAGATAATCTAACCTTTACTAACTCCATCGACCATAAAATCCTTTCAACTGACGAGACCCTAATCAATGTTAAATCATAGAGATATCCCGAAATCCACAAAGAAAAAGTAAACAAACACATTTCCAAAATGGAAAAAAGTCGCATCATCAAGGCTTCTGAACCTCCATGGAATGCTCCTGTTTGGGTTGTTCCCAAGAAGAAGGATGCTTCTGGGAAACAGAAATGGCGCGTCGTAATTGACTATCGTAAATTAAATGAAAAAACGATTGGTGACGCGTTCCCATTACCTAACATAACAGGTATCTTAGATCAATTAGGCAAATCCAAATACTTCACAACTTTGGATCTGGCCTCAGAATTTCATCAAATACCCATGAATGAAGAAGATGCAGCAAAAACAGCCTTTTCTACACCTCATGGCTACTACGAACTCGTTAGAATGCCTTTTGGTTTGAAAAATGCTCCTGCTACCATTCAGAGGCTCATGAATATAGTCTTAGCGGGCATTCAAGAGATTAAATGTATTGTGTACTTAGATGATATAATCATTTTTGTCGATTCCTTAGAAATCCATGGTAAACGTCTTCGAGAAGTGTTCGAACGTCTAACAAAACATAATCTAAAGCTCCAACCCGAAAAATGCGAATTTCTACGACGAGAAGTCATGTATCTAGGTCACAAAATTTCTTCGTCTGGAGCTCAACCAGACCCCGCAAAAATCGAAGCCGTATCTCAATTTCTAATCCCCACAAATCGTACAGATATCCAATCATTCTTAGGTTTAGCAGGCTACTATCGTCGATTCATAGAGAATTTCAGTAACATTATCAAACCCCTTACTAACTTATTGAAGAAAAATTCAGAATTTTTATGGTCCAGCTCTCAACAAGAAGCATTCGAAACAATTAAAACCAAACTAATTTCAAAACGAATCCTAGTCTATCCTGATTTCACACAAGAATTTATCCTTACAACAGACGCCAGCAACTTTGCTATAGGTGCTGTTTTATCTCAGGAACGTGAAACTTCTAGCAAAGAAAAGAGAATTGAAGCAGATTTACCGATTGCTTATGCAAGTCGAACGTTAAACGCCGCTGAAACTAACTATTTCACCATTGAACGCGAACTTTTAGCTATAGTCTAGGCAGTCAAACATTTCAGATATTATCTCTTAAGAAGGAAATTTAAAATAGTAACAGATCATAGACCCTTAACCTGGTTATTTGGAGTCAAAGACCCTAGCTCTAGGCTACTAAGATGGCGATTAAAGTTAGAGGAATTCGAATATGAAATCCAGTATAAACCCGGTAAACGAAACCAAAATGCAGACGCTCTTAGTCGAATATCTCTTGTCAACAATGACAACTCTCATAAACCACAATCAATCAACATTAACACCATCCACACACTTTGCTCCTATGAGGACTTCCTAAATTCCCTAGAAAGTAAATTAATAACAACAAATCAAGTGATCGAATACGACGAACCTTTAAAATCCGCTGACGATAACCACGTCATTTTCATATCCGAACATTTAAATTTCAAGGACAACTTAATAGACACGTCTATACATTTCGACCAATTGCAAACAATAGAACCTAAGTTACATGAAGTAATTTCTTTAACATATAAAAATATCAATATATGCTATGTAATCGTAAAACGCCAATTTTGGGATAAATTAAATTTAAAGGACATCTTCGAAGCCCTTCTGACTCTTGAAAAGACCTCATTACTCGAAAATCAAAAATCTGTTAACATAATCCAGGGATCTTTTACGATGAATTAGGTAAACTTGCACTTTACGATAACACATGGAAACTCATAACATATCTAGATGTAACTACTATCGATAAAAAAATACTACTTGTCGAATCGACTTTAATGAACACTCAAGTACTTTGTCAATCGAATCCCATATTTTCATGCAAAACTACATTATCACTCCTAGAACACTCTGCTTTAGAGCTTCGAAAACTAGAGTCAGAATTGAAACACATGCTAGAAACGAATCGAGTTAAAAGAGGATAGTTCAACGGCATTGGAACCATTTTCAAGACAATTACAGGAAATTTGGACAATAATGATGCCGAATATTATGATAAAATAATAAACCAAGTCCAAGAAGACGAACATCAACTTACACAGTTATTGAAATCTCAGGTCCAAGTAGTCAGCACTACTATCATTAATTTTAATGAAACCATAACTAATTTTAGGAAAAGCCAAAAGATACTAAACGATAACATAAAAACATCAGTACATGCGAAACTATTCCCTACAAATAGAGCACTACATAGTTCAAAAAACAGTCGAGAGTCACCTTGGCTACCTATTTTTATTATATAATGAATTACGTGATGAAATACATACACTCGTAGATATCATATTTTTTGCAAAAAATAATGTTTTACATCCCAGAATAATAAACCCTACTCAATTTATCGCTGAATTAAAAAAGACAGTAGTCCAACTACCTGCAAGTTGTCACTATCCATACATCCTAGACATATCTAACGCACATTCTCTTCTTGATCTAGTTACCCTACAAGCTTACTTTTTTAACTATCGCCTTGTATTTATAATTAATATTCCTTTGGTACGAGACACTAGGTACCTTTTATACAACCTTATACCTTTTCCCTCTCTTAAAAGATCAAACAATTATCTTTTTATCCAACTTTCACACAAATACCTAATAATCTCCGAGACTAAAACGCAATACTCGTTAATAGAAGATCTATCGATTAACAAAGAAAGTGACCTTTTTTCCACAAAATCAACTGATAATACAAAAGTTACCCTTAGATTTATCGATTTATTTAAATTCATGATCTCTAGTATTGAAAAATGAGCTTCACATCTTGACAGTGACGATAAAAAAATCACAAAATCTCATTGTTCAGATCCCGAAGAATTTGAGTTGGTAACAAAAAAAACGTATTCCCGTATGAATCCATCGATTCGGTGAATACTTCAATTTATACCTCAAAGTGGATGTACTCCTACTGCGATATTTTTGTAAATTTCCGACATAGCTGCCAGAAAATTCATTTTTTCCATAAATTGTGTTAAAATTCTTTATTCTCTCCGTATCATTTACAGCAGTCGATTACTTATTTCAACAAGACATTCTATTACTTTCTTTTCTTTATCAATTTCTTGTCGTTCTTTATCAGATAATGGCATCCATTTTACATTTGCAGCTTCATCATCTGTATAGCATGGTCATTTTTTAGCATCAAAGCACATTTTCTTTGCCATTTTATCGATATATTTAAATTCCTCAGCCATTTTATTTATCAAATCTTTTCGTCGAGCAACTATGAATCTGATTTATTAAGCAAACTATTGTGCTCCTTGCCAAATCCTAACCACTTTACATAAACTTGATTGCCACGTTTTGTAATATTTTCACTACTAAATATACGTCAGGATGTTGAACTTGGGTTTTATTCTTCCTTATAAAATCCACCTTCTATTTGTTGATTTTAATAATTGGTCTATTTATGTGTCACAAGGTAAGTGTTCTCTACTTTGCTTACAGTAAAGATTTTATTTGTGAAGTCAGGAGTGTAACCTTTGTCAAATATGTGCATATATTTACCTATGCGAACTTTATCCTTAATTTTAAATTGATTCTTTTTTCTCGTAATTTTGAACTTTTTGTAGCTTTTGAGTAATTTTTTACGTTAGCTCGAGTTACATTGAAAGGTTCCATTTAAATAGAGCGATGTTTAGTATTGATGTAGGATTAAAGTAATTTCGGTAATGTGACGTCCGTCTGCTTTAATAATTTTCAGAAGTAATCAATAATTATTTCTCCCCATATAAATTGTTTAAGTAATTATTCTCTCATTATTGAAATATTTCTTATGTTTAGTAATTTTGTAGTAATTTTTTACATTGAAAAAATTTTCTCTTAAAGTACTAATTATTTTTTTAACGCAACATTTGTAATATTATCAATAATTTATGGTCATGTTGATTTTAATATAATGAAGTATTCTATAAAAATTATGAACGAAGCAATGAAATAATTAAAGTTATTTTGAAAAGTTTTACCAATAAGTAATAAATCATTCGTATCTCATACATGCAATAGAACTTAAATATTTGTAACGAAAGAAAAACCTGATAATCAATACCTATTAAAACACCATTTTGAATTGCTCTAAACAAATTTTATTGTTTCAACATATATTAGTAGAAGAAATTAGGAAGGTAATTACGCCCGGCGTAAGATACCTACAGGCAAAGGTGTTACTAATATGGAAGGAATAGTGTGCTCCCTGAAATATTATTTTTCACCAATAACAATTAATGAGTTAAAAATCTTAAAGCTAATTGGTTTTGTCTTTTCTTGTTTCAGGAAAGTTAACGCCTTCTTTAAAATGAATACATACCATTGTAAAAACTCAAAAGTCAGTTGCGAAGTCGTACTTGAACCATACGAACTTAAATAATAGTCGTAGTCAGTCAACGAAAATTTAAAAAAATTGAAAGTTCTGGTTCCTGCCTTCATCCAATTGACTATTGTGATCCTCATTTCAAATTGTAAATTCTGTGAATGTAATTGCTGTTAATTCAAGGTATTGTAATGTCATTAAAAAAGATTATATTGTTTTATTACAGTTGCTTCCAATATGCGACTTTTTATAAGTCACTTCAAAATTAAATTAATTGTTTAATCCATTTTTACAATCAAAGATCTCTGTACTCCTTCCCTGTTTATTGGCTGAAAAGCTAGGGCAAAAACGGAGACCAAAAACAATCCTCGCTTGTGTCTTTTATTACAATTAATTTAATAAATTAATTGTGCATCAAGACATAATAGTAAAATGTCAATCCATTTGTAGTTTCCATGAAAAGTGAATTCTTTTCACATCTTATTTTTTAACGTGTGATTAAATCGTCCACAAATAAATGCTATTAAATTGCTGAATGTTGAATGTATCATGATTTTATATTGTTTCATGAGTTCATCAAAATCTTTATCATAAAATTGCTTTGCCCCTTCAACGTGTAAGTTTTTAGGTACTTTTTTTTCCTCCAAAATTGTTGTTATTGGGACATTGACATGTTTACCATTTTTCCTCCTAATTGGTACAGCTCAAACATACATTGAAAAATTATCAATACCGCGCTAAACTATGTGTAAAAAATCATTAGAGAAACTAGTATAACTAGTATATTAGTATTTTTCGGTGCATAAGGCAGTTAGCACAAAATATTTGATGATTCATTTTAAGATTTTCATATTTTTTAAAAGAAAACCTCAATATTAGTAAACATGATTTCAGTGTTTGCCATACATATGTCACAACAAAAAGTTGAAGCTGTATTATTATAATATTTCTATACAATACTGACGGAATAATAAAACTATTTTATTTCTGTCTAATTGTGATAATGCCCTCTTCTCAAGAAATGCGACATTCGAAAAATGCGCCGAATGACTGCAAAAACCGCCTTTTCCATTCGGTAGCAGTGGATATAAAAAAGTTGATTATAATAGCAACGTGAAGTAGAATACATTGGTTATATTTCATTGATTTTCCTATTACAATTTTTGATATCAGCATACACTTGTATTGACACTGGTTTCCTAATAAATAACAATTAATAAGTTTGTCTGATCACAGTTAATGGATCTTAAACTACTTCTGGAACGCACACAATAAGTTCATTATTACTTGTTGCCCACATTTGTTTATCGAGAGCTTATGGAGATGTCTAAAAGCATTTTTTACTAGTGAACTCAAGTGTTTTTAACAAAATCAATAATATGGCTGTCAAAAGTACTACATATTCGCCGGTAACTTCTTTATCCGGTGGTTTGGTAGACGTGACAGCTTCAGAACAATGTCCAGCTCACGAATCAATTGAACGTGAACCTTTTTTTCTCAACTTTCAGAAAAATACATTTATCAACCAGATTTAAAAGTGCTCCAGAAAATATTAGTGTGTAAACGACCAAGTTTTCCAATTGGGTTTTTTAGTACAAGAAAAAGTGGAGTAGGGAGTTTTCCATCAGCTGATATCAGTGGATGTATAGTATCACTGTGAGATGTCGGAGAAACTGATAGAACTGTGTTTTCGATTTTTTTCCTTTTCTTCTGGAGCCAAAGTCCTCTCCTATTGTACTATTAATTGAGAGCCATTTTAATCAGAATTATATATGTTACCACGAGTCCCTGTTAATTCTGCAGAACGTATCTTTTTATTAAGAAAGTATTTAGATTTTAATTAATTTTTTATTTAAAATTCATTAAATTCTATTTAAATTTATTAATTTTTAAATTTTGTTGAAAATGAAACTTGTACATGGTTATTATTCAGTAAGATTCATTTTCTTTTTTTTAATAGCTTGATAATTTGTTTAGTATCGTTATGTCCGAAGATGTTTATTATTAATTAATTTAAAGAATTAATTAAATGGGTCGGTCGTGGCCAAAAGGCTAAACGAGGGATCTTGGACTAACAGGGTTTTTTTCTAACATATATTATACTAGAAGAATTTGTTATAAGGAATCGTCGCAAATAAAGTTCTACCTTACGAGAACCCACACCTCAGTTGATGAAATGAATGTGATGAAATGAATTATTATAACACTTACCGCACTACAGTGTTGGCGTAAAATATAAAAACGATTTAATCAGCTACTTCAGCTGATGATTGGAGAGTTGACTTATGATGTTGGTTTGATAGGAAGCGAGCTTGGACAAAGGTAGATAGAGGTGCTTCCTCAAGAAAACTTTGACGCACTAAATACTCTTTTGTTCACTTCACTTTATTTAAACACAAATTACAAGTCGATACAAATTATAATTAGTTAACAGAAATAAAACTCAAGAAGAGATTTATTACTATATTTCGTTTTGGAAGGCGTCTCAGTACGCACATGAACCGAGACGATTCCACATCAGATTTTAAACGGATCCTGGAGGTTTGAGTTAACAAACACTCCGTCAGAATAACTGTGAAAAATTTTAATAGAATTTTCGAATTTACTTACGCGTCGTAGCCGGCGAGCACGGGGCAATCGAGCTTGCGTCTCACCGACTAGTTTGCTGATCAACCAAAGAGTGATGATTTTCGACGGCTTTTATAGCAATTAATTGGCCTGTGGATTGAGGACATTATGGAGAAATTTAGGACAGCAATGAAAAACTACCGAGTTTCCAAATCAGTGTCACAATGAGTTTTTAGGGCATTGAAAATAAGGAAACTGTGGAGTTTTGAAATCGATCTTATGTGGAACAGAGTGTTGAATCGAGTAGGATTCCTATTTCGCTGATACTTAAATATTGTTAAAATAAATAATCCAATAAATTGGGACACAAAAATGTCGGACATAACAGTGTTCACATCGTAGTCATTGATAAATTAATATGTATTTATGTAGTTGTTGCAAATGGAGTAATTTTTTTGTTTATACAGTTTAAATGAATAATTATTTGTTGAAATTATGCTAATTTAGATTAATTGTCAGGGATATTTTGTCCAGAGGATATTCTGTCGGGAAATCAAAACGCCTGGTACCTCGTATTGTTTCTTGTAAGATTAACAAATTTACATTAACAAAAAAGATTGAAGATCATAAAGTATCAAAACAAACATCAGAAGCGTTCGTTAATGATGATCTTACGTATTTATTTAGTCGAGGATAACATTATTAAAAGTCCCTTGCTTCAGGCACGCACAAGTCCTTTCACATGGTCCTTTCCGTTTTTGGAAAGCTAATGCTCTTCTTTCGTCATGCACTCTTTTTTTAAATTTTTATTGTTTTTTCACCACGTGGGTTTTCTGAAGCACTGGAATTTCCAAAAGATGATTCCCTCAACTATTCTCCGTAATTCTTCCTATTTTAACCAAATTTTCGAGAAACTCAAGTAATAGTCGTTAACCTCAATCATTAAGTTTCTTTTTTAACCTTTTTTGAAAATACACATATCTATCAAATAATTATAGAATATAATTGAAATACACTCCGACATTACAGTAGATTAACGAAATAATGTGAGTTTGGTATTTTTTTTATTCTGTAAATTCGTCAGTTAGTTTGTAAACCTGTCATTACAAAGAATTCTACATCACCCATGAGTTTTTGTGTAATAAAATGCATTTCCATTGTTTTACACGTCGAGTCCCCAGCTAATTTACTTATTCAATAAGACATTATGGTTTTTGAATTTTTTTTTATTTCCAAAAATTTAAAAACTTGCACAGCAGTATGATATGGAATAGTTCAAAATACAACTATTCATCATTATTAGCGTAGTTCCGATCGTTTTAAATTGTGTATTTCGGTTAAAGAAATAACTTATCAAAAAATCGTATGTTTCACTTATTAAATAAATTATTTTCAGAAAGATGTAAATTACTACTATTTATCACAGAAGATAACTAAAATTTTCAAACATTATGTATAATTTGTTATGTAATTTTTTTTCAGTAACGTTAAAAACACATTTCCGCTCTAGGAACATAATTTTGGTCCGTTCTTCAGATAAAATTTATTTCTGTTGTAATATCAATTTATGTAAACTCACTTTCACATTTCCTTCAATTATCGATAAAAAATCAAGGAAGTGATGTTAACTTCAGCAAACAGTTACTACAGCAATTCTTTCTATAGCAACTGTTGCCATGGCAATGATAACTATAACAATTCTTAGTATACCAACAAGTGAGTTTTTTGTTATTTCTAATAAGAAGAAATGTATATCCGCAAGGTTTAGAAATATGTAAATAACGGTATTTTTTAGTGGAATAGTAATTTATTTTTGATCAAGTACAATGATTTTTGACTATTCCGTACAAATACAATATAGAGACTGTCTCCTTACAATGAAAGCAAAATTAAAAAAGGATAAACGTATACAAAGGAAAACATTTATGTATTTACGTTCACACAAACACACATACACATGAAGTCGTCAAATTTCATTTTTATATTCAACACCCTCACTCGACTTCAGGTGTGCTTTTTTTTTTTTTTATACATTCCATACTTTACTTGAAAATCTTTAAACTTTTCTTTAGGTAGGGGTTTCGTTAATGTATCAGCTAATTGATCTTTAGTACGAATCTAATCAACGTCTATTTCCCCTGATTGTTGTTTCTCGCATGAAAAATAAAATTGCACCTCAATGTGTTTTGTACTTTTGACTGACTCTGGTGTTCTAACTAGGGTAAGCGCTCTTTGATTATCACAATAAATTTTTGTTGCACCAGGCTAGTCATTTAACAAATCTGACAACAATCTTCTAAGCCATACTACCTCTTTGCTTCTGTAGTTGACATCGCAGTTACTGTTTGTTAATGTTACCACTAGAGAAAGTTATCTTAAACTCATGATTCAATTTACGTAATATTTGTCTCACTTCAGTCACATTCTTCCCACACCTTAACATATCGTCTACATAAATCGCGAGATAAATCTTACTCTCATGCTTAATAAACACACATAGATCTGCTTGAGATTGGATAAATTCAATTTTCAATAGAAAATTACTGAGTTTTTTGTTCCTCTGTCGGGAAGCTTGTTTTAAACCGTATAAACTTTTTAATAAACGACACACTTTATCATTTTTCTTCATTATTGCTGGTTGTTCCATGTATATTTTATCTTCAAGGTCTCCATGCGGGAGAGCCGTCTTCACGTCAAACTGAATTAGCTCCCAATCATTTGCTGCTGCTATGAATATGATGGTTCTTATAGAACTGAATTTAACAACTGGAGAGTATGTCTCACTGTAATCTATTCCTTTTTTTTTTATACATCCTCAAGCGACCAATCGTGCTTTGTATTTGTCGATCGATCCATCGGTCTTCAGTTTTCGTTTAAAGACCCAGCGATTGGTTATATCATTAACGTTTCTAGGTCGAGAAACAAGCGCCCAGGTTCGATTCTCTTCAAGGGATTTTAATTCCTCATCTATTGCTTTACGCCATTTTTTACCATCGTCAGCTTCTAGAGCTTTTTGAATCGTTGTTGGTTCCACAGTTGTCATGGAAGTTTCTGCAATTACCATGCTTGCATATATCTGACTATTTTGCAAAAGTTCTTTCGATCTTTTTCTTGTTTAATATGGTGACCTCGGAGTTGAGAATCGTGGATTTTGACATTGTGACTTGTCTGTTCCTGGCTGGAAAATTGTAGACTCTTCATTTTTCGTTCCATCTTCTTCATGTCTTTTCGGTACCAGCATCTCTCCTTCGGGTTTCTTAGCTTCTGTGAGTATTTGAGGCTCACTATTCTCGTGGAAAATTACGTCTCTTCTAATATACACTTTTTTCATTTTAGGACTGTAGACTCTGTACGCCTTATCACCTTCACTGTATCCGACCATCATACACTTTGTCGAATGCTCTTGCCATTTAGTTCGCTGATCTTTTGGTAAATGCACGTAGCAGTCACTCCCGAAAACCCGTATGTGTTTTACTGTAGGTTTTTCGCCGTATCAAACTTCAAAAGGTGTTTTTGTTCCACATAACGTAGCTGTTGCTGTTCTGTCCTTGATATATACTGCTGTATTGATAGCTTCTTCCTATAAATAACGTGGTTGATTTCTGTTAAAGAGCGTCGCTTTTGTTGACCCCAGAATAGTCCTATTCTGTCGCTCTATGAAACCGTTTTGTTCCGGAGCACGTGGTGTTGACTTCTCATGCTTGATACCTTTGGACAATAAAAACTTCCTTAATGCAGCATTGCAGAATTCTAGACCACAATCTGTCCTAGGTCTTTTAATTTTATGACCAGCTGCCTGAACTTCTGCATAGAATTCTTGAATATGTTTAAAAACATCTGTTTTTTCTTTTGAGAAGTAAACAAATGAGTACCGAGAGCAATCGTCTTTGAATAGTAAAAAATAATTCGCTCCTCCCATTCAGGATTCACTCATCTTTCCACATAAATCAGCATGGAATACTCCACGTGCAATGCTCGACCTTCGACCAGTTTCACAAAATGATGTTCGATGCTGCTTTCCGTAGACACATCCCTCACAGAAAGGATTTCCAATTTTTGGATTAAATCGCAAATCATTAGCGATACCATTCTCTTGCATCTGTCTGAGCATCCGATAATTGAGGTGTCCCAAACGCTTATGCCAGGTTTTAAGGCCTACTTCTGTTACAGTTAAGGCTTCATCAATCACCATTGTGCTCACATTGAGTCTGTATAAATTGTTGACTTCTATACTATCCAGAATGACACGATCACCTTTAACGAATGCCACTCGTGTTCCACCTTCTTCCAAAATTACTCTCATCCCTTTTCCAGTTGATTGTCTTATTAAAATTAGATTCTTTTCGATATCAGGGACATATAGCACATCCTTTACTGCATGAATAAGGATCTGTTTATTTACATCGGTCACTAAAATATCTATATCGCCTTTTCCTCTTGCATCTATTCGCATACTTTCTCCCACTTTTACTTTGTGCACATTGGCGGGATATGAAATGAAGTTCTTAAACCATTTTCTCACAAAAGACATATGCGAGGTGGTTCCAGAATCAGCATACCAGTCACTGTTGCTTGGATCCATATTCACCAATTCTGCTTCATCTACTACGAGCCATTCACTTTTATCTGATTTATATTTCTCTAATGTCTTATTAGACCTTTCTGCTACATATGAATGATTTCACTCCTTCTGCTACTGCCTGCATTCCGGTGCCCAATGTCCAGGGCACTTACAGTAATTGCACACACCTGGTCTTTGCATCTGTGCCTGTCCTCTGTTTTATTTGTCTTTCTCTGCATTATAAAATTTCTTTGCATTCAAACTAGCACTCAGAGCCTCTGAAGTTTGCTTTTGTTGTTGTCGATCATTATCTGACCGTTGACTCAATAGCCTCTCTTCGTTTATTAAATGCCCATTAAGTCTTTCTACTGTTTGCTCATTTTTAGGTATCAACAACCAAGCAGCTCTTATATTATCATATCTTTGTGGTATACTACTTAAAATCTTAGCAATTACGACTGGCTCATTTCGACCAAGGTCCATTTCACTGATTCGTTGAGTTAGGGAAGTCAATCTCGTAATGAACTCTATTATTTTTTCATCCTTCTCCATTTTAGCGTTAATGAACTGATCAAGCAAGACCTGGACTGATTGATGACTCTCTTCAGCATGTACTTCTTCTAGTCTTGCCCACATTTGTGCTGCCGTCTTACAGTTGGTCATATACTTAAGCTGTTCAAGTTCAAGACCTCTCAACAGGAAAACTTTTGCAGCTGTGTCCATTTTGTCCCACTCTGTAGCGTTCTGTGCCGTTCGTTCAACTATACCAAGGATATACAATTCTAGGTTGTTCTCTCCCATATATATTTCCATCTGCATCTTTTACAAATGGTAATTTTGTCCATTAAACTTATGTATTTGATATGTTCTTGACTCTGCCATATTTTCTGACACTTCAAGGACACCACTTCCCAGAATTTCAACAGTCTGTTCAACCTTACTCAAAGTTTCACTCAAAGCTGAATCATCCACGCGAATTTCTGGAATGGAAAGGTCTGCCATATGTTACTGGCTTACGAGTCCAAAAACAAGACGTAATTAAAAAATTTTATACACTCAACCGACACTGGGCTCATAACCTTTTAGTGAAATAGTAATTTATTTTTGATCAATTACAATGTTTCTTGACTATCCCGTACAAATACAAGATAGAGACTGTCTCCTTACAATGAAAGCAAAATTAAAAAAGGATAAACGTATACAAAAGAAAATATTCACATATGTACGTTCACACAAACACACACACACATAAAGTCGTCAAATTTTATTCTCATATTCAACAGTATTTATCATCATTTCTTTTTGTTGTTTTAAACGTATAAGATCGTCTTAAAAAATTTCGTTAAAAAATATGTGAAAATTAAAAATCAGTTTCATAGGATGTCAACTTTGGAGTCGATTTTCACCCCTTCAAAACGTTTTTCTACGAAAAAAAAAAAATCTGTAGTCTATTATTTTCGACGTAAATTATTATGAAGAAGCCTCAGCTGAATCAATGGTGACCACCTCTCAAGGTTTCCGTGTAAGGAGAAAAATCACGCCGTTGAATCGTCTTTGAGCATACTGATGATAACTGGCATGCTAAGCACATTTATTAGCAATCTCAGGGTTGTAGGTTGCCTGCGGAGTTACCCAAACATTGAGAGATTAAAGTATTTTCAATACTACGATCAATTCAACTTTTTTTTATCAACGTCAAGATAGTCTATCAGCAACTTTTTTTACGATTTGTAATTAATCGATCCTAACTGCTTCATAGCGATAATCACAAAGAAAAATTGATGTTCAACGATAGTGATGTATATCAGATTGCCGGTAATGAAGACGTTTACTGAATTAGTCAGTAAATGGAGAATGATAAAGAATTTATTTCAAGTGACTACGTGAATATGTTATAATTTTTGAGTTAATCTGGTTTTCATTACATTCAAATCTACAGAGAAGCGTAACTTTAAAATAAGCTAATGATAGAAGCGATCTATATAAATCTTTATTTAAGAATATCAGTTCATGCAGTTCGTATGTACATTTAAAACATTATTGATCATACCAACCGTTCAAAATTAATTATCTCTGTTGCAGTTTTTGAGTTTTGATATCTTGTCGAAAAAGTTACTACTATATCATTAATGAATCAGATAAGAATCCTTCGAATTCTTAATTTTATTTTTCTTTCGTTTATATCCAAACATCATCCGTTATTATAATACTGTTAAAAACTTTTACACTAAATGTGAGGATCTACCCTGAAAGGTCCATTCTCTTGAGGTCTCCGCACATTGCATGAAAATTTCTCCTATATGTATTCTTCAGAAGTCACAAAGTACCACAGCTGTAACCGCCTTATTTATGCTTGTTGCCTTCGAAATTGGATCAAGTTTTAATGGAGATTTATTCTTAGTGGATCCTATTGAATAATTCATTGAAGGTATGTGTAGAGATACCGTACTAAAATCATTCCATAAAATCTGATTAAATGCAATATTGTATCCACTTTATCTTTCTCTAGTTTTAATACGTGGGATTAGTGAAATTAAAAAATTAACGAATAAAATAGAACAACTGAATATAAATATATTTGTGCTATTATAATAAAGCATATTCTGTCTTTGTATCATTTCCTCATCATATAATAGGCCGATAACTCTCTAAAATTACCTTTATGAACAGAGACAGTGTGAAAAAAGAATACAGAGAAATTTTTCAACAGAGAAACCGATTTATTTGTTTTATATGAATTTATTTTTTTGTGGAAACTTATTTACTTTTTGACCCCAGATAACATTTGTAACTCATCAACCAAGATCATAAAATTGAACTCCAACTCTCATGGTTCTTTTACTATCTAATCAAGATATCATCAATGGGTGAACATAAATATTGGTCTCCTCTCGTCTTTCATAATACGCATTCGACATGACTGAGAAAAAACATTGTATTGACATATATATGGACATAAGTTTTTAAAATCCTTATTGATAAGTGATTCATTTTTATGACAGTTTCTTTAATAACTACAATTTTAACAATGTAATCGTTTGTACAGTCGACGTTAACCAATATCTACACTGGGTATTGCTGACTTATTAATTTTTCCGATAGCAATATCTGGAACAAATGGTATTCATCTTGTATCTAACTTATAACTTATAACTCTGTATACTTGTAACTAATTATATACAAATCTTAAGGTGTCTTTAAGGACATTTTTAGTATCAGATGGGTGCATTTGAGGACCTGTGGTGTTTTTAAGGATCGTCCGTATAAAAATTTTATACGTAAGAGTATTTTCGAGGACGGGTTGCACAAAACGTAATATCAACGATTTTAAAATCATGAATGAAAATCAGAGCGCTGATACACTAAATCGAATACGCTGTACTTGCAATGTTATTTTTCTTTTCCCGCCAATGCCGACCGGTGGCTGGCAAACGGTTGAGGGTACTTAATGGCTGACGTACTCAAATGCACCGATAGATGAGTTTATATATATATATATATATATATACAAGGTGTTCTGAGGTCCCATTACCAACAGGAACCCAGTTAATCCGGACATAATGCAAAATTCATTTTCGGATGAAAAAAATTAATTATCTTCTATAGTTTTTAAATTATAAGAGATAATAAATTAGCGAACCAGCGGCCGACATTAGCGTGCGCCTGAGAAAGAGGCGGGGCCAAACCGATAGAGATGAAACAGGGTAAAAACCAGAAAACCAGGTTATCGGCACGAGATGGATATGTAAGAAATGAAAAACCGTAAGAGGAAGACACATAAGAAAAATAATTTCGGAACTTAAACTCCAGTAGCGTAGGCAAAAGTGAACAAAGGGGGCTTAGATATTATGTAATTTGTTCAAGTATGCCTTACTGATTCAAATATAACAAAATGCTGAATGTCCATTAATTCATGGAAAAGATGTAATCAGAATAACAAAATAAACACAACAATTATTGTCATACTTTGAGATTTCCGGAGAAGCTGTAGTTCGACTCTGCCTAAGATAAGTCTCTTCCTTCTCAAATGCAAATAACTTAATATCATATCTTTTATAATTATGAACCAATTATTTAATTTCTTTTTATTGATTGGAAAAAAAAATTAGAATTTTATAGTAAATACAAAAGTCATTGTCATATTGTTAAATGTCTCGAGCAGGAGTAGTTAGACTCATATATAAACGTGCAATAATAACCGTTGTATTCACTATAAAATTGTAATTTTTTTCCCTAATTAATCAGTAGAAATTAAGAAGATAATTAAGAAGAAATTAAGAAGATAATTAATTTTTTTCTTCCGGAAATGAATTTTGCATTATGTCCGGATTAACTGGGTTCCCGTTGGTAATGGGACCTCAGAACACCCTGTATATGCATACACCGTAAAACCTCGTTAAGTCGAACCTTGATAAGTTGCAAACTTCCGAATCTTGAGACAGTATTTTGTCTCCTTCTTTCGAATACCGGAATCTCTATCACTTGGGATCTTAAATCTTTCTTAGTCGGAATAATGAGTGAGTTCTTCTGAGCTATTTTCATATTTATTTTTTCCCCATGACTTCGAAAATCGAATAAGACCTCTGTACTTCGAACATGTTCGGTTTACAACCTCTACAATTGGCGTATTCAAAATTTGTTATCTCTATAGTTCGAAGGAAAATGAATTATTGACTTCAGCAATTCACCAAAAATTCAAATACGCCATTGTTTCTTAGGCAATAATTTCACCGTATACAATAAATAGGATCACTACAAATTTATAGCTCACGTTAATACATATTTGCTTGCTTCGGGTTAAATTTTATAATTTTTGATCACATTTGAATTCTAGCAACACAAGTCATCTGTTGTCAACTAGAATATCGTCGAGAGTGGTTTGGTTCTACTTCAATACTTATCAATTTGTACGACAGTTTACAAAACGAATCATTGAAATAAATGTACTGTGATATATAAACTGAAAACTTGGAGTCTCGGAAAAACTTTCACTATGAGTCATCGGGAATTCGAACAATGCCATTGTTTTCCAAACTGTAAATCATGACTATCGAAGCTCAAAGAACCGATACGAATAATTCAGCTGACATAGAAGATTCGAATACTACATGTGCTCCATGAGTACAGAAAACTGAAATATTTGAAGCAAAATAACGGAACGATTTCTCTTATTGCAATCTATTTTTTTTTTCAAATTCTTTAAAATATTATTTATTTATAATAACTGACAATATTTTTGTCAGCTCTGCAATTCAAATTTATATATATTTCAACTTTTAACTCGAAATTTATAAGAATGAATCTTAATGTCGTAATGTTAAATCAAAATCTGCCTAAGTCGAAAACTGTATAACTAGAATTTTTTGTTGTCTTTCTTGATGTTCGACTTATCGAGGTTCTACTGTGTCTGTTAGTGACGCATTTTGTAACACTTGCATAAATATTATTGCCAATTGGTTTCAAACTACGTACCATTTCCTGGGCTGGACTCCAGCAAAGTGATATTGGTGGATTATAAACGGTTCCATCGTTCGATACATGAGGGGAGTTTTTAATGTCTTCAAAATGTGCCATAGACGACACACTATCTTCAGTTGTTTCAATATCAATATCGTCATCTGTATCTTCTTCTTTACGTGAAACCGTTTCTACAACATCCCTTTGTGGAATGGAATAAATGATTGGAGATGGTTTTAATACGGGTCGGAAGGCTGACGAATGAAGCGGTGATGATGTAACTGGAGGAAGAAACATATCACTCCCACCTGTGAAACAAACAATTGTAGCTTTGTGTATTTAAGAAATTATTCGCTGGTAATATTAAATTACACTTGATCACACTATTTAAAAGAATTCATTGATGTGAGAAAATCTTGAAGGTAAAAAAATATTTATATCTGTATTAAAAAATAGATACTTCTTTTCAGCGAATTTGAATATTGCAAAATTGTCTAATCTACGCTGTTTGTATGAATCAAATTTTTACTAACAAGAAAATCTCGCGAGGTGTCTTTTACGGATTTACTTGCAGCTTTTATAAAATAATCTACATAAAAAATGATGAGATACGTATTTTTTTTTTTTTTTTGGCTACTAAACGTTTTAAAGAGGTGAAAATCACCCTCAAAGTTTGTACCCGAAAATGGTAGTTTGCAGTTTTCACATATTTCCAATAAAAATTTTTCGAAAAGACTTTAACTACTAAAAAGAGCATAAAAAATCATGAAAAATTCTGTATTTACATATTCATAAAGCTGGTGGATATACATTTTCTTTTCATTGAAAATAACAAGACATTCATAACTCAACAACTACTCATCATTTTTTAATGGGAATAATTTTATATGAAAGGGCATAAAAAATTACGAGGTACCTGTCTTTGCAATTTTTAAAATAACATTCATACGGAGGGTAAAAACAGCCTTTTGAAATTTTCAATGATAACGTTTACTGCTAGTACTTAGAAAATTATCTTCGTATTCCATTATATACAATAAATTTATCGTATATGACTTAGAAAATTTATACGAAATTTGTTTTGGGATGGCTATTTACAGTTATAATAATAATAGAATAAAATGTTTTTTAATGGAAGACTGGGTTATTAATTTGAATGTTATCTTATTTCCGTTTCTGGGTAAAAATAGATACAATACTTGTCATATTCACTCGTTGTTAATCTTTCAGATCCGATGCATCTGAAAACATAATATAAAGTTACTTTAATTTAAGCGTTTCATAGAACGTAACTCATTTTTATGATTTATAAACGTGTTATAATATTCTTTAAAATTTATCAAATTACCTCCAGGACTTCACTTTTTACTGCTTGTATTTATTCTAACGTCAGTTAATATTGATTATTTTGAATGTGCATGAGTAGATATACTATGAGTGTTCTGGAACAATTTTCCATGGTAAAAGTGTAATAGAATTCTCATTGCTGTGTACGCATCGTTCCAGAATTCTCACAACGCGGGGGGGGGGGGGGGATAATGGAATGAAAAAATCAGAACGTGGAAATTGCATAAAGCATGAGACTCAAAAGTTGATTACTCATCAGTCACTTTTTTATCGTCAGTCGGAATCACTGAACACCAGCTGTTAAAAGTTATCGAAATAATTCATTCAATATGGCTTCTTTTTTGAAAAGCAAGTGTCATATTCGTCATTCAGCAGATTGCTATATACATATGGTGGAAAAATTAGCATTTGAACATGTTGTCGACTTGGGGCCACCTCGATATTCATCGCGATTTCTTAGAGAAAAAAGATTATATTTGGGTCTCATTCGATCCAACTGTGGGAATTACACTGCCGTGGGTATAAGTAAATCAACTAGCGAGTTTGACGCAGAAAAAAAGCACATGAATTCTTAGCATACGCTGTGGAAAAATTTGTAATACAGCTGAACAATTTAAATATTGAAGGAAATTTCAAGAATTTAAGTATTGAAGACAAGTTTCAGATCCTTGGAGATAAAAAATATATTTTCTACTTCAAGAAGATTATGGTGCGTTGGGGGCCTACATCGAAGCACATCCAGAAATGCTTCCTAATGGAGATATAACGCCATGATTCAATAAAGATCAAATGAAATCATGGCTTGTTGAATAGTGCTATGGATGTAAGCTAAAAGAATGTTTCATAACAAAATTATGGTCATCATGCTCCAAACTCCAATACGAAGGTAGGTTTATTAGAAGCTCGATGACATGATCATCAAACAATGTGTGTATCATAGAATTTGAAGACGATCATAAAGATGTAGTAGGTGAAATCGTAACTCTAGGAATAAGTAAATATCGGAGAGATGATCTGTTTACGACGGAAAATTGGGCGGAATTTTCGTATAGCTTTCATGAGGCTTCAGCGTATACTGTAAAGAAAACAATCGCTCACTTAATTGATCCAGCAGCAGCTAAAACTATACCCAACATTCTTCAAGATAATGCAATCAATATCTAAATCAAAAAAATATGCTTGATAAGTATATCGATAAGCATCCTGAAATTCTTCTGGATGAGGATATGAGACGTCTCCATGAAACTAAGGGTATACAAACCCAATGGTTCGATGGAATGAAATGAATTTAGGATTCAAAGCGATTTAATCATAAATAAATTTATGTATGTCGAATCTTTTCTATAATAAACATCAAGTCTCACAATTTGTGGGCTATTCAATTTATGTTTTTTAATCAATAAATTCCTTTCCAATCGTTCCAATTAAAGGGGTGGGTGAGGAGGATCTATAGCTATATTACAATTAAATGTAATAATTTTCTATTTATTCTGAAATGTTGAATCAGTATCGCCAAAAGTCTCATTCGAGTAAGATTATTCTTTAGCATAAAAATGAATGTTGTGGTAAACGTGCACATGGAATTGATTGGGGATGTAAAGATGTTCCATATGATTATATGAAAAAAGTAATATCAAATGCGTTACGAAATGCAACATGTAGCTATATTGCTGATGGATCACAAAAAGATTTTTTCCTGAAATTTTCAACATCAAATCAAATAATAATTGATATTGAAATTTTCGGATATGGAACATCGAACATAACATCATCACACGAACTTGAATGTTGTACATACCTAAATAAATATATGGAAAATACTTCCGATGAGCAAAATATGCGTTATTTGTTCCAAGTCAACTATAAATGTAGCAATAAACGTCTACAATTTGACGAATACACGTATTCATATGATTGTGCTAGACTTGCTATGCAGCTGCAATGGTCCTATCTAGATAAATTCATAAACTCAGGAAATTTTCTATGTCTGATATATTCGAACTTGGGAAGTATAGCTCTAATGAAAACTAAAGACATTTTCGAACTTTGTTTTCGAACAGTAGTGATCAACGCCTACAATGAAATCAATTATGTTCGGGACAAGCTGCCGTTTGCATGGAAACACCACCTGCTGATAATTAGATACGAGCGATGTATCGAACATTTTCACAAGCGATCATAAGAAGGTTTTATATTCAAGAAAGATTGTTTTACATGAAATAATGCTAAAAATAAATTCGTAAAAATAGGTCTAAGCATATTTTGTCTGTGCTTATACGACGAACTTCCTATTATTAGTTGTTTGTAATGAATTTGCATTATTATAAAAAATGCACAATTTTTTAAAGTCATATTCCATCATTAATAACATTATTTTATCGAAAACATCCAAATCTATGTGCTGTCTTGCGCTTAAAAGAATTTTAAATAGCTTGTCATTTATTTATTATTAGTGTTTTCGTTACAAAAAAAACGGCTAGGTCAAATTCGTTCAGACTTTTGTCAGATCTTATTTATAATACTATCTTTCGAATAAATTTTGGTTAAAGTCGATATCTCAGTCCGTTCTTGAGATGTCGGAAACGAAACAAATTCAAAAAATTTGTCAATATGCTTGAAATATCTTGAAACGTGGAGATACGATGAGAATTCATATTTCACCAATCGACCCAATTACAATAATTTCCTTATAGTAAGTTAAAAAATGATAAACCGAAAGTGCAATAAGCATTTTTGTTATTATTCTAATAAATTAGGAAATTTTCTTAAGTGTCCCACTTTGCCCTCCTTCCTCCAATACATATGTTACAGCTTCGACCATGAAGAATGAATGGAAGAATTATAATTTATACGTTTTTAGTCATATTCGTAATAATTGCATGATTATCATGACTGGTTCAATAATTTTGATTTCATTCAAAATGAATTTTATTTAATTCAATGCCAAAACATGACAGAAAAAGTAGTTATCCTATAAACACAATTATTCATTGTTTATTGCCAATTCATATTATTGTAAACAATGTGTAATTGTTAAAAGTCATATCTTGTCACAAATCATATTTTTTTGTCCTAAACATCCATGATCGTGAAATAGATAACGTAGTGATCCAATAAATTCAATTATCCATTGTTTATAACAAATTCATGGTATTATAATCAATGTGTAATTGTTAAAATTCATATCTAGTTGTAAACAATAATCTTCAGTCAACATCGAGTTAATTTCGAAAGAAAATTGTTATTCTTTTGCTTAAAAGTGTTTCAGAGATTTAATCTTGTCATTTATTACTACCTTTCCATTAGAAAGTTATTGAAATTGGGTCGATTGGTGAAATGTGAATTTTCATCATATCTCTACGTTCCAAGATATATGCAAGCATACTGACCAACTTTTAAAATGATGTGTGTGTGTACGTACATATGTACGTACGTATGTCAGCATTTTCTTCGTTTCCGATATCTCAAGAACGGATTGAGATATTGACTCCAACCAAAATTAATTCGAAAGATAATGTTATGAAGAGGATCTAAAAGAAGTTTCAACAAATTCAGTTAAGCAGTTTTTTTTTTTTAAAAAAATGAACTAATAATGAATGAATGAAAAGCTTGACTATTTAAAATACTTTTAAGCAAAAGAATAACAATTTCATTCAAAAATTAACTCGGTATTGACTGAACATTATTATTTATAACTAAATATGACTTTCGACAATTACATATTGTTTATAACAATATAAATTTGTTATCAACAATTGAAAATTGTATTTATCGAATAACTAATGCATCTATCACATGAATTTGGATGTTTCTAACAAAATAATATGATTTATTACGAGATGTGAGCTTTTACAAATACAAACTGCTTATAAAAATATGAATTTGTTATAATAATGGGAAGTTCGTCGTGTAAGCACGAACAAAGTGTGCTCAGACCAATTTTTAGTTTTTCTGTTTTGAAAAAAACGGCTTAACCGAATTTGTTCAAACTCCTTTCAGATCTCCTTGATAACAATATCTTTTGGAAAAATCTTCGTTGAAGTGGGTATCTTGGTTCGTTCTTGTGACACGGAAAACAAAAAAATTCTAATATACATACATACATACATACATACATTTTCCTGGCCCTATAACTAAGATTTCTATTTATAAAGAAAAATATATATCATTCACCAAAACAGTTGAAATAGATGAAAATAGAAATTCCAAAAGATCACGTGATGATGATGATGATGATGATGATGATGATGATGATGATGATGATGATGATGATGATGTAAAAAAGAAGAAAAATTTAAACGTACGAATTCGTTTTATAAATTCATTCCGTGTCATGAGCGATAGTATCGATAAATTATCTTAATTTTTATTCAATGATAATCAAACATTGACGCGCAGGAGTTTCCCCGATGAAAAATCATTTAAAATGGTAACACGTAAAGGTATATTTTCATGTGAATACTGCAGTAATTGGGAGAAACTTGAAGAAAATTAATTGCCTGATGGAAAATTTTTGTATTTTTCTCTAAATATTTTAGATATCACAGATGAGCAATATGAGCGAGCACTTGAAGTATGGTCTCACTTTAATATAAAAACATTAGGTGATAATCATGATTTATATTTGACTATGAATGTTTGCTTTTTAACTGATATGTTTGAATATTTTAGAATGAATTGTATAAGAACTTATAATTTAGATTCTTTGCATTACTACGCAGCACCTGGATTGGCATTTAGTGCTATGCTTAAATGCACAGGCGTTGAATTAGATATTTTAAATGATGCTAAAATGGTATTATTCATCGAGGAAGGAATTAGAGGCGGCGTGTCACTATGCTGCAATAGATATGATGGAGCAAATAATAAATATATGAGTGACGATTATCAACCGCATAAAGATATTTTATATTTAATATATTACGATGTAAAAGATTTGTATGGAGCAGCCATGAGCTCTTTGTTACCACATGAATGTTTTCAAATGACTTACGACAGAAATCGATATTATGACAATAAGCGATCATTATCCTACGGCTTATATACTCGACGTTAATTTAGAATATCATAAAAATTTATTTGAGAAGCATGAAGATCTACCGCTTTGTCGTGAACATTTCCAAGCACCTAATTTAAAACTTTCGAAATTCATGACGACTTTACATGATGAAAAAAATTACATTACCCACTATAGAAGTTTAAAGCGATGTATCGAATTAGGATTGAAAGTAACAAAAATACATAGAGTTTTAGAATTCAAACAATCTCGATGGTGAAAGCCATATACAGACTTGAATACTAATAAACGAAAAGATGCATGAAATTATTTTGAAAAAAAATTTTTTAAATTAATGGATAATACTGTTTTCGGAAGAATCGTGGAAAATTTCAGGATTCATAGAGTTTTTAAACTTGCCATACGTTAGGAAAAACGCCATGGTGCGAATTATTACATATCTGAATACAATTATCACTCTACCGTAATTTTTCATGAAAAATTAATCGTGGTAGAACTTAAGAAAATGACAGTCGTTTTGAATAAGCCGACATATATTGGATTCTGTATTCCTGATATTTCGAAAATTTATATTTACGATTCTTATTACAATTATATACTTTAAAGATGGCCTCTAATTCAGGCTAAATCTATGTATACTCCCACAGATAGTTTAATTGATCATTTTGGAAATCCACATATCTATATACACATCAGAGAGGATATAGATAGAATTAACACTTCAGAATATAAGAAAGATAATGCATGGGTCATACCTCTAGCAAATAAAAAAGTAATTGTATTAATAAAAGATGAAAATGATGGTAAAATCATAACACATTTTAGAGGTTTAAGAGCTAAAATGTATGCATATAATGTGATAAATGATAAAAATGAAATAAAAAAAAATAAATTGAAAAAAGTGGTGGACAAAATAAAAGCTAAGGGAGTAAAGTCATCTGTTATGAAACCAATTACATTTGATCATTATAAAAAATGTTTATTTGAGGATAAGCTGTAACGATAGACAGAGAGTGGTTCTCAACCTGCGTCGACTGTTGTGACTCGACGCAGTGTCTATCGTTAAGAAAATTAAATTAATGATAACTTAAGACAAATCCAAATGCAATTCGATAACTTAATAAAATTTCAATTCGGTATAATCTTTTAAATGTTAATGGAATTAAATAAATATTAGTAAAAGTTATAGTAAGTTTGGGCGCCAGGTAGGAGGACAATTGGGTACTACCTACCAAAATAATAAAAATTTTATTATAGAAAACCTTGAACAATTTATTGAAGTATTGAACCAGCTAGCTTTTAGTTTACAATAATTATTGAATACAAATATAAATATGAGCTTGGGTCTCGCGTGGGGTGTGTCACCACTGGTGATCACTTGACTCCGCTAATTAAGAAACAATGATTAATTTATTAAATTAGTAAAATGATTTTACTGCCAACGCAACGCGTTCGAGGACCTGAGAGAAGTCCAAGTCACTCATTCAGCACTCTGGAACGCCGCTCGCTGGCTAACTATTCCCTCAATCCTGAGATATGTCGGGATTCAGTAAAATGATCCAATCTAATTATGATTTTGATAATGGAAAATTATTCTTCCTTTGATTTGAGTAATGACAAATGTTATTTACCACGTATCAGCCGCTAATTACGGAAATTCTCAAGGATCTTTCCTGCACGCAGCTTGACCGTTGGAATAATTAACTTTAATGACAATTTATCATATAAAATAGTACAGCAATCGGAGATCTATAAATATCAATTGATTACAAAATACAATTTTTGGTTCAATTTATTACACAATAGTGAGTTTATATTGATTCGATGTCCATAATGACTCGGAAATGATTTATTTTAAGTTAACAATTACTCAGTCTGTCAAGAGTCCTAAGGTTGCGGCCCGTCAGACGCGTTGCCGCCAAAACAACCTGACTACGGCGTTCCTTAATCACCCCGAGTATCAATTTATATATTTAATTTTTATACAATACTAAAAATGAAATAACGCGTTTTAATCACGCTCGATTACAGCAATTATCTTAACAAAAGTATTTTCTGCTTACTGGTGACGCTTCTCGTTGTCCCAGCCACAACAATGGCTGCTACAGATGTTCACCTTTGCTCCACCACCAACGGTTGAAGTGCGGCTCACGGAGTACTCCTTTTGCAGTTTCCTATTGGCCACCAACGGCTTCTCCAATGTGAGAATGAGCTTGACACTTAGATGCCTGCTGCGAACGTTCGCGTTTTCCAATAAATTTTTTTAGAGAATTCGTGAGACTCAAAATGATGATGTCTTCACACTTAGACGGGTGCACGCCGAGTGAGTTTTCTGTCAACGACAGAGTTGGTCGTTGACTAGTGCATGATGGGTAGCGTCAAGGGCGCCCTCATTAAAATTTGAATTGTTGATTTTTATATTGATTGATAGAAGGGCCTGTCGGTAATTATCGACTCGACCTTTAGATTGTGAACTTGTTCAGTGGAGCGTGGTCGTCGCCGCGATCAGCTGATTTATATAGATGAAGGGATAAGGGTGAACGAATAGTAACGTTCTGTTACAAAGCATATATCTCGAATTGAGCATCATTTAGTTCGTGAAAAACATCAAGTAAACACAATTTCTCGAGACAAAATAGCTCTAAGTGCGGAGGATGATAAGCGAAGGGTACAAGAGGGGTGAATAAGAAGAAATATGTATGGATATTATCATTTATTAAGTGCAACTAATGTCACAAATTGTTTTTTTTTCTTTTCAAGTTGATAAAATTACACGGAGAATTTAACATGATCGTTACAATTATAATAATACAGTGATCTCAACTATAACCTTTTTTAGATTTTTTAACTATAAATTGTGGTTGCAATAACTAAATAATGAATAATTTCAACAAAGTCACATAGTTACTACAATTATGTTTATAGTAACGGCTATATGTGATTTCTTTATAATAACTACAACCTTTCATAGATAGGAATTTTTAACTATTGATAATTTTTTACTATTAATAACATTTTTTTATTATAAAAGAAAAATTAAAATTGTCATAATCAGTAAAAAAAAGGGATCTATGCAATATATTTGCGTTCATCCAAAGCGAAATTTTCTCTTTCGCTGGAAAAGAGTTACATTGTGACAATGATTCCACTCCTCTGAAATTAATTATAATTATCGCGTAGCTCTTATTAACTTCCCATTAGGAAGTTATAGTGATTGGGTCGATTGGTGAACTGTGGATTTTCATCATTTCTCCACGTTTCAAGATATTTCAAGCATACTGACCAATTTTTAAAATGATGTGTGTGTACGGACACGGAGAGAAATTTTCACTAAATCTAAGAACGAAAATGACAAGTGCACGTTTCAAAATTAATAAGTAAAAATATTTCTACTCGATAGTAAATTTTAAGTTCTTGCAAGTTAATTTTGTTCTTAAGAGGTGTTTTAGTAAAATAATTACTCAGAATAAGTCGAAAATTACTTACAACAACTCAAAATTTACTGTTGAAGAGAAATATGTTCACTTATAAATCTTGAAACGTGCGCTTGTTATTTTTGCACTTAGATTAAGTTAAAAAATTCTCTCCGTGTACGGATGTACGTATGTATGTACGGATGTTGGCATTTTTTTTTTATTTCAAGTTCTCGAAAACGGCTTGAGATATTGACTTCAACCAAAATTTATTCGGAAGATATTATGATAAAGAAGATCTAAAGGAATTTAAACGATTTCAGTTGAGCTGTTTTTTTTAATAACGAAAAAACTGATAATGAATAAATGAAACGACTAACTATGTAAAATACTTTTGAGCAAAAGAATAGCAATTTTATTTCGAAACTGATTTGATATTGACTGAACATTATTTTTCGCAACTAAATATGACTTTCAACGATTAGGTATTGTTGATAACAATGTGAATTTGTTATAAACAATTAAAAATTGTACTTATCGATTAACTAATGTGTCACATGAACTTGGATGTTTTCAACAAAATCATGTTATTAATGATGAACTATAATTTTTGATAATTACAAATCGTTCATAACAATATAAATTTGTTATAAACAGTTAATAATGGGAAGTTCGTTGTATAATCACAGGCAAAGTGTGCTCAGACCTATTTTTTAGAAGTTAATTTTGAAAGTTTAAATATATATCATTTTTTCGTATCCGTTCTGACATTAGTGAGCTGGAGGAAAAAGATAGAATGAGATTACAGGTGGAAGGTAATTAGAAACCAAGTGGGTTGTATTTTCAGGGGATAGTTCGATGCTAGAACAGTCGAAACTGTTAAACGGGTGTAAAATAAGTTGGCTGTTACCATTCAATACTACCAATGAACGATTTCTTAACAGATAAGTAAACAGTAACAAGTAAAATCATGACAGAGAGTCTATTTGCATATTGTCTGATATGAGTCTATTGATATTTGATATTCTAAGTTCACTGATATTTCTGATAATGAGCAGTGATATGAATTGTCTGATAAGCAGAAAATCACTGAAAAATTGTAAGTTTTCCAGAATTAGTCCTTTGGACCAGGAGTGGTTTGAGTTTTGGTGAGTTGGCGTCAGTCACAGAGACACATGGGAGTTGTTCTAGTGTAAGTCTCGTGTGTGTGACTGTCCATGAGGCCGTGAGCCGTCAAAGTCGATATCGTTCGCGTCTTTCTCAGCAAAGATGTGTAATCAGACGAACTTGAGGTAACTGATGATATCTGATGAGAGTTGGATTGTCTGATGAGTTCACAATCATTACTGTAGATGATTGACTGTTGAGTTATTCTATTTTTGAAGAATATTCTCAAGAATTTTCTGGTTTCTAACTGAAGAGCTTGTCTCTGTGAGCTTCCTGATAGTACACACGCATCAAGTTAACCGTAACAATGAGTTGTCTGTCGGTTGGCATCATCTAATGATGCCAAGGAGTTGTGCAAGTACAAACGACGTACGAATACTGACCGTAACCGACAAATATCGACAATAACTGACATGTACAGGCAGAAATACCCGGAATTCTGTGTTCCAGAAGCTTCTAGGCCCTTCAGAAGGGATATCAACTTCTAGAAATCACTTAGAGTAGTCTAATTAGCGTCGATAAGTTGGCAAGAGGGATCTTGAGTTGTCTAATTATTCGGTGAGAAGAAAAATGTCAGGCTGTAAATGGAATACTCCTGACGACGTCAGAACAGTATCATTAATTCTACTAGATGCAAAGAAATTATTTGTTACCAATGAAATCGTTTTCATGCCCGAGTAAAAATAAATAGGCTTAAAAGAAACCCAAAGCACGCCGTAATTGAAAAATAAGCCCAATACAAACCTGATGGAAGCCCAATCTTGACTTAAAAAAATTTTTAGAAACACAAATAAGCTCATTACAGGTTTAGATCTCGAAGGAGCCCAATTCAATCTCAAAAACATTTTGCAGGCCCACAATTCATCTCCTTCTCCCTTAATTCAAGCCTATTTTCTGAGATCATATCCGACAATGATGACAATAAATTATTACAAACGTAAATTTGTAGCACGTAAGTTGATTCAATGATAAGTTTTTATAACAATTTCTGTTTATTTCTTGTAGTTTTGAAAATACTTTTTGGCTTTAATTCCATGCGACAAGAGCTTAAAGAATGATTTGGGCTCGAATTGGATCTCCTTTGAGCGCGCCCGGAAACTGATAATTTTCACTCGGGTAGGTAATGACATAAGCGAAAAATCACTTCTAAAGATACAAGAGGAACAAGGTCCCATATTCTATTATGTGAATCAATTTTTTATCAAATTGAAGAACAACGTAATTATGATAACTTTTAGTTTGGACGATTTTGATTTTGATCGACATTTTCAAAACTTCGAAACTTATTATGATTTCGGTACTTTCGGTATGTTAACCATGGAAAATCTTCTGTTTCATATAGTAAGTAAATCGATTATAGATGCAAATGAAAGACACTACACCCCTAAGAGTTGGATAGAATTTATATTTAACGCACTCCATTAATCTGCTTTAATTTTATCTGGATTGCTACTAGTAGAATGCTGCCACATTAGCTGACCCCACTTCCATCCCCACCACAAAGTGGGGATGAATTTGTGTCAGCTGGAGCGGTTTCACAAGGTGTGGGGGTAGCCGCGTAGCGTTGCGCAATTTGGCAAGATCGCGGATGAGGGTAAAGAATCAAAAATTTTGTAATTCCTATTTGATAATTAATGTATATACATTTTGATTATTCTTTAATGATAATTATGTGATTCGTTTCGAGTTACAAAATTTAGAATATTCATTTGTTATTAACGCATGCGTGCAGCGTCGCACTTGACGTGGTTTGGCTAAAAGGCCTTGACGAGCCATACAGCGGTTGACCGCGGAGGTACGGCTCTCGGCTGGTATACAGCAAGCAGATACGGTGTTCGAAAGTAAGAGTAGTGGGGCTAGCGCATGGTGGGACTAAGTCCGATTCACGCTGGCTGAGCGCCGTTTTCAGCGTTCAGTCTTGCCCCGCCAGGGCCTACGCATGGGAGCCCTGTTGCCGTCGTTCGCCACGAGAGAAAATGAGACTAGAGGAAGCTGCGCACGAACCCGTTTTCATATTTACGACCGCTTCGCGCCGATATAAATGCTCAGACTTCGTCTCAACTAGAGGCGTGACGCTTGAGCAGTCAATTGTGCAAGTGAGAGCACAATAATACTGCAAGTAATAAATGCATAGAAAGAAGATAGCCGTACGTTTGATGCTACGAGTACAAATAATTTTTCAATTCAACATGTTTGAACATTTTTAATCATGAATAACATAAGGTGTTTGAGGAATTTACAAACACAATAGCTGAATATGGATTTATTGAGGTATTATCTCTATTTAAATAGAATTTTATTCTTTCTCCAGCATATTCGATTAAATAGAAGCCCTTCACCCATAAATGTATTTTTATTGTATTTCAAGCGTTTTTTCTTCATAAAAGTCTTGTAATATTGTAGATGTTTGACGGAGTGGCGAAAGTATCAGCAATTTTCTCTAAGTTGTCTAAGGTGTTCTGGAATAATTAGTGGCATTCCATTGTTGTCGAAGTAGCAACCGATGTCATCTCGACGTACGTGGTAACCCAATGTTGTCCTGGTTGTTTGTTGCCATCTGTATTAACTACAAATGCTGTCAGTTTCATCCACACCCTCGGAATCTTGTATGCTAGATATACACCCATTGTATGAGCCGGGATGTACTGAGGAGCTTCTGTAATTCGCAGGGTATTTATTACATGCTTTACAATTATTATCTTCACAATTTAATTTTTAGTTGGCTGTTAGAGCGCCTGGAGATTTAAAGAACACGTATAAATTATTTTGTGGCCAACTACGGTACTAATAAACCGCTGACATTGAACAGTGGCCTGTTAACACGGTCGTCAGAGCAGAGTCATATGAACAAACGATCTTCACAGTTGACGGTACAGTTAATAGCAGTTTATCGATCATTTCGTCGAGATTACAATTTTTTTACACACAACCGTTTCTAATGAACGTTTTTATATAAAATCTCGTGTATAAATCTGCTCAGCATTGTGTGTAATAGCCCATCAATTGTTGTGTACAACCTTGATTGATGATGAGCCTCCGTACCATGGTATACCATGTTGTGATGTCAATAAGATATTTGTGTGTTATTTTGATTCCGATAATCATGGATAAAAAAATTCAGGAGCAATTATCCAATGGCCAATGACATTAGCTTGTAAAGCAAGCAGGACAATTTTTTTTGGTAGAAAATCAGCGTCCTTATTGAAAAACCCTCGTATATCAATTACAAACTTCATCTTGAGTAAAAATGATCCTTACTACTTAAAAAGTGTTACACAACAGACAGTTAGCTCGATACTGAGCTCTTTGTTAGATAATATCGCTCTACTTTATTAAAATTTACTTAGCCAGCAAAGTGCACAATAATTTGCTGAGATGAATCAATTTCAAGTATATTTTCATATTCAGCATAAAAAATACAATTTATAGTTGACACTAAAGCGTTATCGAAGCGTACTTCTAGACGTAAACTGCCATGTCTGATCGAATTCCAGTGTTTACTGCTATTTGCAGAAAGATCAGGTGTCAAATCAAAAGCAAATGAGCAGTAGCCATTTGGATAGTCCTTGCGATTAATGCTGTTTCATTCATTGAGAAAATGTATGCCTGTTCCTGAGAACAGTGTGTGATAACAATCAACATACAGAGAATTTTCAGTAAAATCTGGTTGGAGAGGTTTTAAAGGAATTTGACGGCTATCGACATATAATGACAGATAGTCGATTTTATAACGATGAAAATTAAAAAGATTCAATTTTTAAACACCGCTAAAGCTTTGTTATCAACAAAACCTATGATTATTCGTCATGGTAATTGCTCCAAAATAACATTGTCAATAGTCTCGCCGTGAACACCACCATGTATAGAAACAGCCTTAACTTTCACACGTGTTAAAGGATATTTAGCGGTAGTTTTCGTAAGAAGTCGAGCATGTGAAAGCAAAGTACTCGGGGATATCTCCACCCGCCTCATTATCGGAGAGCCTTCAATTATTTCAACTTTGCATTCAACCACTGAAGCATTCATTAAACAAAATGAATCTCGAGATTTTGTTAAACGTAGTCGTGTTTCAACACCGTTTATTAAAAAATACTCTTGATTAAATACATCACAATGTAGATGGCCAAGTAAATCAAAGGATTTCCCATCTGATAAATATTGACGCCGTTTTTTCAAGCCTTCATTTTCATCTGTAAGACTTTCCATTTTACCGGGCGTGTCTTGAGACCATCCAACAGTACTCAGATGAGAGTTTCTTGCATCACGACCATAATTTAGAAGTTTTTCGATGTATGCTCTGTATGCATATAAATTATTAGGCGGTGGTACACATTTTTCATTGAAATAGACGTTAACTTCGTTTGAACAGAGAATGCACAAAATTATTTATAGGTCCAACATTAATATCTTATGATGTTTGTGGATCGCTATCGGGCTGTAATGATTCATGGAATGATATTCTGACTTTTAAATTTAACATAGTATGCGCAAGGTCAATGTATTCATGTCCTTGACCTTGTACAACAAATACGATAGGTGAATTATCTGTTAATGATAAAATTGATTTATAAAATACTCATTGAGAGCCCTCAATTGTTGTTTGTGTCGGTGGAACAGAAAATAATTCTAGCTCTGTTTTTGCACACTGACAAGAATGAACATGAAGAAAAGCTATTATGATTATTCAAATATATCTGCTACAGATCGTGAATTCTTGCAAACTTTTTTTCGATTTTTTTTGTTTTTATTACCTTCTTTATTTATCCTAGAAACTTTACTCTTTCTCTTTTTTCCTCTACGGTGCTGTTTTTTTTATTTTTTTAACAGAGCGTTTTCTTCTCTTTTGGAAACGGTTGTTCTCTGAGCAGCTGTCATGGAGCAACTCTTGATTCGGTACTAAACCTAGTGTTATATAGCCCGAACCGCTCATTAAGCCATCAATTTTTTCTGTGGCTCTTCGTTTAAATTCTTTCCAGACTCTCGTAAACGTGCTCGGGCAGATTCTCTAAATGATAGTCCATCATCAAGGATGACATCGGCAATACTCAAACCTGATTTCAAAACTTCTGTACCTATAACTTTTACACCACTTTTCAGAAAAGGCAGTACAGATATGAATAAACCCCCGAAAAAACTACCGATACCATGTTCCCGCTGATTGGGTGTTCTAATGTAAATTCGACTAATACCACTGTATCCACCACGACCAAAGCTGACTTGTGGAATGTCATAGGTAATTTGTTGATGCATGTTTATCTTAATTTTTTGAAATGTAGCGTTACAGTCAGCGTACTGTGTTCAAATGGTACAGCCTAGCTAAATTCATCTTTTGTATCGATTTCTATTGTACGAATATCTGACTTTAAATGAGAAATGAGCGCATTGTTGGAAACGATTTTTACACGCATCAAACCATATGTATAATCATGCATGTCAAGGGGCACGATGCGTAGTAATGGCGTCTGTACATTGCTTGCTACATAATTTTCACAAACATCTGTGCAAACATTTAAGCTACAAGGTATAGACGCATATATATTTGCTGGAGGTGTACTTTTTAGAAGCGATAATAACGATGGTTTATCTTCAGCCGGAAATCCAAGAATCTGTTGGAGATATGGCGATAATTGAACTAAGTGAGCCCTATTACAGGTATTCTCGCAAACTATCGTAGCTTCCATATATCCACGTGAATTCATCTTCCATTTCATATGATCGCTGATAATAGCGAGCTTACATAACTCAGCGATCAGATGATCAAGTCTTTAATATACAGTCAAACCTCCCTAAAGGTAACCTCTCTAAAGGTACCACCTCTGTGAAGTTAACAAGGTCATCTCCCTAAGAGTGACAATTTTCCCTGTGGATTTTCCCCCACTCTAAAAAACCATACCCAATCAGATTAAAGTATTAAAACCGCAAAATCGGCACAACATAAATATTTACTTATTTCTATGATCATTGGCATGTACGTTTCTGTATCTGCGTCATTATCATAAAAATTTAATGAAACATTTGAAGCTTCCAAAGCTTCATACGTAGTGACATTTGCAACACATTTATCATCTTTATCTTGCAACGCTATCGCGATCAGGGCGAGTTGCCTTAATCCCTGACCGTGTAGGTGCCAATCTACCCAACATTATTTATTTTCGATTATAATCCTACCTGTGGACGCCACTCGTTTTTAGGCCAGAAAACGAGAAACCTGGGAAAGCTGGCTAGCTCTGGGTTATCTGAAAACCTCGAAAAATACTCGCGCGAACACGAATAATCTTTACAATGATTAGTCAGGTTCAATCAATCTATTTATTAACACCAAAAATAGAGTATATAAATTTAATCAAAAAAAGGAAATTTCATTTCTCAATAAAATATTTAATGTACGCAAAAACAAATTAATCCAATTAGTTCAACGAAAATTTATAAATTTTTTTATTTAACACAATTTAATGTAACTAAATCGCAAAATCGAATAATAATAAATTTAATTTACATGAACTGAATTGTAGAATAAGGATAATATAAACTAATTCAAGCCTTCAAATAACATGGATGAATTAAATCAATTAATAATGATAAGAATCACGCGAGAATGTTCTCGAAAGCATTTATTTCTCGAAACAAAGAAATTCCTCCGCGAGGAACAAGGACAGATGATCCTAGACGAAATTACTGGTACCAGATCGTAAGGCACACACACACACTCTCTCTCTCTCTCTCTCTTTTGCACACAAGGAATATAGAAAGGAAAGAGATAGTAGATAGATGCAGATGGTTTCAGCTTATGGAAGATCCTCGTCGTCTAAGTATCCCAGACCCGTGGTCCAACGGGGCTTACTTCCTCGGCGAGACATCCACAACCTATCTGCTACTGGCACACTGGACAATAACTGGTACTTCAAATAGGTCCGGGACACGCCAACCAAAAATGGACAGCTTTACCTTGCAACATCAAGGGCTTTTCCAATGGAAATAGCCAAACTGGCACTTCACTGATGCTATCGCAACGTTGAGAGACTTTTTATTAATAGTTGACTATGTTCAACACTCCGCAACGTCGGAGGAAAAAGGTGATTGCAGACAACGAAAAAATATCAACTCACACCACGTGTGCACGCTTTCTACCGTAAATCCACAATGGCGTCTCTCTGGAAAATTCCTAGCCGGCTGACCACGTGGTGATGATAGCGCCGCCAAAAATAAACTATTTTGATCTAATTGGTAAATTAAGTCAATCATTGATCGTCAGGTCGATAACGTATCGACCTGCTGAAGGGCTGGGTGACACTCGGTTCACCCATCTCGTTACAATCTTCATAATTAGCATCTTCTTCAGTCTCTTGATCATCAGGTAAACATGGAATCTGCGAGACATCATTTTTTGTAACTGCTTCTAAAATTTCTTTTACTATCTGGTTGTCGCTACACATTTCCCAACCTGCCTCAGCTGAATCAGCTGAAAGCCGATTGTCAATTACTTGCGATGTTATTGAGCTGAATTCCAAATTCTGAGACATTATGATGCGAAAAATATTCGTATCCAACGTATACATTTCTGGTAGTAATCCACTATCACTTGTTAAAGGAATAAACGGCTTCCAGCAATGACGAATATCACTGTGGGTAATTTTATTCCACGCTGTTGCTGCAAAATTTACACAATTCCATAGATTGAAAGCTTTTAAGGCTTTATCAGCAGCTTCTTTAGTATTTGCTGACAATATCGATCCTACATATAACTTCTTATAACATCGTTTAAATTTTCCAATAACGCCTTGATCCATTAGTTGGATCAAGGACGTTACATTTGGAGGTAAGAAGAGAACTACTAAAAAATCAGCAAGAGAATTGAGTTTCTCTTCAGTAGAATGACATTCAGCATTATCCATTATCAGGATTATTTTTCTCTTTTTATTCACATCCAAAGAATGCTTCTTCTTAACTTCTGGTATAAAAACACACTGGAGATAATCAATCATTAACTCAGCAGTCATCCACGCACTGTCTTGCTGTCTATAAACTACAGGTAGTGTTTCTGCTGTTTCAAAACAACAAGGGTTTTGAGAACGTCCAATTGCATATAATGGCAATTTGTGTGTACCTGAGGCGTTAGTGCACACCATTATGGTTATTCTATCCTTAGTTTTTTTTGACCTGATACACATTCTTCACTTCTGCCAGCTAATGTACGTTCAGGTGAAATTCGCCAATAAAGGCCTGTTTCATCACAATTATACATTTGATCTAGACTTAGTCCTGAGACAGTAATTAAATTATTCAGCTTAAGTTTAAAGTCTTCGCTGCCTTCGACATCGGCCGACAATTTCTCACCATGTATAGTCAAACACCTGATACCATGACGTTTTTTAAATTTTCCCAGCCAACCACTACTAGCTTTACACTTTTCGTCATCGCCAATTGAGTTATTGAATTGTAGAGCTTTTTCCTGTAACATCACGACACCTACAGGTATTCCACAACGTCTTCGTTGAGCAAACCACTGGTATAAACATTTTTCTAAAATAGATTCTTCAATACCTTTATATCGGTGCTTCATTATATTGCCATCACATTATTTTAAAATGTTTTCCTGATTTCGTATATCTTCTTTTTTCTTTTTTATCCTGGATATAGTAGTTTTTGAAACATCCCATTTCTCAGCAGTTTTTGTGACAGATTATCCAGCATCTAATTCTTCTATAATTTTCAGTCGTTGTTGGATTGTTAGATTACTTTTCCTTTCATTATCCTGTGAATAAAGTGTTATAAATCACTCCTAAACTCATAAAAAATGTGATTGAAAAAAATAAATTCTTAGATATATATTCTTATCAAAAAATAAGGTTAAAATAAGAAATATTAATGTGATATTTAGTACTTTTCTTGCCAGATATATATTTATTTTTTCACTAGAAATTCAAATTGATATTTATTATAAATCCTTTATATTGCTTCATTTTATTCTAATCAAATAATTCAAAAATTTTAATAATAATAATATTTTTATCTTTATTGCTCATTTAATTCGTGAATAATATTAAAAAAAATTAACTTACCTCAAATTTCTTTTTTACATTATTCACTTTCGCGCTTATTTCTTATGATGATAATAATGATCTATAATAATTATTACTAACTAGACTAATTATCACTAACTAGACTAAAACTTATAGTTAATAAAATCTACTAATTTTTTAAGTTACATGGCACGATTTATTATATGGTTATATACCGTTTTTTTACTTCTGCGCGCATATTTGCGCAGAGAGAGACAACACGCGTAAAAAGAGATAGATTAATTGAGACATAGAGTAGGAATGAAAAGCAGAAAAGGAGTTGTAACCTTTAAGGAGAGACTTCCGGTCTTGATTTGTTAACTTTAGAGAGGTTCAACTGTACTCCCGAGGGCAAACAGGCGGCATAATTTTTAGCATTTTCGAAATTATGAATAACAGGAACTTTTACTTCAAAAAAAACTAAAAGATCAGCATTTTAAATCAGTGTGAATAAAACGGCAGCATGTTTTGCTGGTAACTTCGAAAAATTCATTGGAATGCTTATTTTTTCTAGAGACACACCTCACTCGCCAGTTTATTTCAGAGGTCTGGATAACTGTGTAATGAAGTTTGTTGTGGTGTTATCAGGCGAATAAAGCATGCTACTATAGCT
Source organism: Chelonus formosanus (assembly GCA_028641665.1). Taxonomy (NCBI): domain Eukaryota; kingdom Metazoa; phylum Arthropoda; class Insecta; order Hymenoptera; family Braconidae; genus Chelonus; species Chelonus formosanus. The sequence continues at coordinate 9,595,099 of CM054002.1, forward strand.
CGGTAATATTATGTGAAACCCATATGCGAATAATATTGAAAATTCCTTCACTCCAACCGCTGGTATATCCTTTCGTAGTAGCTGATTTTGCTTTACTGACACGAACGAGATTACCAACACTATATTCAAGCGTTTTTGATGCTTTCTTGGAACGTTTATTATTCTTATACCTATGCTTCATGTTTAAGGAAGCTGCTAACTCATTGTTATAATCGATTTTAACAGGCATGAGTTTTGTAGCACTATGTTTAGTATTATTGAAAGCAGCAACAATTTTTTGTATAACGTCAATGTATCGTTTCATATGCGCGTATATAAGATAATGCCACATTCGCTCTTTCAAAGTACGATTAATCGATTAACAACAGCCGCTTTGACATCCGGATTTCGTACAGGTCTAAAAATAATTTCTTCTTTATGTGAAACTTTTTGAAAATCAAAGCCTAATAATTCTCTACCGCGATCTGTTTGTAATATGTGTGGTAATCTTTTATTACGACGCCTGAAAATACGCTCCATTGCTTGAGTGATAATCATACTCTTTTTATTATTGAATAGTTTAACCTATACAAATTTACTCAAAACATCAATAACAATTAATAAATACTTAATGTTATTATTAAAAGTAGCAATATAACGTAGATCAACTAAATCTGCCTCCTATACATCGTCAATATGTAAAACATTATATGGGCGTCGGGAGAATCGACGCCTTGTTGGACGGTGTAACGTGTAAACATCTTGATTTTCTAGCCATTTCTTCACATTATCACGATGTATGTTTTTTGTATAATTTAGCAATTGATTCGCACTAACAAAGTCGGCCGAATGTTCAGGACTGTGAGATATCTTTTTAAGAGCGGTCATTACTTGAACGAAAATTTTAACCATTTATTTTTGCACTTTTGCTTTGAAACCCTTGAACCTATTTGAGATCTACCGCTACAAGTACTCAGAAAATCAGCGGCGTCATCGAAGTCGCGCTTACTTTGTGATTTCATTGATGAAGAGCCTTCAGCTATGATATCTGGTATGATGAGCCGTCGTCTTCGTGATACACCTTTTGACCCTGGTATAAGTCGACCCTCAATACTAACAATGCTTGAGTTATCCCACGAGATAATATTATCAGGCATGTTTTTTAAGCGCCTGTAGAGAAGTTTTGCTTTTGATTGAAATTTTTACGACACACTGTCAATAACAGATTAGTCTATAATATGATCAGGCAATTCATGTATTGATTCGTCTGTTCTGTCATCATAAATCGACACTTTTTCAATAGCGTTTCGGGTCAAAGGACGACTTCATGGTTGATTAGTCGCAAATACCTTTCTCACACTTGTGAGTAGGCATTCCACTTCTCACGTTCATTCTGATAAGCTGCAGAGCATAATATTTCATTTATCTCTTGATCAAGCTGCGTTAAAACGGTATCATAACTTATATCGGTTCTGTTCATTGATAAGTTTGTATCTGCTGCTTGTAAATTCTATATAGTCTCTTCAGGTATTGAAACCATTTTTTTAGCATGATCCATTTTTAGCCGTTAATCAGCTTTGATATTAAGCGGCCAAAAGAACAGGCGAGAAATCACCCCCCTTCGTTAAAATGATTTTCTTCTCCCTCTTGGCACTACCACGTGAAGCTAGACGTCGTAAAAGAAAAGCGTGTAGCTTCAATTTACGTTTTTGCTTAGCTGTCAACGACATGTTACCCCGTAACATATTAAGAGCACATTCATATATATCGCAGTAGTTGAGGATCAGCTTTCCGTAATGTAGCAGCACGTTCTTCTTTGATTGGATAAAATGAAAAACTGAGAATTGCAGCTTGTTTCTTCCGTGATGCATTTGCTGCCATTACTAACGAACAACTGGTAAATTGTGATTATGTGCAGCGTAAACCTATAAGTAAAAGCCCACATAATCACAATTTACCAGTTGTTGCAAACATAGTGCTTCGGATCCTCTAGAAAAATACATATGCGAAAGCGACAATTTTCCGGTGTTGATTGTTTCAAGTCTAGCAGTAAGTAATCATCCGGTTGATCTGTTGCATCATAATATATTTCTTGGAAGAAACGGGTGTTTTCCGGACACACTTGTAGGGCTAAATGTTGGATCTGTGAGCGGTCATGGGGGTTTTCACCAATTACAGTCTAGTTAGCATTTAAAAAAATGTCTCGTTGGCCCTTTCCTTGATGAAATAAATTTCATGTTATATATTTATAACTTAACAAGAAAAGGCCTCTTCCGTAATAAAAAATACGGAAATTAACACATGACCACTATCATTTCATTAACATTTTCCGTTTTTATTTGGGATATTCGAAATTCTGATGATTTAACTAAGGTTGAAATTGCCGCTATAAAATGAGAATTGGCGATGCGAGAGACGTATGATTACAAATTTAGATTCAAACCAGATTATGACCATGAACAGTGGAAAACAATGCTTAAACATGAACTCTATAAATTGAACGCTGTAAGTTGTAACCGTGAATTCTGCTGGAGTCGTGTGTATTACCGTCCAGACGGACGTGAACCGATCATGCACTGACTTCATTTAGATCCTGTCAAGATACGCGAAAATTTTGATGATGTTTCTATCTGGGGACCGTCTGAAGAAGAGTCGAAAATCGGCCGAGATCTGGTAGCAATCAACAAATATTTTTTTTACTAGTACTTATAACCCTAAAGTAGTGATGAAGGTGCTGTAGTCAAGCTCTACGACCCTCAAATATACCTTGAAAACTAATTGTAAGCATGTGCTGTTAACAGTTTAGTAATTGTAAAACGATTAATTAAATATTGACAAAAAATTTATTTTCCAGTAATGGCACCGCAGTCAACTCTCGAAGGCAAGTCGAAATGCTTTATATTGGAATATTTTGGATGTTTTTAAGAAATGAAAAAATTTGTGTATTTAAGACCTTTTTATTCTCAAGAAACACGTTACTTTCCCAGCCTATCCTATCCAAGAATAAGTTTTCATAACAGCAAACGCCCCTCCTACTTTCAAATAGACAAAAATGCTCATATGAGGTCGAGACAGAAGAGCAACATAATGTTCTTGAGGTAGTAACGTGTAGACACTAACAGCTGGCACCACGCTCTTCTCTTATTTCTTGAAATGTCACGAGAGACTACTTCACGAAAATTAAAAAGGTGTTATTCAATTACACTTTTAGAAGATTTAATCAAAGAAGCAACCTAAAATTAATAGAAATTGAAATCTCAAAAAGGATGGAGATCAGTTGAAGAATATTGTTATTAACACTTTATGATTATAGTACAGTTTGATATATAAATATTTGTATGAAAATTAATTGCAACAATTTTACCAATGTTATGATAAAAACAGATAAAAATTTTCAGAGTATCGTTTCCGTCACAACGTGTTCATTGAAAAGCTAACACAATCCTTGAGCGATAATCTCGACGTCTATAACTGATACAAACGTTGATGTTCTGTAAATAGGTTCCAGTTGTTCAAGAATTTCGGTCATTATTTCCGCTCGTTGTAGGTAATTGGCTCCAAATGTATATATTAAATCGACAGGCAATTGTATAGTATTGATAGTATGTTGAATTGCGGGTATTTCCTTTTTTAGGGCTGCGACCATCAACTCCATGCATTTAGTAATCACAGGTATGATTGCTTAAATCTGCTGTGAGCGTTTTTGAATTAAATTCTTCATACGTACAACGTATTCAAGAGTACCTCATTGTATGAAGAATTGTCGAGATGCATTCTGCAAAGCGTCGTTAGTAGTATCTTGTATTTTCAGCATTCAGCTCCCGTATTTCGTTCCACCCAGCACCATAAAAGTATATGAATTACCAGCACAACTATTCTCTTTATTGATTAGTGTTCGATAATCAGAATCAGAGTTGTCAAAGCACTTGATCAATTGTGGTAGATTTTTCATGAACTCTAACTAGTTTTCAGCATTAAAAAGTACTCCTGAACATTCAGTGTCAACGATTGAAACACAAGCTTCGAAATTATTACTGACGTGATTCAAGCGCGCACCTGTGATGATTGCTTTTGATCATGATGCGTTTAATCCATAAGTTGTTGAAAACAGGAACTTAAAGATTTCTCCATGCGGCGTGTATTATTGTGATGATGCTTTGGAGGTATCCATCCCACCACGTTGACCAGCGGTTGTCGAACATTCAAATTGTTGACTTGATGATGATGACATGTTATAACTGTTGGCTGTTTTACTTTCAACGATTCGAGACTAAATGAGCTGTTTGTAAGGCTTTGTGAATAACTATTGACTGTTTTACTGTCAACGATACACGACTAAATGACTTGTTCGTAAGTCTTGGTGATTTTAAACATTGTAGCTTTTTCCCGTCGAAAATGTAACTTAGGCCTCTGGAAAACGCTGATTTCTGCAACATTAGGCGTTCGCAGTAAATAACCTTGAATACGGTTTTTGCAAACGTTTAAATTTAGAAAAATTTTTTTTTTATGTCTATTTTTATAGTGTAAAAATATTTACTGAAGATGTATAATTGAGCATTCGTGAGATTTTCAAGAGAGAATATTATATTTTTTTTCTGAAGAGTAATAAATATGCACGATATGTGAACAATTGCAGCTGCATTTTTCAATATAATTCTTTAATCGTCAGACCCTAAAGAGCTTCAAAGTGAGCACATTCTTTAACTTTTGATCCGTTGTGAAAGTGTTTTCCCATTATTCAACATAGATAATCCGAACCCTACGCCTTTCGTGATTGCTTTGTTAATGCTTGTGCGTTATCTTCGTGATCGATCACCAGCGATTGCTCATCACGAGCGTGTTTATTGAGACTCCTTAGACGTATTATATTACTCGTGTCATGTCGTTTATTAGCTCGTGCACATACACATGGCTTGTTAACATCAAATTTTACGATTATGCATGAAGCCGCTGAATCTTTAATGAGCAGTATTAAAGGAGATGCTGCGTGTGTGTTTTGCCTTTTCTCAGTTACTATGGTAAGCTGTTCTTAAGTTATCATGGTAAGAAGTTCTCAATGTTTATGTACCTGTTCAATGATGTACATTTCTAAAAGTCTTGGTATTACAGAACACCGATACAAATATATTCTCCTAGCTTCTGACTCTCAAACTGAAGAAGCAAATACTAGCCCTAAAGCTAAAAAGATTAAAATTAAAGAAAACAAACATGAAGCTGAAATTGAGAATCCTCAACCATGTACTTCTACTAACATTATTAACATTTATCAGCTACAGCTATCAACTTTAACGGCGGCTGATGTCTCTTATGGAACTGTATTAGACAATTGGATTCAAGCACGTGGATCACCACCTTTAACCGTAAAACCTGAAGACATACTTTTGAATGTTAGCAAAGGGCGATGGTTCAATGTTGATTACGGCGATCAAATTACGGGCGAGTTTCATGGTCCTTGGAACGTCGATGACGACAGTGCGCTATCTACAACCTGCTGTTCACATTCACAATGTAGCTGTGATATCAGTATTTCTTATAGGCTTGATACTGAAGAAGAAATTGATGACAACATGCCTTTAGACGGCTTACATCCAACTCCTCAGTTATCATCGTCAAGCGTATCATTAGTCGATACTTTTAGGGAAGCTATGATGACGTACCGTATTTAGAAATTGACACCAATGTTGATCACCCTCGTGAACCAAGATCATTATCCTCAGAAAGTAAGTATCATTGAATTTACTTATGTTAAATTTGTGCCTATTACAATGCTTAAATTCATGTAGGTTTTAAATATTATGATTGGGGGCCATGTGAAGAATTATGCTGTTCACAACTATTAAATTAAGTATAGATATTCAACGTGGTGCTGAAACCAGATCTACAGCAAAAAAAATTCTTGACTCGAACGTCAAGATCAATTTTTCACCAAGTACCTCATCAGACAACTTTGGGGCTATCTATCCACCAGGCCGGCATTTTATTATCGACAAAGAGCGGATAAAAAATTTTAAAAAGTTTTAAATTACGGGTGAAGAATGTCTAGTCAAAATACCCCATCACTCCAGAGTCAAAATCATTTCAAATGGTTTGAGGGGACTTTAAATGATATTACCACTTACATTACAAAGAGTTGCACAGCGCATAATAGAATAGCCTTTACTATTAATTATGAAAAGTTAACAAGTGGGCCAATATGGTCTCATTTTCGGCCACCACATTAATATATAAGTAACGATTTGTAGAAGCTACTTTGCAAAATTGTCCAAAGTGCCGGTGGTTCAAATAGTGACGATAATATTATTTTGACGGTTTCAAATGTTCGAGAAGTAGAAGGACGCGGTCGTAACAGCTAACTTTCATAGATATTTTCAAGCGTTCTATATTTGGTATCACGAATAACGATAATTTATGTTTTCCATGTTCACTCGTTGTTGCTGATCTTTATGCTGAAGGCAGTGGAATTCGTACAGGTAATCTACAAAAACATTGGAAGATAATGTGTGACCGACGGTGTAATTTGCAACGGAAAGCAGCCTTAGAACTAGTAAGCAGAGCCAGGGTTAAAATACCCCGTCAAGACTGTGGTCATAATGAAATCAATGTTTTTCAACGATATTTTGCCCGCAAGGGTACGGCTATTGTTGTGTTCGAATTTCACAACTTAGGAAAAGGGAGTCCACCCTCATTTGATGGTCAGCGGGTCGTTGAGGAGTAGCATGGTTCTATCAGCTAAACCCTATGCATTTTATATTATCAGCAAACAGACCATTGTGAACCTATATTAAATCTCAGTGCGGCAACGGGTTCGCGTTCTTTTTGTTCGGCTTGCAATAAAAGGTATGCTACGCCCTCTGCCTTACATCGTTGTGTTTCCAAATGCTCGCGGTGTGGTAGTGCGCTTGTTTGTAAAGCTGTAAAACAGCGAATGTGTGTAATGAATCTTTTTGTTGGATTTGTATTTGTAGCCGGCCAATGAATCATTGCTGTTATATGAGCCCTCTTGAACCAACGCGGCCTCAAAAAGTAGTATTTTTATTTTATGATTGCGAAACACAACAACACGCGCATGTCAAAGGTGATAAAATGACAAAATTACATGTCCCCATTCCTTGCATCGTTCAGGAAGTATGTAAGTTTTGTGCTGGAAATAATAATTTATCACAAAACTGTGCATTTTGTCGTAAATGCAAATATGTGTTTCATGACAACCTGATCGGTAATCTTGTAGATCTAGCATTTTAAACATATAAATTGTGACGTTATTTTTTGTTAACGTCTCATTGTTAGTTCTAGTTATATTTTATTGCATATTTTTAGGCTGATAATGGCCAATACAGTATGTTCCAGTAACAGAATAATGGAAATATTTAGTTATTTAAGGCTCATTTGATCAGTTATAATGATTTTTATAGTCAGATGTTCATTCATTCCAATGTCCAGTGGATTATATTTATTTTCTCGACGCCAAAAATATTTAATCAAGCAATTACTCTATTATTTTTGTTTTAATCTATGAGCCTTTGTTATTATTTAGTTTGCTTTCCGTATATCTTTGTTGTTAATTTCCTATTTAGCTTAATTTTATCTGAAACTATAATTTTATTGGCGTAGAATAGTTAGTTATAAGTTAGATTTATTATATTTAATGCAAACCAAGGCTGATTGATTTAGTTAGTAAGTAAAGTAGTGTAAAATCTCAATAACCCAATGAAAAGCAGAGTTGTGATCAAGAGTAAATTTGTCAATAATATGGACTATTGAGAGGAGAGTTGGGAAGCTGTAGCGGAGTAGAGGACCAAAAGCAACGTGTCACCCGGCAGTTTTCCCATGCTGGCAGACTTCTTAGCCCTAAGGGTTGTAGTCATGGGACTGTTACCAGTAAAATGGGACTCTAAGAAAAAGATGAAAGTATGGAAGAGGTGGTAGAATTAAGTTTTTGAGTTTAGACCTTAAGTTCTGAGTTTAGACAATAAGTTTTGGAGTTAGAATTAAGTTTTGGTGCACATTAGTTATAAGTGACCCCTCCGTATGAAAATCTGGGAAAAGTCACGTGAAGATAACCACCAATAAAAAGTATTGTACGACAAATCAAAAGAATTTTGAGTTTGGAGGGAGAAGAAAATGTAGAAATGGAAGATAGGAGATTTTTGAAAATGCGTTGTCGAGAGAGTCAAGGAAGAGCGGTGTGAGAGTCGTGAGCAGTCAGTCGAGAGAAGAGTGTGAGCAATGCTCATGGAAGGTCGAGTGCAGGCCTCGCCTGTAGAGAGTGAAGAGAACCAGGAAGAAGAGAAGAGATGCAGCAGGCAGAATAAAGACCAGCAATGATCTCCCATTCCAGTAGAAGGAAGTCCAGAACATCCAGATCAGGTCTGATAAAAGCTAAACATCAGTAGCCCTCTGCGGAAGTTGTAAGTTATTGAGGATTGATTTTAAATGGGTTAAAAGGTGAATTTGTTTTTAGTTAAAAGATTTTGTTGGATGATAGAAAATCCGTGAGGCTTGGTTTGCTCTCGTACTTGTTAGTTTAGGTTTAATTATGTATTTCAGTTAAAGAAGATTGTGATTTAGTTGAGTTAATTCGATTTAAAGATTTGTTTTATTGTTTAAGATTAAGATATTATGTTATTGAGTTTAGAATTCTGAGTTATGATTTATTGATAAGTTTTTTTGAAGAAATACTTTTTAGTTAATATGAGATTTGTTTGAGCTCCAGAATTGTAATAATGTAGAGATTTATTGATTTGATTAGCAGTTCATACTTATGTTATTTGCTTATTTGAGATAAAAGAATTTATAATTATGTTTTGAGCTCCAGTAATTGTTAAAAAATTCAATTGAGTAGAAGTATTAGAATAAAATTAAGAAATTAAGAGAAGATGAACTTGTTAAATTATTTAAAGTAGTTGAGAACCTTCAACTAATTTCGTAATTAGGTTATTTCATTCGTTCTTCAGTTCTTTTGTTGTTCTATTTAATTTGTTTTGTTGGCCGGACACGACCCCTCTCCACAACCTCCACAACTGAGGGCCAGGACATGCCTTGTTCAGGAGAATCCTGATTTTTGATCTGGAACCATCTTAGTTAAGTTAGTTCTACGTTTAATACTTTGAGCTACTGTGTGAGATTTTGGGATTTAGTTTTAAGTATTGAGGTGTTTTCGAGTTAGTTAGTAAGTTTCGGAGATATTGAGTTAAAGTTGAAGTCGAGATTAGTTTTAAGATATACCGGTTTAGTTATTCTGGTGAATAAAAATAACTTGGCGTCCTAGGTAAAATAGTTGTAGTCTCCCAGGGATGGTTTTCATCAGGATGCCCACCTGAAGGAAGGTGCGTTATGGAGTAAACCCTTTCGGGGCAGAAAAATAACGTTACAAAATATTTTACTAAAAAAATATGTGTCGCCCATAATGCTTGAAGTTATGATGCACAGTTTATTCTTCGTTATTTGATACATAATAAAAAAATACGTATTTCGAACCTTATTTTAAACGGGAGTAAGATTATTGTTATGACAATCAATAATGTAACATTTTTAGATAATTCAGATTATTTGCAAATGCCTTTACGGGCTCAACTTAAAGCATTTGGTTTTGACAGCGAGATAACTAAAGGCTTGTTTTTACATTTATTTAATACTCCTGATAACATCAATTCTGAAGGGCCTCTTCCGGATATGAAACATTACTCCCCTGATACAATGCATAATGAAGAACGCAAGTCTTCCGACACATGACATAATAAAAAAAACAGGCGAACTACACTATTAATTTTCAAAAAAAATGTATGCACTACTGTCGAACTGATGTTATCGTGTTCAGACGTGCCTGCATAGCTTTCAGAGATATAATACTTGAATGTGGTGATGTTTGTCCTTTCTCTGAATGTTGTACATCAGCATCAACATGCTAAAAAATTTTTAGAAAAAAATTTTTAAAATCTAACACAATTACCATTTTACCGCCACACGGTGCATATCAGTGGAAATTCAATCAATTATCAATAGTGATTTCATGGTTAATATTCAAGGAGAAAAAACGTCGTCACATTATAGATACTGTTGCACGCCGTAAAGAGATCCGGTTACCTTGTGATGCTTTAGTCGATGATTATGATCATAATCCAGAAACTCACGAAGAAGTTGTATTCCAATTCTATGAGTATTATTGGCATGGATGTACAATGTATTATCGCATAAGCAGAGATCAACAACTTCGTACAGGTGAAACATTTGATCAATGATTAAAATTAACACGGGTATGCTCACTTTATCCTTATGTGTGAAAAACAGGTAAAATTTCCGATTGGTCACCCTACGATTTATGTCGGCAATGAATGTGATCAAATCCTTGAAAATAAAAATAATTTTAATCAAATTGAAGGGCTTGTTAAATGTACTATCTTACCATCTCGAGACCATTTATATCCTATTTTACCGGCAAGATTTCATGATAAACTTTTATTTGTATTATACAGGACATGGGCTAAAACAATTAATCGAGGTAACTGTTATCATAATGATATAGCTGAGCGTGTATAACAGGGTATATGGGTCGTTGACGAAATGCGTAAAGCTATAGAGAAAGGCCTTAGAGTTTTGAATTCATTAGCAATATGGTAATATGAGATGATTCAATATAAGTGTGACATAGACGTTCGAGAACTTTTTACTAATAGCATTAACACTTTTTTAAAAATTAAACACGAAGCAAGCAGCTAGCCGAAACAATGTGAAAATGATCCGATTAAACAAAAATTGTGTCTAGAAATTATGAAAAAGCTGAAGGCATTAAATTAGAAAGGAAATAAATAATACATAATGACCGTTTGCGATCAGTTGCAAAATTACTTCCATTACAGAGCCATATCACTGCGGTCAACTTCTAGGTGGCTTGTCAAGGCCTTGTAGCCAAACCACGCAAAGTGGGATGCTGCACGCGTGCGTTCATGATGGATAAATATTAGAAATTTTGTAAGTAGAAACGAATCGCATGATTATCATTGAATAATAATTAAAATGTATGTATATTAATTATCAAGTAATAATTTCAAAGCTTTAAATTCTTTACCCCCACCCGCGCTCTTGCTACCCCACGCAATGCTACGCAGCTATCGCCACATCTTGTGAAACCGTTTCGGCTGACACAAATTCATCCCCACTTTGTGGTGAGGATGGATGTGGGGTCTGCCAAAGTGGCAGCATCCTACCGGTACTCGTAACGATCTATTTTAAAATTTAGTTGATAATTTTAAATTATAATATACTGTTCAAAATTTAAAAAAAATTCTTTTTTCATAGATTGCGTCTGTAATTTATTCGATATCCCTGTACTTACTTATCTACATTTTTTTATTATGGTAATTGTTTTAAATCGCAAATGTTTTTATTCAATTATCATTTAGTTCAACTGAGCTAGAATTAGAATAGCAAGTGAGCTACGCCGTAGGATGTGGTCAGGAAGAAACTTTTACCTACGAAATGACTCGTTTTGTTGAGTTTGATTTTATTATAAAAATAAAGGATGCAGATTGTTAACAATAATCTAACAATACTTAGTGAGCTAAGCAGAACATTTGTGAACGTGAAACGAGCTTAAAACAATATGAAAAATAACTATTCGCAGAGCGTCAAAAAAGCACGTGTACATGAGTGCGGTAATAAAGCGTTAATGGCAGCGAACACGTTGTAGCCGGCGTCGGTAGACCTTTCGTGATAGTAGGCCCGCGATCATTGGCTAGGTTAGAGAAGAAGAGCGATGATTCGTTAAGCGCTGAAAGAAGAGCTAGGATAGGGTGAGCAGTTCGGGCGAGCTCGACGGAGCACGAGCTGGGACGCGAGTTGACAGGTTGCAGTTCACGCAACATACTCCCCGTCTACCGCAACGTCCTTGCCGTACTCGTCTACTGGAAGCACAATGAGCTTGGTAATTAGTCTGGAGAGGGTGGTCTTGGACGTCTTGACTAAGACCACCCGAATGAACCCATCTTGCCCAGGATGAACACCAACGACCCGAGCTACAGGCTATTGAGCTGGAGGAAAATTCGCTCCAATAAGCAGAACTAGTTGGGCATTGAACAGTTGCCTGTAAACTCCTGCCTCAGAGCAGAGTGATATGAACAAACGATTTCTACGGTTGACGGGACAGTTAACGGCGTATTATCAAACATGTCGTCTGTATTTATAATGTTTTTATAGACAACTGTTCCTAATAGGCACGTTTGTATAAAACTACATGTATGAATCTGCTCATTTGTGTGTAATAGACCGTTAATTGTTGTATACTGGCTTAATTGATCATGAGCCTTCGTACCATAGAATACCATATTGTGATGTTAATAAGATATTTGCTTGTTGTTTTGATTCCGAAAATCATGAATAAAAAAATTTAGGAGCAATTATCCAACGACTGATAATATTAGCTTCTACAGCAATCAGGGCAATTCCTTTCGGTAGAAAATCGGCATCGCTATCAAAAAACTCTTATATATTAATCATGAACTTTATCATAAGCAAAAGCAAGGTCTACTACTAGAAACGTGTAACACGGTATATGGTTAGCTCGATACATAACTCTTTGTTAAGCAATATGGCTCTACTTTATTGAACATATACTTAGCCAGCGAAATCCGCAATAATTCGCCGAGATGAGTCGATTTCAAGTACATTCTCTTATTTAGCATAAGTAATGCAGTTTATTCATTGTAAAATTCCAGTTGAAGAGGTTTTGAAGAAATTTACCAGTCATCGACTTATGAAGACGAATAATTAATTTCATAATGATAAAAATTGAAAGGATTCAATTTTAGATCATCGCTAAATGCTTTGTTATCAAAAAAACCTATGATTATTCAGCGGGGTAATTGCCCCAAAATGATATGGTCAATAGTTTTTGCTCTGTTTATGCACACTTACAAAAATGAAAAAAAAGAAAAGCCATCACGATTATTTAAATATATCTGCTACAGATTGTGCTTTTCCACAAACTTGTTTTCCGACCTTTTTCGTCTTCTTTCTTTTAATCTCAGAGGCTTCACTTTTCTTTTTTTTTTCTTTGTGGATCTGTTTTTTTCATTTTTTTAACAGCGCGTTCTGTTTTCTTTTGAAAACGAATGGTCTCTAAGCGGTTGTCATGTAACAACTGTTGATTTGGTGTTAAATATAGCAGTATGTAGCCTGAGCTGTTTATTAAGCTATCAATTTTGCCGGTGGCTTTTCGTTTTAAATATTATCCAGACGCTCATAAATGCACTCGTGCAGATAAATGATAGGCTATTTTCAAGGACATCGTCAGCAATACTCGAACCTGATTTTGAAGCTTCTTTACCTATCATTTTAGTACTACTAAATAAACCCTCTAAAAAACTGCCGATGACATGACCTGGTTGGTGGGGCGTTTCAATGTAAATGTAACTAATGCCACTGTAGCCACCACGACCAAAGCTGGCTTGAGGAATATGACAGACAGTTTCTTGATACATGTGTATTTTAATTTTTTAAAACGCAGCATTACACTCAACATACTGTGTTCAAATGGTATAGCTTGACCAAATTCATCTCTTATATCTATCTCTATTACAAGAATAGTTACCTTTAACAATAGGATGCAGCGCATTAAAGCATGTATATAATTATGCATGTCAAGGGGCACAATGCGTTATAATGACGTCTCTACATCACTTGTTACATAATTATTACAAATGTCTGTCTAAACGAATAAGCTACACGGTACAGACGCATATTTTAGAAGCGATCATAACTCAGGATTATCTTCAGCTGGAAACCCAAGAATCTGTTGGAGATATGGCGATAATCGAACTATGTGAGCTCCGTTACAGCGGTTCTTGCAAACTATTGTAGCCTCTGTGTAGCTGCCTTGGTCCAGCTCCCATTTTATATGCTCATTAATAATAACGAGCTTATTTGACTCAATGATCAGATAATCGAGTCTTCGATACACACCCAGGGACACGCAGGACGCATGATTCTCAGAATTTTGTAAATCATGAAGATCAGTAACGTTTACGTTAATATTTTTATATAAATATTCATAAGAAAATGTTGAAAACAATTTTGAATACTTTTTTTCCAATTTTTGCAATATTTTTATGTTGTACAACAGATAATTGAATGGCCAATTCTACAGAATTTGAAGCTAGTTAATAGCTGGTTCTGCCTGAATGCTACTCATCGTGACACTATTTTATAAATTAACCTTAACGTGTTTTTCTCGCCTTTTCACTTAATAGTTATTTTAGATTTCTGCTGATGATCTAACAAAATAAAAAGTGTCAATTCCCAACATAATTCGTAATGATTCGTGCCTCCACTCTGCCATAAATTACCACCAGGAATTTCTTTTATCGGCCGTAGTTATACTGAAGTCAACTTTTTCACTTATCTGTGCATAAAAACTTTGAACTTCGATATCTTGACAACCAAACGAGATGTTGAAAAATTTTATTGTTCATTTTCAGTTTATTTTTGGTCAATCTATTCAAAAACATCATTGAATGGCGGCGCCATAAAAACCATAGTATCCTCAAGTCCGTTTTTGTGTCATCTGTTGTGCGATCTGCCTGTAATATGTGTGGTAATCTTTTATTACTTAGAGCGACAGTTATACTTGTTTTGTTATGCAATGGTTCAACCTATACAAATTCCCTTGAAATATTAATAACAATATATAAATATTTAATGGTATCGTTATAAGTAGCAATATTACGTAGATGAACTAAATTTGCTTCTCATACATTGTCAATAAGTGGAACATATGAGTGCCTTGGAAATTGACTCCTTGTTAGACGGTGTTACGTGTAATTATCTTGATTTACTAGCCATTACTTTACATTATCACGATGTATGTTTATAATATAATTTAGCAGTTGATTTGCATCAGCAAAACCGGCTGGTTGTTTAATACTGTAATATATCATCTTAAGAGCGGCCATTACTTGAACGAGAATTTTAACTATTCATTTTTATACTTTCACTTTGATATCCTTGAGCCTATTTGAGATCTTCTGCTACGAGTGCTCAAAAAATCGGCTGCATCATAGAGTTCTGACTCTCTGTGATTTTATTGATGAGGAGCCTTTAGCTATTACATCCGGTATAATAAGCTGTCGTCTTTGTGACAAACCTGTCGGCGTGGGCGTTTCTATTTTTTTAAGACCAAATAATTCTTAATCACCTATATAATCCCGTGACTAATAGCTATTACGAGAATCACGTACATACTAATCTCTTTCTATCACATATTAATTTTTTCTAGATCATATAGCATCATTTGAAAGATCTATAATATTTGAGCCTGGTATAATTCGTCTATCAATACTAACAATGCCTAAATTATCCTACAGAATCATACTGTAAGGCATATTTCTAAATCGCCAGTAGAGAAGTTTCGCTTTTGATTGTCACACTGTCAGTAACAGATTGGTCTATATTATGATAAGGCAATTTATATATTAATTTATCTGTTTCGTCATTAAACATCGACGCTTTTTCATTGCCATTTTTAGTCAAATGCTGACGTACTGCAGGCCGACTTTCAAAGTCGAATAGACGCAAATGCCTTTCCACCACTTGTGATTAGGCATTCCACGTCTCACCCTTATTCTGACACGCTGTAGAACAGATGGTTTCATTTATCTCTTGACCAAGCTGTACTAAAACGGTACCATTACTTTCATCTGACCTACTCATCAACAATTTTGTGTCTGCCGCTTGAAAATTTTTTGTATTCTTTCAGGCATTAAAACCATTTTTTCAGCATGATCTATTTTTAGGCGTTATTTAGTTTTGATATTGAGCTGCCAAGAATAGGTGCCGAAAGAACTAGCGAAAAACCATCTTCTTTCTGTAAAATGATTTTCTTTTTCTTCTTGGCACTACCACGTGAAGCTCGTCATCGTAAAAAATAATCGTGTCAGTTTAATTAGAGTTTTTGATCAGCTGTCAATGACACGTTGCTCCGTGAAATATTAAGAGCACAATCATATATGTATCACACCCGTTGAGGAGCAGTTTTCTGTGATGTAGCGGCACGTTGTTCTTTGCTTAGATAAAATGAAGAACTGAGAATTGCAGCTTATTTCTTCCGTGATGCATTTGCAGCCATTACTAACGAATAACTGGCAAATTGTGATTATGTGGGCTTTTACTTATAGGTTAACGCTGCACTTAAAGATAGTGCTTTGGATCCTCTAGAAAAATACATGTGCGGAAATAACAATTTTTGGGTGTTGATTGTTTCAAGTCTAGTAATACAGAGCCGTGCGGTTGAGCTATTGCATCATAATATATTTTTTGAATAAGGTGGGTGTTTTTTAGACTTACCCACCGGGCTAAATTTTGGATCTGTACGCAGTCACGGGGGTTTTAAAAAATTTCAATGTGGTTGGCATTTAATGGAATGTCTCGTTGACACTTTTCCTGATGAAATAAATTTTATGTTATAAACTGTGACAAGGCACGAGCATTTTTAATGTTCCTCCATCAGGAGTGGCGACCTCAGTCGATGGATATCGGAACCACTACTAATCCACTTACACTCGGAGCGAGACTCCTACCATTTTTCAGACAAGGTCAACCAGAGCTTCTGCAGCACCGGGCCAAGGTCGAGCTTCAACTTTCGTGTAACCAGGGTGCTTCCTTACCAACCATCATTATGTACCCGACCATCACTCGAATCTTCATCTACCTTAGAACTCCATCACTGCAGCGCTGGAATCAGCAAGGGGGCGGGGTGTGGCCACGCAAGCGGAGAAGAAAAAAAACGGTCGTCAGGAGTCGTTGACCATTCATTTGTCAAAAAGCTAGTACGAGGTAGGGATTCCGGATCGACTCTGTGAGATCGATTTTCGAAATCGATTCAAATCGACACCATCAGATCGATCTGAGAAAAAAATCAAGCCATAAAGATCGATTCCAAAAGAAATCGATCTTCAAAAATCAAAAAAAAAATTTTTAAATTAAAATTGTAATGCAAATAATTATTTTTTATAATTTTTGATTGATAATCACTGAATATTTATTAATTAGAACATTTTATTTATGAAAACTATAATAAAAGTTTATATTAACAATATATTTTCCATATTTTTTTTTTCTTAATTATAATATTATTTGAAACGATATAATGTATAGGTAGACTACATTTAGTGACTACTTTTCAGTCTTAAGTAGTATTTATCCCAATCGCAAGTATTTTTTGTACTTAAACAAATTAAAATAAGATAAAACGTATAAAATGTACTTTTTTTTTAACAACCAAAATTCTTTACAGCATCCAGTCTGAAAGATCCAAAGATTTCAAAAATAATAAATGAGACAAGTGTTCACCAGTAAGTCTATTGCGGATCCTAGTCTGCACATTTCCAGCCATGGAAAATAGTCGTTCACACGGGGCTGAAGTGGCTACAATTGACAAAGCTTTAAGAGCTATCTGAGATAGTTCTGGAGTATTCTGTTCATGAGCCCAATATTGAATAGGATCAGTATTTAAAGGTTGAATTTTCTGACTGATGTAATTCTTCAAACAATTACTGAGTCCAAATGAACCAAATCTGTTTTCGCTGTCATGATCATGATTATTGACAAGCTCAACATGAAACTTCCATAGCTCATGATCTGTGCTCACTTGTTTTGAACCTAAATCCGAATCATCAACTGATTTTTTAAATGTTTTTAATTCTTTATCGATTCTTTCAAATGCTAAAGCAGCATCACCGCAGTTTTTTTTAAAATTTACTCTCTTATAACGTGGGTCAAGAACTGTTGCCACACTATGTATATAACTTTTAGTTATATTTCGAAATCGGATTTCCAGTTGGTCGGGAATATCATTGCGAAGTTGAATAGCGATCGGTGATGTCATACAGGCTGCTGTCAAATTTTTTTTCCAAACAACACAAAATTGGAATCACTTTACTGCATGTTGTGTATGACCACACATTTCTATTGTTGCTAATTCCATGGGTTTTAAAATAGCTATAATTTCTCGTGAAACTTCAATTTCCGATGCAGACAACATTGGAGGAGATTTTGGAAACTTCAATAACACAGTACTAATAGGCTCAACTATTTCAATGAATTGGCATAACATGAAAAAAGTAGAATTCCATCTTGTTGATATATCCTGAATCGGTCTTAATGGTTGTGATGAAGCTTGTGCTTGTTTTAAAGCATCTGAAGCAACGACAGAGTGTTTAAAATATGTCACGATTGATTTTATTTTCATTAACAATTCATTAAGATGCGCTGATTTAGCTATAGCTGAATGTAAAACTAAATTAAAAGTATGAGCAAAGCAGGCTATATGCTTTTCTTTACCAAACGTGTCACAAACAGCTTTAACAATGTTTGGTCCATTGTCCGTCACTATAGCTGAGACTTTATTCAATGAAATATTCCAATTTTCAATAATATTTTTAAATACAGATTGTAAATTTTCACTTGTATGACGATCTTGAAGTTCAGTGATACCAAGGGTTAGAGATTTTAACCTTGTATTCTCTAAAAAATGAATAGTAATACCCAAAAAACTTGTTGTATTCGTTTCAGTCCATAGATCAGCTGTTAATGTATAGTAGGATGCATTTTCCAATTTTTCCTTAACGATTTTTGAATGAACTTCATATTTACGATCAACACAATCTGTTACTGCTGTATGTAAAGGAGGCTGGTAGTGTGGAGCAACAACATTAATAAAATGTTTGAACTCAGTTTTTTCTGTTGTACTCAGAGGCATGTCATCTTTGACTATCATAAATATCAAAGCGTTTGTGATATCACATTTTTTTTTACCTGATTGAAATGAAGCTATTGTTTTCATAGTTGTATCTATTTTAGGTTGAAAATTACTTGTAGAAGATGTTGAAGCATCAGTAGAAGACGAGTTTTTTTTTGTATGAAGAATTTTTTTATCTTGAGAATTTTTGATGAAAGATCTTATCTTTGGTATATCTTGATGATATCGAATCAAATAATTATTAAGATTCGTAGTATTTGAAGCTTTTACAAGCTTTTCACATAGAGCACAAATACCTCTCTCTTTGTGAGCACTAAAATATGACCACACATGACTTTTAGACGGCTTCTTCTTCATTATCACATTTGAGTTAGGTTTCGAGTTAACTCTAATTGGAGTCTCAATAATCTCAACTTCATCAGATGATTTCGATACATTACTATTTTCTTCGTTCTGCCCAGTTTCTATACAATTAATTGGTTTATCTAGTTCTAAATCACTTATTTCTTCAGATGTTGGCATCACAAATGGAAAATTCTCTATATCAATAAGTACATAAGTAATGTTGTCGGTAGAATACCAAGCAGCCGTAACATCCTCCCCATTGGTATTGAGTTTTTTCTTTTCGTATATGAGATATTTTAAATATCGAACAGCAAAGCCATCACTCCCTGTAAATAAAATTGATTATTAAATATTCGACGATAACAGATAAACAAATTAATAATTGTATAAATTTATAATTTATAATACTCACCTGATACTCGAACATATACTCGATATTGAATCCCGTCAACTCTAATATTGGGAAGATCATTTATTCGAAAATAGAGCGTATATGTACGTTCTTCCGGTTCCTCTGTAATAAACAATAAAAAATCATGCTCAATAAATAAATATTAAAAGGAAAAATCAGGTTTTAAACACAAAAAACCGTTAGTGATCACCAAATCATGAATGTTCATAACTTTTAAGATAGTTTTTGTTTTTAAATTTTACATTTCAGAAATGAGTAATAATTAATAGATTCACATACCTGCAATTGTTGAAATTAATATTTTTTATTATTTTTTATAATAAATTTAATATAAATTTGAAAGAACAAAATGACATGCTCCATTTATGGCTGTATTAGTTATGTGGATTGTTTGCAGAGGCGCTAAACTCTTGAGCCCAAATATGGCCGGAACTCACAATAAGTATGTAGTGACCTCTATCGCAGATTGTCAAAATTTTCTGTCGGTTAATTAAAAAAGAAAGAACAAAAAAAGTGTATTGCAAAGATAAATAATGAAAAAATAAATAAGTATCATAAAATAATAAATTAACATCAATGACAAATAATTTCAAATATTCTACCAAAACAATGAATGTGTATCTGGCAAGTAAGTGGCTTGACATGAATATAATAATAGAGTACACTGTACTAACCTATTTTTAAGAAATAGTAAAATTTACTAATGTTATTAATTAATTAATTTATATTTTCAGAGCCAACTTTAGAAATGAAGTTCACTCTATTCTTTTCAGTAAATTTTGAAGATTCTTATTGTGTGAAGGGGTTGGATTTTCATAATTATTCAAGAATTACGGGGTAAGTAACATTTAAATAATTCTCTATAAGAAATTTAAATATATTATTATTATCACTATATAAATTATAAATAAATTTATAATTAAATAAAATCTTCAATCACAGTTCGACAAGAGAAGCAAGGGCTTTACTCGCAGAACTGATGAAAGAAGGGAAAATTCCTCATCCAAGGGACCCTATCGATAAACTTTACATGAGCACTGATGGAATTCACTAGTAAGTATCTACTGAATATTTATATTCTTTCTTTTTTTTCATATCTAAAAATAATGAATAATGGTTATTTTTCAGTGAATTGATAAATGAAGATTCAGAATCCGAAGCTAAAACGATACCCTCTCCTCTTTAATGTATAGAAAATTTTTATTATAAATACGAAATAATAATTGTTATAATAATAATAATAAGAAAAACAATAAATTTATTTTCAAATTTTAATTTTTAAATGTATTTATTTTATTACATCATTTTACCTGAAATTCTTCTTAATTTTACAAAATTGATTTTTATTTAAAAATATATCGTGCACCCTAGTGGTTGTGTACGGAACTAAAAGTTAATTTGATCTCGGACCTTAAACTCGATCTGTTCGATCTATCGACTTATCAAGATCGATTCAAAAAAATCGATTATTTACATGCTAAAGATCGATCTTTGTAAAAATCGATCTCAGATCAACATCTCCAGTACGAGGGGTAACATCGTTGACCTCGGAGCGTGTTGAGAAGTCGCGTATTTGCTCGAGTGTGTCGGAAGTATATTGCCGAACCAGAAGTCTACCAAAGGCACCCCAAGGATGAGATACACTTTATAGAAGCCTGTAGCAGTGTTGCGGCCACGAAGGAGAACAACTGGACGGAACCAGGAGGAATTGTGGGCAGCCTCTGCACCCCTGAAGGTCCTCCAGAGTTACCTAGCACGAAGACGCAGTCTAAACGAGTGTGAGGAGTCGATGAGCTGAGATCAACCAAGAGGGTTCGACGAGGGTGAGCATAGCAGCCGCTGCTTCACAATAGAATTCAGTATATTAGTGTTGGGCGTGGGCGACGTCTCTCTTTCTTACTTAATTGTTATAATTGATTGTAAGCTCGCGATTTATTTCGTGTCCACCGAGTACCTGTTTGCTCGGAAGTGGATTAAGAGAACCACTAGCTTGTCTGTAAAGAATCAATTGCTCAAGGCCTTCTGCCTCTACATTATACCTTTGTTAATCTTTCATTTACAATAACTGCAACAAACATTGTTCATGTTTTGTTCATAAATAATAGACAACTCAGTTTCCCTCTAACCCCCCCCCCCCCCCCGAGTAGTTTGCTTCTTTGCATGCATTTCAGGCAACTCAGGCGCCTTCGGGGTACGCTGTAGGCCATAGTACGTGATCGCCGAAGATTCACCCGTCCAAGGTCGCGGCTGACCTTCTTGCTCGCTTCCATTTTGTCTCGACGACTATCTACATCATTGAATATTATTTCTTATAAACCAAGTCTCACTTGCTTAAATAAAGTCTTTTTTTTATTAGTTGTAACTTCCGCTTCGTACAGCGCGGGAAAGACCTATTTTATACGAAATCACGGTAAGTGCAAATACCCAACTCTCCTCTTCTATAAAAAAGATAAAGTCTACTCAAGGTCGCACGGGTCAGTCCAAACGGTACGAACCCTGGCTAAAGAAATAAATTAATTTGAGAATAAATAGAGATAATACCTACACCACTTTACCATCCACAAATTAATAGTAATAAAGATCTGTAACTAGTTCTGGCGATTCCCCGCGAGAACATCTCAAAACATACTGCTCAAATGACGATGATGGTTGCCTTCATTAAAAACGTCAATAAATGAACTACTTGACGATTCACGCATAAGATTATCAACGATAATTGATTTTTGTGTATGATTAGACGGATAATCATCATCAGATGATAGTCCTTCATCAAATTGAAGGGGTATAAATTTTGGATAGTCATTACAACTTTCTTGCGACTCAGCATAATAGAACATAATTTCTGAAAAACCTGTATCACTCATGTGATGCATCGTGCTTATGAATCTTTTCTAAAAAACAGTTTTACTGTGTCCTGTAGGACCGCAAATACTTGATATCAAATAATGTTTTCAGCGCAGATTCATAATTATTCTCGACATCGGTCTTCTCACCATGGTCATATGATTTTTGAAGGAAGTCGCTGAATATCGTCAATTTTTTCTCGTGATTCATTAAATAAATGAGCATTCGTAACAAAAAGGCTTTTACAGAGTTCAAAGCAATGAAACAACTATTTGAAAATGTTTCTCTTCGTGAATAATATTTTAACCATCATTTATGTACTTATTGGAGTGATAAAGGCGCTGTAGTCATGCTCTACGACGTCCAAACAGACTCTAGAAACTGACTGTGACCATGTGCTGTTTACAGTTTAATAATTGCAAAAAGATAATAACAAAAAATTTATTTTCAAGTCTCGGCGCCGCAGATGACTCAACGAGAGCCAGCCGAAATGTTTCATATTGTTATAAAATGGTTTATGTCGTAATCTTTTTAATGTTTTTAATAAATGAAAAAATTTCTGTACTTAAGGCCCTATTACTCAAAGAAACACGCTACTATCCTATCCAAGAATAAGTTTTCACAGCAGCAATCGCACCTCCTACCTCTTAACAGACAGAAATGCTCATATGAGGTTGAGACAGAAAAGCCGCTTAATGTTGTTAAAATAGTAACGCGTAAACACTAACAGGTGACACTCCGCTCTTCTCTCATTCCTTAATATGCGTTAATAGACTACTTTACAAAAATTGAAATAGGAGCTATTACAATATACTCTTAGATAGTATGCTCAAAAAATTGAAGGCCCAAAAGGTGTCAGGATGACATAAAAATGATTGTTATTGACATTGCATTATCATAGTAAAGTTCGATACATAAATGTTTGTATAAAAATGAATTCCAACAATGTTACCAGTGGTATGATAAAAATATATAAAAATTCTTAGAGCATCGTTCCACTCACAACGTGTTCATTGAGAAATTGGCACAATTCTTGAACGATCATCTCGACGTTCAGAACTGATACAAACGTTGATGTCTTGTGGATAGGCTCCAGTTGTTCAAGAATTTTTACCATTATTCCCGCTTACCGAAGATGATTAACTCCAAATGTATATATTAAGTTAATAGGCAATTGTACAGTATTAATAGTATGTTAAATTGCCGGTATTTCATTTTTTAGGTCCGCGACCATCAACTCCATGCATTCAGTGATTATAGGTATAATTGGTTGGCGTTGTTCTGAACGTTTTTAAATTAAATTCTTCATACGTACAACGTATTTGAGAGTGCTTGCGACGCATAATTTTTTCTTTTACTAAAAAAAAGTAACAAACTACGTGTTTTGACTTCCATGAACTGGTAAAAAAAAGTGTACGGTGATCAGAAATGATGTGGACTGTATTTTATAGGATAGGTTGGATGCTAGAACAGTCAGGACTGGTGAATGGGCACAAATAAGCCGGCTGATACTTGGTTAACACTAATAATTAACAATTTGTTGACAAGTAAGTGAACAGTAGCAATTAAAATAATGACAGAGAGTCTGGCTGAGAATCGTCTGATATAAGTTCACTGGAACTTCACATGAAGAGTTCACCGATATTTTATATGCTGAGTTTACTGATAGATTGTCTGATGAGTATAAAATCACTATAAAGTTGTAAGTATTTCAGTACTGGTCTCCTGGACCAGGAGTAGTCTGAGTTTTTATGAGTTGTCGTCAGTCGCAGACATACAAGCGAGTTGGTCCAGTGTGAATCGTGTGTGTATGACTGTTCATAAGGCCGTGAGTCATTAAAGCCGACATCGTTCGCGCCTTTTCCAGCGAAGATGTATGATCAGATTAACTTGATATGACTCATTATGTATGATGGGAGTTAGACTGCCTGATGGTGGACTGTTGAGTTATTCCATTCCTGAGGCGTATGCTAGAGAGTTTTCTGGTTTCTAACTAAAAAGTTTGTCTGTGTAAGTTGCTTGATAGTACCGAGTTGACGGTTATAACGAGTTGTCTGCCGGTTCGCATCATCCGAGTTGGCGGGGTCAGAGACACTTCGAACGCGTCTGGTGACATTGACTTTCAAGAAAGAAACGGAAAGCGAGTACTAATCATGAGCATGAAATTAGAAAATCTAGACGATCTACCGTATATTGTTGTGGGAAAAACAAAAAAAATTAAAATTTCATTTTGATGATAGATTTAGGAGCTTCACCGAACTTACTTAAGTATAGCTATGTGAATGATCCCACAATGATTGTCAAAAATAAAATTGTTGAATTGCATGGTATAGCAAATGTCCCCATAAAGACACTCGGTAGTGTAAAAATTGAATTGTTTAATAAAGAAACTTGTGTCATGTCATTCCTGATACTTTAAGTATTCCGCATGCAGGTCTTGTAGGATCTCGATTTTTCGCAAATCACGGGGTAAAAATTGATAATAAAAATAAAATAATGAAAAAAAAAGATTCTAAATATCCGTTTAAAAAAGCTAATAGCTAATACATTCTCTCTCGTAGTGAATCAACCTATTTCGTAGAAGGTAAAAATGAAGATACTGTCGAAGGTTACATTTCGAGATTGAGAGCGTGTAAAGGCATATTTTTAATCAATTATTTAGTACGTGTTAATAATGGTCGTGCTTATATGCAGGTATTCAATACGACTGAGAGTGAAGTGGGAATAAAAATTCTTACTCTATCTATACAGTCAGTAGAAAGTATACATGATCCTAAAATTAATCAAGAAGGATATTTAAAGAAAAATTATAAAATTAAAAGTCAATCAGATTTTAATGAAGTGAATGTTAAAGATTCTAATACAGAAAAAATTTTGTCAATTGTTGAGATTTTTGAAAATAATAAACGATTTAACATATTTTTAAGGTATAAGATATTTATAAGGTATTTTTCTGTGTTTGACTTGGATTCTAGATATCATGAAATTGAGACCAATCCAAAAGATAGCCATAAGACGGCGTTTTCAACCCCACAAGAATATTCGAAGTTTAAACGTATGCCGTTCGGTTTAAAAAATGCACCAGCGACGTTCCAAAAGTTAATGGATACAGTTTTGACTGGGTCGCAAGGTATATCGATGTTTGTTTATTCAGACGATATCATAGTTTTCACGAAAAATTCAAATGAGCATGAAAAGAGAATTGATGATTTAATGCAACGTTCACGTAAAGTCAATTTGCAATTGCAACCAGATAAATGTGAATTTTTTCGTGGTGAAGTAAATTATCTGGGTCATATCATTAGTATGGGAGAGTTGAAATCTGATCCATCAAAACAAGATGCAGTAAGAAATTATCCTATACTGAAAACGCAAAAAAATATTAGATCTTTTCTTGGTTTAACTGAATATTATAGAAGATTTATTAAGAATTCTTCAAAAATTGCAAAACCATTGACGCGTTTATTAGAAAAGAATAGAGATATTGAATGGTCTCAAGAAGCACAAAGTGCATTCGAGATATCAAAGGAAGCTTTATGTGAAGCTCCCGTATTACAATATCCAGATTTTCAAAACCATTTATAATTACAACATATGCTTCAGGCATTGCTGTTGGTGCAGTTTTATCTTAAGGGGAAATCGGTAAAGATAAACCTATTGCTTACTATTCAAGAGCGGTAAGAGGCGCTAAATTGAGCTACGATACATATGAGAAGGAAGCTTTGGCTGTTGTCCAAGCTGTTATTTTTGGTGATTGTCCAAGCTGGGAAGATTTGAAAGGTGACGTACAACGTTGAATACAGCAATGTTTAGCTTATTGATGAAAAAAAATTAACTTGTGTCAAAAATAGGCAACCGATGTTTATTGGAGATGTACAGTTTTTGAAAAAATTGCAATGGACATAGTAGGTCATTTACCGGTTACGTCACGAAGAAAAGAATTTATATTGAGTGCTTAGGATCAGTTATCAAAATATAATGTCGCGATTCCGCTTGAAAATATGACAGCAATTTCGGTTGCAGATGCATTCAGTAAACGATTTATTTGTGTGTTTGGGGCACCAAAAGTTTTATTGAATGATCAAGGTCGTAATTTCAGTAGTGCTTTTATGCAATGAATCGTCAAGAAATTTAAAAATAAGAAGTTGCAGACAACCGCGTTTAAACCACAATCAAATGGTTGTTTGGAACGATCTCACCAAGTATTGGGAGAATATTTGAAACAATTCGCACGTAGAGATTACAAATGGAACGTGTGAATAGAATTAGTCATGTTTTCGTATAATACGAGTGTTAATGAAGGTACAAAATTTACACCCTAGGAACTTGTTTTTGGAAAAGTAGCGCGCGTTCCGAACAATGAACTGTTGCATGACTTAGATCGTCTGCCAACGTATGAAAATTGTGTTACAGATTCAGTAGAAAGATTAGCGAATATCCGTCAATTAGCTTATAGAAATCTGGAAACGTTAAAAAAATATTACGCAAGAAAAACGAAAACTATAGAGGTAAACATAGGAGATAATGTTTTCCTAGAAAAAGGTCCAAATAAACTAGGTGACCACTATGATGGACCGCTTGAAGTTTTGAGATATTTTGAAACGCAAATGTTAAAATACTAATAAAAAATGAACCGGAAGTAGTTCATTCTGATAGATTGAAAAAGTAAAAAATAACAATATCCGGAGCTAAAGCACAATTGAAGAAGTCAAGAAAACGAATAACCAAGGAAAAGGATCCCGATAATCAAAATTAATTTTTGTTGTTTACTTTATTTTTACAGTAACAATGCAAGGACTCTAAGTTTTACAATTGTCAATTGTAGTTGGAGCGGTTCAAGCAATTATTAGATATGATTGCGGTTCCAAGTCGTTGAATATGACAACGATATCTTTATTGGACATTGAAGAATGTAATGTTGAAGACGAACACGTAGACATAACTAACGTAAACCTTTTCTTACTGCAAAATAATGAATATGATTATGTCGTAGTAAAACAATGTAAAGTTAAAGTAAGTAGAACTGTTCCTAAGGGAGAACATGCCTTCTGGGATCAATTACCACATGGATATTGTACTATGACTCCTTTTTCTACGTTATATAAAGGGTTAGCTCAAAAATTTGAAACTAAAAAAGAAACAATTAATACAACCTTGTAATTTGCCATTATGACAATTTTATAGAATCGGACAGATCTGGGGAAAATTCATTAAATTTAGAATTATCAGTGCAGGATTCATTGGCGTTTTCATGGTCCGAAAAATATGCAAATTTATAGTAGACACCATTGTACACGGTTATACATTCCATACCGTGTACGGATGGTCACTGCAACTAATAGGAGCAATTTGGGACTCGATTACACATTCATTAATTCATTTGGCAAAAGACTAACCAAACAAAAATTCTTCACCAAAAATGAAGATGTCAGATATAAACATTGAAAATGGAAAAGATGGTAAAGACGCCCAAGCTCTTTCTCCACTATATTTAAACATAAATAAGCAAGAAACTGAAATGACAACTACGGTATTTGTAAAATAAATAACTTTCTCCAAAGTTGGCCTACACCATTTTAACCGATTTCTAGAAAGATGACAACACAGCTACCTGCAAGCCATCAGAAGGAATTCAAATATATTGTAAATTAATTATAGGAGGTCTATCATTGTGAACCAACAGATGAAAAATAATTTCAAATAACTAACCATGTAGGAACTGAGTGTTACTAATCTTATTGTAAATGTTTTGATTTTATGAAACGTCGTACTCGATCAAATTCTGTCACTCGTACTTCCATCCAACGCGGGGGGTGTAATGTCTGAGTGTATTTCAATTATTTTCTATAATTATTCAAAATATACGTATGTTTTTAAAGGAGGTTAAAAATGAAACTCAATGATTGAGGTTAACAATTATTACGTAAGTTTTTTTTAAATTTCGTTGAAGTAGAAAAGATTTCGGAGAATTTTTGAGGAAATCATCTTTTAGACATTTTATTGCTTTGGAAAACCCACCGGGCGAAAAAGCAATAAAACTTTAAAAAAGATTGCGTGACGAAAGAAGAGCATTAGCTTTCCAAAAAAGGAAAGGACCATGTGAAGGGACTTGTGCGCGCCTGAAGCAAGGGACTTCTAATAATGTCATCCTCGACTAAATAAATACGTGAGATTTGATGCATCAGTCAGTTGTCGGAAAAGCAAGATCGAGATCAGATCATCGTGAAACATCGCTCGAAAATTGTAAGTCTTATTTTGTCTTGTATCAATAATTTTGTTGAAGTTAGTAATTCTTTTTTGAGCATGTACAATCTTGGCTAGTGATAGGTGTATATCGAACTCGCTCTAAAGTCAATATTTAATTAGACTTTTAATGAAAAAATGATTTTCTCGACGAAAAATATTTTTTGGCTACAACTTAAATATATTCGTACTTATTACAAAAAAAGAATTTCACTGGAGTTCTAAAAATGTTAACTCACTGCAACTGTAATTTTTTTTGGGGCTAAGTGAAAAGTTATTTCGTTGCAGATCAACAAAACATTTGTAATGAGTAAAACACTTCTCGGAATGAAAGCATATTTTTAACTCCTCTATAATTTCATATCCAATAAAAGTGAATAAAACATTTATTAGAGATAAGAAAAACTTTCCCTTGACATCAGTTTTTATTTAAGCTGCGAATTACATATATTAATACTAACTGCAGAACTGTACTTCACTGTTATTGGAGGAATATAAATACAAATTTTTTCTATTATTAGTGTTGACATTGCCTATAGGCCGTCAATTTTTTTTAACACTGTTCTACGAGGGTTAAAGATAAACTCATATCCTATGTAAAGATACATAATTAAAAAACTTTCACACTATACTGCTAAAAATCCTTTGACTTCCTCCAAATAATAATGTTTTTTTACCAATCTACATACTTTGTGCTACAAGGACATTCTTATTGTCGTAGTAATTTTCGATCATCTCCGAAACGAATATCATATTAAAACGAAATCAGTTGGATCATGCTGTAAGTAATATAAAGAAACAAATATGAAAAAAAGGTTCTTCGTAAAATAAACACTCAGTAAATTGGAAAATATGATGCTCACGAAATACTTCAGTTTTTATTGAAAATAAGAACAATTTTCTTTTGCATTCACCTTTTTTTGTTACGTAAACTTAGATATATATTCGTTATATTTTCCTTACGTGCACATTTATGAAACAAACTGGTTTTGCATTCAACACTTATCGTGTTAATTTATGTTAATATGAACAATCTTTTCTTTAAAATAGATATGTTAATTATTAACATGTATAAAACTATGTTAATACATATACAAACTGTGTATGTTATTGACATATGCACTTATTCAATATAGATATATCTATTCTATGGCTATAAAATAAATGTAACATATAATGTAAAACGTAAATAACTGCATAAACAGTCCTTGTCTTAAAATATTGTAACTTAATGTTGGATCTACATTCAATGTAAGAAAATATTATGGTTATTATTTTAATCATACTGAATAGAGAAATATTTTAGCACAATATGAGATTATATGTAAGTAATAACGATATACTGTTTCTTTAAAAACAACAATTTATTTAACTTTTGCTACATTGTAAATTTTTGCTATCAATTTAAGAAATAACTTATCATTTTTTTTTGGAAACAGAAGCTGTTATGTAACTTTCTCTGCATAAGAAATTCTGCATTAGAAAATATTTCTAAATAATAAAAATACGTATATATGTTTTTTGAGACTCATCACAAGAATTTATAATAAATATAAAAATTATTCCTCATATTTAAGTTTCATTTCCATGGATTATCTTATCCATAAGATATGCAAAAGCTTGTCGTGTTCTTATAATTTGCATTAACTTATTCCAATTTTTTCTATTCTCAAAACATATCATTGTCATATGAAATATAGCATTTATTATCATTCTTAACAATTTCATTACGCGGTTGTAAAAAAACTAATGATTTATATGCTACTACTTTATATTCATCTGTTTTTTGTAACTCATAACTTTGCAAATATTTATGCCGTGCTATATAAATCCATAGTGTCATTACAAAAATAATATCAGCATTTTCAGAATTATTTATTTTTTTTCGAAATAATTGAACTACTTCACCATAAACCGGTTTTAATTCGTTGTTTATTTTGAGTATCGTTTGTTCCTTATACTGAATATTATCAATTTGAAAGTACTTTATTTCGTGACAGCGAGATGTGTCAATTAATTGATTTATTATCTGCGCACTTTTTAAATTTCCATATTTTTCTATAATATTAATACACGGTTCAATTTTTTTCGTAATGAATAATTCACATAAATTAAATTGTTTTTTTTGTCCTATAGTTAGCGGTAAATTTCTTCTATTACAACTTGTATTAGCGTATTGCTTTAAAATTTGATGTTTGGATTCGAATCGCATTAACCATGTATTTATTAATGGTCCAATAGTTTGCATAATTACGGAATAATGGAGTACAATATAATGTTTTAGCTTTAAAGAAATTTTTAATTTTTTCAATAAAGTATCATGGCTTTTGATTAGTGTATTGAATGACTGTATCTCTTTTGTCGTGATTGCACTGTAAATTTAGGTGATTTATTTTAAATTAATTAAAACGTTTAATTTTAAAACGTTTACGTGCTTAAATCCCGATGCTTAATTTTCATTCATTTATTACTGCTTTAACTACTAAAACGCATTAAACGTTTTACTTTCAAGCGTATATGTGTTTTGTTTTCATTTATTTTTATCGTTTCAAAAATTTTTATTTTCTAATAATTATAACGCATAAATATATTTATTTATATGATTTATTAATCTTGAGTATTGTTATAATTTTTCTTTTAAAACGAAGAAACTTATTTGTTATCAACTTTAAACGGTTAGTTTAGCATCTGCATTTGTATCCAGAATCAATTTGTTGACAACTACGTTTTTTCTAAATGAAGTTCCAAGAATAATGTAGTCTAGATATTGCATGACATTGCGATAAGCTTTTGGATATTCAAAATGCCATGCGTAATAGGCTACCAATATGACCATAATAATCTTCTTCATTGATGGATTGGGAATTGGTATATTTATGTCTGGACCAGCTACAGTACGTGCTACACCAATTTTTCTTTTATCTGTATAAATAATGCATCGTGGCGATTCATTTTTTTCTGTATTCAGAACTTTTGTAGAAGTGCGCACCTGTAATTAACATATACATTATATTCCAAATTATTAGTAGCCATTTATTAATATACATAACACCTAAAATTATTGCAAAAAGTACCTCTTGAATAATGAATGGTGGTTTAACCGCCTTATTTTTTTTCGTTAACTTGTCATAAAGCACTGTCATAATTGTTGCATTTGATTTATCATTATTCTCTCGAACGTGGAACAATTTTCTTAATTTCTCCAACATAATAGAAATATTGTTGGATATTTTTTCTTCTGTTGTATTTTTTGTATTCAATAACTCGTAAATCAACTGTAGCAGATAAAAGTAATTATTTAATTCAAATAATACCTCACTTATTATATAATCTTAAAATAATACACATAATCATTATTCAAGACACTCACGAGATCATAGTTTTGAAGATGAGGAAATTTACTGATGACTTGAGATACACTTTTAGCATTATTTAACTTAATCAATTTTCGTCGTCCTTTCAAAGTTTTTTTCATAAGCCGACGAATGTGCGATGTATTGCCTTCATTTTTCCTTTTTTTCAATTTCTTCATATCATTGTCATATTCATATTTGATTGAATTGAACCTTAAAACATATAATGGATACAAGTATAAGTAGCTTGTGATGATATTTAAAAAATCAAAAATAGTAATAAATCATTAATAAAACATAATTTTAATTCTTTCTATTACTATGATAGCACTTACCGGGTCAGCTGTTTCTGATTTTAATAATGGATAGGTGTTGATAATTTTTGTTGCGAGATTTTGACAATCTCCTTTCAATGGGTTTCCTGATGTTACATCATATAAATATGGCCCCTAATGATAAATTAAAGCCTTTCGTAAACGAATTATGCCATCCCGTTCAATTCCATTTTTTAAATGAAAAGTCAAATCTGGTAGTGGTGCTGTGAGTAAACAAACTTTCAATGCAGGAGAGATATTAGTTGGTGTAGAAGATGATGGGGTTGTACTGCACGTTGCCACCGATTGCGATTTACATTTATCCTCCTCATCATCGACGTTTATCTATAAATTTTTCGGACATTAATTTTGCATTTTTTTCACTTACTATTCATTACATTTAAACAATACTCATTACAATCACCTTAGATAAATCGTTTTCTTAGTTAGTTTCTGATGAATCTTCTGAATGATCAACTTCTTGTGAAAGGATTAAGGGCTCTGTATACAAAACTTTTACATCTATAGACATAGTTTCTTCGTTTTGCAGTGTTTCTGATAATACAATCGAAATGTTGTCATTTGACATGAGGGATAGTGCCGACTCTGACATTTTTCTCAAAAAAATGACCTTCAAATCGGTCTTATCAGGCATATCATCCTCTTCTTCTACATCATCCCATACATCTCTATCGGTATCTTTTATTTGAATTACTATTGTCGTATTTTTAATGAAGCTACTGAAGTCTTCGTCTCGTTGACAAATTTCTATAATTTTACGTTTGATAATGTATACGTCTGGTTCACCCGTTCCACTAAAAAACTAAATACACTTTTGGCGTTCATTAACAATACAGTACACTTTTTTTCCATATTCATATGTATTCAGACACAATAATTAATTATACTAAGATGCAAAAAATCGTGAATTGCCAAAACTATCTTGTTGAAACTCGTTATGGCGAGTCGTTAACGGTGATGCGGCGTCAAAACGTGATCCACGCATTTCAAACCGTTCTTCGGCTTGTAGATGGTGTTTTATCGGAAAAAGAAGACGGTGCGTCTAAATAACGAAGTATGCCGATCAGATTTCAATTAAAGTTGCGCGTTGATCGGGCTCTACCGGAAATATCGGTTTTGGTTTCCGAGAAACGTTTCGCGAGTTTGAATGTTAGAAAAATAGGTTATCTTCATTTTCGAGTGTGAATAATAAATTTTTTTTATATATTTTAAAGTAACAATAATAAATTTAATTGAATTAAAGTAATAATTATTTCCATAGACTTTAAACTTTTGAAGTCCAAGAATTATAAATAATATTAAAATATTTTTGATGTGATAAAAACTGTTTTTCTACATGAATATCAATAATAATTGCATTCAAAAATGTACCATGTGCTTTTTTATTTGTAATTCTAGTTACATATTAATGAAACATATCGTATGATGTCATCGACAGGATTCACGGTTTCTAGTGAGGTGTATATATAATAATTGTGGTGTAACTTATAAGAATTGGGCATCTTTTCGTCGTCATCTTTTAAATAAACATGCGACAATGTTGCCTGCGAATGCTGATGTAAATAATTTAGAAAAGCCATTAGTCGAATAGCTTGATACTTCAATGGATCAAGTGCCTGATATTTCACCCGATCAATTACCTGATGTACAGGTGGATCTAGATGAAGAACCTGAACGTTAGTATATGATTTTGGAGTAAACTTTTAGAGTTTTATGAATAAAAATTTTTCAGGCTGTTAAAAATTGATTTTATAATTTTTTAATTTTTAGGCATATTTGAATCATCAACACAATATCTTCACTGGCATGCTGCCAAGTTTTTAATTAATATTCGTGAGAATTGTAAAGTTTCTCAAAGTGCTGTTGAAAAAATCATTGATGGTGTTACAATTTTGGTGGAGATTTATTCATCAATTATAATTACATATGGGTGGTGAAAATGTTTATCTTTATTGCAAAATAAATCTATGTAAAAAATTACAATTGATTATTAATTATTTTAGGATACATTTACTATTACTAGAATCTATTTATATAATTGAAGAACACCAATAGTTATTGATTTTTTATATGTTATATCTTTTTCAGAAGGAATGTGAAAGTTCACAGGACTCTGAGACACAAACTATCCACTTACAGGACATAAAAAATACATTCAATAAAGAGTATCCTCACACACTTATGTTTTGATAAACTGATTCAAAATAAATCAATAATTAATATGTCTTAAGTGTTTTACATTAAACTGTTTAACGTTTTATCAATCACAGACGTTTGAATTTTGAAAATGAAATGTTTACTGTGTTTCGTTTTAAAACAGTTTCTTGAGCTAAACATATTAATGATTTATTTAAAAACATCGTGGTTTTTTGTTTTTAAGCACCAAGATTTACAGTTTGAGCGCTGTAATACTAAACAAATAATTTTTCTCAAGGAAATGTATAATTTCCAATAATCATCATTACGAGGAGACATGCAATGTCCAATAATTTGCCCGAGGTTTCAATAACGAACATTTCATTTTGGACGCGTATTTTTTTATACACGACTTCTCCAATTCTTTCGATGTAACAAGAGGTGGTTTATTGGATATATTGCCATATTGAAAAGATATTAATTGGAAAGTAAAAAATTCTAATGTAAATGTTTGTTTTTTAATAAAATAATCAAGAATTAATGCTAATTCATATTGAGCGATGCCTTCAAAAATATCGCGCATGATGTCTATAGATGGATTATATGTAACATGGAAATCTGTCATTTTATTCATGACTGAATATTCTCTGATACCTATTTCTTTTTGTTCTTTTGTTTTTTTCTTTACATTATAATTTGTCTTATTTCTTAAAATCGATTGACGTAAATCATATGGCAAATCTGCAGTACATAGTACAATCTTACAAAGTCTACAAAAATTTAATGAAGGTTGAAAAGATTTTATAAATCCTAAAATAGAATTGAGACCTAAATTGTCACCTAGTATTAATGCAAGTTTAGATTTTTTTTTTTAGTTTTTTTCCTAATACATTAGTAACGATTCCATCGATTGCTAAGCTATTCAATTGGTCAGTTACATTCTGATAAATTATTTTAGATGAATATTTTTTTATGTCTTCTGAATGAACTCTTTGAAAAAGAAATATATTTTTAACTTTTGAACATATCTCAGGAGATAAACAAGCTATTGAGACATACACGTCCGACATTTTGTACATTGTTTTGTGAGAACCTAATGGGTTTCCACACTCAAATTCGTCTTCAAATAAGGATAATGGCATTACCATGTGATTTATACATATTATCTTTGATTGCCAATAAACAGTTTGAATTATGTTCGATAGTTTACTTTTATCGGATTTTAATTATTCAATGTAATTTGCTATTTTTTCATATAAAACGGGTATTTCAAAAAAATTTTGCAGTATAGATGCATTTATTTGTAAATCATCGGAAATTTCCGTTAAATTCCTTAAATCAGCATAATCAATCCATGATATTGAAGTATCAACAGCTGCATACTTGACTTCCGTTATATGGCTTTCATAAATGTAACGTTCAATAAAAACCCATATGTGCTTACTCACTTCTGAGTATTTAAGTTTTAGCCCAATTGTAGCTTTCCATGAAAAATCTACTGCGGATGTTATATCTTTAAAATGGTACTTTTTACTATGTACACGAAGAGACAGGATTTGTGAATATTACTCTAATAAATAGTAGCCTGTCGCTTCGGGTACAAAAATTGCAATAAGCAATTGTTTAATTAGCATACATTACAATTGGAGTTTGTAATAAAATTTTCACAAGAAAAAATTTTAATGTATACTAATTAAATAACTGTTTATTGCAATTTTTGTACTCGAAGCAACAGACTACTATTTATTGGAGTAATATTTACAAATCCTTCCTCTCCGTGTATAACAACATAAGCTGCCATGATATTATTTAGAGATTCAACAGCGATCATATATGGCTGAACATTAGTATGATATTGCACCATGCATTCATGATAACTCCGTATTGTATCGTCTAAGCTGTTGATATTCTGTACATAAGAAACATGAAAAAATATTAATTACATGTATATAACTCAGTTTGGTAAAATTTTACATCTACTACAGACATATCACTTACATTAATCCATTTAATAAACGCATCACTTTGCTCACAATAGGTTGGTTTTGTACATTTTTTTTTTGCAACATTCGTAGGTATTGTAATTTGTGCAATCAGCAACGGCAAAAACCTTTCATGCAAGTATTGATGCAATGTTCGAATCTAAATTTTTTATATGTGGTTTTATTATCTTAGAAACTCTTTTTGAACGCTCAAGAGATATTGAAATTAATTTCATACACAAATTTTCCCACTTTTCATCTAATTTGTTTCCATTAGTATTTGGATTTCTCAACTGATGGTCTTTTAAAAGCAATTTTTGACCAGTTGGAGCCTTTAGTGATGGATACTTTTCGAAGAGATCTGATAGTGATAATTTTTCTTTAGATCTCTAGGTCCATGTATCTGACCATAAGTTCAGGAAAGTATCATCTACGGTTGAATATTGTTGTAGTTGATCAATTTTTTTTTGCATAATTTTATTTGCTGCCTCTATGGATGATTTATTTTTTTCTGCTTTTTCTTGTTCGTGTTTTTTTGGTATTTCCCTAATTTTTGCCCGAGAATTTTTATAAGTACTGTAGAGTTTTCCACTGGTACGATTTTTGCTACTGTATTTTTTATACCAAAACTCACCGTCCTCGTTTTTTCATATACCTTCGATTTTGCTTCCCAGTGTGATAATAATTTGTCGTCAATACTACAGAAAAAAAAAATAATGAAACTAATTGTAAAGACTATAGCTATTATAATAATATTAGTAATAATATTGTTTATATCAATTATACTAATAATAATCGTGGAAACATTTATAATGAGAAAGGGTTAAAGATTGGTACAATTCAGCCTGTTCACAATCTTAACTTTTAATTTAGCGCTCTAAAATAACTTTCTTTTTTAAGTAGAATTAAAAAAAAAAAAGACATCTTCAAATTTTAAATTAAAAAAATTGGACCAATTACAAAAAAATTTGAAATGGGAAATTAATAAACTATTCTCATAACAATTTTTAAATAATCTAAACAGATAATAACTTACTATATAGTTGCGCTTTTTTCAAAAATATGTTCAATTATAATATGTGACGAATTATCAGCATATTCTTTTATATTTTTTGCTTCAAGATAAGTTTGTCCTCGTGGTGTTTTTTGTAAAAGACGTTTCAGTTCCTACGGTTTATTGAAAATTTTTAATAATTATTTTATGACTGAAGTATACAATGAACTGTTACACAACATAGATACCATACCTCTCCTTTCTCAGCTGTGTTATATTAACAATATTATACAATATTATTATATGACTACAATCACAACTACGAAATAATTCCATTATTTAATCACAAAAAACAACTTTATCTCTGAAATTCTTCTATTTTAACTATTTCAATTATTAGAGAAATGATACAGTCATGCTTACTTGGTGTAACGAACGATCTTTTTTTTATTATGAATTTATTATAAGGACCAATTAAAGGGATCAATTGCTTCACAGTACTATCCGGCATATTAAGAAACACAAATTTGTCTATTTTTTCATCTACAATATTATAACACACATTAATTAGTAATAAATTAAAAACAAAGCTTTTTCAAAAAAGATCTAAGGAACATTATAAGGCAAGAAATGCAATAATGTAAGTTTTTTTTATTTTTTGCCTACTTACTTTGAAAAACGGTGATATAATCTGATCATCCCCATTCCATTAATGTATTTATTACAAAATCTATATCATTGGTAAAAGGTTCTTGTAATGATTTATCATTGTTATTAATTTATGTTAATACATCTAAACTGTTTGTAAAGCAATCATTGTTACTACCATCTATTTCTTCGTTGTTGCAGGATATTTTTATAACGAAGATAAAAATATTAATTAACTGAAAAAAAAGTTTTAATATTATAGGATCCTACATTCTATAAATTATGAATCAAACAAATGTGACATCTTCTTACAATCTATTATTATTATTCAAAAAGTGAAAATCAATTTTAAAGTGAATATTCAAAACTAAAAATTGAAGCAATACGGATTAAATACCGAATAATATTGAAATTCATTTTGCATGTATAGAAAAAATATTTCATAAATTATATTTTTTGAGAATAATGCAAAGATGGGAGCACCGTAGGTCATCGCAAAATTATAAATATTGTCTTGAAAGAAGCTGACTTGTCTTCAGTGAAAAATATACTTAACATAGTCATACCCTAATCTATGAAAATAAGTACATGATGTACTTGGAGTAAATATATGTTTTTCTCATAGCAAGCTATTAGTTAAAGTAGAATTAGACTGAGAATTGACTCAAACTCCAAGTAAGAGCTCAAATTACATTTAAGCAATCCGTTGTTGGATTTCTTCTTCAATATTTCTCCGTACGCACTTACCTACTAATACATTCATAAAGGTTGATAATTATTCTCACAACATCATATTTTCTTATAACAATGACAATTATGAAAAAATGCCAACCGTTGAGTTGAATTAGTCCCTGATGAATATTGTTTTCACTCCGAATAAGAAAATAAGTTCATTACTACACGTAATCCGTAACAGTTACATTAAGAACAAAGTTCACTAAATGTTTTAGTAAACATCTTGACTCGAGTAAA